>CM053793.1:536041189-536746189 GCA_028749045.1 Cupressus sempervirens
GAGGAGGGTATTCCTCCTCCTATCTCTTCTGATCCAGCTTGCCCAGATGAGAGATCTATTCCTAATGATGCTTGTGGGGCATCTCAAGTTGTAGTATATCAGAATTGTGAGTTTCCTGTAGCTCCTGTGACAGCGGCTCTGGTGACTCCTGCTGTGTTGGAAGATGATGATGTTGTTTTGGCTGACTTGGTTAAGGATGTGCTACCATCAGGTAAGGGCAAGGGATCTCCTCTCCCATTGGGGTTGCTGCCTCGACCCTTTAAGCGGGCTTCTTCTTCTCCCCCTCTAAGGAGTGGGCGCAAAACAGACCAAGAGAAGATTAAACTCATAGGAGATATATTGATTGAGTCTGGTTCAATGAAACCTTTGGATTCTCATTTTCCCAAATCTACCCAATGATGATTATTCTCTCATGGAATGTAAGGGGGTTGAATAGCATCCCTAGACAAAAGGCTATTCATAACTTGGTGGTTGATCATAGTCCTGATGTTTTTTGTATCCAAGAGACTAAGCTCTTTGTGGAGTCTATGGTCCAACATGCCTCTAGTATTTGGTCTCGTGGCCAATGCCAATGTGTTGGGGCAACAGGCAGTGCTGGTGGTTTAGCTATATTTTGGGATCCTCAAAAAATTTCTCCTCTTGGCTGGATGTCTTCTCGCTCAGCTCTCTCTATGGTAGCTTCTGCTCTAGACTCAGGAGAGGTAATCATGGTTACTAATGTGTATGCACCTGTTGATCTTGTGGGAAAGGAGGAACTTTGGGAACATATTCAATATGTTAGAAATTGTCATCCTTATCATCCTTGGGTGTTAGCAGGGGACTTCAATTCAGTTTTAAGTCTGGAAGAGAAGCATGGTGGTTTGGCTAGATTGGGGCCTTCTTCTGCTCTTCTTCGGCAACACATATCTCTTTTGCATCTCTCTGATGTTAAGCCTTCTAATGGCCTCTATACTTGGAATAATCGCAGGACTGGTGTTGCTGCTATCTCATAACGCCTGGATAGATTTCTTGTTTCTTGCTTCTGGCTTAGTGGCACCCTTACTATCTCTTCAGAAATCCTGGATTGGAGGGGTTCAGATCATTGGCCAATCAAATTTTTCGCTATAGGGGCTTATGTTCCGAAGCATCCTCCTTTTAAGTTCCAGTTGATGTGGCTTCGTGACTCCTCTCTTCATGATTTTGTTTTCTGTTGGTGGAAAGATGGTGCCCCTGCATATGGTACTGCAATGTTCTCATTTTCTAAAAGGCTTCAATATGTTAAAAGGCAGCTCAAGATATGGAATAGGGAATGCTTTGGGAATCTTCACTTTATGAAGAGGCTTGCTCAAGAAAATCTTGATGTCATCACAAGGGAGATTAGAGATCAAGGTTTCTCGGAGGATCTTGGCCAGGCTGAATCCCTTGCTTCTAGAGCTCTAGAAGAATGGGAACTTCGAGAGAAAATTTTTTGGAAGCAAAAGGCTCGAGTTGATTGGCTCCAGGAAGGTGATCGAAACACTGCCTTTTTCCATAAAACAGTGCAATCTCGCCGGAATCAGAGCACTATCTCTTCTTTGGTTAATTCTCAAGGTATCCAACTGAATTCCTTGCCAGCTTTGTTCCAGGAGGCTATTTCGTACTTCTCTACCCTCTTCTCTGAGGACTCTCCTCCTGCTGATAATGAAGAAAATATTATTTTGTCCTGTATTCCTTCCCTTATCACTCAGGAAATGAATGATTATCTCATGCGTCCTATCTCTTTGGAAGAGCTGGAGGCGGTGGTCTTTGGCATGCCTTAGGGGAAGGCTCCTGGTCTTGATGGTTTTCCAGTTGAATTCTTTCAGGAATTTTGGGACATCATTAATCATGATTTGTTGGAGGTGGTTAAAGAATCCTATGCTAGCAAGCAGATGCTTCGAGCTTTGAACTCTACATTCTTGACTCTTATTCCTAAGAGAGAGGGTGCTAATCAATTGGAGTTTTTTAGACCAATTGCCTTATGTAATGTGGTCTACAAAGTTATTACTAAGCTGATTGCTGAGAGACTGAAAAGGTGGCTTCCCATTATTATCTCAGAAGAACAAGGTGGTTTTGTTGCTGGAAGACAAATTTTGGATGGGGTGGTTATTGCTACTGAGGCTATTCACTCTATGGCTACTTCAAGGGAGAGAGCCATGTTTGTTAAGCTGGATATGGCTAAGGCCTACGATAGAGTTAAATGGAGCTTCCTAAGGAGTATTCTTCTTTCTTTTGGATTTAGCTCTGACTGGGTGAGTTGGATTATGAGTTGCGTTACTTCTGCCTCTTTTTCTATTCTTATTAATGGTCAACCTTCACAACTATTTGGTGCTTCTAGAGGCCTCCGCCAGGGTGACCCTCTCTCCCCATATCTATTCATCATCATGGCTGAAGGCTTGGGCAGATTCATTAAGCATCAGGTGTCCCAGAATTCTATTCAAGGCTGGCAGTGGGGTAATGGCTTACCTTCTCTTTCCCATCTTCAATTTGTTGATGATTCTGCTCTTGCCGGTCTTGCTAGGATCAAGGAAGCTGAAGCCTTTCGACATGCTTTGGACGTTTATTTGGCAGCTTCAGGCCAGAAAGTTAATGAGCACAAATCTTTCATTTACTTTTTTAACACTCCTGATTCTATTTAGCACAGGATTGTTGGTATCCTACGGTTTTAGATAGGTTCACTTCCTTTGACTTATCTTGGCATTCCTATTGCTGTTTCCAGGCAGCCACGTCTCTTCTGGCAAAATTTGATTACCAAGCTTCAGGATAAGGTAAATCATTGGACTCATAGATGGCTTTTTATTGCTGCCCGGGTTACTCTTCTTCAAGCTGTTATCCAAGCTCTTCCTACTTATAGAAGCATGGTTCATGCTGCAACTATTTACTTTCTCAAGGAGTTTGATGCTCTTTCTCGACAATTCCTTTGGAGTGGTAATTTGCGTAGTACTAAATGGAGCTTGGTTAATTGGGCAACTGTTTGTAGGCCTAAAAAGGAGGGTGGTCTTGGTCTTCGTTCTGCTCTATTGAGTAGACAAGCTTTGGCTACTAAACTTTATTGGCGATGGTGCTCTGGACAGCATCAACTTTGGGCTCGTATTATCACTCATAAATATTTTCATGGTGCTGATCCTTGCTCTGTTTCTGCACTTCCTCTTCAAGGTCGTGGCTCAATGGTTTGGCATACTTTGAAGACAGGTGCGATGTTGGTGAAGAGGGGTCTGTTCTGGATATGTAAAGGAGGTTCTCAGGCTTTGTTTTGGTCTGATGCTTGGGATGGATTCCCTTCCATTTTATCCATATACCCTCATCTTCAACCTCTTTGTGACTCTTTTCTTGCCGCTGGATGGGATAAAGTGGCTCATTACAAGACTCCTTATCAATTGGGACCTGTTGTTGGTTATAGATGGAAGCATTCCTCTGATTGGCCTCCTGGAGGTACAGACATGGATCGTCAGGAGCTTTCTCAAATTCTGGCCTCTAGAGAGTGTTCCTCTTTGCTTGGTCCAGATGTATTGGCTTGGGGTGGTACCTTGTCTGGTAAATATCATGTCTCTGCTGGGTATCAGGAGATAACTAGACAATTATTTGGGGATGCTGAGGTCCCTTGGTGGAAGCAAGTCTGGAATAAAGTTTCTTGGTCCAAGTGCAATTTTTTCATGTGGCTAGTGGCTCACAACCGTTGTCTTACCTGGGATAATCTTTGTAAACGTGGATTTCAGGGCCCCTCTTATTGTGTTTTGTGTGGTGATGGAGAGGAGTCTGTCTCCCATCTGTTCTTCCATTGTTCCTATTCTACTCAGATATGGCACCTTTGGTGGAGCGCTTGGGGTTGCTCTTGTCGGCATGCTTCCTCTTTGCCTAAGTTCTGGGCTCGCTTGGGTAGTGCTCCCTCCAAGTCTTCTTCTCTCCATGCTACTTGGATTGCTGGCCCATCTTTCATGCTTTGGCATATCTGGTTGGAGAGGAATCGTCGCATATTCCAAGATGTTCGGCTTGGTGTTTTGCATCTTTGGTGGAAAATATCACATTCTCTCCAGGAAACTATTCTTGTGAAGTGTGAGCTTGATGGGGGTATGGATCCGATAAATCTTGCTATCTGTAATCGCCTCAATTTTCATCTGCAAGATGGGATTGCGGCTCATAGGTTTCCTTCTATGTCCAGGCAGCTTCACCATCAGAGGAAGGGTCAGGTTAACCGGGATGGGCACTGGACTCCTCCTCCCTGTGGAGTTCTGAAAATTAACACTGATGGTTCTTCTCGTGGGAATCCTGGTCCGGCTGGTATTGGCGGAGTGGCTCGTTGTAGTTCTGGGAATGTTAAATTTTTCTTCTCAATTCATAAGGGTGATTATACTAACAATCTCATGGAGGCTCAGGCTATTTTATATGCTGTGGAACAATGTTGCTTGTGGGGATGGAGTAAGATTATTTGTGAGTCTGATTCCCAGGTGGTGGTGAACATGCTTTCTTCGCAAGAGCTTGAGGATGTTAGTTGGCAGTTGGCCATTGTTGTTAAGCAGATTCTTTTCTTCTCTTCCTCTTTTCAGTTCATTAGGTTCAAGCATATTCCGCAAGAATGGAATAGACCTGCTGATTGTTTAGCCAAATGGGCTTCTAGTCATGATCCGGGTTGGAATATTAGGGATAGGGGGCAACTGTCCTTTGAGATGGTGCAAGAATTTGATGATCTTGTTGCTCAGGATCGAGCTCCTTGTTGAGCTCTCCTTGTTGTATTCCTTTCTGTCTTAATAAATTTTTACCCCTCTTTTTGGATTCAAAAAAAAAAAAAATTATACATATGTGAAAAAATAACTAGAATGACAAACAAAATTCCAACAACTAATTAAGCACGAAGCAAACAGATCTTTTCTAATGAAAATGCAGACACAGATTTTCAAACCCCACCTCATGCTAATGCTAAAATCTGATAGCCGGATGAAATTCCTGCTACAAGTAAAACCCTTCAAGCCACTGAAATTTCCTTCCTCCAATTCCAAAGTCGCTCCCAAAAAAAATGTGCAACATGACCCAAAAACCCCCTAATATGGAGCCCTAATTTCCTTTTTAGGGTTTCTATCTCCACAAGATCTAAAATTCTAATTATTTTATTTAATTATTCCTTTCATGGACAATTACTTTTTTTAAAATTAAAAATATATTTTTTAATTTTTTTATTTCTCCACTTTATTATTTTAAGAAAATTCATAAAAAGATATTTATTTATTATTTAATTAATAAAGGTAACTTAAGTGCATTATTTAAATGCCACTAAATTTTAAATCTTTATTAATTAAATAATAATGCTACATAATATTTAAAATTTATTGTTTAAATCATTTAATGTAGTTTTCTAAATTAGGACTTTAAATTAAATATTTTAATTTAACTAAATATTCATATAATTCCAATAATGAAAAATCGTCCTATTTTAACATTTTTTCCAATTTTAAATTATATAATATTTAATAATTCAATATCAACGATCTATCCAAGAATCATAAATAAGTATATTCTATCAGGCAAATCACGAAGTCAAACCACATGAACTGCATAAGGAAAATCAACCAAAGCAAAAATTAAACCACATACGCACAAAAGACTCACAAGTTTAAAAAAGGGGTAGATAGTCAATTACGAGTCCTCCTTGTAGGACAAGTATTTAGGCTATGGCTGGGATTGGACTTGATCATTATCTCTCCATTCTTACCATTGAGTTATTGTGATAGGGCATGCTCATCCTGGCAATTCAAGGAAGTCGATGCCCGGTACCTGCATCCGGCATGAAAGAGGAGCATGTACATGTGCAAGTGCATATATATTTATATTTAAACTAAACAAGCAATGACAGTGAGTGGTACATCGTGTAGATCCTAACTAACAGGTGACTACGACTCTCTCCCTTAACCATATCAGACATGTTAGATAGAAAGGTAAAACATACACGTGCACCATACACATGCAAGTATGGGATAAGTATCATAATAAATCACAAGTCAAAACATTGAGTGCTCAGATATAACAATGCATCATTACAAATATAGAATAATCATCATTAAAGGCATTATCTAAGATCATTATGAAAGAAATCACATTTACTAACTACGAATCATTAAAACATCATTTACGCACAAGTAATCATAATTATTAAACAACACATGAAATATAATCAACTAAGTAACCATCACTAATATATTTGTAATCCAAGTAATGAAATAATATCATATAACTATAAATCAGATATCTCTAAAATTAACAAATGCATGAAATAAGCCTAAAAGAATTTGGCAATCAGAACAGAAAAGCAAACTACGGTTGGGCATTACATCAGATTTATCAATCTCATAATGGATTGCTTGTGGATTCTGAGGAGGCTGGCACAATCATCGAATGGCCAAAACCAATAAGTACAACAAAGGCTTATGGTTTAGTGAGATTCTATTGCAAATTCATCAATAACTTTAGTGGCATTTGTGCACCCTCAACGCATTACATGTGGAAGGGTGGGTTTGAGTGAGGAGTAGTTGTTGCTAAGATTTTGTGCTGTTGAAGATGGAAGTGGCAGAGGATCTCATGTTAGCACTCCTAAACTTTGGAAAAACATCAGGTTAGCATGAAGTAGAGTGATGGTGCTTTGTTGAGTTAGGAGAGTAGATCAATCATGAATAAATCAACAAGTACCCCGAGTTTGGTGTCGTGAAATCCCAATAGAGCTATATATGGTATTGAGTCAACATTTCCAACAGTGCGCCGTGGAGACAATTTCAATGATCCTTTTCATTTGGAGCAGCATCTCCCCTGTTTTTCTGAAGTTGTGTTTGTAATAACACTTTTAAGGCTGTTCCTCATTTAGGCTTCAAATTTTTTTTGGATGTTTTAATATCAATACTTTCCTTGAGATGAAGTCCCAATAATTTTTAGAATATATCTCTTAAAAAATTGTAAAATTCCATAGGCAAATATAGAAAACAAGCAGAAAACTGTTTAAATGGAAAGGGCAGAGTATTATGATTCTCATGTGACCATTAATTAAAAAATTGTGGGATGTTACATATTTTCCCACTGGGTTCCCTTTAGGCCTGTCTGTGTTTTGTGCAAATGATATGCTCTGCTATCGTCTTGAAGCCTTGGTCTGATATTGCACTTTTACTCTACATTTCCTTGTTATATATACTTCTCCGTTATCCATTCACCATTCAATGCCCTTATTGGATATGTACACATTTACTCTGCTATTATAATTTCTCTGTTTTCTTTTCTATGCTCGTTTTCTCTCCTCTCTATGGATGTATTTTGTTTCCTGCTAAAAATGTGGTCTTTATTTCTAATAGACATCAAGTGTTCTTATAATATTCTAAGAATATTAAGAATATCAGTTTTCCACAATCCATTAGAGTAATCAATAATGTTTCTGGTATTGTTTGTGTAAAAAAATTTTAACGAACGTTTTGTATCATACTCTGCACCCGTCCCTCTCTTCTCTTCCTGTCTTGCTCTATTTAGCTAGTAAGATCTGTCCATCTTACATCTTCTCAAGCTTCCTACTGATGCTATGCTAATGATGGATCACAAGTGTGATCGGAAATGTTGATTAAAAATAAATTACACAATCAATACCAGAAACAATATTGATTATTCTAAGAACACTCAAATCTGAATGGAAAATTATATACAGATATAGTTTATTCTTTATTTACAAAAGGAAGCATGATGATTATCTTGAGAAGGAAAAATGCAGCAGCTACCTGGCCCTTCAAAAAAAATAAAATATATATATATATATATATATATGCAGTCTCTTCATCTTTGTGTCCGAGTGTCAATTATGTTCTCTTTTATATACATATATACATCTTTATATATAAAAGAAAACATAATTGACACTCGGACACAAAGATGAAGGCACTGCCAGTAATCTTATTGATATAATGCCGTGCCTTCTTTGACAGTAATACCTACCCCTACCCATTTTTTTGGTAACTATGATAACAGAATAATCATAATTTCGCTGGAAGAAAAATGGTTAAGAATGCCAAACGGTTTAATAATCCTGATTCCTAACATCAAAGTCATTATTATTTTATTGGTTTGAGGTTCTTGGGAACTTTTAAAACATTGACCTAACACAAAGATTTGCAGGAAACTAACCTTGAAGTTGCTGGCCGGGCAGCAGCCATGGCAGGAAATATGGTTACAGCAATGCTCTCGAAAGGATACACCTTGAGTAAAGATGCATTAGTGAAAGCCAAAGAGCTGGATGACAAGCATCAAGTCACAGCTACATCTGCAGCTAAAGTGACAACCATGGGAAAAGATGCATGGACCAAAGCCAAAGAGTTAGAGGAGAAGTATCAAGTCAGAGCCAATGCTACAGCTACGGTGACATCTTTAGGAACAGCTGCAATCAGCAAAGCCAAGGAGGTGGAACCCGTTGCCCAAGCTAAAGTAGTGTGCTTGGGAAGAGATGCATGGAATATTGCAGGATCCAAAGTTAACCCCTATGTATGTGCAGGAGCCACGTGGGTCTCTGGAGCTCTTGAAAAGGGTTCCAAAGCTGCTGCTGACTGGGCCGCCAAAGGGAATTCCCCGAGCAAATAAGGAGAAGCAGTGGTAGGAGTCCAATTGTTAAAGTATAGATAGATATATGCTATAGTGGGACAAAATCCTCTATTGGCAAAACATGTCACTTTGTTTACCCCAAACCTGTAAGTTGTAGAAAACTTAATTTGGCAGTACTCAGAAGGCTACCCTTGAACTACACAAGCACCTCTGAACAATGTTAGAGAAGGATGCTAAGGCACCAACCCGGGATATATTATAACTTAAATACAATATATTTCATATGTTGAGGGCTTATGATGATGGATATTTTATGGTTTAAGCACTTCCAGCTTAGTTTACCCAGGAAAAATTGAATCCAAAAACGGTGTCTCTCTCAGTTTATGCAATGGTTGAAAACTTCATACTAATGTTTTGTTGTTGATTAATTTAAGCTAACCTGTCAATTAGCACACGTTTTTAATTCTATCATGAATATTTTTTGGAACTGAATAGCATCATATATGAGGTAGTTTATCCATCCTATGTCGAGTGGTAATTGAAAACTTAAATTCCATTGATGTAAAGAAGGTTGCTTAATTATATGCCGAATGATGGTCCTCTAGTGGACTTAATGCCTTCTTGCCTTAATATGTCCATGATCGCTGATGGATTTGAGAAAGAAGAGTATCTTGTATTGCATTTAGGGTAGGCTACTTTATAGAGATTTAATATTTCCCATGTGCATTTTGGGGTGTGTTATCAGCCTTCTTAGTAATTGAGGTGTTTTCATGGGCTTCTTATAAGGATTTGGATGTGGCTAATTTCTTCAACAGTTTCACATGAATCACAATTCTATGCTTGGGCGTGGAATTTGAGAGCCACCCCTACCCTATATATATATATATATAGATAGGCACACAGGATCTTTTGGTCTTTTTTTTTTCTTATTATTTTACATTTAAAGATAAATATTACTTTTTTTTAATTTTATTTTTCTAATTTATGAATAATTTAATAATTGTTTTAAATTTCAATATTTTATCAATATAATATAAGTATGAATTAGTAATCTTATAAAGATCTTTTGTGAGTATGTTTCTAAATTCATATGTTTTATTTAGAAAATATTTTAAATCAATAATAATATACAATAAATATATAAAAATTTGTTTGTCATAAAATAATATAAAATTAGAAAATAAATATAAAATAATAATATATTGCATATTGATATTTTAAATTTGTAAAATAAGTTTATACTATGTTTTAAAAATATTCTAAATTAACAAAATATAAAATAGACAAAATAAAAATAAAAATATTATAAAACAATATCTATTTATCATATATATTATAAGTTAAAATAGATGTGTACTAGCACTTACACTATAGGAGGTGCAAGGGAATAGCCGATAGACAATTTGTACATGTTTTAACTCAACTACCTATATGCCCAAGTGCATAAAATTGAATAGATTATCCAAGTAATTCCTACCACGTCCATCATTTGCCCCAGTCAAAGAGCTTTCTTGGTTCTTGTAGTCATGGCATGAAGAAAAAAAAGTTGTCCAAAATATATGTTACTCTGCCACAAATTCTTGTCATTGTAGATGAACCCAATAACTGAAGAAACAAGAAAAGGAAAAATATCTCAACCTGTTCGACTGGTGAAAATTCCAAGGAAAACCATCATGCACTTGCTTCTCAAATTTAGGGAGCATCAAGTCCATTCTTCTCATTGTGACATTGAAGGATGCCTTTAAGACAAAGTCTTCTTGTCTCCCTTGTTGTTTGTCATGGTTGTATTGAGGCAAGAGTGATTTTCTTTTAAAGCTTCAACACTCTTTACTTGTTCATAGGAAACTTGATAATTGGAAGTGATAAACTATTAGGTTAAAAATAAATTAATTTAGAGCGTAACCTCAAGCGTCATTTCTTTGTTTTGTAGTTTCTCGCTTGATGGTTTGATATTTTGATAACTATCTAGTGAACCCTTCCCACATGTTGCTATCCAATCTTGGACATAGAACTCCCCTTCATCCCAAAAGGAGGTATGAAAAATATTTTTATGACCACTTGCTAGAATCTCTCCACATAATTACAAACCTACAGATGCAATAAGAAGAGAAAATCAAAGTAGCACTACTTAAAGGCTCTCATTTGCAGGAATATAATTATTATCGAAGTTAGCTCAAATAAACCAAGTGTCTATCAAAATCTACTTTTGACATCAATCATAGAGATGCTAATGATACATTCTGCAAACAAAGCCATTAAATCTTGATCAAAAGGCTCGACAAGCAAGAAAAGTAAAGGTTAGTACACCCAAAAAAACCAACCATCTACGTAATAATTACTTAATAAAACTAAATTCAAAACAATCGCAAAATTCTTCAAAGGACTAATTTGAACCTAACATCATATCAAATAGTAAACCAAAATATTATTACAATCTAAAACATAGGTAGATATTACTAGGTGACAAGTTGTCTTTGATAAAATATCTTGGGTCTATTCATAGGACCTTG
Organism: Cupressus sempervirens; assembly: GCA_028749045.1. Lineage (NCBI taxonomy): Eukaryota > Viridiplantae > Streptophyta > Pinopsida > Cupressales > Cupressaceae > Cupressus > Cupressus sempervirens. The sequence goes on from CM053793.1 coordinate 536,052,250, forward strand.
AAACACAAACTCACAAATCCTGAATATCAATGCTTGCAACAGTTGTTCCATTTTAGTAGTAATCTATATCTTGAATGAACAACTGATACTTAGCACTATACACTAGCAATTGCATATTTATGTATGTGCAACAATTAGCCGATAGGAATGATTTGTGTAATTAATTGAAAGGAGAAAAAAGTATTTAATTTTAGGATTATAATTAGATTAGGTTTTCAATTTAACATAATGTGGGGTTAGAATTAAGTTTGAGATTAGGTTTTGAGTTGGATAAGATTGGAGTTAAGAAATTATGATTCAAATATATCTTAAATTTTTAATATCATTTAGTATTAGGGCCATGGTACACAAAAAAATTCTTAAAATTAATTACATGTTGTAGGGTTAGGGTTAACTAATTTAGATTTTAAATAGATTAGGATTCAATTTGGTTTTGTGTAAGTATTAGAGTTAGAATCAAAGTTTAATTCATTGGAGAAGATTTTGGAAGGTATTGAAAACTCAAAATTTTAAATATAAGGGTTCAATTTCTACTTATGATTTAATAAAGATTAATGTTAGGTTAATGGTTAATTTATTAAGATGGATGGATTTATATTTCTAGTAGGTGAATACAATTTTCAATCCATACACAAAATCAAATTAAGTTAGGACTCACATTATGTTTAAGGTTTAAGCCATAGTTAAGGTCATGTTGTAGTTACATTATGATTAAAGTTTGGATTAAGGTTTAGCCTAGAGTTAAGGGTCTCAAAAAATGATTAAGGTTAGAATTGGGATTATGGTTATAATTATAATTGGGATTATGGTTATAATTAAGATTTACATAATGGATAGCTCTAAGGGTTGTGAGAATATATTGGTCCTAGAGTATATTATTATAATATAGATAAACAAATGCTTATATTATGTATTATGTTGACATTACAATAAATTTATTTATTTTAAATGAATAAACAATTGTTATAATTATGAAAATAACAAAGGTAGAAATTAATTTACATATATGACAAATGTTTCTAAATTTTAAATCTTTTTAATGTAAACAATTCAAATTATATAGTTAAACTATAAATTTAAAACAAAAATCTCTCTCTCTCTCTCTCTCTCTCTCTCTCTCTCTCACACACACACACACACACACACACACAATATACACATAAGATATGTAAACAATTGTTTTTCATTATTTCATTTATATCTTAATGATTAATGAATTTTAAAAAATAGAAATAAATATGTATAACATATATTTAAATTTTTCTTCTAAAATATTTTTATTTTATTTTATGGTTTTGCATGATTTCAAATTGTAATTGATATGAAAACAATCTTTCTATATTTTTACTATAACCAACATGGTAGATGGTAGAAATTAATCTACATATATAACAATTTTTTCTAAAATCTAAATCATTATTGTTAAAAAAATTAAATGATAAAATTAACCTCTAAATTCAAAACTAAAATCTCAATACAAAGGAAATCTTTCTATATCTATTGAAGATATATAAACTACTTTTTTTGTTGCATGCATTTTATTTTTATTCAAGTTTGTGGATGACCTCCATCAAAAAGAATATGTGTGTGTGCGCGCGCACGCGTAAAACATATATTTTAATATTTCTTCTCCATTATAAATTATTCCAAATTTTAAAACTATATTAAATTCTATTTTCAATTCTCTAAAATGAATCAACTTAAATTTAAATACAAAAAACTAAAGATCTAGACTTAATTTAAACTTTCTATACATTTCTAAAAATGTAGTTATTCTATTTTATGTTTTTGCATGCATATCATTTCAAATTGTATTTGATATAAAATCATCTTTCTATATTTTTCTTAGAAACAATATTTCTATCAAATAATAAGATCTAGATACAAATGCAATTTTTTAATTTTGTATTTAGAAATTTTGAATTCTATTTTATTTTTGCATTTCAAACTCTAATTTAAGATAATTTAATTTTTTAATTTTGAGAGAAAGCAATAAGTAGTTTAATCATGAATCTAAAATAATAATTTACATATAAATTGATTATTATTATTTTTTACATTTATAAAAAAACACGAATCATTGTAAGATATGTGTTAATAAAAATAATGCAATTTCAAGATCTTTCATAAACAACATAGATTTACGAGAAAATGACGTTTGCAAAGAGATGGATAAATTTGCAAATCAAATCTAGCCTATCAAAAACGTTTTGAGCATGACATTGATACAAACCTAGAATTGCACGAAATCGAGAAAAATTTATAACTAATATGATTTAGTTCTATTTACATTTCTTTGTTGCCATGCATGCATTACCATTTCCATTTGTTTCTTTAACTTCTCTATAATCCATATGCATGCATTTTGTAACTACTCATTATGTATTTATGATTATGTTAAACTTGTTAAGCAATTCAAACCAGTATATAAACTTGCGACATTGTAATCTCTACATATATGAGCAAAAATAACAAACATGCACAAAAAGAGAAAATAACAGAAATTGGTGATAAGAAAAGAAATCCAATAGAGCCTTCACAATGTTAGAAATGGGCAAAAAACATAGAGTAATTACTAAATCATATAAGTTAAATAGAGAAAAAAATTAGAAACTTATGGAGAAGAAAAACAATTTAGAAACTTTCCCACAAAATTGACAATGCTAAAGGAAACTTCAATATTTAAAAAATGAGTTTTTTTACATCAACGAAAAATCATAAAACTTAGAAGTCTTAGAACATTTACGTCAAAGCTCCCACAATAAGCCTTTTGGCTAAAAATAGACAACTACCAAAATATTGTCAATTAGAAATCTAATTTTAACTTCATTCATACGAATATGTCAAATACCTTTTAGTATGTGAGTCTTCTCAAATGTGTGGTTGTTAACACATGACAAGATTTATGCATAGATTTTAGGAAAATTTATAATAATAATAAAATAAATGGTTTTTATTTTATTTATATTTTCGAGATTTATAAATCTTATATTATTTATTCTAATTTTTGTATTTTTATTAACTAAAATAGACAATTCATTTATTTTGATTATAAAAATAATAATTTATTGTCAAATTTAAAATTAAAATTATATTTTTTCAATTAATTGAAAATATATATTTTTGTTTATTTTCATACATATTTATTTTATTTAATATTATAGAGATTTAGATATCTTATTACTATTATTTTTTATTTTGATATTGTTATTTAATAAAAAAATAGCTTATTTTAATTATTTAATTTATTAACAAAAAATTACATATAGAGAAAAAAAATATATTGAATTTTTTTAAAAAAAATTTTAATATAAAAAATCTTCAATTTAAGTTTGTTTAAATTAATTAAATAGAGGATACTTGTTATTGTGAAAATAAAATATTGAGAAACTATTTATTAATTGTTCATATAAAAAGTAATATTAAATTTAATATATAAAGTTTTTAAAATATTATTATAATTTGTTTTTTTAAATGTGAATAGTTGCATTTCGATCTTTTCTATTTTATTCATCAAGAATATTATTTAATTAGAATGATACTTTTTTTGGCAATTATAAGATTTTGTAATTTTAATACTTTCTTTGATTAATACAAATATTTTTACTTTAAAAAAAAAGTTTTAAGTTTTATACAATTAATTTGATTTATTATTTTATATTATTATTTATTTTAATTTTTAAAAAAATAATAATAAGATAAAGTTAAAAACAACATACCTTTTCTATTAATGAATTTTTTTGAAAGTTTTTTTAATTAATTAAATACGTGATGTTTATTTTTAATGATAATTAAATAGATGGTAGTTTTTTTTTATAAGAATATATTTTTAGAGAAAACATCTATTTAATTTTTAGTATAAAAAAAAATCTTAAATTTACTATTTAAAATTTTGAAGATATTATTAAAATATATTTTCTTTAAATGTTATTTTATATATATATATATATATATATATATATATATATATATATATATATATATATATAATTCATTCAAGAATATTATTATTTTTAATTAATAAAAAATTGTAATAATTTATTTAATTAATTAAAAAATAATATTTTTTGCTTTTATTGCTAAAGGAATAATTAAATCAAAGAAGAGATTAAATTGTTATACTATAATTTATTAAAAATATATACAAATCTTTTTTTTACCTAAAATAGATAATTTTTAGGTTTTATACAATTAATTTCATTCATTCTATTATTATTTTATATAATGTTATTGTTTATTTTAATGTTTAAATTGATTAATAAAAAGATAATTAGTAAATAATTGTTTTGCCCTTAAAAATATAGATAAAAAGAGAGAAATTTTTCGTGCAAAAAGTACAAAGGCAATCCCACATTAAAAGGCTATCACTAATTATTAAATAAAATGTTATATTGCCCATTTTGATGATTTATTAATAAACTTAAGTGTCAAACAATTGGGCATTTATATTCATTAAAATGTTGGAAATTAAAAAATGAAATCAGAGTGCTCCTAAATGGCAGAGTGATAGTGAGAGTCAAGGCTAGGGTTTAGAAGGCACACATGGTTTAGCTATAATGGCCATATTGGTTATGGTTGGCCTTTTAGTAACAAAAACCAATCTAGTTTTAAGGCTAGTTCGCAACGACAAAATGGTTAGAGGTTTTCTCAAGCAAATGATTTCTAACGTCGTGATCAAAATGACAATCATGGGAGGTAACAAGCTTTTGGGAAAACATAGTTTGACGAGAAATCGTTAAGGATAGTAGGAGATTTTGTTTTTGGATGAATCAACAAGAAGTTTTGGAGACCGAAACAAAACGAGGAGGGTACATAATCCCAACAATCGGTAAGCTCTAACATATAATATGCTTTGATTGAGTCTATGTTCATTGATAACAAGGAATGGAGTGACTCGGCCAGCTATTTGAAGGCTAATGCCTTTTTGCTTAAATGGGCAAGGCAATGAGCTTCTTTTAATAGAATAAGAGACTGTTGTGATAAGCATTTAGGCAAGGATTTCACTTTAAAGACCAAGATGAATGGTTTCTATTTAGTCATTGCCCTCTCTTGAGAGACAAAGAATGGGTTTTTAATAGTAGGCCATTTTTGATAGAGAGGAAACACTTATATTTTGTAGAGTGGACTCCAAATTTTGATCCTACAATAGAGAAGGTTAAGCATATTTTTATTTGGGTTGAAATACAAAACCTCCCTCAAGAATATAGAGATCCAAAAATTGTGAAGTTTACTGGGAATAAGATGGACACCTTAATGATGTTTAAGGAGGCATTTCACAATAGGGATTTGTGCATATATCCTTGAGGGCTCGTTTGGTTAGCGGAATTAGCAAAAATGGGTTTTGATTTAAAACCAGATTTTTTTCAAAATTAAGTTTTGTATTTAGAAATATGGTTTTGGGAAAATAGTTTGTTCTGTTTGGTTCACCTGGAAGATGAGTGGAAAGATATATCTTCTACATTTGGTTAATAAAATTGGCATTGGAATTGGAATTGGAATTGACAACCAAGGATAAATATGTGATTCCAAAGGGGTCGAAGACATAGGTTTATTAGCTATCATTACTGCAACCAGAACATGGTCTATCACATTTTTGTCTCTATGCCTTTGACAAAACATTGAAAGAAAAATATTTGAAACTATACCCAAAAAAAAGATGCAATGAACCCACCAAATAAAATGAAAAAGAAACCCCTGCGGAAAATTCAATGAATGCATATCTAAGAAAAAATAATGAAAACTATGCAAAGAAAGAAATTTTACTGAACAACAATTGACTTAGACAATGGATCACAAAGAATAGTTGGAACATTATGGAATCTAATGAAAATTACACTACTTGTTGAACAAAGTTGCATTTGAACACAAAAAAGCAAAGTCGCCTTCAAATGGCGAAAACTTTCGCGACACAATGGTTAAAACATATTTTTAGGTTAGTAATTTAGCGGAATTTAAAAATGGTTCAGTTCAAAAAAAATCTAATCCTCAAAATGTCAAACCTAGGATTCAATTCCCAATTCCTGTTATCTTAATGGAAGACTAGTATCCTCATTTTGGGCCAAAATTAGAAGATTGCAATTCTAATTTTGTTTTAAGATTTTTGACCCAAACACCAAATTTGACTAAACCTAATTTTATCTATGCCAATTTTGATCCAATTCCATGAAATAAATGAGCCTTAATATTGATCCTATGGTAGGAAGCTCACCCCCTCACAAATCTTATAGAGATTCAAATTGGAGAAGAATTGTGGAAACAGAGGATTGGGGCTGACATTTGTGTGGGTCCAATGAGTGAAGATAGGGGTAAATCTGATCAAGTCATGAAAAAAAAATCTCATAAAGGAAAAATCTTGGATAAAGATCAACTAAAAGAATTTATTTAAAAATCATCAGAGGATGAGAATTAGATAAATTTTGAGGGCCTGACTTTGGAGCCATTTTGGATTAAAAAACAAAATTGAGTATGGTGGTGGGGGCAGATCCTTTGAGTGAGAAAAGATGCAAATGTTAGAAATTGTCATTATCTTTGAAAGAGTGGCTATCTGTTAGTTGAGTCAAAGGATTTCAAGTATACTTTTTTTGGTGGTGGGATCGAACCAATATGGGGGATCCTGACCATGGTCTCAAATATCAAGTAACGGGGGAAACTTGTGTCAACTGGTTTGGTGGAAGGGTTAAATTGAGGGGAGAGAAAAGAGAAACTACTTTATCATAGTGACAAGAAGACAATGGACCTTTCTTTAGCACATTCTCAAGAGGAAAGAGTGGAGAACTTTCCAAAACATAGGGTGCATTCCTCCACTACTCTAAATAAAGAATGTAATGGGTTGGTGCAAAATAATTAGACAAAACATGTAGTTTTAGAGTTGGACCTATGGCATAGTATAACATATGTAGTGACAAAAGTGGTGGATGGACTAGTGTTGAAATGTGTGGAAGGTTTTAATGTAGAAATTTTTTCAAGCATATTAAAATATCACCAATCTGCAATCTAGAGAGTTCCTTTAAGGGAGTCAGGGACAATAATAAAGATATAAGTGATTTTCATTCTAATTACACATCTCAAGATGAAGAGGAGGAGCCAATGATTTGGGTCTAATGGACATTCCATATTTGTTTGAATACATTATCATAGAGAAAACTCCAACAACCCACAACAAGCCAAGCATTGGGGAAAAGAAAAAATGAGGTGCAAAATCCATAAAGGTGAAGCTAGCCATGATGGGAAATATTATTAATCAAAGTAAAATTTTGAGATTGAGAAAGGGTTACGCCCTTTTTTGGGAGCCACGAAGTTCCTTTCATGGAATGTCAGGGGTTGCAATGCCCCTAACATTTGCCTGATTAATAGATATTTTGATTAGGTGAGGCCAAAGGTGGTATTCTCACAAGAGACAAAGTTAAGTGGTGAGGATATTGTTTCTTTAAAAAACTACTTTTCAAGGTGGAATAATTTTTCTAATTATGTGGGTGCTTCAAGGGGTTTAATGGTGTTATGGTTAGACTTATCAATTGGCATAAAGTAAAGTTTAAGAGTAAAAAATGGTTGTGGGTAGAGGTTTTTTCTTAAAAAAATTTGACATCTTTCCAAGCTACAAAAATCCATGGACCCAACAATCCTACATTGAAAAAGATACATGGTAGGATTTAATGGGGATCTTATAGAATAGCTTGAATGAGATGTCTGTGTTGGGTAGGAATTTCAATGCTAGTTTGAATCTAACAAGAAAGATGGGAGGTCAAGGGTGGGTGGGGAAAAGTCAAGAAGATTTTGATAAGTTTGTCACTAAAAATGGGATGATAGAGGTGGAAATAAGGATTGATCAATTAACTTAGACATTTTTTGGGTGAGTTTCTTAATATTACAAAAAATTTAGACATATTCTTAATATTTTGGTGATTGGGCAGAGGTGGATTGGGTTTTCTTGATTGAGATTCTTCCCATTATAGGATCTTATCATCACCATATATGCATGTTCATCTAGGAGGATTCAACTTTGGATAGAGTTACTTTCAAGTTTTAATTTATGTAGCCATGGGACCTTGGTTTGAAAGAGAAAATTAGAGAATTGTGCTCCAAGGGACAATAATAGGGCTTTTAACCTTTTCAAAAAACTCCAATAATCAAAGATCAACTAAAGTTTTTGAACAAGGAGGTCTTTAAAAATATCATTGAGGAAAATTCAAGGATTGAAAATGTTCATCATTACACTCAGATGTGATAAAGAGGGGAATGGAGGTGGATTTCTTGTGCGAAAATGATTTGAACAAGCACTATTCTAAAATTTTAGCAAGGGTGGAGGTTTATTGGAGGCAAAAGTCCTGATAAATTAGGCTTAAGAATAGGGAGAAGAACACATGTTTCTTCCACAATTTAATGAAAGTGAAGAGATCCTACAATAAGAGTTTCTCCATAACAGACAATAATGGGGTACTGTTGTAAACCCTAGAGGAAATTAATGCTAAAGTAGTGACATATTTCAAGGACATATTTTGGATGATATGGTAAGTCTTAATGCTGATTTGAATATATTGGATGTGATTCCTAAATGTGCTATAGAGACAAAAAATGAACTTTTGATGCACCCTATTACTTTAGAATAAGATAGACATGCTCTTTTGGCTATGGGTGGTGAAAAAGACCTGGATCCTAATGGATTTTCAACCATCCTTTTTCAGAAGTTTTCAGACATTATTAGTTATGACATCTAGGAAGTAGTTGAGTCTAGATGTCACAAGTTTATGCTAAAAGACTTTAATAACACCTTCATTTCCCTCATTCTTGGAAAGGGGGAGAGGACTAAGTTTGGTGATTTTAGGCTAATCTTCTTGTGCATCATTTTAAAAATCACCATAAAGACTAGCCAACAGGCTCAAGGGCATCCTTGACTCTGTCATATGTAGTGATAAAAGTGGGTTTTTCCCAAATACATCCATCTATGAAGGGATTATTTTTTCTCATGATGCTATCCACTATGTGAGGACATCAAAAACATGTAGAATGATAATCAACTTGACATAAGAAAAGCATATGGTGTTGTGAATCGTGGATTTTTGTTAAAATCTTTAGAAAGGTTTGGTTTTTGCAAGGATTGGATGGATTGTGAGTTGCATAAGAAACCATAAGTTCTCATATTGGTGAATGGAAGCCCTCATTGATTTTTTGAGTCAAAGACAAGCATTCAATAGGATGATCACTATTTCTCTTCATTATAGTGGCAAAGACTTTGGGTAGGTTGATCTAAAATAGTCATATTTAGGGTCATTAGAAGGGCATCAAAGTGGTAGAGGCGTTGATCCTTTGCCCTATCTAAAATTTGTTGATGACATGTATTTGATGGGAAAAGCAAGTGTGAGAGAGGCAAGAGTGATAAGGGCCACTCTGAATAAATATAGAAGGGCATTGGGTCCATGCATAAATTGGAAAAAATCTAAAGTTTGCTTCTTTAGTACTGATAGGCAGTTGTAGAGGGATATTTATAGGATTCCTGGGATGAGTGTTTGTCTTCTTCTAGGGAAATATTTTGGTGTCTCATTGTTTGGAGGTACTTCAAATGCTATGTTTTGGAAATACCTAGTGGACTACTTCTTAAAGAGGATGGAGGGGTGGATGAGTAAGTGATTAACCTCAACCAATGACATTTAAATGTTGAATTCAATTATATCTACCATCCCTATTTTTTCAATAATGTGCATGAAGATCCTGGGGAAAGTGATAAGGTTAACTAAGTAGAAAATGCATAATATTATTTGGAATGGTGCCCAAGAGGAAGGTACATGTCCCCTTTTAGCATAGAGTGAAATTTCTAAGGCTAAGAACTATGGGGGTACTGGAATTAGGGACTGACATCTTATGAACATGGCTCTTGAGGACAAGTTAGTCTAGTCCATATATTCTAACCTGAGTTTGGTTTGAGTCAAAGTTATGAAGGCACAATATTTGGATAACCTAGAGGCAAGTAGAATTTTAATTATTAGGAACTCTCCCAAGGGCATGACAATCACTAGCCATATAATTTGGTAGACTTGAAATAGACACAAAGTTAGTTTTTGGGACGGTTCTTGGAATGGACTCCTAGCTCTTAAGGACAATGTAAATCTACATGACTTGAGAAATTTCTTTATACGTGCCTGGGGAGACAAAGAGTGTAATTATATGGATTTGAAACAAGGCATATGTGGGTAAGATTGTTTCTACAAAATATTGGATGGGATACATATCAGTGTGCAATAAAGGAAGTTGATAAAATAATTTTTTGGAATAGATGCATTTTATTCACTAATAAGGAAGATAAGGTTTTTTTTTTATGCTACAAAGAGTGTGCATTACTAAGTGAAATTTGGATATCAAATACTAGATAGGAGTGAAGGGGTGGGGGATTTGCCAACCAAATTATTTTGGGTCAAGAATGTCTACCAAAAGTTGGTTCCTTTGCCTAGTTGGAAGAAAAAGGTAGAATCTTGATTGGAGGAAGGGAGATTTTTTTTAGTTTTTAGGGGCCAACTAGATGTAATCGATCTAAATAGATATAGGAGAATGTTGATTATATATTTTTGAATTGAAAGGTTGTGAAGCAGAGTGAGATGTACATGGTGAATTCTAGGGCTTTAACCCACTAGTTTACAAGGTGTGTGAGGAAACACTCTCTCAATAGGTTTATGATCTCAGTAATTGACTTTATAAATCACAAAACATTCCTTAGTTCCTCCAAATTCACACATTTATGTGACAAGATTTATAGCAAATTCCTAGGCCTAGGAATGCATACATTGGGAATTGACTTCAAAATATTGGTCTTTGTGTGGGAGTGTACCAAAATATCCTTCTTAGCCTCAAAAAGTCACAATCCAACCCTTAGAATATGGCATGCACAATTTTGATCAAAGTTGTCACAAAATAGCCTAATAGGAGACCTAATGGATTTTTATCCCTTATCTCTCCAAAATTACAAAAGACCTTAGGAATGAATGAGGGATCTTGACACCATTTTCGGAATTTAGTAAGATTCCAAATTTTTAGGCTCTAGACCTTCTATTTGATCCCCAAACTCCAATTGGGCTAAAGTAAGGGTAATTAACCTAATTAGGACCCTTTGAACTACAAGTACCCTCAAATGGATTGATCTTTTTAATATATCACTTGGAGAAGTTTTGTCTCACTACCTTTACTCCAAATTGTTGGTTACATGTCTTGATCCACTCCAATTTCCATTCTACACAATAATTTTTTATGTAAATCAGGCCAGTCACATAGGGATGTTTGACTAGGGCTTGATGGAAAAATTTAAAAACTATGTTTCTTGCAAAAAGGCTTTGGATTCTTAATGTAAATGTTCTTTACTTTTAAACCCCAAAGGGAACTTGAATTCCAATGGTTGAATTTCATGATAGAGTCATTTGTTTGCCAAACCCTAATTATGTTAAGGGTTTGATACCAATTTCACAAAAATATCTACCAAATGCTTCAAAATTTTCCAAATCCCTTGCAACCACATTTGTTAGATTCTTGATGTAGCCTACTAACACTCCATAACAAGTTTGCATTGAATTGAATCAGTACAAGATTGCTGCAACACATGCAAGACATATCTTGTAGGGAAACAAATGAAGCTTTATTGATTTCAATGCCCAAAATATGTGTTCACACACCAATCCGCTATTATTCAATTGAAAACATATTATATAGACCACCCCTATTCTATCTGACTAATTCTTAAGTGTTATAACTATTGGTGGGACTAGTTGGTTGATTTGGCCAAAAGTTGCAAAGTTGACAAAACATTGTCAAGCAACTTTTTGCCAATTTTGACAATATTTTGGAACTTTGGTCTAATGACCCATAAATATTTTGGAGACCTTCCAAATCGGTCCCAATTGACTTAAAATGACTCAAAAATCATAATATCCTATTCTAATTTGGATTGTTTGACCAAGTTGACCATGAGGGCTTATAATATGCTACTCAAGTCACTAACCTAAAATGGACCATTATTACATATGTTTGGCCTATAAGACCTTAGAATATCTTCTTACTCTATTTTATGGGCACTCTTGCACCAAGTTTCAAGGGAGTGTTGGGAAAATCTATTGAGAAAACTAAGATGACAAAGTCCTCTGTAAAATACCATAAAGAAAATGTTTGAAAATTGGCCATACAAACATAAGAAATAAATTTTATGTAGTGTTTGGATTGGGAGTCCTTCAATTTTGGTTTGGGAGCTATGGAAGGAAACAAGTTTTAGGATATTTATGGGAAAATTAGAATAAATGGATTAGATAAAAAAAAATTGAATCAATCATATGATAAAGGAGGTGGTTGGGGCTGCAATAGCTCATTTTCGCAAGGGTGGCCCTTATATCCTGGGAGACCAAAGGATCCAATCTAATTGGTTGGGCATTAGAATCAAGTGTACAAGGAAATTTAAGTACGGTAGTCCATATCAAGTGTGAAGGTTGGAGGTAAGGTGGAAAAAGCTAAATGAGGATTGGGTTAAAGCTAAGTTGATGGAGAAACTAAACCTAATTCAGGTCCATCGAGGGTAGCGATTAAATTGATTAGAGATAAAAAAAGTTGACAAGTAGGACAAACATTATTGTTAAAGAAGAGGCTACTACACTTGCAGTTAAGATTGGTTTACAAATGGGTTTTAGACACAATTTCCTTGAAGGTGACTCAATGATCGATTCCTAGGTTCTAGCTAAACAAATATTGAAAGATTGGCATCTACAACCATTTAAAGATGTAATTGCAAAAGTATTGGATTTTTTTTCAAATTATATATATTCTAAGAGAGGGAAATGGGGAGGCATAGTTATTATCAAAGTGGGAAAAGTCCTTTAATGAGGAGCTGGAATCAAAACTGGAGGACTTTAGAATGTAATGTGATATAGTTGAAATGATTAAAATCACAACCTTTTTTTGTTCTTTCTTGTCGACATTTCATGATGACAACATAAGTTGGAGCATTTTAAAATGTTGAAGAATGCAATTATGAAATGATAGTGGCTTCTCAAAGGCCAAGATGTGACAAAGTGTCACACATTTTTAATGGTGGCATGTAGGTAATAAATGATTATATGGTATTTAAACTTTTATTTAATGATAGGAAGTCGAATATAAGACTATGTGAGTTGGAAATTATAGCTTCCCAAATTTGAGAAGACTCACAAAATGTAATTTGAATAGGAAAGGTTCTTTCAAACTAACTTTAAGCATACGAGTGTGCAAAAGTTTTCTTTATATGGTAGTTTTTATTTCAACTACAAAAAACAAATTTTGTTTTTGAGTTTGTGCACTAGTGTAGTGGTTGGTTCAAACAATTGAGGTTGACTTCATAGTGACCACAAAGAAGCAAAAAAAGGTGTTCCCAAGGCCAACAAGCAAGAAGCGGATTCATGGTCTACTCAAGATTAATATAGAAAAGATGGTTAAATCTATAATGGGGGTTTTGTGGTCAAAATTTCAAGAAAACACACCCAACTAGAGGATGAATTTAGATGTTCTTTTCATGGTGATTGTGTTGGGATCAGAACTTGGTGATGACATTGAAAATGTAAAGTGGGTGGCTAAATAATTGTTTGAAGAAGATTTGCTCATGAGTTTAGATTTAATCCTAGAATTGGAAAGTTCTTGGCTGAAGGAATAACAAATGAAGAGGAAGAAAGAGACTTTGGGATCATCCCTTTTGTTAGGTGGATGAGTAAAGTTGAGAAGGAATAATATGAATTGTATATTTTGCAGAAGTGGAAGGAGGTAAAGATGAAGATTAAATGCCATGAATATGAGGTTAATGCAGTAGTAAGGGATTTCTTGGATGTTGTTCCCAGACGATCAAGAACAAGGGCACCAATAAGGTCACACCATGGAAGGAAAACTAGAATCATGGAGGTGCAATTGTATTTAACATTAATATCATTTTGTGTAAGGATTATATTGGTTTAGTTGGGTTGGTTTGGTCTATAGTTTTTTCTATATGTTGTCAGCATTTTATCAACGTATGATAATGGGTTTTGGTTGTTTTGTGTAATTTATAGCAATGTTATGAGATAATGGTGTCATTTGAATGGTTGCAATAGTTTCTTGTATTTGGAAATGTAAGAAGCTAGATGATGGAGTTGTAAATGGGTAGTTTAGTGATGCATACATTAACTAAAACATTGATGTAAATATTTAATCATATTAATGAAATATATTGAACAGATCCAATAAATTTTCAGCCTGTCATATTGTGCTTCAAATTTAAGAACTCCTTTATGCATACTAAGGTGCCCTACCACAAAGCTATTGGTCCTTTTTGTGCCTCAAGTTTTCATGTAGACTCCTTAATAGTACATCTATTAGGCTAGGTGTGTTATATACAGTGATATCAATTTTTTTAAATAAAAAAATTGAATGGATATGTGAATGGCCAAAAAAAATTTTTTTTAAAAATTGTTTTATAAATTTGGAAAAATATAATTAAAATAAAATCTATGAATATACTTATTCATTTTTTCTTTAATAAAAAATGTGATCAACATAATTTTATATTAGTTGAGAAAATTGCAATGTAGAAATATATGTTAGAGTAAAGCATTAATTTAATTTAATTTATTAGATTACCTTTACTCCCTTCTTAAGGTTTCACTTTATGCACCTTCAATTCCATTTAATAATTAATTAGTAATTATTAAGTGTCATTTACCTTTTAGGGTTCCGATCTCCTTCATAAGTATTGATCGGTTGTAAATTCATTCATTATGTTTTACACAAGCAAATATAATTTTCTTGTTTGTTGAGAAAACCCTTCTCTCTCTCTCTCTTATTTTTTTATTCCTTGTAACAGGCTATTTGCATGCAAGATATCCAAGGTCTATGGATTTTTTCATCATCAAATCCTACATGGTATTAGAGCCTTGCCTATAGCTACCTATTCTTTTTTAGAGAAAAAGAAAAATGAGGGTTTGACATAACATATCTGACATTTTTAGAGCAATTTTTTTTTTTTGGAGGTGCGACGACGGCGATTCAGAAAAAATAATTACAGAGGTGATTTTCAACAATAATATCTCACTAATACAGACTCCTCTTTCCGAGATTTTTTTTGTTTTTATTTTGGGGTAGAATTTCATGATCTACACAGTGGTGTAGGTTGTTTGTAATCTATGTTCCTAATTTTTTCTAAAAATTACAAATCCCAATTTTTGCAACTTTATAGGCTTTGTTCAGGCTCATACATACACATTTTTAGGTGCTATTTTTTAAAAAAGTGCATGATTTTTTGTCTACTTTTTAGATCTAGTATCGGTTTGGAGTAATATTGGGTGGACATAGTACTTTCAACATTTGGTCATTTTTTGGCCTACAAAAAATAATCCACACCTTCTAAAACAATGGACGATACCTCTTCTTTTCTAGAACTTCTGACCCTCATAACTATCACACATGGAAGACCTTGATGACATGACTTCTCTAGTCAAAAGGGTTGTGGTCTTGTTTAGATGCAGTGTAGCCAGTCTTATAGAGGTCTTTTGAGGTCATGCAACACATGAACAAGATGGATGGGGCAATAGGATTGATTGCTTTATAGGTATCCAATAGTCTACAATTTCATCTTGAGGGGTGCAATAGTCCCCTAGCTATGTGGACCAATCTTGAAGGCTTATTTAGTATAGTGAATGAGTTCCAGACACTTCAAATTGAGGTAGGGCTTACCTCTCTTGTACAGATTATTTTTCTTCTATTGAGGACTTCTTGATGAAGTTCCATCAATAGAGATCTTTATTGTAGGGTTGTGAGAAAACCAAGACTAACACTGAGTGCATTTAACTTATTCTTTCTAAGCTTCATGGAAACTTTCATATTTTTTCTTATATTCCACCAAAGATGCTTTAGATAATAAATTTACCATGCCATCCTTTTATGTTTTTTTGTGATCATTTGACTTGACAAAAAGCTAAGCTCTCTCAGTAGGATTCACTGAAAAGATCACAAACTTATGCATTGGTAGCTCGACCATCTTCAAGGATGAAGGAGAAGACACAAAAATATCATTCTACAGAGTCTCAGATTGATTCTAGCAATTAGATTTCATCAAGGCCACCTCCTCCTAAGGGGGTAAACTAAATTCAGAAAGACTGAAGTTTGATTATTATAACAAGCCTAATCATGATCAGTCGCATTACTATGAGAAGAAGTTAGATGGCTATGCCAAGCAAGTTTTAGATTTGACAAATCTTCTTTAGAAGAGCAATACTGATATTCCTTCTACTTCTCACAGATCTTCTTCATTGTTGTCATTTTAGTCGCATGGTAAAGATATAGGAAAGGGTCATGCACTATGTGCAACTATTGTTCCTCATTCTTCTAGATGGTTACTAGATTGAGGTGCTTCACACCATATGAAATCCTCTCAGGATTTAATCTCTTATTTTGAGGCTTTTCCTACTCTGCATATTTTGATGGGGAACAACACTATTATGACTATATGTGGGAAAGGTTCTATTGACATTAATGATGGTACATTTCATGATGTACTTTTTGTTCCATGTTTGTCCTCTAATCTTCTCTCTATTTATCAGATAGGGAAGGCAATTGAGTTTGTACAAGATTTAGTGCACATCAGAGATAGTGAGGCATGCAATATTATTACTATAGGTATTGTTGATCATGCTTCCCACCTATATTCCTTCTTGAATTTTGGTCGACCATCTCCACTATCAAAGACTCACTCTCCTTTTTCATGAGAGTCTACTAAGGTGAAGCTAGGTCACTTGAACTTGTGTGTTGTTCTTGAGACTAGTACTATGACTTCTACACCTCCACCTCCTATCCAGATTCCATCTGTTGCATAGGGGTTACTCTTTAGCATTTCCTACTAATGCAACTCTAGTCATCAAGCCACCTACTACAATTTTTGAGGATATATCAATGGACACACATCTCCTCTCAGATGATAGATTCAATGCACTTGTTATCCCACCTCCATTGGAGATTCCATTTTAGGATTCTCATGCATTCTCCTTTTAGCATAAGCTAGGATTTCCAGCTTCACCTTACATTTACGGGTTTCACCCTTCTTTTTCACTGCCTTTGTTTTTGTTGGTATAAATAAGTATTTACTATTTACACTTACTTAAGTTTACTTAGGTTAATGCATATATTTTATTATTTATTTATTACTCACCTAGGAGTATGCGTACTCTTGTGAGTTGTCATGTTGAAAACATAGGAGTTTGCACTCTAATTATGCACATGTTGTCTACACTTAGGAGTTAGCACATTATTTGAGCACATGGTTTCTACAACATTCTAGACACCTCATCATGCTTATCCTCTTATTGTGGAGGATATGTGCTTAGTTGTCATGCTTATCTCCTAATTCTTTCTAGACACATTCTAGATGCATCTTAGAGGCCTCTATATACAGGCTCTCCTAGTGTGTATGTACATGCTTCTACATGCTTCTGATAATAGAAAGCATTTTCATATTGATCATAATCTTGGTCTACTATGTGCTTGTGCTTGTGCTCCTTGATCTTGGGTGAATTTTTCTCTAAGGCAAATTCTTACATGGTATTAGAGTTTGGGGAGATTCTCATCACTAGCTATTCGAGACCATTGTTGCTTCAGCACCTTCGATCCAAAGATCCATAGAATCCACAAAAATTGGGAGCATCTAGAGCCAAAGTAAACCTCACCACTGTGTCTGGTACATCAATTCGGTGAATTGACTATAAATTCACCTATGTTGGGTAATAGTCAAAATTGAGGCAAAAAATTTTTTTGCAAACTGGCAACTCGAAGGCCTAATTTGCAAAATTGGTATGATCATTTTAGATCTATACATTTAATTTTCAGATCTATATTTTTTTCATCTACCTCTGTGACAAAAATAAATCAAATTTGCATTTTTTTTCTGGAAAAATTGACCATCAGGCCTATAGGAGAGATATTTTGCAAGTGAAGATTGAAGCTTGCTAGTGCAAATTAAATATTTGCATCATATTTAGAAGGTCAAAAAACCCCCCAAATTAGATTTTGTTTCATCCAAATCAGACATCTAAGTCAGAATCTAGAGCCATTTCATTTTTGGAGGCACGGCGGCGATTCAGGACAAATAATAACAACAATGAGTTTCAAACAACGATATCTTCCTCATACGGACTCCTTTTTGCTAGCAATTTTTTTTTTTTGAGGTAGAATTTCGTGATCTACACATTGGTGCAGGTGGTTTGAGATCTTTGTTCCTAAATTTTTTTGCAAGCCACAAATCCTAATTTTTGTCACTTCAAATGCTTGGTACGGGCTCTTCTGGACTCCAAAATAGGTTCTATTTTTTTTGAAAGTGCATTTGTTTTGTCTACTTTCTAGATCTACAATCAAATTATAGGTTTTGTGGATAGAAATACTACTTTCATAAATAGGCCCTAAATTGGCATGTGGCTATTGCACTAAGTGCCAAACCATACATTTAGGGGGGTTGATTGATTATTTCTATATTTTGGGGGGTGCATATATTCATTGATCTCATGGAGGCTTGTCACATATGCCAGTTTGGTATAAGACCAAATTTGACACCAAAGAACTATCAGAAATGGAGTGCTTTGATGCTTGATCATCTAAGAGAACATCAAGAAGTGATTCCTTCTCTTTGCTCAAAGATACCACCTTCGTTCAAATATCTTTCTAAACTTCTTAGCTTTATGTATAACAGTATGAGTAAGGAATCCTTTGCTCCTCTTCTTATGGAAAGTTTTCCTAATGATGTTTGGATGGCTCTTTGGGAAGCATATGGAGATCCATGTGTTCCTCTATTTCCAGAGGACATTCTACATCCAGTCACTCCAGTTATGGTACCTTCAATTCTAGTTGAGATCTCACCTCCTAATTTTCCTATTGATTCTACTGATCTAGTTCTAGTAACAAATGCTTCGGATTCAATGCAGCAGGACCCTTCATGTCTTCCTACTTTACCTTCATGTGACGACTTCCTTTCGGACCTTTGAAGCCTATTTGTGGAGTCTCACATTGAAGATGTTGGAGACACTATTGATGATATTCATCGTCTCTTTGAGGCAAATTCTTCATCTATGGCTACAATGATAGATTCATGTACTTCAACACAGCAGAGTACACTATGTCTTCTAGTTCTAACCTCAGGTGATGACTTCTTGAATGACATTTTAGGTTTGTTCATCGAGTCACATACAAAAAATTTGGAGGACTTCTTTGATGATATTCAAATTCTCTTTGATAAGGATAATCCTTCTACAGTTGTTGTGAGGGCCCACTCTAACCCTCATGTCCATTCTCTACATGATTAGTCTTTACAGGCTAATGTGATTGTGGATACTTATGTACAGAAGTTGCAAGAGGTCTCTTTATTAGTTGAGGAGATAGATAGTTCTTTGAAACAGGTTCTACATTCATCCCTGCTTGATGTTCACATGTTCTTTTTAGCAATCTTGGAGGGAGCAACAATTGGCATCGACATAGGGACACTTGAGCAAGTTTTAGAGACATCGTTCATCATCGAGATTCTTTCCACACAGAGTAGAAGTATCTCATTTGTACCCTTGCCATTGTTTCTTCCAAAGGGGAGGAACATTATATAGCGGTCATGGATCAGCTTCTACATTGGAGCATTTCTCACTAATCGGCACACTAGCTTTAGGGAGGGGACTACCTTGTCTCCTTCTTATCCTTCTTTGGAGGGGACTTTTTCCTCTTTAGGGTTTTATCCTTCTCCTAATATATTTGATGTATATCATAATGGAGGGGTCTTGATTACTCCATCCATCTATACATCATGTGTTTTTTTCATCTCTCTTTTTGGGAGAGGGTTTTTCCCACAAGGTTTTACCTCTTTCTCTGCTTTATGAGAGATTGCATTGCATTATGTACATGGGTACCTAACATGGCCTAGTAGCCGAGACCCATCATGCATTTCATTCTAGATTATGTAAGCTTAAGGGCATTCCCCTAAGTTGCACTTAAGGGGGGGCGTTGGTGTAAATAAGTATTTACTATTTACACTTACTTAAGTTTACTTAGGTTAATGCATATATTTTATTATTTATTTATTACTCACCTAGGAGTATGCATACTCTTGTGAGTTGTCATGTTGACAACACAGGAGTTTGCACTCTAATTATGCACATGTTATCTACACTTAGGAGTTAGCACATTATTTGAGCACATTCTACAACATTCTAGACACCTCATCGTGCTTATCATCTTATTGTGGAGGATGTGTGCTTAGTTGTCATGCTTATCTCCTAGTTCTTTCTAGATGCATCTTAGAGGCCTTTACATACAGGCTCTCCTAGCGTGTATGTGCATGCTTCTACATGCTTTTGATAATAGAAAGCATTTTCATATTGATCATACTCTTGGTCTAGTGTGTGCTTGTGCTTGTGCTCCTTCTTGGGTGAATTTTTCTCTAAGGCAAATTCTTACAGTTTCTTTCATAATGGAGCCACATTGGTATGTACATCGACACAAGAGTTCTACCATTGTGGGGGGGGGGGGGCTATGGAGTCTCAA
Source organism: Cupressus sempervirens (assembly GCA_028749045.1). Lineage (NCBI taxonomy): Eukaryota > Viridiplantae > Streptophyta > Pinopsida > Cupressales > Cupressaceae > Cupressus > Cupressus sempervirens. Next base: position 536,072,779 of record CM053793.1, read on the forward strand.
GCTTCTATCATAGGCGGTTTTATTGTACTTATGGTATTAAGAGAGTCTCTTGAGATATTTCATTTGAGCATCCTTTTCTATCTCTTTTTGGAGTAGAGATTTTTCCACTAGGTTTTCTCTATTTCTCTATTTCATAGACATTTGATTGTGATTGGGTGCCTCATTAGGCCTTGTTGTCAAGACCCAAGTTTTCTTTTGGGATTGCATTGTAGTTCCATTGTTGCTCATCTTAAGGGGGGGTGTTAGGGTAAAGTGTTAATTTAATTTAAATTATTAAATTACCTTCACTCCCTTCTTAAGATTTCACTTTATGCACCTTGCATTCCATTCAATAATTAATTAGTAATTGTTAAATGTCATTTACCTTTTAGGGTTTCAATCTCCTTCATAAGGATTGATTAGTTGTAAACTCATTCATTATGTTTTGCACAAGCAAATACAATTTTCTTGTTTAATAAGAAAACCCTTCACTCTCTCTACTTTTCTTTGTTCCTTGTAATAGGTTATTTGCATGTAGGATATCTAGGGTCTGTAGATTTGTTCATCATCAAATCCTACACTATCAAATTGATTTTCTATGTTTCATATACACATATTATAAATACATATAAACAAGAACTAATTCACTGAGTTGATTGAAATCATCAGACTTGAAGATTTGAAGTCATTGATATAGAAACAAAATCCTTAACTTCGGGTAAATTTGGGAGTGTCAACCTTAATAAAAAAAGTAAAATAAATGATTTTGCACTCTAAGTTTTAGTAAAAGGGGTTTCGAGAGAAATCCCTCTAATCGAAGTTACTTGATTGAAATATATATGGTCAAGTAGGTAGATTTGAAATTATAGACAAAATATTAAACCATAGGAAAATTACAAAAAAATGGTTAATTAGAGGAGAGAATTACCTTCAAAATGCTATAGTTTTTAGTTCCACTCGTAGGCTTTTGGAACTATAGGCATCAAACACTTTTTAGCACATGATTAAACTATACAATTTTATCCAATTAAACTTCATCAAATTTTTTATTATAATATTTTCCATATTTTGTAAAGCAAGTTGCAAATTTTCTAACAAAACAATTATAAAAAATTAATTTTATGAAATGTAACTTATAATAGAAAAAATATTAGAAATAGAAAGGCTTAATAAGCTAAAGTCAATGTGAATTGTCTTTTTAATTTTTAATAGCTACAAACAATAATTATTATGATCATATATTACATTAGATATATTTGTAATGGTTAAGTATTCTAATTTATTCCAATCAAATATATTACAAATTTTAAGATTTTAGAATTTTTTTTGAAATTAAATATTATAGTATCATAAATTATTTTTAAAAAATTACATTAAAAAATATGTTATTAACTTTGACTAAAATTTATAAAACTAAATATAATTTCATGAGTCTTAATAGTTTTATATTTTATAAATTAATAGAAAAAATTACAATTTAAAAATTTATGTTATTTTTTGAATAATTATTGATAACAATTTACTAAGCCTTCTTTACAATTATACATTTTAAAAATAAAAAATATAGAAGTAACGTGCAAACTATGTTTTAAATTCTCTCACATATTTTCTTCATACTTTGTTGTATTGCAGCCTTATTTTTTTAATAATGATAATCTATTAGGCAAAAGTTGGTATCAAATGAAAAAATGTCAAATTCTGGTATTTGTGTTTTTTAAGTGCTATTATTAATAAAATATACATGAAAGTGAAGTTATTCATCCACTAGATATTGATATTGTCTACTTGGAAAAATAGAGGCTTGGAGAAAAAAATCGTGTTTTCATTTTTTTTTTGACAATGTTAAATAGACTTGTTATTTTTCAGCTATAAGAATTCTTCCTACACACACATACACATACTATTGACTAATATGTGACTCAACCTTGCACGTATTCTAAACAAGTTCAATTAATATTGTTGGTAGTTTTCCACTTTTTTATGGCTTGGAAAAGGGTGTATAAGATGCCAAAAGGCGCCCTATCCATAGTAGAATACAAGAGGGCCATTTTTAGAGCATAGATGGCACATTTCATGGTAGTTATAAGGGTAAAAAATAGGGGACAATCTTTTGGACGGGAATACTATTTCAACCTGGTTTTTTCTCATCTTGGATATACAAATGTTAAGAATGGGCAACACTTGGCATGGTGGTTTTGCTCATGGTATTGTAAAACCACAATGGTTTCGAGGTTGTAAAATAACTATGTAATGAGGGCTTGGGAAGAAGTTTATATCATGGAGTTTTGTTTGCAAGGTTGGGTTCTAGAAGGATGCTAGTGAAGTCTCTACTAGCTCGAGTTGTATCGATGCTCTTGTAAGAACTTGAATTACAAGTGTGTTATATCCCCATTTTAAGATAGAATTTTAATAATATTAATTAGATAATATAATGTTATTAAATAAATAATAATAACTAATTTATATTAAAATTAATACTAAAATATAAAAATAGGAAATTATTATTATTTAATCTATATTATCAATGAAATAATATTTAGTATGATATTTTAAATAATTAAAAAATAATAAAATTTGAATGAGTAAATAAAGAAATAAAATTGAATACAAGAGACAATATTGTAGAAAGTATGTTAATTTTCTAAATAGAATTTAATAACAAATAATAATAAAAATAAATAAGTAAATAAATAATATAACATAGAATAATATAAATTAACTAAATATAATGAAAATTCAAGAGATGCTCAACAAATAGACATGCATCCTTAAAATTAAGATATAAAAGGACTGAGAGTTTATTTTAGAGGGAGGGGAAAAGAAGAGAAGAAGATAGGAGTTCAAAAAGAAAAAATGAAAGAGGAAAGTAATATGAAAAAAATAAGTGACTTTCTAAAAAGATATCAATGATATTGAAATGATGTGAACCTTTGAAAGGGTCATAATTATGAATAGTTGTGACTCTTCAAAAATATTGTGATTATAAAGTATTGAGACTTTTCCAAAGGATTTTAGTTATGCAGTGTTGTGACTTTTCAAAGGGACTATAACTATGAAGTGTTGCAACTTTTCAAAGGATTTGTATTATGAAAGGTCGTGACTGTTGGAAAAGAAGAAACAAAAAATTATATTTATCCTTTCATTATAATTAGAAAATGAAGACTTTTAGAAAGTAAATATAGAGTTGAGATAATCTAGAATGAATAATTCATTGAAGGGTCAACTAAGGATAGAACCACATGGACCAAGAAAAGAAGAAGGTACGAAATGTATGTTTATGGATTATATTTGTTTAATTATATTTATGAATGTATTTACATTAATGAATCATACTTGTGGATAATATTGTGTTAGTTCATGGGTTTAACACCATGGAGATTAATGAGGCTCGAAGCATGGGGTCTGTGAGATGTTAAGATCTCCATCTAACCACCATAGTCGAGAATCAATGGATAATCTCCATGTGCCAAAATATTCTGATGATGTCAACATATGCATATGTGATTGGCCTTGGATAGAGGATTCCCACCCAAGAAGAATCTTAAGAGGTGTGCTCCTAGGAAGACGACAAGATAGCCATGAGCTAGGAAGCTTGATCCGAAGACGTCCTTAAGATTGGGGTTAAATTAGAGGGTAGAACAATATAATTAGTTTTTTCTTTTTTTTTATTCTAACCATAATTTTGTAGGTATTACTTGTCGCAAACTAATCCTAATAGTGGGGGACATTACAAAGTGTATTGTAATCCTTTCTTGACTCGATGATACATTATTAAGGGTTTCCCCACAGTAATATTGTGTTATGTGTTCATTGTTATTTTATTTATGCTTTTATGCATTTCTTGTGATCTTTGTGATACTTAAGTTAAAATTTTCATAGTCATCCTCTCAAGATTAGTGTAGGAAACATTTCCACATACCTTTGCTTATTACTTACACACACACACACAAACATATGTGTGTGTGTGTGTACAGATACATACATATATACATGTATGTGTGTATATATACATACATATGTATGTATGTATGTATGTATATACACACATATGTATGCATATGTATATACATACATATATATCTATATGCATATATATGCACATAAATGTATATATGTGTGTATGTATATATACACACACATAAATATATATACATACATAGATATATATACACACACATATATATACACATATACATACATACATATATACATACATTTCTTAAATGATGTAAACTAATGAAATATAGAATTGTACATGAAGTTTGTGTTATATATATATATATATAACACAAACTTCATGTACAATTCTATATTTCATTAGTTTACATCATTTAAGAATTCCAAGTAGAATTCACACTTTTATACAATCAAAGTGGAAGAATTTTTTGTTGTGTTGGTCATTTCCTATTTAAAAGACAAACACATTTTTGTATTTTTACCTTTAACATCTTTGTTGTCTTGAGTATCCCAAATACATTTTGTCACAATGTTTAGCTAATTATTCATCACATTATTGGTCTTTGTAGGATGCATCCTTCCTCAAATCCGATTGCATCAAATCTTGTTCATTAGTATTCTTTTAACAAAAAGAAGTTTATAAGTCCCTTTTTGTTTTTTGATGGCTTTTGATGTTGTTGGTTTGCTAGTTGTTGGTTGTCTATTGATTTTTTTGTCTATTTCCAACAATATTTTGTTATGGGGGATTTAATGATTTATCTTTTGTAAAAAGGGTTTTATGTCCCTTCAAAATCATTTTTTGCAATTAATGAAAAATATAATACTTTGATAACACTCTTTATGACATTGATTGATTTTTATCTCTATTTATCTTTTTATGGAGCTTCCTAGTTTTCTCTCCTTCTGGTTTCCATGATCCTTTATATCATGGCATGTTAATTTGACTATTAAACTAGAGGCATGGTCTTACTTTTCTTTCTATGCATGTGTGTGTAGACACATCTCTTGATATTTCCACATGTGATCCATGTTGTATTGGGGCATGTCCCTTGCTTGTTGGTTTATCTAGCATTGTATCAACTACAAGTTTCCTGAGGCTTCGTGTGATGTTGGTCTTTAGTCTTTTTCCTATTTCTTGTGTTAGTATTACACATGTAATGCAAATTCCTTAGTTCCTTATACCTTGGTACATAACATAGCATGCTAAACTAAATTAAGTGCTAGCAATATTTATAAGAAATATGTGTGCAATAAAACAAATTTAAATACAAATATTAGCAACATAAACACAACAGAGATGAAGGAAACACCCAAGATAAGGACATTAAAAAGAAGTCAAAGTAATAAAATAACTAAGAAAAACAAGCACAGGCTCTAAGACATTTTTTTTATGAGGACTATCCTATGAATTGATCATTTGATGTATACTCACATTGTTGCTAAGGGTGCTCAATAGTACTCAATGATTATGCAAATCATGGGATCAAAATGGATGCAAAGGGAGGTAAAAGATGAAGCTAATGATAATGCAAAACATATTTGATAATGTAAATGCAAGACTAATGGATGTCATGATCTAGAACTAAAATGAAATTATAACACTACATATATGATTATGAATCTCGTCGTGAATGAAAATGAAGGGATTAAATAGAAATGGAAGCAATATGAAGACTTGTGAGAATGCATCACTTGTTTTTAAAGGAAACCATAATGACACATCACTTGTCCTCAAAGGAAATCATACTGACAAGTGTTGGGAAGGAGCAAAAAGTGGAAAGGGATGAAGTGACATGTGGCAAGAAGGTTGGAATGACAAAGTATCACTTTGGGAGAGATGTCACCCAAATTTAGAGATTAGTTTTTAGTATTTTATAAATTGGGAATGTGTGCATATTTAGGGAGGTTAGAATAGAATAGGTTGGAAAAGGGGTTGGGTGGATAAGACTGGTTAAAAGGGAAGTTGAGTGGATAAGATGAGGTGGAAGCATAATTAGTTGGATGTGGGGTTGGGCTAGGATGAGAGTTAGACGATGGTTTTGATTAGGAGAGATGTGTTTAAATATAATTAAATTGATTAATTTAATACAAAAGAGAGGAAAATGGGAAAAGAGAATTAAAATTTAATAGTAAATTTATTTGTTCAACTTAATAGTATAGAGAGGAATTAATTGATTCAATGTATGGACCCACTAAATAATTAAATGCACTATAGAGATCATAGGTAAATTAACAAGGTAGAAGAAATAACATTAACTAATCAAATAAAAATTCAATAATTTTGAATGGGAGGAGAGAGTGGAAAACTAATGATGACACACAATATGGAGAATTTTCAACTCAAGGTGTTGTAATTTCACAGGGCAAACAAGCTAAAAAGAAGGGAATGGTATCAAGTTAACAGAGGTTGTGGTGAGCGATGTTGATGGAGAGAATGATGTGGGACCATGAGGTTGTGGCCTTTCACTAGGGACATAAATTAAAATGAGTCAGTTGAAAGGGGCAAAATAAAAGGATAAAGTTGCTTCTTGAATGCAGACCTCTCTTTTTGGAATTAAGTAAATTAGGCAGCACTCCTTTTTGGAAGCAATTGATATTCAGACTCTCCATCAAGTAAGTTTGTTATTCCAGTTCCTAACCTTGTTATAGATCATAAAATTAGGTCCATGCCTATGTTTTTGGTTGGTAATTTTATGGGCCCTAGGCCCAATATCAATGTGGTTAAAGCTTATGCAAAGAAGAAATGACATCTAAAAGGTCATCTTTATATTACTACAATGTTGAAGATTTTTTTCTCCTTTTCTTTTACCTATGAAGATGAACTTTGCAAGGTTCTCTAGAGAGGTCCATGGGTCACTGGAAAATTCTCTTTCAATCTTGAGAGATAGGTTCCTAATTAGATCTAAATGATTTTTTTTTACATCTCATGTACGAGTTCAACTACCCAAGCTCCTAGAAATTTGCAATGAGGATGTGTTTTAGAGAACATCTAGCTCTTTTAGGGAGCTTATATATATATATATATATATATATATATATATATATATATATATATATATATATATATATATATATATATTGACCTTATAATTGCTTCAAAGTCTAGTTAGGTTTATGTGAGTATATGTGTGGTTGGACAATCAACTAATTTTTCCTTATTTGTAGATATTGTCTCAAAGTTGGGTAAGTGACCTTAGCTTGTAGAGTCTAAAATAATGTGTTTTGCTTGCTTTGTGTGCAAGAAAGAAGGCCATTGGGCTAAAAAATTCCCAAAAAAAATACTAAATAGAGGGTTCACAAAAATAAGAATCAGAAAAGAGAATAGAAAGTGAAACAACTACAAGATGGTGCTATGGGAGCAGATAGAATTGGGAACCTTTTCTAGGATAAGGAGAATGATCCTTGGAATAATTGTCAATAAAAGTATATTTTTCCCAATCTTAGTGTAGAGGGTTACTTGTCTCCACATAACCTATTAGATATTTTAATGTCAGGGAACATTGGTTCTTCGCTAGAAGGTAATCCTTTCAAGATTCTAGAGGAGGGCAGAATTTATGAAAGTGTGGGATCTCTTAAGAAAGATGTTTCAAGAAGCAATTTACCTTCAAGAGTGGAGGACACCCAGCTAAAAAGGGTGGATGTGGATGGTTTTAGGATTCTCAATAGTTTTGTATCTATGGGGATAATATATCCCTAGATTTGTTTGGAATTAGGTCTCATGATTCTTTAAGTTAGCCTTTGCCTAGTTGGGAATGGGGCTTCAACCCTCACTCCATCAACCATCTTGAATGGATTGAATGATATCTTGAATATAATCTCCTTAAATTTATTAAATTCTTGAACCATTGATCTTAAATGGAGGAATTTCTTGAATGATGCTTAAAGACTTGAAGGCTTGAAAACATGAATGCTTGAGTGCTAGAAAGATAGGGTGCTTGAGCATGTAGATTGATTATATGAAAATGAAGAAATGGAAGGGTTTATATAAAGCTCAAAATTCACTAACTCCCACTAGCCAATTGGTAGAGGAATTAACACCCTAAACACATTTGGATACGGGACCCAAAGAGGAGACCCAAAATAGGTCCCAATCAGGGGTGACTTGTGTCCTTGATTAATCAAGTAAAGATTGATCCCTTGAAAACTAGTATTTGGGACCTCTAGGATCCTTTCAAGATCCAAAAATAGGTCCCTAATCTCCATAATCAAGTGCAGAGCCTGAGCCATAGGTTTTATGGTGTGCAAGGAATATATTCCAAGTGGATAAATGAAAGGAAGGAAGGACCTAGGAGGAATAGATCCTACCTCAAGCTTAACACTATGAAAATACGATCTTTAAAGAGGATCTATTATACTTTACCCCAAATCCACCTAGGAGGAAGGACAAAAAAGGGAAGAAGGGATGAAAGACATAAGGTGATTGATAATCTCACATTAAATAGGTGCTAAATCTTCATTAAATTGGAGTGTGTCCAATTTAGGGTGGTACATTTAGCCCTTGCTTTAGCAAGAGTATGGACATGGTCCAAATTCTTAGTAAAGTAGAACACAAGGCATAAGATACTCTCATTAAAATCAAGGAGACAAAGAATCCATCATGTCCCCCAAGGGATTGAGACTATACTAACTCCCAAATCTAAATAAGAGATAAGTCACTGACTAGAGAAAAAAAAAGGAGTGATTATCTCTCTTATTAGAGTGCCCACCCGATTGTGAAAAACTAAAAGGGTTGTTGCAAATAATGAAAGAAATAGTCTAATAGGGTGGTAACCCACTCGTCAACCCATTAGAAGGGCCACCCATGGATCAATGTTCTTTGTATCACCATGGTAAGGTCTAGTAAGGATGTATTACCTATGTATGGGACTTAGAAAATTGTTATGCATAACCCATAGAGGAGATTTAGCATATATGCCTGTAAAGGAAAGAGAGACCCAATGTCAGGGATGCTCACTTCATGCATTGAATGTGTGCATAGAGAATCCATTCTTTAGGATGATGCATAATCCATAAAGGGATTCTTAAAATGTTTGCATTGAAAAATAGAATGATGTAGTAATGCATATATTTAAGGATAACTTAGAAAGCATACTAAGCATGCAGGGCTAAATTACCCCAAGCTATACTTAGAATATGTATTCACTGCCCCATAACTGGAATGCAAAAATGAGTAGAGTGTATACTACCATGTTAAAGTCATTGCTAACACTTTAATAGGAGAAATGAATTTAACTGAGTATAAGATGTTTCCACCATGAAATGCCCTCAAAAGAAGAGAAGTCAAGGGGGCATTAAAACATAACATGCAAGAGCACAAAAAGGGATCTACTAAATTTGGGGTCAATATGATCATATTATAACATGTAAATATTATATCAAGTATGAAATGTCATCATCCCCCAAAGGAAGTAGAACTACAACATAGTGGAAGAAAGATACATAAGATTTATGAAGAAGAGTCTTTTTGGATCACCACCACAGAGACCAAAAATCAATGGTGCTACCATGTCATGAATCTAAGTAGACAACACAAGGATACAATTACAAAAAATAACACATGTACAACATAACATAGAATGATAGATAGAAGATGTAAGATACAAAAAGAAGAATCATATAGCATATCAATTTTTTTATCACCTTGAGCCAACAAAGAAACAAGGATCCTTTAAATAAATATAAACAAACAATAATAAAACATGATATAGGGGAAGCACATAACAATAATCAAGCACACAAAAAGATACTATGCTAGAGAACTCACTTCAATAATTTTTCCCTCCTCCCCTATTTTGGTTAGTAGTATTAAGAGAAGGTGGATAACTTGCGAGAGGAGATATATCCAACATAGTAGGAATAATATCTAAATCCAAAGAAGGACCCTTGGGAGAGTCACTATGCTCAATTATAGATGTAAATGTAAGCTACATAGAAAGCATGTTAGGTAAATCAACATCAAGATCAATAATTTCATGCTCATCATCTCATAAAGTATCATCTTCATCTAAATTAATATAAATAGGATCCACAATAGGATTAAACATTTCATGATCAACTTCCTCGACAAACATGGGCTAATGAGAAGTATTTGTACTTAGCATGAGCTTGATGGTTGTTTAGATGTTCATGAGCATGTTGGTTATGCTTAATTTAATTAGAGATGTGTTGATAAGATGAAGGAGTATCAAAAACCATAGGTTCCTTACCTTTTGATGAAACAAGAGGAGGAATAATAGGAGGTTGAGATATAGAAGGACAAACCACACTAGGAGGATCCGTAGGTGCAAGAAGTGGATGACCACTAGAAATATAAGAATTAGAAAAAATAGGTGTACAAGGTGTAGGTAAAATACCACAAGAGAAACCCCTAGGCATACTTAAAATAAAAAATCTTTCAAAATTTATGAGCTTGATAGGAGAAAAACATAGAATCCAAATGAATAGGAGTAATAGGAATAGAAGGCCAATAGAAATCTAAAGTAGCACAATGTCAAGGTCTAGAAAGATGATAAAGACTATGATTTATTGTCTTAATCTCACCATCATAAGGAAATTTAATGCATTGATGAATAGGAGAAGCAATGGCTTGCATAGCCGTCAACCAAGGTAAACCAAACTTCACTTGGAACTAATCAGAAGTAGGAATAACAACAAAGGTACTATCCACCTCTTTACCACAAAGCTCAACATGAAAAGAGATGGAACCTTACGAGGGATACAAGAAAATATTACAAGTTTGAATCCAAGTATCATTTGATTTATAGGAGTCATGATATTTTAGCTTAGCATATAAATGTTCCTTGGTAATAATTTTAACCATAGAAGTAGTATAAATAAGACACCCATAAGAAGGATACTTAGCAATCTTAGTAGTAATATAGAGAGGACCATCTAGAGCCTTGAACTTGTTAGCATCAGTGAATAAGATAGTAAGGGCTCTAGAATGCTTATGATTTAGTTTAGGTTTAGGTTGAGCATTAGACATAGAGGGAATTTCTTATTTAGTTGGAGGAGGAGGTTGAGCTACATGTTCCACAACATTAATAGTATTATCATTCTCTTATTGTAAAGTATCATAAGTGACATTCACTTTAGAAGGAGAACATGAAGAAGGATATTGAACACTAGTATAGTATGTTGAAATAAAGGATTAGTGTAGATTTAAAGATTTTCATTAGGAGGTGCCACATATTTATTCCTATTATCTTGACTATTAATATATAATTCATTAGAATCAATCAAATATTAAATCTTATATTTCAAATATAACATGCCTAAGTATTATGTTCAAGTTGGTGATGAAATTGACAAAAAGCTTGAGGATTTAAATGTAAACTCGATGTAGTAGAAGGCCATAGTAGTTTAACAGGAAGAAGTGTAATCATATTAGCACTAACCAGTTGATTCATAATAGAATTCAAAGACTCAGAAATAAGAGTAAACTTATGATTCATCTGAAAAAAAAGAGGAAGAAGTAGTGGCACCTCAAGGTGAAACAACTACTTGATCATCTACTGTATCTGTGGATTTTTTAGTCTTGACATAGTTATTAGTTTTCTACAATTTATTAGGATTATGTGTGGCATCACTCTTATTAATAGATACATGAGCCATTGGAGTGGTTCTCTCAAGCTAACTCACTTGTAATTGATAATGATGAAGCATTGCACAAAGTTGTGAAAAAAGAAGTGAACTTAGTAAGAATAATCTTACCTCTAATGTCTTTTTTATAAATTCTCAATAAACATATGTTGAATATAAAGATCAGGCATAGGACAAGAAATTTGAGCACTACCAATAAAATCAATCACTTTCTCCTTAGAGCCTTCTTTACAATGAATCAAATCAATCAAAGAAACAAAAAGATCAATATTATTTTGAAACTATTGTATAAAGGCATTAGCAATTTTATGAAAATAATCAATAGAATAAGGCGGCAAAGAGAAATACCATTATAAATATTTGTCATGAAAACTATGAGAAAACAACTTAGCTAAAATCCTATGGTCATGAACATGGTCACTAAATATAACTTGGAAAGTCTTATGATGTGTCATAGGATCACATTTACTATTATAAGTGTCAAGGCAAGGTGTATCATCTTGTTGAGAAGCAACAGTACATATAGTATCAAAAGACAAAGAACTACCCATATCACATGTAGGAACATTAAAATTAGATTGAGTAAAATAAGCAAGTTGTTGTTGTAGAGAAGACATAGTCTGAGCAAGACTAAGGATAATGGAATCATTAGAAATAATAGGTGGCACATGCACATTTGATACACTACGAAATGTGTACAAATTAGTTATAATAGTAGGAACTACAAGTAGAACACTAGGAACCATAGTAGGATAAGTAAAAGGAACACTATTATATGAAGGTTGTGAAGTCAACAAAGAAGCAAGTGGGATACTCATAGGAAAAGAAGGAATATGAAAATTGCTAAGGGGATTAGACACCTGAACATAAGTAGTCACAATATGAGAAACATAAGTAGAAATACTAGAGATATGTACAAAATTAGGCAAAAAGGGATCAAGAGTGGAAATAGGTAGAGTCATCCTTGCTTTAGAAGAAACTTGATACAAAAGTTTAACATGAGTATGGACAAGATAAGTAAGACCACTCAAAATATTGACACCATGCTCATAATTACATATTACTTTCTTAAGAGCATCAAAAGAAGCAATAGTTTCAGTATTATGATTTTCATATAAAATCCAATCATGCATTTTATCAATCTCGATAGCAAGCTTATAAACTTGTTTAGGAGGAACCCTTAAAGCCTCATCCTCATAATGAGATGAGTGGGAATACTCATCCTCCATAGAAGGATGAGAAACCATAGGGTCACTAAGGTTTTGAAGAATAGGAGAAGAGGAAGCTGGATCAAAGAGAGAAATGTGTCTACAACTTCGCCTAATGGGAATGTTATAAGTAGGACTAAAAGAAGTAAAGCTCATACACCAAAAAAAGGTAAGAAGACACAAGGAGATATAATCTTATGATATGAACTCAAATATTATGTAATGTAAAGAAAGATATAAAGAATGAAAATATAGATTACAAAAATGATAGAAAACTAAGATCTTAACTTTGAAATAAAAAATATAACACCAAATTAGAAGTGGAAATGTTGTTAGTTAGGTTCACCAATAAATGTGACGATGGTAATGTGAATCAAGGATAAGGGTCTAAGTACATCACATAACCAACACATACATATCATAATAGAGGGAGGGAAATCTAGGGAATGAGTCCTTTCAATTCTAGTTCTAGAGAACTAGGTCTAGAAAGATTAGTGCTAACCAAAGAAGCAAGGAGCACTAACACAAACTAGGTCTAGGAAGAATAGGGGAAAGATATTTAAGTCATTGAAAACCCTAGATGAATACAAGAAGATAGAGCTAGATATAAGTAAATTTTTTGAATGGATAGAGAAGGACAAATAAAGGAGAAGAGAACACTTGTAAAATCTATTTTATGCTTGTTGTTATGATCGAAATGAGTGGAAATCATCGAATCTAGGCTTGAAACTACATAGTGGATGAAACCCAAAAATATTTTGGCAATCTTTTAGGGGCAAACTAGACCTTCGAGGGAAAAATAATATATCATCAAGGGTGTAGTGCACTCCTAGTTGACTATTTGCAACACTAATTCTAATTTCACACTTTCAAAGAAAGTTGAAAAGGGTACCCAAATCTACAACATGTTTGTCGATTCGATATTTGCAACCTACAATAAAAATAGTTTTTGTTGTTGATGAGGGGTTTTCCTTGGTCAAACCCTATTTTAGGAATTAATCTTGAATTCAAATAATTGAAATAGCATTCAATTTAAATTAAATTTAGGAATTCACCTTACAATAGGTGGATCTCTCAAATCAAATGCAATGTGCTTACTTCGCCAATTGATTGGGACAAAGAAGATGAAGATGAATGGATTGAAGAATATCTTTAAGATAAACTCCTTCAATTTATCAAATGATTGAATTTTTTATCTTAAATGGAGGAATTATTTGAATGATTCTTGAAGACTTAAAGGCTTGAAAGCTTGAATGCTTGAGTGCTAGAAGGATAGGGTGCTTGAGTGTGTAGATTGATTATCAGAAAATGAAGAAAAGGAAGGGTTTATATAGAGATCAAAATTGACTAACTCATGTAGGTCAATCTACATAGGAATTAACACCCCAAAACATATTCAGACATGAGACCTAAAGAGGAGACCCAAAATAGGTCCCAATAATGGGCACACTATGCCTCTGGGATGCACTATGCCCCTGACAACTAGGTCCTAAGACCTCTAGGATCCTTTTGAGATCCCAAAATAGGTCCAAAATCTCTAGAGTCAAGTGCAAAGTTTGAAATATAGTTTTTATGGTGCAAGGAGTAGATTCCAAGTGGATAAAAGAAAGGAAGGGGAACCTAGGAGGAATAGATCCTACCTTGAGCTTAACACTATGAAAATAGGAGCTTTAAAGAGGATATATTAGGTTTTACCCTAGTTCCACCTTGGAGGAAGAACATAAATGAAAATAAGGGATGAAATACATGAGGATATTGATGATCTTGTATTAAATAGGCACTAAACGTTCATTAAATTGGAATGCATCCAATTTAAGATGATTTACTCCCCAAAAAAAAAATTTGATGATTTTATCCTAGAACATAAGGGGGATCAATGGCTCCCACAAATAGGACATCCTTAGAAATATAGTTAGATCATAAACCAAATATTGTGTTGATACATGAAACCAAGATTTCAAGTGAAAATTTTGGTAAAATCAAAGTCTTTCAAAATTATGGAGTTATTGGGTCCAACTCAAATGGACCTCTTGGAGGGACAACTATTTTTTGGAACTTGAAATACATCAGAGGAGAGTCATTTTGGTGGAAGATAATATGGTTTTCATTTGTATTCTATCAAAGATGGTTTTTCTTGGATCCTCAAAAATATTTATGCCCCCAATTCCAAGAATGGTAGGAACAAATTTCATGCTAGGATGACTTCAAATAGGAATAATTGGCAAGACTCTAACTTATTTATTATGGATGATTTCAATACCCGTCAAAGGATAATGAAATTTTTAGTGGTTATCAGCCTCATCTAGAAATTATATAGGATCTTATGTACTTCATTAATCACCATAGGTTGATGGATGTAGATCTTCAAGGGTCTAATTATACCTGGACTAATATCAGGATTGAGAATGAGATGATTAAAGTCAAACTTGACAAGGATCTCAAATCTAATGACTATTTGGTTAAGTATTCTTGTTCTCTCAGTGCTATTTCTAGGATTGGGTCAGGCTATTTTCCTATTTCCTTTGTGGCTAACCCCTTTAACTCTAAAAGAAATTTCCCATTTTAGTGGATTGTGGATGTGGATGGTTCAATTATGTTTAAAGTTGCAAAAATGATGATGCTCATTAAAGATAAAGTTAGGAAGTGGAATAGGGATATCATTGGTGATATCCCTATCCCCAAAAATTTAATCAAGCTAGACCTTCAAAATATCTAGGGTAAAATTCAGGTTGAAGGGTATAGTGCAGATATTATGGTGATAGAGTATTATTTGTTGGTCAAATACCATGACATCATTGCTAAGGAGAAGGTGTATTGGAGACAGGATCCTAGATATTGTTTCTTGTTGTTAGAGGAAAAAATAATAAATCCATTTACATGAATGCCTTAAGCATAGAGAAACTAACAAAATCTCTCATATCTTTACTAAGTCGACCAAACTATAGGAGGATGATATAAGAGTTGAGTATGTTTATTTATTTGATTTTTTTCTTTTAGGTGACACTTGTCTAAGCTTTGATGATCATAATTTACTATTGTTCACAATTCCTTCTATTCTAGGTGAGGAAAAAAATGAGTTTCTCACTACTATTCCATCATGGAAGGAAATTAAGTTGGTAGTTTTTTTTCTTTGAGGGAGAGAAGGCCCCAGGCCTAGATGGTTTTGCTCTTTTTTTGTTTTAGTCCTTATAGTACATTTTTTAGAAAGATGTGTCTAATATGGTTCAGGAGTTCTTTAATAGAGCTAAAACCTTGTTGTAAGAGATCAATGCTACTTTCATTGTTTTGATTTCAAATAAGTTAGGGGTTCATTCAATGGATTTCTTCAGACCTATCAATTCATGTCTCAATCTATAAAAACTTCTCCAAAGTTCAATCTTCTAGAATCTTATCCCTTCTTCCTTCATTAGTTTTAGCTCATCATAGTGGTTTTGTACCTAGGAGATATATCCTAGACTCCATTATCACAACCCAAGAAAATATTCAATTGTTTGAGATGTCAAATAATCATGGTTTTCTTCTTAAATTGGACATCCCCAAGGCTTATGATCATGTTGATTGGTTTTTACTTTGTAAGGTCCTTTAGGATTTAGGATTTGGAGGTAAGGTTTTCAAGCTAATCATGCAACTTATTTTGACTTGAACCATATTTTTCCTCATTAATGGATCTCCATCCTATTTTTTAAAATCTACAAGAGGTCTCAAACAAGGTGATCCTATATCTCTAATTCTATTTGTTATCATGGTTGTAAGTCTTGGTAGATATATTCAAAAATTGATCATTGAAGGTAAATTTTAGGGTCCCATGTCTTCATCTTCAAGTTTTACTTGTTCTCATCAACAATTTGTGAGTGGTAGTATTCTCATGGGGAAACCCACGGTTATTGAGGATAGAGTGACTAATCAGGTTTTGAATACTTATTCTAAGGTGTAAGTTGAATTAACTAATTGGAATAATTTTTTTTTCTTTATCAACACCCATCGAAAAAGGAAAAATAAAATATCTAATATTTTTTATTTTCATATCGCCGACCTTCCTTTATTATATATAGGCCTCTCTTTGGGGTCTAAACTCTTTGAGTCCTTTTGGTACTCTTTGTTTGAAAAAATCAATAATAAACTTATTGGATGGAAGGGAAATTCAAAATCCTTAAAGCTTCATTTTAGAATATACTAATCTATGCTCTAATCATTCTCAAAATTATTTCTAAATTTGTTGATATTATTGAAAAAATCCAAAAGAAGTTTTTGTGGTTTGGGGTTGAGGATAAGATATTCCTTCATCTTCTTACTTGGGAGGAAATTTACAAACCTAAGAAATAGGTAGCCCTGGGTATTAGACATTTGAAGTCCCTTAATAAGGCCCTATTGGCTAAACAAATTTGGAGAGCTTTTGGTGTTCCCAGGGAATGGAATTAGACTTGGAAAAAAAAGTATCTATTCATCAACTCTTCTCTAGAGGAAATTTTTTCTCTCGTATGTTCATCAATGGGTCTCATATATGGAATAATATTCAAAAGTTTAAGCTATTTACCATTGGTTAAGCTATTCTAAACAATATTTTGGCTTCCTAGTGCACAACTATTGGTAGATGTAGAAGTTGAGAAAAACAACTTCACAGATCGCCAAGAACACTTGCATGCAAATAACCTGCACTAAAGAGAAACTAGAAAAGGAAAAAGCAAAGCTTGGAAAATCTCAACGATGTGAGAGTGAAATTTTATTCCAAGTTATGAAAACAAGAAGCAAAAAAGTTCAACCTTAAAGGTGAACAAAACCCTAAAGGGAAAGAAATCTAGGTTTGCACATTATAATTAATATAAAATATTAATTATATGCACCTAAGAGAAAGCTTAAGTAACTAGAGTAATAAAGAACTTGATTAATTAAATCAACATGATCTAATTAATAAGCATAACAAATAATTACTCTAACACCCCCCCAAGTGAAGCTCAGGAGGAAGCTAACCTAGCAAAGCTATGAAAATTGGAAAATGGGTCCCGACAACAAGCCCTGATCAGGTGCCCAAAACAATGAAATCTTTGCAAACCAGAGATAAAGGAAAAAACCCAATGGGAAAAACCCCTCTCCAAAAAGAGATAGAAAAAACATGTTGAAAAAACATGAAGGAAGGAAGGCCTCAAGAAGGCTCCCCAAGGACAACTTCTGTAACCCCAAGCATAGACTACAACTGAAGATAGCAAGGCGATGCAAATGACTTGATGAAGATGTTAGTAACTTGGGCATCAGTGGGAATATACTCCAAAGAGATAACACCACCCTGGATCAGATGACAGATGAAATGCTTATGAAGCTCAATGTGTTTAGTGCGTTGATGCTCCATTGAGTTGTGAGAAATATGAATAGCACTCTAATTATCGCACCATAGAACAGTGGGACGATCAGGAGGAAAACCAAATTCAGTCATCAATTACCAAGCCATAAAATCTCCTGACTAGCAAGGACTACTACTCAATACTCAACCTCTATAGATGAAAGTGCTTGAGCATGTTTCTTCTTACATGACCATATGATAGGACTAGAGCCAAGACAAAAAAATAATCCTGAAGTAGACTTCTAATCATCAACATCACCGGCCCAATCTAAGTCAATGTAGCCAACAATGTGAGGAGTCCCTCATGTGTAATGAATGTCATACATTAGTTTGCCCTGAATATATCTCAAAATATGCTTGGTAGCTTGCTAATGACTCTCATGAGGCTCATGTGAAAATCGAGAGATGAGACCCACTGCAAAGGAGAGATCAGGACGAGTGTGTGTCAGGTACAAAAAGCTACCAACCAACTATTGGTACAATGTGGGATCCATTGAAGGTGAAGTGCAAGAGGCAAACAAGGTAACACCTAACTGAAAAGGTGTGGGGGTAGGCTTGCAATCAAGCATGTCAAAGTGACGAAGCATGTTAAGAGCATACTTCTATTGGTAAACAAAGATTCCAGTAGGGGACTGAACAATTTGTAAAACCATAAAATAGTGTAGCAAACTAAGATCAGTCATCTCAAATTGTTCCATCAATGCTCTCTAAACATCCGTAATCATAGAGGATGAGCTACCTATGAGAAGAAGATCATCAAAATATAGCACAAAGATCAAAACCTCATCCTCAAGACATTGAATGTAGACTGTAGGATTAGAATGGCAACGTGTGAAGCCTATAGAAAGCATAAAACAGTCCATCTTCTCATACCAAGCCCAAAAGGCCTATTTGAGACCATACAATGAGCGTCAAACTCTACAAACCAAGGAGGAATCCTGAAAAAATCCTTGAGGCTACTCCATGTAAATCTCCTCAATAAGATCACCATGCAATAATGCACTCTTCACATTCATCTGAAAAATGGGCCATCCCTGAGAAGCTGCGAGGGATAAGATAAGGTGAATAGATTTCATATTGGCAACAAGGGCAAATGTCTCTATGTAATCAATACCCTTAACCTATGAAAAACCCTTCACAAGAAGACAAGCCTTGTGCTTATCAATGGAACCATCAATAGAGTACAATATAACCATTTGCATCACACTAACTTTCTTCCCTTAGGAAAGGAAAAAAGACCCCAAGTATGATTCTTCATCAAAGAAGAATACTCCTCCTTCATTGCACTGTCCCACTCAAAATGTCTTGTCACTACTGCAAATCTCTAAGGATCATCACAAATAGCATGACTGAGAAGACTAGAACTTGCAGTATGAGAACTTGTGTGATGGGAAGTGGAAGGGTCACCAGCTAAAGATCCTGCAGCCTCAACTACAGCTCAAGCCCATTTAGGCATCTGGGGAGGATCCTATGGTGGAGGTATATGGGGATCACCAAGATCATCATCCTCATCATCTGGAAAAGAGACTGGAAAGGATGAGGGAGTAGGTGTAAGTGACATAGACTCTGGAGACAGGTTATCTATTGTAGGAAGGCGCTCATCAAACTAGATATCCTATTGAAATATGACCTCTCTAGAATCAAGATCAAACAACCTATAGGCCTTAACATCCTTGCAGTAGCCAACAAAAATGAGGTTTCAGCTCTTGTGCTCCATTACTCTCCTCTTAGCATCTAGTACAAATGTCCATGCTTCGCTACCAAAATCTCAGAATGAAGATACAGCAGGCTTGACATGAGACCAAGCCTCCTTAGGAGTCATATGTGAAACTACCTTGTGAGGCATCTGATTATGAATATAGTTGGCACAATTGATTACCTCTACCCAAAAACATGAATCTATGGACCTAGAATGAATCATACAATTAGCCATCTCATGAGGGGTTCTGTTCTTTCTCTCGGCCACACTATTTTGCTAAGGGGTGTATGGCATTAAAAACTACTGCTGAAGACCATGTTTAGAGAAAAAATCCCTAAAAGATTGGTTCACATACTCACCCCCATTATCTATGCATATTTGTCAAATAGAAAGACCAAACTACTTCTCAACAAATGTCTTAAAGACTCAAAATGAATCAAAGACATTAGACTTGTATTTCAAAAAATACACCCATGTACACTTGGAGAAGTCAACAATGAAAGTAAGCACATATCTAGCACCCAAAAAAGGAGTAGGAAATGACATGAGGTCACAATGAATCAACTCCAATGGTGCCAAAGCATGAGTGGCTCATCCATGTGGAAAAGGATCGCTATGTTGTTTGCTAAGAGCACAACCCTGACAAACACCATCTGTGCAGGAAATCTGGGGAAACCCAAGAACAATTGCCTATGTGCTCATCTATTGAAGATATCTATAATTGGCATGGCCCAAATGCTCATGCCAAAGTCTAGTTACTAAATCTACATGTGCTACAAGACAAGAACCTGTGTCATGAGAAGACTCAAATCCATCAAATCTATAGAGGTGAGATGTAGAGTCAACATTCCCAATAGCCACGATCAACTCAAAATCAAGTAAGTCTTGAATAACCACATCATGTGGTGAGAACTCAACTATCTTACCAAAGCCAGAGTGGAAAATCTGATAAATAGATAATAGGTTTGTTGAGATGTCAAGGACAAAAAGAACATCCTAAAGAGAACCCCCAACTAATATAACAGAACCAAAACCCATGACTAAAATATGTGATGAGTTTCCAACAACAATCTATGAAGCAGCACAAGGAGCAAGTGAGGTGACCAAGTGCTGAGTGTTTGTCATATGGTGAGGGGTACCAGAATCAAGAATCTAGGTAGGCCCAAAATTCATAGCTCATGCAGTAAGAGCATGACCTTTCCCTACAGGGGGGATGAAGACTTAGGAGCTAAAATGTGATGCCCCTACATGGCTTCCTCTAAAGCCTCCAAATGTTTCTGACACCTAGAAATGGGATGTCCATCCTTTCCACAAAAATTGCAGGTCTCAGCTGATTTCTTCTTAGTCTTGGAGGTAGACTCAGTAGACTTCGTAGTAGATTTACCCTTGGAAGGGTTAGCTGGAGGTTTGGAATCAATTTTTGGTGTATCTTTCTTTGGTTTGGATTTATGTTTTGGTTTCCCTTGAGAAGTCTAAGCAACCAATGCTTGGTTGGAAGAGCCAAAGGCATCCACCTATTGGATCTTTGCTTGTTCCCATGTCAACTGATCACAAAATGTCTCAAAAGAGGGCATCTAATGTTTGTTACCCAAGGCATCCATAGTGGAGTAGAAAGTGGAAGAAAAGATCTAATACTATCCTTGCAAATTTAAGAGTATCAAAAAAATACACTCATCATCTGCTTTGTATTTCCCACATCCCTGCAAAATTGTACACAGAGATTTGAACTTCATCAAGAAGTCCTCAATGGTGGTGAAGCTAGTAGGTGTCAAAGCAGTCAACTCTGCATCAAGCTATAGTGCCTAAAACTCATTCACTGTGTGAAACAAGTTATGAAACTTGGTCCAAATATCCCAAGGAGTGGTCAAACCATCTAGGTGAAATAGTAAACTATCAAAGATGTTCAGTGCAATCAATCCCATGGCTTTATCCATTTTGTTCTTGTGCTAAATAACCTCAAAAGGGTGCTATAGGACAGTTTGATTCTCATCTAGGCATGACCATAAGCCATGTGACATAAGAAGTCGAGTCATGTGTGCTTTCCAATTGTGACAGTTGTGTGGAGTTAGTCAGGCCATAGAGCGGTCTGACATTGAGAGAAGAAGATAAAAGTAGAAGGGTTGATTTTGAAGTAAATTAAAAAAAAAGGAAAATGATCCCCCTTACAATGGACAAATATATCCCTCAAAGACCAAACAACAACTATTGAAAGCACAAAAATTGAGAAAAGAACCTAGATGTCGGATGAAGAGAGGTAGGAAACTAAAGCCTTTACTTCAACAACAAAAATGGGAGCTCAAATGGACTTGGAATGAAATGAAACTAGCATCATCTTCTATGTCTCAAAACTAGATTTTTCATGCTTCTTTCAAATCGAAAAAAGACCTCCATATGCTCAAGTTATGGCCAAAAAATCAATTGCTGCTCCAAATGACAAGCTCACTGCAAAAATATAGTCATTACAAAAAATTTGATGACCGTACAGTTGTAAACTGGCCATCACCAAAAAAAAATTGGTTGCTAGAATGTTGATGTTAGTGACTGAGAAATGACATCACCTCACCAAAAAATGACATAAGCATGGGCTAGAAAATCTCAACAGAAAGTGACATGTGCAAATGAAATGATGACATGATCAGTCAGATTGCTGACATAGGCAACCAATTTGTTGACGTCATGACCGGTCTAGAATGCTAATGTGTGTGACCAAACAAGTGATGTCATAGGTCAGTTCACTGATGTCACACCAAAGTTGGTGACTAGGTGGCAAATGGGTGTTTTTCCATGGTGGCGATGTTCAAAAATGGGGGTACCACCGGCTGAGAGGAGTTGTTCTACAGAGGAGGTGGCAGCCTAGTGGTGTAGTGGTGGCCACAGGGTGGCATAGCTATGTGGCCTATTGAGGTGGACCTTGGGTCAAGCGCAGGAGGCAGGATGGTAGAATTGGGGTGGTGGAGTGATGGTCATTGGGCTCAGTGGCTGCTGTGGCCACTTTTGATTTTTTTTTAAATTTTTGTTGCAAAAGTCATCTGTACGACCCTCCAAGAAGCCAAAAAAAAATTTGCCTGATGCTACAGTAACCAAAATTCAAAAAAATTATATGAATTCTGACTATAATGGGCCTTTTGAGTGCAATGGAAGTGTCCATTTTGGCCCAAAGTGAGCCAAAAAAAAAACCCTCCTAATTGAAGGAAAAACCCTCAAAAAAGTTATGGTTTCTAACTCTAAATTATGGCTTCAAAATCTTCAAACTAGGAAGCAGTAGGACACTCTGATACCATGTAGAAGTTGAGAAAACTAGCTTCACAGATTGCCAAGAACACCTGCATGCAAATAATCTGTACTAAAGAGAAACTAGAAAAGGAAAAAGTAGAGCTTGGAAAATCTCAATGGTGTGAGAGCAAAATTGTATTCCAAGTTATGAAAAAAAAAGTACAAAAGTTTGACATTAAAGGTGAATGAAACCCTAAAGGGAAAGAAAACTAGGTTTGCATATTATAATTAATATAAAATATTAATTATATGCACCTAAGAGAAATCTTAAGTAACTAGAGTAATAAAGAACTTGATTAATTAAAACAACACAATCTAATTAATAAGTGTAACAAATAATTACTCTAACAGAAGAATCAACATTGGATCTAGCTACCTACCATTGATTTGGCTCATTCACCTGTTTAGTCATCTCTTAATTCTTGATCTATTTGTAAAGATGTTCTTAATTCTTTATTATTCAAGAATCCCTCTAGATATTTATCTATTTTGTTGGCTTTTTTGCTCATTCACTCTAACTTGAATCCATCGCTCTTTTGGGCTAAGGTGTGTGTGAAACAATTGATCCCTAAAGTTCATATCATTTTCTAGATTTTTCTACAAAACAAAAATTACACTATTGATAACCTATGTGAAAAAAAATCATAATTGTGTTATTTGTGTCTAGCTAATTGTGAATTGACTTCTCATTTACTCCTCTAGGGCTCCTTTAGGTGGGACCTCTAGACCAGGGATTTCGATCTTTAGAATCTTAGATGAGTTTTTTCCTAGTTTTATTTTTGAATTCTTCTTGTAGTGGTAGTTTTTGTCCTCTAATAGTGTTCTAAAATCTTTTTTACCCCTTTTTTCTCCCCATATTATGTGGGGAATCTATAAGAAACAAAATAACAAGATCTTTAGATATTAGTCTTGAAACTCGAATGTGGTGGCATAGAAAGTTTTAAAAGCTATTATAGAGAACATAAACCTAATGCAAAATAATCTTAAGGATATGCCTAGAATTGTTTGTAACATTGAAGATTGGGTGATATCCAAGAATTTGAATCTTAATGTGGATATCTATAAAGTTGTACAAAAGGCAAGAAATAAATAGGAAGGTCTTGTTTGTCTTATGCATCCAAAGGGTTCAATTAAAGGTAACTTTGACAGGGAAACTAAGAGAAACCCTGGGTCAAGTGGGTGTGGGGGAGTGGTGAGAAATGAGAATGGAAAGTGTTTAATTGTAGTGGTACTTCCCTTGGAATTTTAGAAAAATCACTTTGTGAGAGCCATGAGTGCTTTACAAACCATTAAAATCTTAAGTCACCTATAATGCAAAAATATAAGAATAGAGGGGGACTCCAACAATATTATCAAATGCCTTAAGGGGGAATCCAATTTATCTTGGACTACAAGTCGTATATAAGGGAAGGTAAGGATATTATTCAAACTTTAGAAAAATGTTATATAGATCATTCATATAGGGAAGCTAGGAGTGTGGTTGATGGTCTTGCTAGTATTTTTTTGATGAATAGTCATTTTCTATTAAAAAATAATATACTAAGATTACAATTCACAAAAAAGGGCTAGGGGATACAAGATCACTCCATGAGAGTTAACACGACCAAAGCCAAAATCTTAAACTATTCATCACAATGAACATATAAAGCAACCTCAAGTGGCTAAAGTAGTGCCTGTTGAGGGAGGTGGCTCATCACAATCATGAAAACCCAATAATTTTTGGGATTAGGGGTGGGCTAGGAATAGTCCAACCATCAGTAGTAGCATCAGCAGCATCAGTGGCCTGGTCAGGATCCTTCATATCTGGTCATAGAGGTGAAATTGCTAGTTCCATGTGAAAAGGCCATTTCCTAGAGACCACTTTCCGAGCATCAAGAGGAGGAGCCAGTGCCACCACAGGGTGGGGAAATTGAGTGGCACCTCCATCCATCATCACCACCACTGGGAGAGTGATGGTGGGAAGCTTGAGAGTGCAGAGTATGCGAGCAGCAGCCTAGGGAGTTGCACTGCTAACGATAGCTTCTAGGCCTCGAGGTATCAACCAAGACATCTAGAGGAACCCTAGCAATAGTACAAGGGGCATTTCCCCAATGATTGAATAGCTCTTGCAGGTGGGCCACCTCCAAGGCCACCTTTTTTTTTGAACTTGAATCTGCATTATTACATTATTACAAATGCACGCTTTAGTGTACATAGCAATTTTAATATCAAGAAAACTAGGAGTGAAAAGAACAACACTTCTATCTTTCCATAGAGTGAAAAAAAATCTCCATTCTAAAGCTATGCCAAATCTAGGTAAATTTTTGAGGGATCCTAGGGTAATCACCCAAAATAACCATGTGCCAAGAAAAGGGTTCAGGTCTGAATGGCTTAAAAAAGTCATGAATCTAGTGCCAATAATTTTGAGCACGTCTAGAAAACTAGAGAATATGCAAGAAAGACTCTGGTTATCCACAAAATGGACATCTAAGATCCAAAACCCCAATATGCTTGAGTTAAGGCCCAAGGGGAAGACCTTTTAAATCTAG
The DNA here is from genome assembly GCA_028749045.1 of Cupressus sempervirens. NCBI lineage: Eukaryota > Viridiplantae > Streptophyta > Pinopsida > Cupressales > Cupressaceae > Cupressus > Cupressus sempervirens. Next base: position 536,098,360 of record CM053793.1, read on the forward strand.
GCACAAAGCAAAATGGGCAATCTTGGGTTCTGTAATAGCACTCCAAATAGTGTCAAAGTGCTTTCTCCATTGAGAGAGAGAAGATTGCAAATGTTGTCTCTGATTGAGCATATCCACCATCAAAAGATGGGGAGAAAGCCATCTATAACACAGACTTAGTTTGTAACTAGTGAAAGGAGTGGCATGATACCACTTCCAATCAGTCCACCAAGGTCTAATAGACTGAATAACCACTTTATGAATTAAGTGCACTAGAATTGAAGAGAGCAATAAGTCAAAAGTCTATTGATTTGAATGGGCAAGATGGTATTGGACTTGCATATCTTCTTAAGATCTAAGACTCATGGAAACCCTAGAGAAAATATCCTTACGAGTCTTGATGCCCCGTTTGAAAAAATGCAGAGCACTAGCACCTTGAGTCTGGGCAAGGGGAGTACCCTAGATGGCAAACAGGGGAGACCACCAAATGTTCTACCAATTCAAAGAGATCCCATTACAAAACTCATCTCCAAACTAGTGAAGCCAAGGCTTGATAGCTTCCCAAGCATTTCATATGCTCTTGATAACAAAAGAGCCTTGAATAAGCACAGGCTCTCACATGATGAGAAGGGTGCGAAAGCTAATCCCCTTCCATGCAGGCCTATTGACAGGAAACCTAGAAGAAATGCAATGCCAAACCAAAATCTTCTAGGCTTCATCTCCAGTGATGGCATGAATAATCCATTTGGCAGACAGAGAAAGGATTTGTTTTTCTGTGGAAAGCAAGCCAAGACCTCCAAACTCCTTTGGGAGACAACAAAAATCCCAAGCAACTCTATGAAAGCCATGATGATCGGAACTAGAGGCCTAGAGAAAATCATGAAGCAATCTCTGTAATTTTTTATAGGAGGCTTTAGAAGGAGCCCAACAAGAAGAATAATAGACATGAGTTACCACAATAACTTTCAAGCAAATCTAGAATTTTCCCACTAGAGAAAGCAGTTTTGTAAGCCAATAATCCATCTTCTTAGTAATCTTGGCAAGCACTGCATTCCATAGATCAACTCAAAATTCTTGAAAAGCAAAGGGAATGCCTAGAAAGTGGAAGATCTCCCTATGAGTGACCCATTTCCATTCAAATTGGCTAAGCCAAGGTGGTGCTGACAAAAAATTCTAGTGATAATAGAGCATTTTAAGCCATTCAATAGCAGAGCCAGAGGCTTGACAAAAAGTATCAAGGCAATTTAAGGCATTTTTTATGTTTTATTCATCCTCCAAAAGAGTGAGAAAGGAATCATTAGAAAAATGACCATTAACCAATTGGGAAGATGATTCTGGCAAAGAAATGCCATGAACTAAACTCAAAGACACATAGTGGGCTAGCAAATAGTGAAACCCTTCAGCAGCAAGAACATAAAGCATCAAAGCCAAAGGGAAACCTTTCCTGATGGAAAAAAAAAGCCCAAAGGCATAATATTGGGATTTATTGATGGTAATGCAAGCATTAGCATCACTAAAGAGCATTTTCATAGACTGCAAAAAATTAGGACCAAAACCAAGAGCCTAGAGCATAGCCAAGATAAAAGGCCATTCAATTCAGTCATAGGCTTTAGCAAAATCAATCTTCAAAAAAATAGCCAACTGCTTGGACTTGCGGGCCCACTCCATTCCTTCCCAGATAGCAATAATATTGTCAAGAATATATTTGGACTTGATAATGCTAGTTTGCTCAAGTCGCGCAATTAAAGGTATGAGGTGGAAAATTTTGACGGAAATTGCTTTGGCAATAATCTTATAAGACACATTCAGAAGGGTAATGGGCCTCCAATTGAAAATATCATTTGGATCTCTAGCTTTAGGTATGAATTTAATGTTTCCTTTGTTTATAATAACTCCTAAACTTTTAGAATGATAGGCTTCAAGATAGACTTTGTGCAGATTAGGACCAATATGCTCCTAGAGGTGTTTGTGAAATTCATAAGGAAGCCCATCACACTCAGGGGATTTATCATCCACCATGGAGTAAACTACCTCTTTAATGTCTCGAAGGGTAAGAAGTTTCTCACAGAAAGCATGTTGCTCAACTGCTAAGCAGTTTAGAGTAATAGAAATACACTTTCTCAGAGCTTCCTCTTGAGCAACCGAATTTCCTTGTGAAGCAAAAATGTTCTCATAGTGTTGAACAAATGCTTGTAGGATGTAAAGGAGATTGGAGAAAATAGAAGTGCCTTGTTTGATTTTTTTAATCCCAAAATTAGTATGATAGGCTCAAAGAGCCTGGAAGAACTCCTTCAAAGCTTTATCGCCAACCTCTAACTAGTGGAGATGAGCTTTGATTTGGGCTCCTCAAGCAGCATAATTGTCCACAACCTATTCATCATCGTGAAGTTTGGCAAGTTGGATTTGCAATTCAACATCAAAGGGATTAAGCGTGAGAGCCTCAAAAGCTTTTTTGAGTGTAGAAGAAGTGGAGTCATAAGACCACCTTCTAAAAATTGCCAATTGTTGTCCATAGATGTGCAAAAAGCAAGCAATTTTGGTAACAGCATCATTCCACCACTTGATCCACCCTATCTGGGAATGCAGACATGGCTCTAGATTCTAGACACGTAAGATATGAGTAATAGTGGAAGCATGCATCAACATAGATGTGTGGAGGAAGAATTGTGACTTGACAACTTTATAGATAGTTGTTTGCCATGAAATGGCAAAATAAATGGGATAGTTGTTAGATAATGTCACATCTGGTAAGGGAATGATAGGTAAATCATGATCCTTAGAAAAGGAGAAAAAATATTGTGCAATAATCATGACATGATTGAGATGCTTTAAAATGTGGTCAGAGCCAACTTGAAAGTTGGACCAAGTGTGTCAAACCCCACTATGTTGGCGATAGTTAGTATTGGGATCAAAAAGGCCCAATTTATTGCACATGTAGTACCAAGCTTCCCTTTCCCCAACTATCTAGCAAAAAGGAAAAATGCCATCTTTTTCAAAGGCCACCTCAACCATATTGAAGTCACCACACATAACCCAAGTAGCTAAAGGCAAGTTGTCAACCAACCAACCCCACATTTGAGATCTTTCCATAGCATCATTGGGAGCATAAACATTAATGACTCCAAAGGAATAATTGTTAATGGAAAGCAATAGCCAAATAATTCTATGCATGGGGTCAGACCCATGCAAAATAATAGCAGAATGAAGATGAGGTGATAAGAGGGTAACTACACCACCTCTACTAGCTTCGTGTTGTGAGGAAAACATAATGCCATCCGGCCAAACAATGCGACATACAGAGGAAAGCATGAAACCAAAAATCTTAACTTCTTACAAATAGAGAAAATCTAAATTTCCAAGTCTATGACAGGGATCTCGGACATAGTACTTTCTAGAGAGGTTTGTGAGACCTCGTACATTCCATGATAAAAAATTCATTAAAATTCTTCCATATCTTCCTTGTCCTCAAGAGAGGAGTAGTTATTCTGCAAGAAGGTTGAAACTTGGTTAAAGTCAGAAGGAAAATCTTATGGACTGATGGCCTGACGTTTCACCTCTGGTTTCTCAGCATGTCTGAGAGGACTGCGAGAATGCTACACATTCTAAGTCACTATGGAAGAAGTATCGAGAGGGGTTTGAACCATAACTAATGCATTAGCCCTAGTGGTTTCCTTAATCCCCTATGGAACACCAGGGTTTGAAACTTGTGAAACACCAAGGTTTGGTTCTGAAGAAACTACTTGAGTCCCTAAGTTGGCTGGGGTTTGCACTCCTATTGAAATAGGAGGAATTGAAATGACTGCCACATATGACTTTTTAGGAGCCAAGGGAACCTTTCCCTTGCACCCAATAGTAGTCCATTCTTCTATTTTCCCTTTGGTTGGCTTGGCAGGAACCTCTTTAGGCAGGGGTTTAACCCTAGGCACAGCCAAAGAGCAATCCCTAATCTTATGTTCCGCTGACTAGCACCTATAGTAGATGTTAGGTAAGTTTAAATAAAGCACCTTCTAAGAGAAGGTTTAAGCCCCAATCTATATTTCCATAGAATCCTTAAGATCCTTGGAAAGATCAACCTCAATGCAAATGCATTTCTGAGGGCGAGCATTGAAAAATTTCTCATGTTCCTTTTTGATAACTTTGCCAAGGATATTGGAAATGGATTCAATAAAATTCCAACATGGAAATGGTAAACTTGGGAACTTGACCTACACATGAACCCTAAGCTTATTTTTGTCAGAGACAGTGAAGTCTCTCGAACATCTTTGAAAAACAAGCACGGAGAAATGCATAGTCCAGGGACCATTGTTAAAAACTATGTTTTCTTGTGATGGGTTGGCAAAGCAAAATAAAAAACCCTTTGGTAAGGTTTTACACAATGTCAAGGCAAACTCCATGAGGATTCCAGCTCTTGTTAACCCATTCTTAGAGCATAGCTTGAAGAGGAATCCTACCCAAAAAAAACCCTATTAAGGTATGTTGTTCTAACCAATCACAAGCAGCATCAAATTCTGGCAAAGGAAGGATAATATCAGGATTACCTTGTGAAAAACCTTCGGGATGAATTTGTGAGGGTGTTTGTTCAGTGGAGGCACCATGGCTATTTGAAGCAGCAACATGAACACCAGTAACAATAACTAGGTCACCACTGGTTGGGGTCATTATAACCTTGCCTAAAATTTCATGTAGTAAATGCAGTGTGACAAATGGAAACAATAGAAGGAAAGCTTAGACAAAGAGTCATACACAAAAAAAAACTAAAATTTCTCATGAAACCCTAGCAGAGGCCCCCATATCCTACCATCTTGCTAATGTTGGGGTTAACATTAATGAAAAATCATATCGGAAGGAGACACACACTTAAATGAGGTATTAAATCTCTCCTTTGATTTAATAAGATTAGTAGCATAATGAGAAATATCAGCTAATCATGGCTAGGCCACATTGCTTCCTTGATTTTTGTGATAATGATGTCATTCATCTGATTTAGAAATGAAATTCAAAGAATAATAATCTCATGCCCTAATTTTAACAAGGCAAAACTCAACCCAATTTTTTTTTTTTAAAGGTGAACCTAAGGATAGTATGTGTAGACCTACATTAAGCCATGAATGTTCTATTGAACTACAAGTGCTTGGAATAATCATCTCATACCCCTTGAGAATATTGGATGGTTACTTTAAATGGGTTGTTATTATTGATTGACATGGGAGGATTTTTGTTCAATCCAAATACTATATTTCATATTTCCAATGGAAACCAATTAGTACCTAACATTCTTTGAAAACCTAAGGGGTTGATGATGATGATGTCATTTCAAATTTCATATCCTATCTAAAAAAAATTAAGACCTTTCGAATATAAATGTGGAGGTTTTTTGTTTTTTTTTCAGGTCATCATGTCATATATTTGTGTGTTCTTAATCATAACCCGTTACATTCTATTGTCCAATTTCATTTTAGTTTATTATTACAATGGTATAACTATTTTAATACATTATCTACATGTTATCCTTTATTAATCTTGAAATTTAATGTCAATATATCAATATATCATCAAGGAACACTACCACAAACTTATCCAGACATGTACAAAACACCCCATTCATAAGGCTCATGAATATAGCCAGGGCATTTGTATGACCAAATGGTACCACTGTGAACTTGTAGTGGTCATACCTTGTATGAAATATAGTCTTATGAATGTCACTTTCCACAATCTGTAATTAGTGATATTCCAACTTCAAATCTATCTTGGAGAATACTCGGGCACCTTGCAACTGATCAAATAGGTCATCGATTCTAGGGAGTTGGTATCAATTATTGATTGTTACCTTATTCATTTTTTTGTAGTCTATACATAATTTGAGTGATCCATGTTTCTTCTTCACAAAGATCACCGGTGCACCCCAAGGTGAGACACTAGAGTGGATATTTCACTTCTCCAAGAGTTCCTCCAATTGAATCTTAAGTTCATTGAGTTCTTGTGTAGCCATCCTATATGGGGATCTCAAAATGGGCTTAGCTCTTGACACTAGATCTATGTGGAAATCAATTGCCCTAGGTGGTGGCATACTCGAAAGCTTTAAGGGTAACACATCCTTAAATTCTTATAGTATTGAGTATTCATCTAGTGAAGGTTCCCTCTTATTTTCTTCATCCTTATTACTAATAGATACTACAAAAAACTGACATCCCTTTTGTAGACACTGCTTAAGCTACATGGCAGAGATCATACGAAGAGACACGGGCCTTTGCACCCCCAAAATCACCATAGGAGTACCACAATCATCAAAATACTCAACCTTTTTTTGTCTATAGTCCATCTTAGCATTATGTGCACATAGCCAATCCATACCAAGGACTACATCATATGATCCTAGAGAGGTAACTCGTAGGTTCGAGGTCATGCTCAAGTTTCCAATTTGAATCTAAAAATTATGAATAAGGGAGTTAAATATCACCTTAGCCCTAGATGCCAATGCAATTTCCTAAATATTTTTCTGCCTAGCTACCACTAGCTCGCAATGCTCCACTACAAAAGGAGATATAAAAGAATCGGTGGCTCCGAAAATAAACAATATAGAAACCTTAGTGCCTCTAATCATACCTATAGCCTCAATAAATGTAGCCTAATGCTTGGCTTGGTAGTTATCAACCACTACAAATACCTTGTGGGATCTACCCATGTCTCCTACCATAGGCTCTAAAGTGGCTCCCTGCTAATTACTGGATGTCAGTCCCTGAGGGTACTCTCTAGCTATATGTCCCATACCACCGTAAGCATAGCAAGGCCCACGAGTCTGAATTTGAACACCCTGTGACCTAGGCTACTTTTGACCACCTATCCTATTGGATCCACTATAACCACCACAGGAGGACTCCTGAGTCCTAGCTGGTTGTGTATATGGAGCTTGTGGCCTCCAATCTCGTCAAGACCCCTATGATTGCCACTTTTGCCTATTATCCTATTGTGACTTTTGATGTACCTATGGGGCCTTAGAGGACCCTAGTGAATGACCCTAATTACCCTTCCATGAGGGTTAATGTTGTTTTGAATGCTGGGAGTAATTCTAGTTGTGGGATCAATCTCAGGATTCCTATTTGTTACGAAGATCTTTTGCAACCAATGTTATCTCAGTTGCCTCCCTAAAAGCGCTCAAAAAAGCTATGTGTACTGATCTCTGAAGAGACAAGTTAAGACCCTTGGTAAATTGATAGATCTGTAGCTTCTCATCCTTCATGTACTTGATATAAGGAAGGAGCTCTAAGAATCTACTCTCATACTATGCTATAGTGAGGTCCCTCTACTAGAGGTCATGGAACTCCTCAATTTGGCTCTATCTGAAATGCTCTAAAAGATACCTGTCTCTGAATCTAGACATAAATGCATCCTAGGTAAGTCTATCTACTCTTACTCTACCTATCATCTCCTCCTATTTCCCCCAATTGGAAGCATTATCTCTTAATAAGTGAATAGAAATTCATGCCTTGAGATTTCTCCCATAAGGTCATAAATCGAAGCACCTCTCTAAGCTTTGTAACCATGCCTCTACCTGTGTATCATCTGTGGTTCTGGTGAAAAGAGGTGGTTTGAGTCAAATCAAATCCATAATCTCATTCCCTATGTCTCTAGGTGTTCTCACTATGGCTAGTGGCTCTATGACTAGTGGTGGATCAATTTGATGAACTAAGGCCTCTTCTTGGTCACCTTGTCCTTCTGCATCTCTAGGAGGGGGACTCATGCTTCTTTCCCTATTATTAGCTCTTTTTTCCCCTATTCCATTCTATGTAGGCTATGGAATAGGTGGCATCCTCTCCTACACTACTCCAATAAGATTATAAATGGCTGCAAAGAGTTGATTGAGATTTTAAGGCTGCTTAGGTAGAGGTTCACCAATCCTCCATCTTGCCCCTCCAGATGCCACTAGTGCACCTCTAGGGCCTCTACCCCTCCGATGACCATTATGGGAAATGATAGGCATCTTACACACAAGTTTCAGTTTTAATGAGTTAAGCATAATGGGTTAGGCTCTAGTGTTGTAACAAGTTGCTCTGATACCAAAATGTCATGCCCTAATTTTAACAAGGCAAAACTCAACCCAAAATTTTTTTTTAAGGTATACCTAAGGATAGCATGTGCAAACCTAAATTAAGCCATGAATGTTTTGTCAAACAATAGGTGCTTGGAATAATCATATTGTACCCCTTGAGAATATTGGATGGTTACTTTAAATGGGTCATTATTATTGATTGACATGGGAGGATTTTTGTTCAATCCAAATACTATATTTCATATTTCCAATGGAAACCAATTAGTACCTAACATTCTTTGAAAACCTGAGGGGTTGATGATGATGATGTCATTTCAAATTTCATATCCTATTTTTAAAAAATTAAGACCTTTCAAAAATAAATTTGAAGGTGTTTTGTTTTTTTCAGGTCGTCATGTCATAAATGTGTGTGTTCTTAATCATAACCTGTTACGTTCTATTGTCCAATTTCATTTTAGTTTATTATTACAAGGGTATAACTATTTTAATACATTATCTACATGTTATCCTTTATTAATCTCCAACTTTTATGTCTTACGACCTGGCACTATTAACTAAATTTTTTTTTAAACTATTGTGATGTATTATCATATACCCCAACAAACATTCGCCACAAATCTTATAACCATGCATCATATCCTGCATTATTCGCATAGGAAACATATCATTATGAAATTAAAGGTGTCAATTATATTGCTTACTATGTCCTTAATTTTTGTCCTTCCATATATTAGACACATGTACGTAATATGGCATTATGTAGATAATGTAATTGAATATTTATTTTCAAACATTTATCATACATACTACTTTTTTAATTTATTCTATTTTATTATTATTATTCATTATTATTATTTTATATACTAATCACACAAATTAATTATATGTATATAAAAGAAAAGACAAATATATATTCCTAAGACTACCATCCCAAAGCAAAACCTATTTCCTATTAACACATGGTTTTGAATAATATACAATTTTTTAGTCATTACCACCTCCTAAACATACATGCTACCATCTAGCCTAACTTATTAACCTATATAATAATTTCATCCCATAACATATCCTTACAAACAAAAAATGAAATCCCAAACATAACAACTACCTACCTATTAAAACTTCCCTCTTTATCCCCCTTTAAACTCTACATAACATTCTCGTGTCTAACTTCTCATTCCCTCCCATGCGATTTTCTTGGCAACTTAGGGTCACGTTCCCCCTTTCTATTCTTTCAAAAGGATTTAGAAATGATTATGTCACCTTCCCCTTAAAGCACCTAAATGCAAGGTTTGGGAAAACATTAATCCCAAGACAACCTGACATGACTATCTCCCAACATAAATCTATTTGTCCCACTTTCCAAAATGCATAACTCTTCTTCCTAGGCATGGTATGGTTGGGAGAAAAGTCAAACTAAATCTTTACTCATTTAAAATTTTCTTTGGTGCCTAGGGAAGGATCTTCCTCAAGTCAGATCAAGGGTCATCATCACTACCCTTCTTACATACACTCAAAGGCATGACCAATGCAAGGTTTCCTAGTGGGGACCACAACCCCTTTTTAATTTTTATTTTTTGAATATGATGGTCTTGTTGCTAGAAGGTAACACCTAGGTTTGGTAGGATTCCCCATTGTTTTAAATTTTTTTTGTAAATATATTTGTATTTTAGTTTTGATTCAAATGTTACATTTTATATTTCTTTTATAGGTTCTATGCTATATGCAGAGGTACTTTATCCTCAAGGGTCAATTTTTTTAGGTGAAGTGTTTTTTTGTATTCCAATGTGAGTGGACATTTTTTCCCTTTTAAATAATTATTTATTTTAATTTTTTTCTTTCCTCCTAGATGGAGTGATTATTTTAATGATATAAGGAAGATTCTAGGTATATTCTTCCCAATTATTATATTGCTCTGTAATAGGCATGGATAAATTTTCACCTTCTCATACATTTTCTAGAGAATGAAAAGTGTAGCTACAAGAGGTTTTCTCAACAAGCTTAATGCATTTTTCTTCTTGATCATTTTAGGAAATCATGTTTAGTTGACAATGACTTGATTTGACTTCCTTACTAATTTTCAATTTGTAAGTTTTATATTGCTATAGCATCTACCTCACCTAAGGATCTATTAGAACTTGGAATCCAAATGAACTAATGTTCATGCATATACAATGAGCTAATAATTTTCTTCCATTATATTAAATGCATAATCTATAATTTTTACAATGCAATCATCCATATTAAATCAACTATGTCAAAAGAAATCTTGTACACAACAACTATGCAATGTTCATGCAAATCATTTATAGATCATCAAAAGAAAGGGGGTTTCATTCATAATTTTCTCCCTATTACATCCAGTCACATAATGTGGAAACTTACAATAAATATTTCCTTGCAAGTAACTACATACAATTTCTCAACCTTTCCTTACACAATTTTCAACAATATACAATGATAAACAAATCTCTTTTACATTGGCCTCTCTTTACACACTTTATTTTTCAACTTTGTCAAGGGTGAAACCCTGATATCTTCAAGAAGTCCATCTTCACAAAACTTGCATATGCACACAAACTAAAAACCATGGAGGCTCACCTCCCATCCTAGGCTTCTATGAACCCACCCACTGAGTAGGGGGAACCAAGATCCAAATGAGTTACACACACAGCACATTTGATAATGCATGAGAACATACAAGACAACACATAACACTCCCTCCCAAGGTTTACACATTGATTCACCATTGGAATCATTATCACATTTGGTGAAGGTGGACTCTTCAAAGAGGAGATGTCATAACCAACATAAACATCATATTGCAATTGCATTTTTCCTCTCAAGGCTATCATAAAAATCTCCTTCTTCTTACACACAATACCCAATGTATCTCCCAAAACAACAAAGGTATATGGCTTCAATGGAGCCCACACTACATGAAAGAAAGAACAACTCCTCATCATGAGATAAATTTTCTCGACTACAATGTTGAGCCCAACTAATCCCTTCACCGAAGGCTTCTCTTCCCTCCCAAGGGTGAGTGAAGCCTTTAAACCCATGACCATATTCAACATCCAAATCAAAAAAGAAATTTCAAGAAAGAGAACCAAGAAATTTACAAGAACACAATACACATTCACAACACTACAACACAATGCCAATTTCTATAATACAAGATTTACTACACATTGCATGAACCCATGAGAATTTCTCCATACTTGCATATTCATTATGCAACACTAAAAGAAAAGAAAATGAACATGGTTTGAATCACCAACCTTGGTCCAAGCTAAAGGCAATGATATTTTTTGTAGAGCTCCCTTAATCTCCCTCCAAAACTCGACGGTCTCTAAACTTAGAGAGTGGGTGAAAAACCCACTAATTTGACCAAGAGTCTCTAATAAAGCCTTCTCACTAATTATTTTAGCAAAGACACCTAGCCACTTCCTCTTAAAAACTTTTCTGCTCTAAATTTGTTATATCTGACTTAGTGGGAACATGGGCGAAAACACATGTGACAACTCCAATTTCGAATTGATGGAAGAATGTGTGGGTAAAGGGCCCCCCCTAGGTTGTCTAGGCACTCACATGGTCAAAATTAGGTCCCTAACATGATATACTATCATATGGGTAACTTGTTTTCACCTAAAAGGCACTTTGGGACCACTTAATGACCCCTCAAAATGCTAGCCAAATCTAAATTTGAATTCCCTTTGATTGTGACCCATCCTACCCCTTGTCAAGTGTGTTTAGTTACTCATTAACAAGGTAATTAGTTTTAGGGTAAATTGCCACCATGATCAAAACCCTAAATGACATGTCAATTACACACAAAGCCCACAAGTGTCAAGTCACACATAAAAGCACATTCCACATCACCATGACATGTCCCTAATGCATCTTTATGATTAAACATTTCCACATGCAAGAAAACTTACATTTACGAAAAAAAATACTTTCACAACGAAGCTTTTGAATCTTCCAAAGATTTGCCTTGGTTAAATTGTGTTCACAAAGGTTTGGAACTTGTTCCCCCCAAGAATTTCCATGGTTCCACTTCCTGCACATTAAACTTGAGCATCAGTAGTCCAAGGAATCATATAAAATGTATATCATAAATGCATAATTTCAAATTTTACAAAATTCATATTAACATAATTCAAATTAAATTCTGTTTCCTAATCATTTCAATTAAATCATTCAAGATGTTAGAATCTCAAATCTACATAAACCATCATAATAAATTTAACATTTATCTGCATATCATAAATCATCATAATCAATTTAACATTAATCTGTATATCATAAATCATCATAATCCAATTAACATTTTACATCACATTATAATCTAATATTATCATGCCATAAAACTACATCCATATGTGTTTGATCATTTCATAAACTATATCAGGTTCTTAATGCATATCATTAATGTAACACACTACTAAACTATCAAAATCAATAGATAAAACAATCAACTATCCATCTAAGTCTTGAATAATTGTCCAAATATGAAAGTCTCGAATATTAAAATGCAAGTAAAAATATCTATGCTATGATAGGTCAAGGTGAGGCCTCACAAATAATGCATCACATGCTTTGTGGTAATTTCTAATATCCCCCTCTAATAATAACATCTTATATTAAATCACAATAGTTGATATCCCTAACTGATTGGTAATATCTCAATTATAAGTCAACTGTAATATTTCTATCTATAATAAATTATTTGATTAATAAATACTAAATAAATATATATTTATATATAGACAACATAAATAACTAAGTAATATTAATTACTCATTAAAATAAATACATAAAATTTAATAATTGAATATTTATTTATCAAACAAATAAGTAAACATAACAATAGTTATCTATCCTGAGTAGTCATAGGTCATAATGCAACATTTACCCACCATACGACATGACCCTTTAAAATTAGACAGTATTTAACATGAGGATACATGAAGGGAATGCATTTTTTATAATGGAATAAGAGAATAAGGGAATCATATCCACCAAGGAAGAAGTGACATGGTTTTTTTGTTTTTAAGAGCCAAATCATCTTTTCAAATTTGTTGTATGAAGACAAAAGTCATTCTTGTATAAAGGTGCCACAAAACCACCAAATAAGGAGTAGACAGTAATCTCAAAATTATAGGGAGCATATAATATATGGAAGGTAAATCCCAAAATTATAGGGAGCACATAATATATGGAAGGTAAATAAGGGAAGTATATAAAATAATAATAAGATAGAATGAACAAATGGGAATTACAAAATAATATAACACAAATCCCTTTGGAAATGGAATAGAGTATTAAATGGGAATAGTTTATTATGTAGTGGATCATAAATTGAAATAATTCAATATTTAGTGATATGTTTAGTTAAGGACCATAAGTATAAATAGCTTGATAATGGAAAGGGTTAAGAAGTATTATATTGAAGAAAGGTTATAACTTTGTGTATTTGTATAAGAGTTGGGTGTACTTCCACTTGGTAAATATGATGAAGTAAATGGAAAACTATTGATGTCAGTATCAAAGATAGGTTTAATTACTTGTATGACTGACATAATAGAAACAAATATAAAAGGGTTGGTATTAGAGATGGGTGTAACACTTATTTGGCCAAACTCCCTTAATGGTTACAACCTCTATAATGTTGGTATGTGAGAACTATCTCCATCTCCATCTGACCAACACGCTTGAGGAGAATTTCAATGGAAGGAATATTATGATGGTGTCAACATATGCATATGTGAGCCTTAAGGGGTGCACTCTATAAAAGACAGTTGAATAACTAAGGGTTAGGAAACCCGATCTAGAGACATCTTTAAGGTTGGGTTAGGATAGAGGGTAGAATAGTAAAATATATTTTATTATTGTATAAATTCTAACATTGGTTTTGCATGAATTATTGTCCTCACTAATAGAGACATTACATATTTTGACAAGGTTTTGTTCCTAGTCAATTTGTTTTTTTTCCATTGTTAAAAATGTTGTTTGCATCATTTTTGCTCAAAGAATATGGGTGGTGATTCGAAGAGAACCGAACCTGTCTCTTGCCATTACTAGGAGGAGTTGAAGTTGATAAGGAAAAAATTGAACAATGAGGGGGGGGGGGGGGGGGTTTAAGGGTTACTTAGAAAAAAATTTGTGATGTTGATGTTTCTTCCACCAGTGATTTTGTTAAGGGTTGGGATAATGGTATCCTAAGTCTGGCTAGTAGAGAGACAGTCATTGATGAATATTTTATCACTAGAGTTGCTAGTCTTTCCTTGAAGGGGATGATATTATATAAGAAAAAAAAATACTTGAGACAATATCATTATCAAGTTCCCTAAAATTTATGAAGAGATTGAATATCTAGAAAATGATAACATGAAAATAATGGTTGCTAAATTGGAGGAATCTCATCAGGCCAAGGTCATTGTGACTATCGACTATGAACTTGAGAGGATTCTTGGTGTTTTTGTTGGTCTAGCAAGGAGAATAGGAGCTAATGCAAAGAAGAAGTCTAATATCATTCCAAAAAAAAAGGATGTGTCCAAGAAGATCAGCCAGTTGGAACAAGATTTCATTGGGACCTTAAAGTTTATGGGCTAGTTGTTAGACTCTTTTTCTTTTAGTTTTTTTTTTTAGTTTTTGGTTAATGGTTGTGTTGGCCTTGGGATGACTTTTTGTTGTGTTTTGGTGGTAGGTTGGATCTTTCTTTCTCTATTAGTTTGTGCTATGGTATATTTCATGTTGGGCACTCTTAATGTTTCATCTAATGTAATATAATTGTAAAACAGATTTTGGGTTCCTTTAACACCTTTTTTTGCTTAATTTATGAAATATTAATTAATTAAATAATGTATGATTATTTAATCAATAATGTAACATTATTAGTGTGACAATGTGACTAAATTTATATTTACTTAGAATGGGAGAAATGAGAAGAGGTGTGTTAGGGTTTCATGGTGTTTTTTGGGATAAGTTGTGGAACCAAAATGGGTGCTTAGATTACAAATGAAGCTTCAAAAATGATGCCCACTTGGAAGGGCCTAGGAGGATCTAATGAGGGTGATTTTTCATCCTCTGTGGAATCCCAACACAGTGTTTGAATAGGTTCAAAAATCTTCCAAACAAATGGGGGTTTTAAAGGAAGTATAATGACATTAAAGGGGGCTTAAATTTAGTGGAAGGGAAGGTTTGGAGGCCAAACACCCCATTGATGCTTCTTAGATCTAAAGGAGGAGCCAAAAACTATTGGAAAAAATGGTCATTTTTCATACTAAGTCGGAATGATGGAAGGACTTAGTAAATATGAATAAGGAAAGGACCCTTTCACGAAGTGGGGGATGATTGATGTACCCATGCATTCACAAATAGTGTGATAAAAAATGGGACAACATTTTTTTTAAATCCTTCCAAAGGGTGTTTTTTATTGGTTATTAGAAGTTGTGCTTGTAAAAAACAAAGAATTATGTACAATGGGTTGTTCTCGATGGGAAGAATAGGCTTTTTCATTAAGGACTCAGCTTTAAATTTTAACCCTAAGAAAGTTTCCATAGAAGAAATCCTCAAATGGTGGTGCCTCTAAATCATCAACATGAGTATTTGAATGACAAGATGCTTAGATCATCAAGGAGAATATTGAGAGATTTTTAAATGTCGATGAATCCATTGAAAAAAATTAGTTTGTATGCAAGAATATGTTTACCATGGAAACCACATCTAGTAGTGCCTCATGAAATATATATTTGGACAAGTGAAGGCATTTGGAGGCAAGAAATAAAAGTGGAAGAAAACATCAAGAAAATGTAAGGAGTGAGGTGTCTAGGACATTGAATGTATTATAGACAATAAAAAAATATTGGAGCATGATGTAATGGAAGTAAAACTATTTTCTTTGGTAAAAGAGAATGTAGAAACAATGGAAAAGGCACCATCCCCCATTTTAAAGGAGACCTGGGT
Organism: Cupressus sempervirens; assembly: GCA_028749045.1. NCBI lineage: Eukaryota > Viridiplantae > Streptophyta > Pinopsida > Cupressales > Cupressaceae > Cupressus > Cupressus sempervirens. Next base: position 536,114,360 of record CM053793.1, read on the forward strand.
AGAGATTGGTTAGAATGATGGGATTATTGATATACACACAAGGAAGGAACCATGACTATTGAAGAGGGGAGTTGAACCTTCAAGCTACCAATCCCTAATTTAGGGGAAAGTATGGATAGGTTTTATTTTCCTAACCTAGATTTGGAGTTGGTGCAAGGTATATGTTGAGCTATCATTTTGCACAATACTTAACGACAGGAATCCTTTCAAACTCCTCTCTTGAAAAGCTGATTTGGGATCAACTCCAAGGTTCTGGTTGATCATGTGACCTATTGGAATCCACTCAGTAGAAGATAAATGTGAGTGTTCATGAGGAGGCCTTTGCTGGTTCTAACCAAGTTTGGATAAGATGTTGAATCTGCTTGCTATCTCAAAAGAATAACCATACAAAAAGAAATATATTTTTCTATTTTTCTTTTTATAATGAATGCAATTTTAACTATGCAACCATATGAATTCCAAAATTAACCAAGTGTTTGTACAAGTAAATAACAAAAGGGTAAATAGAAGTTTAAGAAAATGACTTGAAAAGTAAATCCCTAATGAACATAAGCCACAAAAACAACACATCTGCAAGTTAAGCCTTTGAAAAGATCGGTAGGTAACCAATAAAAATAGGAGCAAAGCTTCCCTAATTCCACTGATGCAATCATCAATGGGAATTCAGCAACCATAAGATGTTTCACTTTTCATCAAATTGCAAGGCCATGGAAAGTGCACTCATGTGAGACAAAAAGCTATGCAAGAACAATAGGGTGATCTCTTCTACAACTAAGTATGTTAACAAAATTTGTAAACATGTGGAAAACACTAGAATTAAAAGATCACTCAATCAAAATAATACAATAAAACTATTGGCTCCATTACAACCCATGAACATACATTCACAAAATATAACACACTCGGGCAAGAATAACTACACTTTGAATGACAACACAATAGCATATATTATTGCATCAAAATAACAGTCTGGATTACATTTTTAATTCCTCAATTTATAGGAAATCTTCTCCTCAATATGTGTTGAGAATGAGATATATCTTCATGCAAATATATGCTTCTAAACTAATTTAAAACAAATCTATTTATGTATAAAATGACTCTCTAACTGGTGCTAAGTAGGACTCTAGCCTTGTTTATATCATTTAATTGGTGCATAAGCCTTTACATGTCTTAAAACAAAGAAATCATGATAAAATAAGAAGAAGAAACCCATTAGATGATGTAGGAGTCTTTGGAGATGCCAAAAATAGAAGTCAACCTTCTCTGGATGTTCGTAGGAGTTAAACTACCATCAAAATGTGTTTTTGATGCATGGAAAACTCTAAATTTGGAACTGGTAGTTAACTATCAGTGCACCTCTAACTTCTTCAAAAAATATTGGTGCACCTTTTGAGAAGTGTACCTTGTGCACCTTAGAAGATAGGGTTCAAAAAATGCAAAATTTTCCCCCAAGTGTCAAAAATGAAATTCTAGCTTCTAGGTTTTATTCCCCTTCATACTAGAGCTATGTCTAGGTATTTGTTCTTGAATTTCTCTATGATCTTCATCACTTGGGTTGCATCCAAAAAATCTAAAGCATCATATTTATCCTTTACTTTTTTCCGATAGTTACCCACCTCTATGCGAGTCTCTACAAAATCTCCCAATTTCACATCCAATTCTAGCAATGCCTCTCTGGTCTTAAATGCTTGTCTAATATCCTCATCAATGGAAGCTTCTTCAAAAGTATTCCTAAATTTTTCAACAACTTCTTTCACAGTCATGAGTCCATCCCTTGAATCATCTTTAAAAATGTCAAGGGAAGCATCATTGTAATGTCTCTCTAGTTCCAAAATCTACTCTTGGGCTTGATCCTTGACCTTATGAATATCCACATGTAATGTCTCCATTACTTTATTACCAGCCATAATCTTCTCTATCCAATCATCTATTTTATCTAACTCATCCCCTATATATACATCTACAAGAATTTGATACCTCTAACCTTTTATTGATTACAACACTCAAAGGTCATTTCCTCAGGTATGTACCTCGTCCATCAATCCAAAATCCCAGTTTAAAATGGAAACTAGTTTCTCTGCATTATTCTACATATGGTGTAATATCTTGAGGTTCCCCTATATTATCTGCGCCCCTTTTCCTCAAAACTTTCCCTCCATTGCTGACAAGCCTTCAAAAATGGATCCACCTATATAAATGCCTTTTTCTTTATCTTTCCTCTCTAAAGTTGCTTCAAGAGTAGCCTCTTGATTATCTAGGTCAATAGGACTAACTAACTCATGTAGAAATCCCCTCATGATTTCATTCTACTTTCTCAACTTAACCAATTCAGCCTCATCTTTATCTAAGTGATTAAACACTTCTTTAATTCTAGTGGTGACCATCAATTTAGCCTTGTCCATATTTGCCTTTCCAAGCAATACTTCTTTGATATGATAATCATTTTTAGTCAAATCCTTAGTATCTATATGTAGAGGAGGGATAGCAATATCAGAAAACAAGTCCTAATTTCTATCCTTCATAATGAAGGACAATGTACACACGTCACCCTTAGGTAATTAAGGCTTCTTGAGAGCTTTAACTAATTCTCTTGTTCCCTCTTCCTTAGTACAATACAATTGCCTTTTATGCCTAACCATCACCTCTTTTCTCAACCACCTTGGAGTAGTTTCCATCAAAGACTTATACTTGGATGAAGAGGAGGTTTGTTCTGCTAGACCCTTTCATTTATCGCTCCTCTCCAGAGTCCTTTCTTAATGTGAATTATTTATATCAGGCATCCTTGTATCTGTTGAACCCTCTATCCTTACCTTTATATCTTGAAAAGTTTATTTGGGTTTATCATATATTTTCCCCTCCTTTGATACTTCATTGACAGTTCTTTGTTGTAGCTCTTCTTTTTGTACTGGGTACACTTGTCCTTCATTAACAGGAGTAAGAGGAGTGGCCGAACCTTTATTTATTAACGATACATCTTGAGCTAGTGATGGCAGGGCACCTAGAGATCCTTGTGGCTAAGGTAGAAATTGATTCCAATCCTCATCCAAAGGCTGATATCCCTTATCTTATCAACAACAAGTTGAGTTCCTATAGGCATGAAATCAAAATCTAACATCTTAAAGACATCAACCCCTTGGTCCTCTTGCTCATCAATCCACTATTGTAACTCATCCTCTGATGTAGTAACCTAAATATGTTGTGTAGGAATGGATGGCAGAGTTATCATGGAGCTCCTTCTTCATTTTGCTTCAGTAGCCTTCACCAAATGAATCCTCTGATTTAAGGGAAGGTTATCCTCTTCTTCATCATCCTCTTGTTCTTCTACTTCTGGAATAACTTTTGGGACTGACAGAAAAGGAACAACCCTTCTTATCACCTTTTGTCTCCTTGTTTTTTAAACTAGAGTTTTCATATTTTTCTTCTTGGGAGCTAATAGAGAGGATTCTTCCTCTTGGGTAGGTAGAGAAACTCCTTGTGCTTCTTCTTTAGCTTCTTTCCCCTGTTCTAGCAATGGTGCTGATGGATTATCCTAAGTCTGAATAGCTTCTTAGGCTTGAGTTGCTTCTTGGGCTTGAGTCCCTTCATCCTCAGGTTCAACTCATTATGGAGAAACTCTTTTCCTTTTATTCTTGCCCTTCTGTGCCTTGAAGTACCCAACTTCCCTATTGTTCTAATACACTATCTCTGGCCTAATTAGAGATTGGTATATGAACATTGGTATTGTAACCTTTGCTCCTCTACCTTTCACTGGGTGGGTTGTAGCTTGGAAAACTATTGTTTGTGGAATTAGATCCAAACTGAATGGTCTCTTAATCTATTCCTTGGTCAACTGGATGATATGCCTTGCCCTATGATTGATATCTACATTTTCTTCTCTATCAATCTCTACATTCATGATGGATTGATCATATATCTTATCTCAGTTATATAAGGGATCTAATCCCTCTTCAGTGTCGTGCTACACAATCTTTAACAGGACCTTCATTTTTAAGGCATTGCCTACCAAATAAAGAGTCATCCTACAATAATCTCTCATTCGGATCTTGTAGTCATCTACTACATCCATCCAATGATCCTCTATGGCATCTTCATGTTTGAACTATTTTCCTGCCATGTGCTAAACTCTGCCAATGTTATCAAAACATGGATGAGGGGAGTTATAATCCTCCAAGGGATATTGATCCCATTCTGACTCAAAAGTCACAGTATCCTACTTTTTCTTGACACCAAAAAAACATATAGTGATGGACCATACCCAAGTCTTCTTATGTTGCTTCCTTACTCTGTCATATGTAGATGAGAGTTGTCATGCAATCTCTAGCAAAATGAGCCTATCACACGGATACCTTGGGAGTTTCTTAGGATTTATAGTTGTACCCACTACCCTTAAGTAGGTGAATGTCTTGAATTGAATGTAGTAGGTCCCTATTTCTGTAATTTTTGTTGCTGCCTCTTCTGACATCCTTTTTGCATAGTCCCCCTCGATGAACTTGATGATTGCAAAAATGAAAGCATCATTCACTATTTTGTATTCTTTGCTATAATTTGAGATCGTTTTCTTCACCAACTAGGGGTATACCACATAAGGCCATCCATTAGCATCTTGCAAGTTGCCCCTCTTAAAGAATCTTAGGTAATTTGTAGTTCTTGTTGCTAACAGATACACCAAATAAGATGTCATATAAAGCCTTAGATCATTTTTTACCACCACCATTTGTTCATCTAAATTCTCACTAAGAATTGTGGCCCATTCAATTAGCATCTTCGTCATTATAATGGTTTCAATGAAGTGTACCATCCATATGTTTAATTTTCCTACTACTGGTAATCCCATGGTTATGCTCAAAAGCACTATGGAATGTCCAATATCATCCTTCATATAGCCTCTTTTCATATCTACTTTCCCATCTTTTCTTCCCAAAGTTGTTCTATCAATGAGATATGAAGATTGAATAATTTCTATGGCTTCTTGTTCATGATCTCTATACCACCTTTATGCTTGATGATATGTTAGTCTTATATATTGATCTGCCCTTGGAAGATGGAATACTTTCTCAATGTTCTTGGGTCTCAAATCTAGGATGATCTTCCCTATTATGGTTTTTACAACTCTTTCCTCCAAAACATAATTCTCTTTTGATTCCATAACTAACTCTAAAGACTATACTAAAGTAGGATGTGAAGTTGCATTTACCAATCTTGATCTAATGAGTGCAAACACCATTGGGGCCTATCATTTGGTTTGTTGCATAGAACCAAGAATGCATTCCAATCATCATGACCCATCTCAGTAACTTGAATCTCCTAATGCGCATCTTGGAAGCGTGATTTTGATGGAATAGCTTGAAATTTGAAGACCACCAGTTTTGGAGCAACCTTTGCAATGAGACAGGATGAGGAGGAAGCCATTTTATCTACACAAAATAGACATACATTAGTCTAAAAAGTGAAAAATATAATCCTAAACAAACCCTAATTATAAAAATTATGACCCAAAACTGTAAAGCATTGCAAAACAAAAAAAACATTATTTTACTTTGTTAGACAAAACGTGGCACACCTTGAGCGTGCACTAGGTGCGCCTTTCTAAAACCTTTAATCATTAAGGGTGCACACATAGTGCACCTTTTGGGGTGCGCATGTGTACACCCTAAACTATGTGCAAAGTGGTTGAAGTGTTGAAAAAAGGGTGCACTATGTGGGCACCCTTTCTATGCATAAGAGAATGTTTGTGTTTGAAAGGTGCACATGCACCTTTCACTTAAGTGATTTCTTTCTCTCTTTTTTTAGTTTTATTAAGTTATTTGTTAAGCTTATGTAAAAAAAAGGTGTGCACCTTGCGCACCTTGGATAGCTACACAAGGTGTGCACATTTTTCCTTAGTTGCTTTACTTAGTGTGTTTTGTGTTCAGGTGCAGAAGATTGGCGCACCTCACAAAGTGTGGAGGTGTGCTCGCTGAAGATGTAGAAGGGAAAATGAGGTAAGGAAGAGAAGGGGTCCTAGGCTTTTATAGGCCTGGGATGGAGCGCACCTTTGGAGGTGTGTGCCTATGCATATGTGCAAGTGTGCACTTCTAAAGGGAAGTGCTCCCACACTAATGCATCTAGCACACTAGCGCACATAAATGTGTAGGTGCACACTTCTAAAGGGAAGTTCTCCCACACTAATGCATCTAGCGCACTAGTGCACATTTAAGGGTGTACTAGGTGCGCAAGGTGTGCTAGTGCACATCTAGACATCAAAATTCACTTTTCCCTCAAAACTTCCAATTTTTGACAATTGGTTTTTTTAAGCAGAGGGCCAAACTAGGCTTAGACACCAAGTAGAACCCTAGAAAAGACTCAAACCCCAAACTAGGGGTCTGGAAAAAAAATAATACTTGTATGCACCCTAAAATGCTCATCCAAACTATGGGCCCCAATTCTTCAATTCATCAATTTCCTAAATCAATTTATCAATTTCCTAAATCAATGCATCACAATATTTTATTGAATCAATTCAAATCATTTTCCTTGATCAAATTTCAATTAATTTAACTATTTCAATATTTCCTAAGGTTTGATCATTTCATCAATAATCTTATTTAATTAAAAGAAAATCTCTCTTCTAATTAAATAATTTTATCTTATTTAATTAAAATCTTTCTTTTTATTAAATAATCTTATCTTATTTCATTCAAAGAAAACATCATTTTTAATAAATAAAATAATCTTATTTAATTGAAAGAAAATTTGTCTTTTAATTAAATAGTTTTATCTTGTTTAAATAAAATCTTTCTTTGGACTCTAGATAATATTATAGAATTGCAGCTACGATGGAAGGAGGAATGGCGATGGCATTCCTAGTCTAGGTTTCGGCCTGGAAGCCCTTGTCGGCCCGCACCCTATTTCGTGGCATCTTCGTAGTGCATGAGGGGTTTCGTGGGTTGTGGGGCCTCTATTGCGGGTTGCTACTATTTTGGAGACCGGCCTAGTTTGATTCGAGCTCATGGGTATCTTGCTTGCCTATTTGGTTGCATGTTTCAACACCAAGGATGTGCTTCAGAGGGAGATCTGAGGCACATGGTGTGTGTGGGGCCTCTGCCCCATCTTCCTCTTCCTTTTTGCTACGCCTCAGTTCATTGGTGAATAGGGGACTGAGGGTTAGCATCTTCATAGATTTTGGTTGACGATATGGTGATGGGTGAGCCATCCTCTTTGATGCATGAAAATAATAAGGCTCTAAATGGTGAACTCTAGGCAGAGGATGGTGTTTCCTCTCCCAAAGCGATGCTACAATTAAATAAAGTTAACGGATGCTTGCAGCGTGCTGAAGATCGACCTGTTCTTGTTATTCAACCAGAACAAGTATCAGAGGATGTTGAATAATGGAGTAATCATGCCCTTATTTGTAAATTTTTGGGCCTCTGACTCTCTTTGACTGTGTTGGATTCTTGGGCTCGTCGAATGTGGAACCCGGAAGGAGATATGGAGATCTTGCTAGCAGCAAATAACTATTTATGGTTATCTTCTCAAGCATGACAGATAGGAATAGGGCTTTCGAAGGGGGGCCACATTTATTTAATCAAGTGGGGCTTTTCATTAAACCCTAGCATATGGGATTCAACTCAGCTGAGGAGATCCCTTCACGAGTTTCGGTGTGGGTTCACTTGCCGCAGCTTCCGTTGGAATTCTGGCATGAGGGTATTCTTTTCTCGATTTCTTTGTTGCTTGGAAAACCTATGGGTTTGGCTACTCGAACACAAGATCGTAAGGTAATTTCTTTTTCCTGCATTTGTGTTGAAGTAGATTTAAATAATCCATTACCATACTCTATGGAGATTTGCATGGGATCATCTTCTTGGATCCAACAGTTGGACTACGAGACCCTTCCATTCAGGTGCAGAATCTACCATGAGTATGGACATTTACACCACAAATGCCCCAGGAATAAATCCTCCTCCTTGGATGCCCCCAGTCTCCCTAAAGAGAATGTGAGGAAGGCCCCCAAATCTAATGGACCTATTGATAGTGAAGGATTTATTCAAGTTAGGTCCTGTAACAAAGGCAAGCGTAAGCAGAGAACTGGGATGGACAAGCAGACTGAAGACACCTTTAATAGATTTGATGTTCTTGGAGATATGGTCCAAGAGGAAGGCAATTTAATTGAGCACTCTTTGGGGGTTATAGGTCAACAGGAATTTCTAGTTGAGGCTATGCAAAAGGTAGATCGGATTCTACCTGCAGGGAACCAACAGGTTGGACAGATGGATATTGATTTGCCACCTCCTGCTCAAGACAATGGAGACCTCCAAGGGTCATAGGTTTCGAAGGGTTCAGTCTTGGTGACTCCTGATCCCACTACACCTAGGGGGGGATCAAATTTTGCTAAGTGCTCTAAGGCTCATCCTATCTTAGGCATACAACAGAAATCCTTCAAAAAGGGGACTTTAGACAAAGCACCAAAGAGTGGCAGAAAGACTGATCAAGAGAAGGTAAAGATTATTGGTGAGAACTTGGTTGAGTCTGGGTCTATAAAACCCATTGATTCTCATTTCTCCCAATCCCATAAATGATTGTTTGTCATGGAATGTAAGGGGGTTTAACAGCGACCCCAGACAAAAGGTTGTTCGCAAGTTAATTGAATCTCAGTCTCCGAATGTGGTCTTTATTTAGGAAACTAAGCTTACAATGGAAGGATTAGCTACTTGTGCCCTATAGATTTGGCCCCAGGGCTAAGGGGTGGGTACTTTGAATAGTTCTTGGGGGTGGGTTGTCTTTGGAACCCGAGGAAAGTTTCCCCCTTATGGTGGATTTCTAGTCGATCCTCTATTTCTTTGGTTGCCTCTAGTTTTGAGACTGGGGAAAGATGTCTTCTATCCAATATTTATGCTCCTATGGACTTCACTAGTAAATCCCATTTATGGGCCCATATTAGATTCATTCGATCCCTGGACCTGTTTCTTCCATGGATTGTGGTTGGTGATTTTAATGTTGTTATCAGTTTGGAGGAAAAACGTGGTAGCTTGGCTAGGTTGGATATTTCTTCAAATCTACTCAGGGATAATCGAAGATGTGGTGGTAAGGCTATCTCAAAAAGGCTTGATAGATTTTTAGTTTACTGCTATTGGATGAACAATAGGTGGGCCACCAGTTCTAAAATTCTTGACTGGAGGGGGTTCGATCACTGGCCTATTAAACTCTCGATCACCTAATATAGTGCAACCAAGAATCCCTCTTTCAAATTTCAATTGATGTGGTTAAGGGACTCATCCCTTTTAGATTATGTGTTGGATTGGTGGTACGAGGGGAAGCCTGCCCATGGAACAGCTATGTACACTTTCAGCAAAAGGCTCCAATATGTGAAGTATAGACTTAAGAGATGGAATAAACAACACTTTGGGAATTTATAGGCTCAAAAGGTTGCTTCCCAGACCAAACTAAATGATATCACCCATTAGATTCAGGACCAAGGGTTGACCTCCAATTTGAGTAAAGCTGAATCTGTGGCTCTTAAGGGATTGGAAGAATAGGAGCTTAGGGAGGAGATTTTCTGGAAGCAAAAATCTCGCATTGATTGGCTACAGGAGGGGGATAAGAACACGGCTTTCTTTCATAACTCAATTAAGCCCCGAAGACAGGGGAATTCTCTCTCCTCTCTTGTTGCATCTAATGGCACCCAGATCTTTTCTTGTGAAGAAAACTCGAGGGAAGCTGTTAATCACTTTTCTAGTCTATTCACTAGAGAGGATCTTCTTGCTGGGGATGAGGAGCGTGCCATCCTGGATTGTGTTCCCCACCTTGTCTCTATCAAGATGAATGAGGCCCTCTTACACCCTATCTGGTTACTTGAATTGGAGAAGATTGTGTTTAATATGAAGAAAGGTAAGGCCCCTGGCCCGAATGGATTTTCGATTGAGTTTTTTCAAGAATTCTGGGAGATAGTTAAGTTTGATCTCCTAGAAGTAGTCTAAGAATCACATAGGAACAAGCAGATGTTGAAGTCTTTGAACTCTACATTCTTGGCTCTCATTCCTAAGAATGAAAGGGCTAATCAGTTGGATCAATTTAGGCCTATAGCATTATGCAATGTTGTCTACAAGATCATCACCAAATTGATTGCTGAGAGACTCAAGCCTATTCTTGGTTCTTTGATTTTTACTAAACAGGGGGGCTTTGTTGAAGGTAAGCAAATTTTGGATGGAGTTGTGATCGCTATGGAGGCGGTCCACTCTATGGAAGCTTCTAAAGAGAAAGCTATGTTCATTAAATTGGACATGTCTAAAGCCTACGATAGGGTGAGTTGGGAATTCTTACAGAAGATTCTTTTGACTTTTGGTTTTGACAGGGAGTGGGTGGATTGGGTTCTTTGTTGTGTGACTTCATCCTCCTTCTCTGTTCTCATCAATAGGGAACCTTCAAACCTATTTGGGGCTTCTCAAGGACTTCAGCAAGGGGACCCTCTATCTCCCTACTTGTTCATTATCATGGCAAAGGGTCTTGGTAGATTTCTTAAATCCTAGGTGTGACAGGGTCTTATCCATGATTGGAATTGGAATAATGATAGTCCTTCCTACTCCCATCTTCAGTTTGTGAATGATACCGAGTTGATGGGCATGGCTAGAATCAGCGAGGTAGTAAACATTAGGAAAGCTTTGGATATCTATTTGAAAGCTTCAGGTCAGAAGATTAATGATGATAAATCATCCATTTATTTCCTTAATACTCGTCAGCTTATACAGAGTAGGATTGCTAGAATTTTTAGGTTCCAAATCGGATCCCTCCCTTTGATGTATCTTGGAGTCCCTTTGTCCTTGGGTGCTCAATGGAGGGGTTACTAGCAAGGGATCTTGGATAATTTTTAGAATAAAGTTACTCACTAGACCTATAGGTGGTTATCTTCGATTGGCAGAGTGATTTTGTTAAAGACTGTGGTACAGTCTCTTCCCATTTATAGGTGTTGTGTTCAGGTCCCTCCATCAAAATTTTTGAGGGAGTTTGATGCTTTATCTCAGAAATTCCTTTGGTCTGGTAACCTTATGTCCTCAAAGTGGAGCTTGGTTAAGTGTGATTCTATGTGTAGACTGAAGCATGTTGGTGGCCTTGGTCTTAGATCGATGGCTCTAGGTGTCACAGCTTTGGCGGCCAAGTTGTAATTGCGCTAGTGCAACAACCATGATCAAGATTGGGCCAAGATTCTTGTCCATAAGTACCTTCCTAGAGTTTATCACTTTGATGTGCCTCACCTTCCTTTGATAGGCAGGGGCTCTTATATTTGGGACACTCTAAAGAAGGGAGCCTATATGGTTAAGGCGGGTCTCTTCTGGATTTGCAACAGAGGTTCGAAGGCTCTATTTTGGCAGGACTCTTAGGACGGCCATCCCCCCATTCTCTCTAGCTTTCCCCAGCTCCAGCCTCTTTGTCATACTTTCACTAATGCTGATTGGTATAAGGTGGAACATTTTAAGACTGTCAAGAAATTGGGTCAGGTGGAGGTAACTTGCTGGAAGGATTCTCAGGAGTGGCCTACTGGAGGCTCTGATGAAGACCGTGCCCTCCTTTCTAAAGCTTTGGAGAATAGGTTTTGTAGCTCCTCAAGGAGAGGGATACTCTGGCTTGGGGTCCTAGCCCTAAAGGTAAATACATGGTGGCTTAGGGATATGCTACTCTTGACAGCAATTTACATGGTCCAGATGAAGTGCAGTGATGGAAGAAGGCATGGAGCCACTTCTCTTGGCCCAAATACAATTTTTTCTTATGGTTGTTGGCTCAGAAGAAATGTCTCACTTGGGAGAACCTTCACAAATGAGGTTTTCAGGGTCCCTCTATCTGCTTTCTCTGTTTGAGTAATGAGAAGAGTGTCTCCCACTTGTTCTTTCAATGCCCTCTTTCTCAGAAGATATGGCATAGATGGTCAGAAACTTGGGGTAAGGGATGTACCCATGCTACTTCTTTAATTGATTCCTGGGATAGTTTGGGCAGACCACCAGTGAAGACTCCTTTCTTGTAGGTGGCCTAGATGGTTGGGCCAATTTTCATTCTCTGGAACCTCTGGCTCGAACGGAATCATAGAATTTTTTGTGATTCCAAAATTGGAAGCTCTCAACTTTGGAATGTCATTCTTAATAGGCTTCAAGAGACTCTTTCTGCTAGGTGTGATATGCCTATTGCTGTAGATCCTAGTGATCAAGGTATTGTGAGGAATCTAAATTTGGGGGATAACAGTTGGAGATGCACTCTTCGAAAAAGATCTACCTCTGTTAAGAAATGGGTCTGCCGAGTTGGGAGATGGATGCTCCCTCCAGTTGGTATCTTGAAGATTAATACTAATGGCTCTTCTAGGGGGAACCTAGGTCATGCCGGTATTGGTGCTATAGGTAGAGGTAACGATGGTGATGTTGTTTTTCTCTTCTCTTCTTACAAGGGTCAACATTCTAATAACCTGATGGAAGCCCTTGCTATCAAGATGGTTGTGGAGTGTGGATGCTCTTTAGGATGGAAGAATATCATCTATGAGTCTGACTCTCAGATTGTTGTGGATATGTTGAATAACTAGAGTTTGGAGGATGTTAGCTAGCAACTTGCTTCTTTGGTCAGACAAATTCTTTATCTTTGTAGCTCCTTGGACTTTGTCTCCTTTCGCCATATCCCTCACGAATGGAACAAAGTGGTTGATTGTCTAGCAAAATGGGCTTCAGAGAATGTGGGTACATGGGATATTAGAAGTAGGGATGAGTTACCTTTGGAGTATTCTGAGATTCTTGAGCAGTTGCTAGTGGAAGACAGGAGTATGTAATGTTTTCTTGGGCCTTTGGCTTATGCTTTGTATCTTGGTTTTGACTAAATAAATTTTTACCCCTCTTTTTTCAAAAAAAAAAAATCCTTTCTTTTTAGTAAATAATCTTATCTTATTTAATTAAAAGAAAACATCTTTTTAAATAAATAAAATAATCTTATTTAATTAAAAGAAAATCTCTATTTTAATTAAATAGTTTTATCTTATTTAATTAAATCTTTCTTTTTATTAAATAATCTTATCTTATTTAATTAAAAGAACATCCTTTTAAATAAAAATAATAATCTTATTTAATTAAAATAAAATCTCTTTTTTAATTTAATAGTTTTATTTTATTTTATTAAAATCTCCCTTTAAATTAAATAATCTTATCTTATTTAATTTTTCAAAATCCCTTTTTTAATTAAATAAACGAATTCCCACTTAAAGCTCTCTTTCTTATGGAAACAAGAAATAATCAAATAAAGGTTCCTCTTTTTTGCACATATCTCTAAGTGGTGAACATTTTCCTCTTGTCTTTTTAGGCATTTATCCCACATTGCTCTTGTGAGAAGCCTCCCACCTCCACAATTTATTTTATGTTTTTTTTCCTTCTCATTTGGATAGATATTAGTTGCTATAGTATTGTTATGTTACAGGTTTGGAGAGCGATTTTGGAGGAGTTTGAGCTTTTGGGATTGGACGTTGGAGCTTTATTGCAACTTCTCTTTTCTTGTCTTCTTCTCTCATGCATCCATGGCTTCCATCATCATGCTTCATCCTTATATATGCATATCATCTCAGAGTCATAGTTCCTTTCATAGATTATTCTTGCATTGTTATTTCCTTTCATAGATTAGATTTCATTTCTTGCATTGCTTTGTATTGTTATCATTTAGATTAGCTTGCATCTTAATTTGCATGCATATTTGATGATCATGGAGACTATCACTCTTGCTTTTCCTCTTTTAATATTTCATTTTATGGTGTACTTGCATGGGCACAAACTAGGTCAAACTGATGGCCTCTATTACAAACCCTTGCACTCCATGAATAGAGAGCTATGAGTCGTCATTTGAGATATCATTCTTGAATAATCTTAGATATAATGACTCATAAAAGTGTGTCAACATTTTAACACACGTTTTTGGTACCCACCATGGGGCAACCCACCTTTATATGCCAATTTTGGCTATTTTTTGGAGCTAACCCCCTTATGTGGATTTGCTTGTAGACAGAAAATCTTAGATCTTAAAGATCTAATCATATCTCCCAAACGGCTTGGTATTTTGGTATAAGGTAATTCATATTTTTATAATTTTTTCTTTATTTTTCATGAAAAACCATTTTTGGGCACAAATTAGAATTTTATTTGTGGTGACCTTAAGAGACTGGGCTTCATTCGCTTGCCTTACATGTGAAGCTCTTCTTAATGATAGATCCCCTTGTAGGTAGGGAATAATTTGATATTATTTCATTGTCTCACTTTGGTTTGTCTTTGACATTTGCTCATACTTTCTCTCTTGAGATTGGTGGTGATTGTTGTTGGCTTTCCAAAGCCCAGTAAATTTATTTCAAATTAGTGTTTCAATGAATCTATTTGTTATGTTTGAGTGAGGCGAAGAGGCTAGAGGAGTATTCTTTGTTCCCATGTCCAATTTCGTGAGTCTTCCTTGAGTAGAGAGGGTTAGCCATAGTGGACACTCCCTTTATTGGGTAAAACACATGGATGGAACATCAAGTGATAGTAGTCACTTTTACCATGGTAGCAAAAATCGCTATATAAATGTCCTTGTGGAAGAAATCTCCATAGGTGTAGTCTTTTTTTGGGCTATCAAATTTCCTTAGCATCTTCAATTGATTAAATTCTCTAAATGTGTCAAAACCCTAGTGTGTCGAGTTTGGATTTCACCACTTGAGATTGCAAGAGTTGCAGAGTTGACCATTACTAAGAACCATAGTGTAGCCCATTTTTTCTTTTCTAGGACTATGTATGTGATTGGAAAATATTTTGAGAACATACACAATAGTGGTTCTAGGGATTAGATTCATACTAAGACACTATTCTTGTTTACGCACAAGGTTGCTTTGTCTCTTGCCCATTGTTTGTAGATGTTTTCTTGAACTCCTTGAGTTTTGTCTTGCATGCCTAATTTATGATAAAAATATATTGATGCATCTAGTTGGTCAATTAAAATGAATAATAAAATTGAATTCTTGATTTGTTATCTTGTGATTTTCAGTCCTCCTTGGTTGATCTGGGTCAAATTAGGTCACTTACCCCACTGTTGGAAGCTTTTTTTCACCTTGGATTGCTGTGTTTTGACCTTTCGAATTAATAATCTTTGATTTTATGAGTGACCTTGCTTCGAGTCGGTGAGTTAGAAACCATCCTTGTTGAGAAGATAAATCTTTGGATTCTTTGATAACATGCTTGGATAGTCTTAGTAATCTCTTTTTCATTCACTTCCATTCAAATTCAATTTCAATTCATTATAATTTGGGTAAATCATCCTCCTAATCCATATGTGCTAGGGTATTCACCCAAAGTAATGGGCACCTCTATGACAGTGTTAGTTTATGCCTATTGCAAAAATTCTATCTTATCATCTTTTTCTTGGATGAGTGTGTTTTCTATCCTAGTTTGGTACCAACATTTATTAGGGTTGTCCTATCAACTAGTACCTTTTCTTTCATGTTGGTTACAAAAAGATATCAAGTAGATCAAGGAAAGTGACCTCAAGTTGTTTTTTAAGAATTACCCTTAGTTCAAAATTGCCAAAGACTTAAGAAAATTGAGCATGAAAAGAAAGCCTTCCTAGATGAACAGGCTACAAAAGAAGAGCAATTTAGACTCCTAGAGTTGAAGAGGCAAGCCTTGTTGGAAATACAAGAGGCAAATGATACTACTTAATTTTATCCCACTAAGCGCATAACGGGAATGCAATTTGAATTTGAAAGATTATTAGAGTAGAATATTACATCATTACATGAATTATCTTCTTTAAGGTCTACATCTTCTACTCCAAGACATCAATTGTCTTCATTTTCTAGATCTAAAGACCTCTTGAGAGAGAAAGTGAGTAATAACTCCTTTGACCATACACCAATATTTCATAATGGACCTATGTTTGACCAAAATGAGAATGATAAAAATGGTCCTAGACATACTTTTGAGAGAAATTTTATTCCTTTGGGATTTTCATATGACATGGTGCTTGAGATCTTAGTTTTAAACAAGATCATTACTTTACTATACAAATTTTCTACACCTTATGAACCTGAGGTAAAACCTTCATGGTGGAGAGATGATCACTATTGTGGCTACCATACAAGTAAAGGTCATAAAATTGAAGATTCTATTATGTTGAAATGTAAACTTTAAGACCTTATTGATGATGGAATCATTGATGTTGAAATTCCTAAAGATTTATAAGATGAGGGTACTTCTCTTGAGCAAGATCATGTTTATGAACCTATGTCAAGCGATGGTTTCCTTGATACCTCCACTTCTTCTAACACTCATGAACTTCCTAAAACTTTAAAGCTATCCAACATATCTCCATCAAACAAAGATCCTAATGCTTTTTGCACTGGTTATGTGTATCCTCAAGGGCTACCTCTAAAAGAAACTCAAGCTAATCTACACTTGGCTAAAAACCTTTTTCATGCTACTAAGACTAAAGATGCTCAACCTTCATGTGATGTTATTCCTACTATGCTCACTTCAACTAGTCATTCACTATCTCCTCAAGATACTATAATGCAAACCTCATATACTCCCTTTTCCTTAGAAGTGGCTCCATGTCAAGAGGAATCTCGAAAGGATAAATATAAAAATGTCAAGAAAGATCAAGATCAAGCACCCCTTCATCTCCTCCATAATGTCACTCTTCCATATCATATGTCTTATCTACCTCCTAAGCATGATGAAGACACTACTTCCACTATTTCTCTCAAGCTTACTAAAAATTGTGATCAAAGTTCTATGCCTATTCTATCCAAAGATCCTTGTCAAGATCAAAGTATTCCACCTTCTTGTTCTACTACTCCATTTTCACTTGCACTTTCTACTCTTCTTAAGTCTTTTCAAGCTCCAAAAAATCCTATCAAAGAAGTTTCTCCTATTCAAGATGAACATGATCCTATTGAAAATCCTAATGCTCACTCTAAAGATGTTGATGTCCTTTGTTTTCATATAGATGTTGATGGACTTATTGATTATCATTTCTCATCTTCCACATCCATCCTTGGACTTCCTTCACCAATACCAAAGGATTCATGTCTTCCTTCCATCTTGGGTTCTTATTTCCCTTCATTTTTCCCTCCTAACTTTCCTAATTTGTCATCCATCTTGGGTCCTTATGTCCCTCCATCTCCTATCATTCCTCAAGATCAACATAGATGCATATCCTTGAATCCTTTTCATCAACCCACTCATCTAAACTAGTCATATCCTCCTTCTTCCACAAGTCCTAAGTATTTTGGAAGTAACTTGATTGGTCAACAAAAAATATATATATACAAGAATCCATCTAAAAAAGAAGATCACCATGTCTCCTCTAATAGACATATGGACATAAAGTCAAAAGAGATATCTAAGAAGAGAACTACAAAACAACTATGGGTTCTAAAATCCATCATTGAAGATATTCTCTCTAAATCATCAAAAATAAATGAAAATCCCAAGGCTATATGGATTCTAAAGTCTCTCTTGAAAGTGTCTAATGTTGAGAAACAAGTGAAGTTGACATTCAAGCTTCCAAATACTTCCACCTCATATTCTTCCAAAAGCATCCTTCAATTCCATGCACCTAAACCGCAACCTCTTCTATCCATTCACCATATTCCTTCATTTACATTTCCTACATCCTCTCACCACCCTTCAAGGTGTGTGTTGATGTTGATCTTGCCTTCCTTTTTGTCTGCCCTTTCACAATCCTTCCATTCACTATCCTTCTACCTTCTATCCTTTTTCCTCATTTTCCTATTCCTCCTATCTTCCAACCTCACTCACTTTGCATAAATCCTTATCCTCCATTTTTATCTTCCATCTTCCTTTCCCTATCAACATCTTTAAGCATATCATTTTGAATCATTTCCATATCATGGTTTAATCCTTTCAAGGAGAATTACCTAAAAAGCTTGCCTTCTTCCAAAAAAATTATTTTAAAAAAATAGAGAAAAAAAAATGATGAAAAAATTGAAAGTGTTCCTTGGTAGCAAAATTAAAGAGAAATAACTCTATCCTATGGGGAAAATCACTCCCTTGTGGTGCCTAGGATAAGTACCATGATGACAACCTGGCAATCAGGCATCATGAGTAGTTCTTCTACATCTTTCATCTATTTTTTCATCTCGCTTTGATATTGACAATGTTGACCTATACACAAACATTTCACTATCTTGTGAGATATCTTATGATGACTTACTTTCATTCCTTTCATGTTTAGCCTTCATATATATTTTCCTCCATTCATTCTAGTCTTTTGTTATCCTTTTCTCATATGGTCTTCATCAAATACAAAAGAGTAAAATATGATGCTATGAAGTTTTCTACCCCTTTGGACTACATCCTTTCTTGCTTTTACATTATGCTTTCGTGACTTATCCTATTATGGTCTTTCATTTCTTTCCCAAATGTGCTTTAAATGAAAAATTTCCCCTAGCTTGGGTACTCTTGAGGAGTTTTCCCTTGAGGATTTCTTCTCTTCATTATCCTTCATTCTCTTGTCTTCCATCTCTTCCACTAGCTTGTTAATCCCTCTTTTCCTCCACCTTGCTAAACATTGGAACTACACGATGTGATTTTACTTGGGAGTTTGATGCCCATTTTGTCTTTGGGAATCTTTTGTATATATTTATTGATCCTAAAAAAATGCATAAAAATGATATATTTCAAAAAATCCAAAAAAATGATATATTGTCAAAAATTCTAAAAATTGTAAAATGCCCTTAAAAAATGATTATCTTAGTGAAAATCTAGCAATAGAAATTTTGATGTATCTCCAAAAAAATTATATATTCCAAAAAAAAAATTGCAATAAAATCCAAGTGGTGAAAGCTTAGAAATGTGTGCTATTGGAGGCCTTTGTACCCCTATTTCTTAGTGTGTGTCCTCAACACTTAGCCTTTCTCCATCATTGTGTGTCCTTGTTTCCTTGGTTTGGAATTGGTCTTTGTCTTTGTCTAGGGGGCATAACTGTGTTAAATTTGGTCTCTTGGATGCATTAGTCTTTAGGACACCTTGCAAACGGTATTTTTCAACACTACCCCAGCTGTATTTTTCAATACAAGTCTGACATCAAGTATTTTTTAACAAATTTTTTAGTTTGGTCTTACCCAATTTTTTTCATGAGATCTTACCTACTTGCAAGAATTTGATCCTTATCCTTAGAACTCAATATCAGTTAACACACTTAGATTTTCAAACACAAACACTTAATGGTTGAGCTATGTCATGATCGTTTCTTTTTGTGTTGATTGTTATTGATTTTCATTCAGTGTTCTTGTCTAAAAAGTCTCTCTGATATGCATAGCTTGAGGACATGGAACATGGGGAATATTTTTTCTTTGCGTTCTGCTTGTGGGTGTCTTCTTAAAACTCTAGAGTGTCTATTGTTGTCCCCTTGAAACACTTAGGAGATTTGAGACATCATCCTTGATTATTTTTGCACAACCATTCTTATGATCATCTCGACATCTATGCCTTGATGCAAGAGTGGTTTTGCTACATTAAATTGGGTAAGCTAACATCAAATTCATCTTGACTTTATGTCTCTGATGCTTATGTTAGAGTCTTTTCACATTCCAATCCAATATAAATCACATTCATATCTTCATAGTTACACTTGTGACTAGTGATGATTGTGTGAATTTTCGATGTCTATTAATAATGGCCCAATGATGAAAATAAGTTCCTTAACATTCTCTAATGAATGATGAACATAAAATCATATGTTACAGTTGCTCTATTACAAGTGCAGCTTTGCATTTTCATATAGCTTGCATTATTAGACTTCATTTTTAGGTAACATTATGAGTTTGAGAGGTTTTTCCTTCATCTTTCTTGTGGACTTTTAATCAACTATGGTCATGTCTTGATCTTCATTTCCTTATCTTCTTTCATGATCTTAATAGAAATTTTCTATCTTAAATAGTTGATTGATTTTGAGGCATTCTCTTTCTTGAGGCAAATTCTCTTTCTTCTTTCCATTTCTTTCCACCTTTTCCAAACTTCTATCTTCCATTTTCTTTCACCTCACTTCTTTTCTTCTAATTCAACTTTGGGGCATAATCTTATATGCTTGATGATCTACTTTGGTTATGTGATCCTTATATTTTTCTTTTTACATCAAGAACCTTATTTTTAGTTTGATTTGATCAAATTTGTCAATTTGTTATTTCTCCTCTATTTCATTTTGATTTCAATCATGAGAGGGAAGTGCCTATCAAACTTCAATCCTTGATTCAATTTTATCAATATTTGTTCCGTCTGGGATAGCCTTGTCTTTGCCAAGACAAAATTGTTATAAAACATTTTATTCTTTGTCCTGATGTGTTCCTAAGTTGACCACACATCTGTGTTGTTTTGTGATTCCAAATCAACCTCACACTTCAACTACATTCTTTGACTACATGTGTTCCTGAAATGATCACACATTAGTGAAAGAGGGGCAAATGTATGCACCCTAAAATGGTCGCTTACACTATGGGCCTCAATTCTTCAATTTATCAATTTCTTGAATCAATGCATCACAATACTTTATTGAACTGGTTCAAATCTTTTTTCTTAATCAAATTACAATTAATTTAATTATTTCAATATTTCCTAAGGTTTGATCATTTCATCAATAATCTTATTTAATTAAAAGAAAATCTCTCTTTTAACTGAATAATTTTATCTTATTTAATTAATATCTTTCTTTTTAATAAATAATTTTATCTTATTTAATTAAAAGAAAACATCCTTTTAAATAAATAAAATAATCTTAATTAATTAAAATAAAATCTCTCTTTTAATTGAATAGTTTTATCTTATTTAATTAAAATCTTTTTTTTATTAAATAATCTTATCTTATTTAATTAAAAGAAAACATCCTTTTAAATAAATAAAATAATCTTATTTAATTAAAATAAAATCTCTCTTTTAATTAAATAGTTTTGTCTTATTTAATTAAAATCTCCCTTTTAATTAAATAATACTGATTAAAAGAAAATCCCTCTTTTAATTAAATGAATAAATCTCCACTTAAAGCTCTCTTTTTGATGAAAAAAGGAAATAAATCAACCAAATCAAATAAAGGTTCCTTTTTTGCACATAGCTATGAGTGGTGAGCTTTTCCTCTTACTTGTCCTTTTAGGGATTTATCTCACATTACTCTTGTGAGAAGCCTCACACCTCCATAGTTTCTTTTATAAGGAGCTCTCTCCTTCTCATTTGGAAAGATGTTAGCTTCTATAGTATTTTTATGCTGCAAGCTTGGAGAGTGATTTTGGAGGAGTTTGAACTTTAGGGATTGGACATTGGAGCTTCATTGCAACTTCTTTCTTCTTGTCTTCTTCTCTCATGCATCCATGGCTTCCATCATCATGCTTCATCCTTGAATTTTTATATCATCTTAGAGTCATATTTTCTTTCATAGATTAGATTTCATTTCTTGCATTGCTTTGCATTGTTATCATTTAGGTTAGCTTGCATCTTCATTTATATGCATATTTGATGATCATAGAGACTAGCACTCTAATTTTTCATCTTTGAATCTCTCATTTTATAGTGTACTTGCATGGGCACAAACTATGTCAAACTAAGGGCCTCCATTACAAACCCTTGCACTCCATGAATAGAGAGCTATGAGTTGACATTTGAGATCTCATTCTTGAGCAATCTTAGATATAATGACTCATAGAAGTGTGTCAATATTTTAGCACACAATACTAGGCGGTCCTCATTTCTAGGAGAAATAGGGGGTGTGTTGTGATAAATAGCCCTGACAAAAAGAGAAGAAATGACAAAATTATTTCTTCATCAACAAATATTCCTCTAATATATATCAAAAACCAACTAAATCCTAAATACTCCAAGTGTAGTTCGAGGCACTTCATAGTCAAAACCTTAGAATCTTGAATCTCCAAGTCTAATGTGTGTTCAATGTATCCATTTTCTTTGACATCTTAGAATGCAATCTATCAAAAGCTTCCAACAACTTGGAAACAATCTTCCACCCGGCCAGTCAATTCATTGGGAATCCTCACGAAAGTTGTTTATCAATCACTTGTCTGACCAATTGAGAGAATCAATCCTGAGGGCTCTTAATGGGTTATCACTTTTCATTTGAAATCCTAGGTAATCTTGTGAATATTTGCTTCATTTAGTTCCCATATCATCATTTGATTCTTCAATGAAGCAATTATTTTGATATTGGATAGCCTATTTGGAGTGTGTATCCCTATAGTCAGGTTATCTTTCTCAAACTTTGTAGAATCTTTCATTCTTAACACCATTTTTTTCTTTTTTCTTTTCTTTCTATACCCTACCCATGCTTAGACTATGTGGCCAAGATATTGGTGTCATTTATCAGGTTCAATCTTTAGTTAACATCCCTTGCATTCCTCTTTCAAGAACTTTATGGAAACTCTCATGCCAAACAATGATCTTAGTAATTCCTTCGAGAAGACCCTTTTGTTTGAACTGATAGGGTTTGGACTATTCCTTGCTACCATCAACCATGGTTCAAAAATACTTAAGATAATCAATATTTAAAAGTTGCAAAGTGTTAAAAACATGTTGATCTACAATTATGAATTGAAGATTGAAAGTCTTCTATTACTGCAAGTAACATCTTTTCCTCAATTGGTATAAGAAACAAAATCATTTAAATGTTTTGACAAAGAAATACCTCTTTCCAAAAGTCAATACCAAAAAATGGTTTAAATGAGATACGTCAAAACAAAATCTTGAGTGTACCTAACCCTTGGACTGACACTACTTTGAAAGTAAACACACAACTAAAAGCAAATGCATAACTAAAAGTAAACACACCTATAGAAATAAGCACAATTGCAAAAAGGATTTTTTTTTTTTGCTTTTTCTTTTAGGCCTCAAAGTAATGTTTCAGGAACTACCCATTGACTGGAAATAGAACCAATTCCCCTTTTAAGGAACTCATCCTAAAATTATTTTCTCCTATAATTTTTGTGATCTGATAATGGCTGATCCACAAGCATTGAAACTTAGTATGGTTGCTTGACTTTTCTTTCGCCTTGTCCCATAGAAGAACAAGGTCGAATATTCTGAAAGACTTTATCGTGGCCCACTTATCAAACCATCTCTTGATGACAACCTGATGTTTTTCCATATGCTCCAAATTAGTTGTCTATTTCTCATCCATCTCCAAGAGATTCATTAGTCTGATCTGAACCCTGTCAGCATCTTCAATGTACCCACTCATGAGTTTCAAAATAGGAATCCCGAGATTGTGATATTGCTATTAGGATTTAACGATGTGATTTTTAATCAAACTTATAGACCCATGTTTCATGAGTAGTTATTCAACATGAATCCATCTAAGAATAAAAGGAACACTTAGCACTCATTAGATATAGGTGATGCTCATAAGGGTGAAGCACTGGGACTTCTCGGGAGGTCACCCATCCTAGTACTACTCTAACGTGAGCGCGCTTAACTATGGAGTTTCCATCATGGTTAAACCCAAAGATTGTAACCCCATTTACAAAACCTTCACCAAATGTTGTGCCTTATGAACCATTCATTAGAAATCCCCTTAAGCTTATCAATTGATAAGTAGGAAATAATTTCCACACCAACTCAAATTGTGATATTGCTATTAGGGTTTAACTGTGTGATTTTGAGTCAAACTCATTGACCCATGTTTCATGTGTAGTTATTTAACATGAATCCATCTCTCATGAGAATAAATGGAATACTTAGCACTCATTGGATCTAGGTGATGCTCACAAGGGTGAAGCACAGAGACTTCGTGGGAGGTCACCCATCCCAGTACTACTCTAGCCTGAGCACGCTGAACTATGGAGTTTTTGCCATGGTTAAACCCAAAGCTTGCAACCCCATTTTTGAAAATTTCACCAAATTTTGTGCCTTATGAGCCATTCATTAGAAATCCCCTTAAGCTTATCAATTGATAAGTAGGAGATAATTTCCACAACAACTCAAATTGTGATATTGCTATCAAGATTTAACTATGTGATTTTGAGTCAAAGTCATTGACCCATGTTTCATGAGTAGTTATTCAACATGAATCTATCTCTCATGAAAATAAATGGAACACTTAGCACTCATTGGACCTAGGTGATGCTCACAGGGGTGAAGCACTAGGATTTCTCAGGAGGTCACCCATCCCAGTACTACTCCAATCTGAGCATGCTTAACTACAAAGTTTTCGCCATGGTTAACCTTCACCAAGTGTTGTGCATTATGAACTATTCATTAGAAATCCCCTCAAGCTTATCAATTGATAAATAGGAGATCCTAAGCTTATCAATCTACCCATAGCACATATTTGAGTTGAGTATGCTAGTCTTTAGGATTTTCCTTCAACAAATGTCTTATTACCATGATCAAGTTCTTATCTATAGATTCGGCCACGATTCGGCCACACCATTTCCTTGGGGATAGTAATTTGATGAGAACTTGATTATAACCTAATTTTCTAGTGCCCATTGGGTAAGGAATATTGATGTAAAAGTTGATCTGTTATCACATAATAGAAAGAATGGAATCCCAAATCTAGTAACAATGTATTCTTCCAAGAAGTCTATAACTACTTTTTTCGTGCAATTTCTAAAAGTCTCAGCTTTTGCCCAATATGTGTAGTAATTGGTAACTATGAGAACAAAAGTGTGTCTAGTTAACAATGGTGGGTTCACTGGACCAATGAAATCCAGCCCCCACTTTGCAAAGGGAAGTACCTTAAACACTAGTTGTAATGGCATTGTAGGATGTCTTTCTATATTAGCACTAGTATAACAAATGTGTCAAGTACAAACATGTTCAAAAGTATCCTTGAAGATTGTAGGATGGATAGTAACCTCTACTAAACCATGCCTTACACCATATTTATTGTGAAGTTTTTCTAAAACTTCCTTTACTTCTTCTCATCCTAGACACTTTAGATAAATCCCTTCATAGTTTCATTTGTATAATTTCATATCTTGTAGCATGTAAGATTCACACTTCATTTTGAGTCCCCTATGCTGTGAATTATTCATCCAATTGGGAAACTAATTTTGTAAAAGATAGTAAACAATATCATGGTACTAAAAATATATTATTATACCTTAATCAATATCAACTTGAGATAATACAATCTTCTTTTGATCTTTCACATCTATTTTGTCATTAAACCTGCATTTCTTCTCATCCCCAACTTAGTTATCAGCTATCATTCTTGATAATCCTTACCCTCTTACCAACTTCATGGGTTGAATCTCTAAATAAAATTCTTGAAGGATTTCCATCCATTTTCCTCACCTTTCACCTAATTTTTTTTGCATCAGTAATGTCTTAACCATAGGATCAAGCATGATCGCATATACCTTGCTCCTTAGTATATAATGACAGAATTTCTTTAACATTTTGATCAAAGAAAAGGATCGTTTATCAAGGTTAGAATAATTTAACTTGGAATTTTTTAGAGGGAAAATCATAAAAGCGATGGGTCTTTCATCTTCTTTATCCTTCTTCTATGTAAGAATCCTAGCATGTGAATGTTTTGAAGCAAAATAGTATATTTTGAAAGGTAGTCCATAATCAAAACTCACTAGCACTAGGGTTGTGGATATTGCCACTTTGATATCCTCAAATGATTTCTTAATTTCCAAAATCCATTCTATTTTTTCTCCCTTTTTGAGTAAATCATTAAGCGCGTGAACTATCTCTACAAATCCACTTACGAACTTTCATACATAATTTATCTTCCTAAAGAAAGACTTAAGCTCTTTTGACTATAAGGAGGTGACAACTTTAGAATAGCTTCAAATATATTAGGATCAATGGAGATTTTGGCTCTATAGATGATGTGGCCAAGGATATTTCCTTTATTAACCCCAAATGAACACTTCTTGGGATCAAGAGTTATATGCCATATTTATGACATTTGTTGAATACTTGTCTTAAATCAGCAATGTGAATGCTTCAATCCTTTGAAAATACCATTAAATAATCTATTTAGATGAATATACACTCATTTATTAATCCTTTAAAAGCTTCATCCATGGCTTGTTGAAATGTAGCCCCTGCATTAATTAGCCTATACGACATCCTTCTATAAGAAAAAGTCCCCCATTTAGTCATGAAAGCAGTCTTTAACCTATCTTCTTCTTCGAGCATTACCTGGTTATATCCCCAATATCCATCCAAGAAAGACATCATCTTGGATCCATTGACAATTTGTAGTACTTCATCCAATGATGGCAAAGGGCAGTTGTCCTTTAGAGATGCAAGATTCAAGTTAATGAAAATCCACACAAAGACGAATCTCTCCTATCTTTTTCTACACAGGAACCAAGTTAGCGACCCATGTAGAATGGTGAATGGGGAAGATAATCTTAGAATTGAGTAGTTTCTTGACTTCCTTCATTATCAAGGGTTCAATAATGGGATTAATAGGTCTTTTCCTTTGATTGAAGGGTTTGGCATTTATTTTCAATGGAATGTCATGCGTAATGCTTTCAGGATCATATGATTTGAGCTCTTCATAGCTCCAAGAAATGACATCCTTGTATTCTATAAGCAATTTGAGCATATCTTCTCTTTCCTAAGCATTACATGCCTTGCCAACCCTTACCATTTTAGGATCTTTCTTTTGTACCTAGACTATACAAATCGCATCCTTTGATCCCCTTTTCTTTGACCATTCTCTTGTTAAGTGTTGACTCATCATGATCAAAAATGTGTTCCAACTCAACCATTCCCTTAGGAATAGTGTCAGTTTTCAAATTGAGAATCTCATCTTCATCTTCAAATTTGTCATCCTCGGGTTTTTCATCTATAGTTTCATCAATCTATTGCCCTTTAAAGTGGCCATTGTACAAGATAAATTTGAGTATATGTTGATCATCTTAAAAAACTTGGAAGTTTGTAATATTGTTCGGGATAGATGGGGCAATAACCAATTCTACTAAAAATATTTTCAATTTTGTTCTCTCGACCATTTTTAATGCACTAGCTAAAATGGAAAGGGCATCTACTACCATGTTTTTCCTCCTTGGAATGGACTTTACGTTCAAATCTTCAAAGTCATCCATTAGATCCCACACTCTTTTCCTATAAGAAAGCAACCTCCTATCATTTCAAGAGTATATCAATTTTACTTGTCTTATAACCGACTAGGAATCTACTTTGATTATGAGAGTTGTGGTTCCTTTCTCAAGTGTGAAAAGAAGTCCTCAGATCAACACTTCATACTCTACAACATTATTAGTACATTTAAAATATAATTGATATGCTGTGTAGAAAGACTTACCTTTTGGGTTGATTAATTGAATACCTACACCTGCTCCTAATTTACATTTGGAACCATCAAAGTGGAGTGTCCAGATCGGATCTTCTTTGGGCATCCTAGATTTATGCTTGCTCATCCTTAGCTTTTCCTTTACTTGGGCCTAAAAGGATTGTTTCTTGGG
This sequence comes from Cupressus sempervirens, assembly GCA_028749045.1. Lineage (NCBI taxonomy): Eukaryota > Viridiplantae > Streptophyta > Pinopsida > Cupressales > Cupressaceae > Cupressus > Cupressus sempervirens. The sequence goes on from CM053793.1 coordinate 536,141,781, forward strand.
GATCCACTGTAATCTCTCGCAGTGGACTTGATGATTTTCCATTGTTACTCTTTGATACTAGAAGCATATGTTTATCTTGTTTATCCTAGATTTCCACAATTAATTCCATAATTTCATCCATTTTGGGTTTAGGATGAATGACTATTGAAGTCCAACCTTAACCCTTTATGTATCATCTCTTTCTTTCAACCTTGATCATTCCTAGTGGAGGAGAAGACAAACCTCCACCATCTGAAGAGGTATCATTGTATGATACATTGAGATCTTCAATTTCCTCTCCAACTTTTTTCATAGATTTAGATATGTCTGTAGAACTTGGATTTTTTGTGGATACTTCTTTTAGAATGTTTCCATTCTTTATTTCCATTGTCTTGTTAATACTTTAGCAACTACTTCTTAGCAATGTGAACATTCAAACACTGAATGACTAACTTTATGCAATTTGCAAAATCCTAGGAGAAGTAAAATACTAGGTCAACCTCTTCCCCTAAAAATTATAAGTTGTCCACCATGTTGTCTATTAACTATGTTACATTCTCTTTCTTTGGGATTAAAATCATGGATCTTCCACCTTGATCATCTAATATTTTAGTTGAAGTTACATCAAAAGCCATCACTTTATAAGAGCCTAAATCAGATTGTGTGAATGCCACCTCATTTGGTACATTGTATTTTGTAATCATCTTTTTAAATTTTGGCTCTGCATCAATCTTCATTTGATTATTCAATCCTTTCCAAGGTAACCATAGTTGAGTAAAATCTGTCGAAAACCATTCTCTCAAACATGTCATCTACTCCCTGCTTAATAGCAATCCATATGTCTCAGGAATCTCAACCACATGTATATCAATGATGTCTTGAATTTAGGGGTCCACTATCTATTGTATCCAAACATCTTTAAACACGCCAATGACATTTACTTCCATTTTATCCAATTGTATCACTATTCAATTAGAAGGCTAAGGAGTGACTCCCAACCTTTGTGCTATCAAAAGTGGCATAACATTACAAGAAGCACCTAAATCAATTAGGCAAGTGTGAAGATTCTTCGCATGTATTTTGATGCTAAGCAAAAAAGGCACCTCAACCTTGTCTTTAAGCATAGTTGGCATGGCCTTCGAAGCATTAACATATTGAGATATTGTCTTTGAGGAACAATATTCATATTATGGGTGCCTTTGTATGATCAAGAATTTTTATCAGTGCTTCTTGTTGATGAGGATAGTTTTGTAGCATGTCAAAAATGGACATGTTGGCCTTGGTTTGTTTCAAATCTTCCACCACACTATACTTTTCAATAGACCAAGCAAGATTTTTCAAGATTGTAGGCACATTTCCTTGATTCTGATTTTGCTTTCCTCCATATGAGGCTCTGATAGGTATTGAATTGTTAGTTGCTCTCAGGTTTGAAGGAGTTGGTTGTAATGTGAGAGGAATAACATCAGTCATGAGTTCCTTTTGACTTCGCAAGTTGTCTAGATATTTCAATTATCATTTTAGAAGGCAAAAATTTCTTCAGGTTGAATATTTGGTTCCTGACTAAATGGAAAAGAGAATTCTTCATTAGCTAGTTGTTACATTCTCGTGTTCTATGAAGAATCATACGATTTTAGAATCATAGTATTAAATTGCATGGGAGACCCATCATTATGTCCCATTGGATTTTGATTTACTTGTTGATTTCTATTGTAATATGTGCCATCATCATTTTGTGCATTCTAATTATTGTCATACTGATTGATGTCCACATACTGGGCATTGTTGTTGTTATTATCTACAGGAATACTTCCATTGTCTGGATAGGTATTCCATTGTCAATTTTGTGTTTGGAACCCATTGTTGCAATTAGGAGGATTAGAATTGTTTCATGCATTATTGTTTCCACTGAAATTCCTATTATAGTTTTGACTGTAGTTGTGGTTGTTGTAGGGACTAGGATTTGTTCTCTGAAAGTTGTTATTTTCTACTTGTGACAACCTCAACTAGATCAACTCATTAGTGATTTGAGACATGGTTTTCTTCATTTGGCCAAGCTCAGATGCAATGTTATTTTCTATTTCAATGGATGCTGCTACCTTTTTCTCAAAGAAGGTAGCTTTTGGAGGTTCATATCCTGGGTATGTTAAAGTTGATACTTGTGGAGAGAGTTCCTGTTATAATCGAGTTAGATTCATTGGTATGAATTGGCTAGGCATTGGTGGTGCTCCAATAGGATATGTTGATATTGTAGTAATAGCTTGTGTTGGGAGCATCAATCCTCCTCCATTAGGATTGGTCTACTTTGTGAAATTAATTGCTTTCGAGAAGACTTTTTCTAGTGTGTCAATATTTGTTGTAGGAAGTCTTCTTAGAAAAATGGTCGTGAGATGGTCCATACAATTCAAGTAAATCTCAATAATGGCTTCAATTAGTATAGTCTAAGCTTGTGGTAGGCCATATGAAAGTGATGATTGAAGCGTGAAACCATTTTGGTTCGGTCTCTTTTGATTGATATGAATTGGTGATGTATCACGGCTAGGTTGATGAAAGTTTTGAATTACTCCAAGAACATTTTTTTTGCAAGTTTCCCAATCTCCAATGCATCCTAGTAGTAAGTTGACATACCAATTAAAAGAAACTTCTCCCAATGAATATGGGAATAAATGAAGAACCACATTCTCATTGGCAATCTATTTTTGGTTGCAAATTTACTTGAATACCTTGACGTGATCTTCGGTTGTTCTTGTCTCTCCATAGATAAATCTTGGGAAAAGTTCTCAGGATTCTTAGGAAGGTCATTGACTACTCCTATCAAGTTGATTGGTGAATCTATAATATTTGCAAAAAAGGCCATTGGAGGATTTGGTGGAATAATGGTTGGTTGTTGTGGAGGTGGAACTAAAGAAGATGATGAAATATTGAATGAAAGTGGTAGAATTTTAGGGAATCCTTTCTCACTATGAGGCTTGCAAAAATGGCTAAGTTAGAGGAACTCATGTGTACTAGGGGAAGATCTCAAGGCTTGCCGAAATGTAGATGATGAATTAGGATCTTCCAGTTTGCATCAATTCTAGAAAAAGTGCACCTCTGCAAAAGAAAAATTTCTCAAAAAAAATATGGTGCACTTTGCACAACCTGGAACCTTGTGCACCTTGGAACAGTGATAGTTCAAAAAAAAATATGAACTTGTGAAAAATGCAAAATTTTGAAATTGCAGGTTGTTTTCTTTTATTTCGAATGGTTGGGCCCTCCATCTAGTGCCACTTCTGTTGAGTTGTTCTTTTTCATGATTCCTAACAATAGGAATCATTTTGAACTCCTCTCTTGAAAATTTAATCTAGGATCAACTCCAACATTCTAGGTGATTCTGTGATCTACTAAAATTGACTCAGTAGAAGATAAATGTGAGTGTTCATGAGGAGGCATTTGTTGGTTTTGACCAATTTTGGATAAGATGTTGAATCTACTTGCTATCTCAAAAGAATAACCACATAAAAAGAAATATATTTTCGTACTTTTCTATTTATAATATATGCAATTTAACTATACAGCTATATAAATTCTTAAATTAACCAAGTATTTGTTAAAGAAAATAATGAAGATAGGGTAACAAGAAGTTTAAGAAAATGACTTGAAAAGTAAATCCCTAATAGACATAAGTCACAGAAACAACACATCTACAATTTAAGCCTTTGAAAAGATCGATAGGTAACAAATGAAAATAGGAGTAGCACTTTCTTAATTCTATTGATGCAATCATTGATGGGAATTTAGTAACTATAAGATTTTTCACTTTTCATTAGATCACAAGGGCATGGAAAGTGCGCTCATGCGAGAAAAAAAGCTATGCAAGAACAATAGGGTGATCTCTTCTCCAACTAAGTATGTCAACAGAATTTGTAAAAATGTGGCAAACACTAGAATTAAAATATTGCTCAATCAAAATTACACAATAAAATTATTGGCTCTATTACACTCCATGAACATACATTCACAAAATATAACACACTCAGGCAAGAATAACTACACTCTGAATGAGAGCACCAATAGCATATATTATTGCATCAAAATAATGGCCTAGAATAGATATTCAATTCCTCAATTTATAAGAAATCTTCTCCTCAATTTTTTTTAAGATTGAGAGATCTCTTCATGAAAATATATGCTTCTAAACTAATAAAAAATATCTATTTATGTACAAACTGACTGTCTAACTGGTGCTAAGTAGGAATCCACCCTTGTTTATATCATTTAATGGGTGCATGAGCCTTTACATGTCTTAGAACAAAGAAAGCATGAGAAAATAAGAAGAAGAAAGCTATTAGATGATGTAGGACTCTTTGGAGATGCCAAAAATAGAAACTCAACCTTCTCTAGATGTTTGTAGGAGTTAAATTGTCATTAGAATGCATTTTTGATGCATGGAAAACTCTAAATTTGGAACTTGCAGTTAACTATCAATGCACTTCTAAATTATTCAAAAACTTTCAGTGAAAATTTAGAGAAGTGCACCTTGTGCACCTTGGGAGAAGTGCACCTTAGAAGACTGGGTTCAAAAATTCAATATTTTCCCCCAAGTGTCAAAACTAAAATTCTAGCTTATGGGTTTTATTCCCCTTCATACCAGAACTATGTCTAGAGATTTGCTCTTGAATTTCTCTATGATCTCTATCACTTTGGTTGAATACAAAAAATCTAAACCATAATATTTATCATTTACTTTTTGTCGATAGTTTCCCACCTCTATGCAAGTCTGTGAAAAATCTCCCAATTTCACATCCAATTACAGCAATACCTCTTCAGTTTTAAATGGTTATCTAATATCCTCATTAGTGGAAGCTTCTTCAAAATTCTTCCAAAATTCTTCCAAAATTTCTTGCACAATCATGAGTCTATCCCTTGACTCATCTTCAAAAATGTCCAGGCAAGCATCACTGTAATGTCTCTCTGCTTCCAAAATCTGCTCTTGGGCTTGATCTTTGAGCTTATGAATATTCACATGTAATATCTCCATTACTTTATTACTAGTTGCAATCTTCTCTATCTAATCATTTATTTTATCTAACTCATCACATGTATATACATCTACAAGCATCTGATACTTCTGACCTTTTATTGATTGCAATTCTCGAAAGTCATTCCCCCAGGTATGTACCTCATCCATCAATCCAAATTCCTAGTTTAAAATGGCAACTAGTTTCTCTACATTATTTTGCATATGGTGCAATATCTTGAGGTTCCCCTATATTATTTACACCCCTTTTTCCTCAAAAATTTCCCACTATTGTTGACAAGCCTCCAAAAATGGATCCACATGTATAACTACCTTTTCTTTATCTTTCCTCTCTAAAGTTGCTTCAAGAGTAGACTCTAGATTATCTGGGTCAATAGGGTAAACTAAATCATGTGGAAATTCCCTCATGATTTCATTTTTCTTTCTCAACTTAACCAATTCAGACTCATCTTTATTTGAGTGATTAAACACTTCTTTAATTTTAGTGGTGACCATCAATTTAGTCATGTCCAAAATTGGCTTTCCAAGCATTGCTTCTTTAATATCATAATCATTTGTGGCCAAATCCTTAGTATCTATATGTAGAGGAGGGATAGAAATATGAGTGAATGATTTATGTCCTTTATAATGAAGGCCAATGTATGCGCATCACCCTTAGGTAATTCAAGCTTCTCAAGAGCTTCAACTAATTCTCTCATTCCCTCTTCCTCAATAGAATACAGTTGACTTTTATGCCTAACCATCACCTCTTTTCTCAACCACCTTGGAGTAGTTTCCATTAGAGAATTATACTTGGATGAAGAGGGGGTTTGTTCTACTAGACCCTTTCCCTTATCGCTTCTTTCTAGATTCCTTTTTTTTTGTAAAGTATCTAGATTAGGCGTCCCAATATCTATTGAGCCCTCTATCCTCACCTCTATATCTTGAGAAGTTTGTTGAGGTTCTTCATATATTTTTCCCTCCTTTGATACTTCATCAAATATTCTTTGGTGTGGCTCTTCTTCTTATATTGTTTTCACTTATCCTTCATTGATCGGAGGGAGAGGAGTGATTGAACCTTTATCCACTAATGATACATCTTGAGATGGTGATGGTGGGGAACCTAGAGGTCCTTGTGGCTGAGGTGGTAATTGGCTCCAATCCTTGTCCAAAGTTTTATTTTTTGATGTATCCCTTATCTTATTGCCGACAAGTTTAGTGCCTACAGGCATGAAATCAAAATCTAACATCTTAAAGACATCAGCCCGCTCATTAATCCACTTTTCTATCTCATCCTCCAAAGTAGTAACATGAATAATTTGTGTAGGAATGGATGGCAGATTTATCATGGAACTCCTTTTTTCTACTTTAGTAGCCTTCACTAGACGAGTCCTCTAACTTAAGGGAAGGTCATCCTCTTCTTCTTTTTCATCCTGATCTTCTTCTTTCAAAATAACTTCTGGGACTGATAGAAAAATAATAACCTTTCTTATCACCTTTTGTCTCCTTGCTCTTTTAATTTGAGCTTTCATCTTTTTCTTCTTGGGAGCTTATGGAGAGGCTTCTTCCACTTGGATAGGCAGAGGCACTCCATGTGATTCTTCTTTAGCTTATTGCCCTTGTTTTGGCAGTGGCACCAATGAATTATCCTAAGTTTGAATAACTTCTTGGGCTTGAGTCCCTTCATCCTTGGGTTCAACTCGCTATGGAGAAACTCTTTTCCTTTTATTCTTTCCCTTCAGTGCTTTGAAGTACCCAACTTCTCTATCATGTTGATACATTGTCTCTGGCCTAATTGGAGATTGGGTTGTGAACATTCTTACTGTAACCTTCACTCCTCTACCTTTCACTAGGTGGGTTGTAGCTTGGAAAACTATTTTTTGTGGAACTAGATCCAGCTTGAATGGTCTCTTAATCCATTCCTTGGTCAATTGGATGATATGCCTCGCTCTATGATTGATATTTGCATTTTCTTCTCTATCAATCTTTGCATTCAGGATGGGTCAATCATATATCTTATCTTGGTTATATAAGGGATCTAAGACCTTTTCAGTGTCTTGCTAGACAATATTTAATGGGATCTTCATTTTCAAGGAATTTCCTACTAAATAAAGAGTCATCCTAAAATAATCCCTTATTTGAATCTCATAGTCATTTACTAAATTCATCCAATGATTCTCTATGGCATCTTTGTGTTTGCACTATTTTCCTACCTAGTACTGAACTCTTCCAATGTTATCAAAACATGGAAGAGGGGAGTTATAATCATCCAAGGGATATTGGTCCCATTCTGACTCAAAATTCATGATATCCTACTTCTTCTTGACACCAAACAAACCTATAGTGATGGGCCATACCCAGGTCTTCTAATGTTGCTTCCTTACTCTGTCATATGTAGATGAGATTTGTCATGAAATCTCTAGCAAAATGAGCCTATCACATGGATACCTCAAGAGCTTCTTAGGATTTATAGTTGTACCTACTACACTTAAGTAGGTGAATGTCTTGAATTGAATGTAGTAGATGCCTATTTCTATAATTTTTGTTGTTGCCTCTGCCTCTTCTAACATATTTTTTTGCATAGTCTCCCTCAATGAACCTGATGATTGCAAAAATGAAATTACCATTCACTATTTTTTATTCTTTGATGTGATCTAAGAGATTTTCTTCACCAACTAAAGGTATACCACATAAGGCCATGCATAAGCATCTTGAAGTTGCCCCTCTTAAACAATCCTAGGTAATTTGTAGTTCTTGTTGCTAATAGATACACCAAGTAAGATGTCATATAAAACATTAGATCATTTTTGACCCCCACCAGTTTTTCATCTAAATTCTCACTAAGAATTGTACCCTAGTCCATTGGCATCTTTGTCATTCTTATGGCTTCAATGAAATGTACCATCCATATGTTTAAGTGTCTTGCTACTAGTAATCCTATGATTCTGCTTAGGAGCACTATGGAATGTCTGGTATCATCCTTCATATAGCCTCTTCTCATATCTACTTTCCTATATTTTCTTCCCAAAGGTGTTCTATCAATGAGACATGAAGATTGAATAATTTCTATGGCTTCTTGTTCATGATCTCTATACCACCTTTATGTGTGATGATATGTTAGTCTTATATATTGATCTACTCTTAGAAGATAGAATACTTTCTCAATGTTCTTGGGCCTTAGATCTAGGATATTCTCCCTTGTTATGCTTTTCACAACTCTTTCCTTTAGAACATAATTCTTTGCTAATGCCATAACTAACTCTGAAGAATGTACTAAAGTACGATGCAAACCTACATTTACCAATCCTGATATGATAAGTGCAGACACCATTGGGGGCCTCTCATTTGGTTTGTTGCATAGAACCAAGAATGCATTCCATGCAACATGAACCATCTCAATACCCTGAATCTCTTAATGCACATCTTGGAAGTGTGATTTCGATGGAACGCCTTGAAATTTGAAGACCATCAATTTTAGAGCAATCTTTGCAACAAGGGAGGACAAGGAGAAATCCATTTTATCTACATAAAATACACATACATTAGTCCAAATGATGGAAAATACAATCCTAAACAACCCCTAATTATCAAAAAATATGACCCAAAACCCTAAAACACTGCAAAACAAAACAAAAATGTTATTTTACTCTATTAGACAAAACATGGTACACCTTGAGGGTATGCTAGGTGTACCTTTCTTTTTTAGTAAACCTTCAATCATTAAGGATTCACACATAGCACACCTTTTGGGCACCCTAAACTATGTGGAAAGTGGTTGAAGTATTAAAAAAAGGGTGTGCACATAGCACATCTTTTGGGGTGTGTTATGTGTGCACCCTAACTATGCATAGGACAATGTTTTTCTTTGAAAGGTGTGCATGTGTGCACCTTGGATAGGTGCACACATGTGCACCTTTCATTTAGGTGATTTCTTTCTTTATTTTTTTTAGTTTTATAAAGTTATTTGTTAATCTTATGTAAAAAATAGTTGTGCACCTTGGATAGGTGCGCAAGGTGCACACATTTTTCCTTAGTTATTTTGCTTATTGTGTTGTGTGTGCATTTGTAGAAGATTGGCACACCTCTCAAAGTGTGGAGGTATGCTCACAAAAGATGTAGAAGGGAAAATGAGGTAAGGAAGAGAAGAGGTGCTGCCCACTTCTATAGGCCTGGGATGGAGCACAACTTTGGAGGTGTGCACCTATGCATATGTGTAGGTGCGCACTTCCAAAGGGAAGTTCTCTCACACTAATGCATCTAGAATACTAGCACAAATTTTAAGTGTGCACCTAGACGCCAAAATTCACTTTTCCCTCAAAACTTCCAATTTCTACCAACTAGGTTTTTCAGGCAGAGGGCCAGACTAGGTTTAGACACCTCGTAGAACCCTAAAAAAGACTTAGACCCTAGACTAGGGGTCAGGAAAACAAAAAAATAATACTATGGGGTCCCCATTTCTAGATGAAATGGGGCATGCATTGTGAAACCACAACAATATCATGGGAGTCATGGATGGTATGAAAGATGTTGTAATATTCAAAATAAGGCAAATGCACTTGAAGATGTTTCAAAATAATAGATTGGAGACTTTCGTGTGAAAGGATCTATATCTTTTCCCAGTTGTACAATTTCCACAAAATAAATCAAAGGGATTGAGGTGGTGTTATCCTTGGCCAAAATTTATCTTGAAAAAATAGAGTATTATAGTGGTGTCTTTGAATTAGATATTCTAGGTTAGGTTTAATTTTTCTAAAAGGATGTACCGAGGAACAAGAAAAAATGACACCTTTTCTCCTTGAAGGCTGATAGAGAGCTAAATGGATTCTTTAACGTTTTCCAAATGGTGAAATATATATAGGCAGGTATGACCCATTCTATCAACAAAGTGCAGTTAGAGGAGGTTGGGAACTTGTCACTTAGTAAGGATGTGCACATCCTAAGGCAGAAGAGATTGGTCATGTGTTCACATCCAAAGAGTATAAAAAATAGAGTTTGGCTAGCCCATCTCAAGTGAAGAGATTAGTTGAGAAATGGGGAATGAAGAGGATATTTTGGAGAATTGAATGGTGCGTCAGTCTCAATCCAAGAACAAGAATACAAAGTAGGTGAGCAAAGGGAATGGGGGAGAAAATCAATTATGGTTTAGTTGGAATTGGATGGTAGTATTATTGGTTAACCAAAATTACATTATAGGAAGGGATTTTCCCTTCTCAAGGAGCCATGTGTTGGAACTACAATTGGAACAATTGTTATGTTGTCATTGATGTCAACCCTTATTGGTGAGATAGTTTCTACCTAAGTAGAGTGCTATATCAATATGATTGATGAAGAGGATTTGAGAAGAATAGATAAGAAAAGCACCCAGTGGAAAGGTTGAGTTATGTGGAATTACAATGGGCACTTGATCAATTATGACCGAGTTATTTAGTGATGACCAAGGCCAAAGAACATAGTGTTGGTTGAGTGTCATCATTTGAAAATTTGTGAAGGAATCTCATTTCCTAGCTGGCATACTTGAATTCTTGGAATAAGGAAAGCATGTTGAAGATAAGAATTAATGACTTAGAACATTTAATTCAAGGTTATCTGTGTTTGAGTGTTTCTCTACATGGATTCAAAGAGAATTTTGGAGAAGTTTCTAGAAGAGGTGGGAGGAAACCAAAAGATGGAAGGATTCAATGAATCTAATCTAACCCTAAGATCTATGATGATTTTTAAGTGGAAAAAGATAAAGCTACCTATTTAAGGAGGTATAAAGGCTAAACTAGAAGAGTTTAATAGAGCTAGTGAAGACCTTAACAAGTTTGAGCATCTTTTGATGCTATTGATTGACAAACTTGAGTAGGAGGTTGAGATGAGTTGTGAAGAGGGAAAGTGTGATTACGTGAAGGGTTTTCAAGTATATTATAGATAGATATGATAATGGAGCAAAGTTATTGGATCAACATAGGAGCTACATTTTTTATTTGTATTTGCAAAGTGGGTTATATTTATTTAGATCAACCTGTTGTTACTTTCTAACCACTGTATCAATTTATAAATCCTTTAATCAAGGTGACATTATAATGGAATGCTCTTAAGTCCTCTAACAAGACCACTCCTAATAGGGTGATTAAATCCTTTAATAGTGTCACATCTAACAATGTGTATTGTAACCTTTAAGAGGGTTGGCTCCTCATAGAGCTCACTTTAGAAGAGTGAAAATATTAGTGACATGTTGCTAGTGGCTTTTCCCCAAATTGGGGTTCCACATTAAATATTGGTGGTATACTTGTGTGAATGTTATTTGAGATGTTTTATTGTTAATTTTTTACATACTACAAGTTTTTTTATCATTGGGACAATGGACTACAAGTTTTATGTTACTGATATATTGCTATAGAGACCAAGCTACTTAATGTTTAGATTTGAATTGGTTGAAGTGTCTAAAGTTTAATTGGTGCATCTGGACCTAAGGATAACTTATTCAAACCCTCCCTCTCATGTATTATAAATCATTCTAACAATTGCTATTAGAGATTTGGTTCTTGTAGAAAGAAAAGTTTGAAGGGACTTGAAGCTAAAGGTCAAGATGTACAGAAAGGAGATATCCAAGTTGAACAAGGAGAACTTTCCTGCAAGGTTTGATGAAGTTTCACATTGTTGGAATTGGAGATTTAGTGGTATTCTACTTGGATAATTAATATGTATTTTTACCTTCACCTATGACAACCCAACAAATAAAGGAGAAACAAGAGTATAATCAAGCAATGTTCAAGATTACATTTGCCTTAAGCTCCTTAGAGTTTCACGACATAAAGGAATGTAACTCTGCAAAGAAGATGTGGGACAAGTTAGAAAAGATCCATGGAGGAGATAAGACTGTACTTAGAGCAAAATTAGAAAGCTTGAGAGGAAATTTTAAAGACATGAGAATGGTATAAGGTGAGAACATTGCCCAATATGTTGGAAGAATTAAAGAAGTTGTGAATCCTATCAAGGGATGTGATGGAAAGATTAGTGATGAGATGATGATCAAAAAGGTACTAAGAACATTACTTCTTATTTATGCTATTAGAGTGTCTGCAATACAAGAACTAAGATGTATTCATGGTAATGACCTAACTTTGGACAGTCTAATTGGTAAACTCATTGCTTTTGAATTGTCAATTTTTTATAATTTTAATGCCCTTACTATTGAATCTTCTTTCAAATCACAATTGATTTTATATAATTCTAAGAATAAAAAAGGAAAGTATAAGGCTAGTGAGAATGAATCTTCCGATGACGATCTTAAGGATCTTGAAGCATTAATGACTAGGAGACTTCTAGAGGTAGAGTAAAGTAAAAAGGTAAACTTCCTATAATCTATTTTTCATTTAATAAAGTTGATCATATTGTTGTAGGGATGAAAATGATGGAAGGAAAGACAACAAGTTCAAAGGAAGAAGAGATGGAAAAGAGAAAAAAGGATACAAGGATTACAAAAGAAAAGGTAAGAAGTCTTGTTACATTACTCAAGAAGAAAGTGATAGTGAATCTAATAGTAATAATGAAGAAGTTGTCTATGTTGCTATGAAAGATATTCTAATGAAGATGATAAAATTGCACTTATTTCATATATGAGTAAAGGTAATAGATGGATAATTGATAGTGGTTGTTTACATCACATGACTGGTGATAAAGTTATGTTTGAAAACCTAGAACATTACAAAGGAGGAAGTGTTAAGTTTGGTAATGATGCAACATGTTTTGTGAAAGCTAAATAACCAATAAAATTAATTGATAAGATTAGAAGTGAAAATGATTATTGGGTTGAAGGGCATAACTACAATTTAGTGAGTGTGGCAGAGTTAAATAGTTCAGGCTACAAAGTTGAATTTGAGAACAAGAAGGCCAAGATCTACAATGGTTTAGGAGAATTGATTGGAAGTGGAGAATAAACCAAAGGTGATTTGTTCTATCTAGACCTATCTAATGACACTTGTTTTTTTGTACAATGTGAAGATATATGGTTATGGCATAAGAGGCTATGTCATATGCACTTTGACAATTTGATAAGCATTAATAAGATGAAGAAAGTAAGAGGGCTAGCAAAATTGAAGAAACCTGATAACATGATGTGTAAACAATGTCAGTTGGAAAAAATGACTAAGTCTAGTTTTTAGAGAAAGACCTATACTTTTGATGTTATTTTAGAATTGGTTCATATTGACCTTTGTAGACCTACTAGTTTCCAAATATACTATGGTGAAAAATACTTTATTCTATTTGTTGATGACTACTCTAGAATGATGACTGTGATGTTTCTTAAACAAAAATCTAATGCATTTCAAATGTTTAAGTGGTAGTTGGTTAGAGTTGAGAAAGAAATAGGTAAAAGAAGTGTTTAATATCTAAGATAGGAGGTGAATTAATATCTAGATAATTCAACACATTTTGCAATGATAGAGGAATCAAAAGATAGATGTTTACACCTAGGACCCCTTCATAAAATGGTATAGCTAAAAGGAGGAATAGATCAATCATGGACTATGCTAGGACATTTATGATGGAAAAGAATGTTGCACCTACGTACTAGAGAGAAGTTGTAAGTACAATTGTTTATACTTTGAATAAAGTACAAGTTAAGAAAGATACAAACCTTACACCTTTGAGATATGGCATGGATATGCTACTAATGTGAAGTATTTCAAAGTTTTTGGAAGCAAATGGTATATATTAAAAGAAAATAGAAATAGAAGACTTGATGCAAAAAGTGATGAAGGCATATTTTTAGGTTATTCTACTAAGAGAAAAGCATATAAGTGTTTTAAATCTAACACTAACAAAGTAGTGGAAAGTGTGAATGTGAAGTTGATCAATATGAAAAGAAGAATTAAGTTGAATGTAAAAAGGAATATAAAGATTACAGAAGCTTCATATACATTGATGATAGTGAGTCCAACACCTTACCCGAAATTGAGAAGAAAGATGTTGAGTAGTAGCAGTAGCCAGTACATGTCAAGTTACAACAATATTGTGGAGAGCATTAGGAAGTGCATGTTGAGCAACAAAAAGTGGTTTCCAAAAAACTGGAGAGTAAGATGAAGTGCTACATGAATTCAATATGCAAGATGAACTTGAAGTAGAAGAAAGAAGAAGAGAACCTACATTAGCAAAGTATGTAAGAAGACATCATTTACTTGATCAAATCATTGGAGACAAACACCCTAGAGTTAAATGACAAGGAAAATACTTCAGAGTAATACATGTTTACTATGTCAATTTGAGCCCAAATCAATGAAAAATGCTTTGGACAATGAGCAATGGATCCAAGAAATGAAGATTGAACAGATACAAAAGATTTAAAATGGTCACTAGTACCTAGACCAAAATAAAAGAATGCTATTGGAACAAAGTGGGTATTCAAAAACAAGTTGAATGAGAAAGGAGAAGTAACAAGAAACAAAGCAAGGCTAGTTTGTAAGGGATATGCACAAGAAGAAGGAATTGAATATGTGGACGCATCTGCTTTTGTTGCAAGATTGGAAGGAGTGAGAACACTTCTTGCATATGTTTCCTACAAAGGATTCAAAGTATACTAGATGGATGTCAAATATGCATTTCTAAATGGAATTATAGAAGAAGAAGTCTACATTGAACAACTCGAAGAAATTTGTTGATCCAAACAATAGAGATATGTATGTAAGTTGCACAAAGCTTTATATGGATTGAAACAAGCCCCTATAGCATGGTATGAATATTACATACATATTTGGTGAAGATTGGTCTTGTAAGGATAAATGAAAATAAAAATCTATACTTGAAGATTGAGTCTAATACAAAGATAATATTAGCTGAGATATTTGTTTTAGATTACGGTAAAAGCAAGTTGTGAAGGGACCCTAAAACCCTTTAACAACTAGAGAAAAGATATAGCAATAAAACCACCAGGAAAGAAATCTTAAAACCAACAACAAAATCAGGTTTTGCAGGGACCTGAAACCACAAACATAGTCCAAAAAAAGAGAACCTAGGTTTTACAGGGACCTGGAACCACTAAAATTATTTAGACCAAAAACCAGTTAACATGACCAAAAACCAATACCAAGTACCACATCCAAAAAATAGGACCAAAACGGGACAAAACCAAAGAACAAAACCCCAAGGCAACTATTGTAGCTCCGTAATCATTTTGACAGCCTCTTTACTAATCATAGTAGTAGCCTAGATGGAATCAAAAGCATCTTTCAAGGCTTTCTTCCTCGTGCTCTACCTTGTTCTTTTGCTTGGACCCTCAAGAGATATAATTTCTTCATTAACTCTTTTTCCAAGGCTCGCAGCAATAGCACAGATACTAGATGTGACTTGTTCCATCCTTGTTCCACTTTCCTTGATAAGCATTCTGAGATTTTGCTCATAGTTTTTGACTTTATTAGGAATATCTCCCATTTGCTCTTCCAAATGGCTAATTTTGGCACGGTCAGTATCCTGAATGTGTTGCAGAGTTTCCAATTTCTTCTTCAACCCCATGAATTCATTATAAATCCAATAATCAACATGGAGAATGGAGTTAGCTTTGAGCTTGGCAAAATGTAGGAAGGAAAGCTTGGTTTCCTTCTATGGAGAATTAGTGATACCATTTGCGAACCCATGAGGAGGGGAGCCAACCGTATCTACATGTTCCTCCCTATCCCTCTATTCCTCCTCCCTAGTCTCAATAGGAATTTCATTTTGAACAAGGTCCTCCTTGTCATGACCTCTGGTCTCTGTAGCAGGTAAGGTAGGATTAACCATTTGATCCTCCTCTCTCACCTCAAAAGGATTCACAATAAGAATATCTTTGTCTTTAACCCCTCCACCAGAAATAGTCTGAATGTCCTCCTTCTTAGGGTTGCTCTGTTCTAAATTTCCTTCACTTATGTCTGTCTTGTTCCCTTTCTCAATTTTTCCTTTGGTCTCCAGATATCCTTCCAAATTTGAGCTAAAATCCCCAACATCCGTACCATCCTCTTCCTCACAGATATCATTCTCTAAACTAACAATATTCTTAGACTTAGAAACCTCTTCCACAACTTGTTTCGTTTAGGGTCCTTTTCTTTTCCTTTTACACTGCTCTCCTTCTTAATGTTTTTTGAGTGAGAACCCTTATGTTTTTTAGAAGGGGTAGAGGATATAGATTTATTTTTATAATAACCCTCTATGAGAAGAATTGGACCTTCATGCAAAATAGGATGAGACTCCTTCTTCCTATGAGCATGCAAAATTTGAAGAAAAGAAAATCATAGATAGAAAGGGAAAGAAAGTCTATCCTTATGCCTAAAATGATTGAGAAAAACAAAACGAAATTTACGAACCCTTTTATTTCTACTGTCAAGGATGAAATACTCATGAATATAGCATAGCACATCCTTCCAAATTTCTTTTATCTGCTCCACATCAAATAAATCTCCATTCTTTTCCAGTTGTTTCTCCTTAGCATCCGACTTCAAAAAAATTTTGTAAGCAGCATTAGAGATATTGATTTGTTTGGTGAACTTAATGCCATCCATGGGGAGCCTCATGATCTCAGCAATAAAGTCCTTCATTAAATTCACAGTGACTCCATGAAGAAGGACCCTGTTAGCAGACCAGTTATTAAACAAGGCATTTGTGACATGGATTTTAAAACCATGTAGTCTCTCCAGGTAACTGGTCACCTTCCCTTTCTATAAGATGTTCCAAACTTCCTTGTAAGCCTTCCATTCGTCACACTTTTTAGGTTCTTGCTTTCATGGTTCACCCCCCATATTCAAAAAATAGATAAAGCCAAGAACCACAAACAAACAAACACAGAGAGCCAAGTTAAAATAAAACCATATTTTCATCACTTGAAAAGGATCTTTCTTATTCAATGATATGTGCAAAGGCCACATTACATTCATATGAGTGTACTTCCTTAGGGAGGGTGATCTGACAGCCGTAAGGTCACTCCATGAAATCATTAACTTTCTAATCCAGGCAAATCTTTCCCACTTTGGAGTGAATGGCATCATAATTAATGATAGCTTTTAAATCAACGTGCTTGTTTAACTCATCAAGCCACCTCACCTTATATCCTGACTATACTGCATGATTGGCTATCCAGTCAGTAGCCCCATTGGCCTCTCGATAAGTATGGGAAATGACAACTTTTTCAAATTTATGTATCAGGGATTTGATCTCCATGACCGTTGCTTCTATCATCCATGAAATTGAATTTTTATTATTCAAAATGTTAACAATATTCAAAGAGTCACCTTCCAACCATAGATTAGGGTATCCCAGATCAACTGCAATCTTTATAGTGTATAGGGCAGCAGTAGCTTCAACAATATGACTATTAGAGTGACCTATAGGAATTGTGATCACATCTATTACATTTCCCACATGATCTCTCAAAACTCCTCCACATCCCACTCTTCCTGGATTGCCCTTAGTGGCTCCATCAAAGTTCCCTTTAATCCAATCATTGGGAGGAGTATTCCATCTTATGGTCAGTCTTGGATCATTAGTTTTCAAATTAGGATCTTCAGATCACAAAGAAGTATCAAATTGAAATGTTGGACCAGTTTTCCTCTGAGAAATAAAATTCTCCTTGAAGGCTTTAATGATATTTTGTCCAAGCACCCATCCTAGTAATTCTTTATTTTTGAATATTCTATTATTTCTATGTTTCCAAATGCCCCACCAGAGATGAGGAAGAGTTAATTTCTAGAGAAATTGAACATTAGGATCCTTCGAAGGACAATTCCAAATTTTAAAAGAAAGTTCAACATTGTTTTGGTGAACCCAGGTCAAGCTCCAGTAGTTAAGAATCTCAGCCCAGACTTGTTGAGTGTAAGCACAATTCATAAAAAAATGATCTCTATCTTCAAAACCATTTTTACATAAAGAACACCTATTAACCACATTAATTCCTCTTTTTTGCAGATTGTCCAATGTCAGAATTTTATTTTGAAGCATTAACCAATAGAAGATATTAATTTTGGGTATGAGACCCTTAATCCAAGCATAAGACCACAAAGGATGATTGCCCTTTTCCCTAGAAGCAAATATAGTAGAAACTTTAAATAGGCCACTTGGATCAGAATTCCATATTATCTTATCTTCTAGAGATGGATAAAGAGAGACAAAATTTAGAGACAGTTGAATGTTATTGAAACCTTGATCAATATCAGATAAATTCACCCACGAATTATTCTGCCAATAGTGAGAAACTAAAATGCCATATCTCTGTTTGCATATATCAACCTGAGACTTATCCTAAAAATCTTCAATTAGAGGATGATCCTTTAACCAAACATCTTCCCAAAATCTCACCTTGTGCCCATTTCCAATTTTCCAGGAGCACCCTTCTACAAGAGTCTTCTTTGTCCCTTGAACAGCTCCCCAAATGATAGAAGGATGAATAACATCAGGAGAGGAGAAGAAATCAACTAGAGAATTAACATTGAAAAGGTACTTATGTTTCCAAATGGTACTCCATTCCTTGTTATCATGATAAGTTCTCCATCCTTGTTTAGCCAAGAGAGCTTTATTCATACTTCTAATTTTCCTAATTCCCATTCCTCCTTCACTGAAGGGCTTATAAACTTGATCCCAAGCAATTAAATGCATTCTCTTTTTGTCCTCAGTGCCAGACCATAAAAAAATTCTTTGAATTTTTTCAATAGCCTCTGCAAATTTTAAAGGAATTCTGAAAAGGCTCAAGGAATAAGTAGGTATGCTTTGGAGACAAGCTTTGAGAAGAATTAATTTACCTGCCTGACTTAGAAGATTGCCTTTCCAACCTGCCAATTTCTTGTTAAATTTATTAATGAGATCAACCCAAAAGGAATCAGGGACTTTCAAGCCTAGAGGAGGACCCAAATAGGTTGAAGGGAGAGACCCTATAGAACAACCAAGGATCTTAGCAATTTTATTTTGTCTAGGAATAAGGGCATTGAAAAAGAAAATAGCACTTTTATTCCAATTAATCAATTGACCTGAGGCTAAAGAATATAAATTAATGGCTTGCTTAAGACTTCTGGCTTCCTTAACTTCAGATTTACCCATAAAAATAGTATTTTGTTGATGATACCATAAATGGAGGAAATGATGCATTGTGTAAGTCATTTGTAGATCAAATGAGACAAGATTTTGAGATGTCTATGTTTTGAGAAATCAATTTTTTGTTGGCTTACAAGTGTATTAGATAAAGAAAGGTATATACATTTTACAATCAAAGTATATCAAGGAGATACTAAAAAATTTTGGTATGGAAGACTCAAGACAAGTTACACAACCTATGGCTATTGGACATAAACTTTCAAAAAATGATGATTCTATTGACGTGAACCAACTTTGTATAGATCAATGAATGTTGTTCATAGCAAACTAGATATTGCACTAGCAATTGGGATTGTTGCCAAAGTTTTTGTGAATCCTAAGGAGAATCACATGATGGTAGTGAAAATAATTATAAGCTATCTGAAAGGAACAAAGGATTATGGACTGTATTACAAGAAGAATGACAAGTTTGAGTTGAAAGTGTATACTAATGTGGATTGGGTTGGTAATGTTGATGATAGAAATAGTACAAGTGATGGAGCTTTCTTTCTAGGAAAGAGACTAGTTTAATGGACAAGTAAGAAGAAAAATTGTATTTCTCAATCCACAACAGAAGTTGAATATGTAGTTGCAATAGTTAATTGTTCTAACATAGCATAGATCAAGCAATTGTTGAAAGGAATAAAGGAAAAGATCACTAAACCTATTGTTATATTTTGTGATAACACAAGTGCTATAAACATATCTAGAAATGCTATGATGTATACCAAGACCAAGCATATTACTATCAAGTATCATTACTTGAGAGAGTTGATACAAGACAAAGAAGTGGGATTCGAATATGTGAATACAAAGGCATAAATTGCTAATATTCACAAAATATTTACCTAAGGATGTACATAAATACCTAAGAGGTAAACTAGGGGTGATTCCCCTAACTGAGGCTACTTAAGCTAAGATAGAGCCAACATCAAATGTGTTGATCATAATATCTTACAAATTGATCCATAAGGTCACACTTTAGGACTTGTGTAAAGTTGTGAAGTGAGAAAAGCACAAGATGTTGAATCAATCATAAGCAAAGATGATAGAAGAATAATCAAATTTAGAAAACTAACCAAGAGATATCTATAGGTTAAAGATGTATGTGACAAAGTTACCTTGTGATGGTATTAGAGTGTCTTTAACATTGTTGTCAAAGATGGAGATATATTATGCAATTACCATATGAGGAGAAAGAAAATTAGAAAGAGATGTTGCAAAGAGGGAGAGAGAGTGCATAAAGAGATAGTGAAGAAATTCAAGTGTTATATATTAAAGAAATAGTTGGTTGATTTCATGTTCTGGTATAATAGAGGGATTCTATGTGTTGTTATACCTAGAGGTGTTTCATATCAAAAGTAGATGGATGAGAATCAAAATGAAACTACAAAGGGAGATTTTTGGACACTGAGATGAGAATTAGAATAAAACTATGGAGATTAATGAAGATCTGATACTGAACACATAGGGAATTTTTTGGAGAAAGTAAATGTTTTGGATTGCATGGTAACTAGAGGTGTTGCCATCAATGCCAAAGAGGGAGATTTTTGGAACTACAATTAGAATAATTGTTATGTTATCATTGATGTATAACCTTATTGGTAAGACACTTGCTACCTAAGTAGAGTGTCATATCAATATGATTGATAAAGAGGATTTGAGAAGAAGAGATAACAAGAGGACCTAGTGGAAAGATTGAGTTATGTGGAATTACAATGGGCACTTGATCAGTTAGACTTGGGCAAGATAATGTGTTGTTTAATCATAACACTAAGTGGAGAAAAGAGTTGTGTTAAAGCCTAGAAGAGATTATCAATGAAGAACAGATAGTTATGCTTAACTAAGCTTCAATGTAGAAGATTAAGGAACTTATAGTTGAAGTTGAGAAATGCTAGTGTCGATTGAGCCAATAGTAGAAGCCAAGAAAATTCAGTGTCGACAAGTGCCAATAAAAGAAAGAGTAACTAAGAAGTTGGACCAAGTGCTAGTAAATGGACCAAGTGAAAATAGTCTAAGTTGATTAAGTTAGTATAGTAATGACCAAGTTATCTAGTGAAGACCAAGGCTGAGGAACACAATTTTGGCTGAGTGTTGGCATTTGACAATTTGTGAAGGAATCTCATTTCCTAGCCAACATAGTTAAATTCTTGAAATATGAAAAGCATGTTGAAGATAAGGATTAATGAGTTATAACATTTAATTCAAGGGATACTATGTTTGAGTGTTTCTCTGAATGGATTCAAAGAGAAATTTGGAGAAGTTTCTAGAAGAGGAAGGAGGAAACAAAAAGATGGAAGGACTTGATGAATCTAACCTACCACTAAGATGTGTGGTGATGTTTAAGTGGAAAAAGATCAAGCTACCTATTTAAGGAGGTATAAAGGCTAAACTAGAAGAAGTTAGCAAAGCAAGTGAAGACCTTAACAAGGTTGAGGAGTCTATTGATGCTATTGATTGAGGAACTTGAGTAGGAGGCTTAGAAGAGTTGTGAAGAGGGGAAGTGTGATTGCTTGAAGGGTTTCCAAGCATATCAGAGACATAGATGATAATGGAGGCCAGTTAGTGGATCAACATACGAGCTAAATTTGTGATTTGCATTTGTAAAGTTAGTTGTATTTATTCAAACCAACCTATTGTTACTTTCTAACCATTGCATGAGTTTATAAATTCTTTAATCATGGTGAAATTCTAATGGAATGTTCTTAAGCTCTCTAACAAGGTCACTCTTAATAGTGTAATTAAATCCTTTAACAAGGTCACACCTAACAGTGTCTATTGTAACCTTTTTCAGGTTTGGCTCTTCACAGAGCTCACATCAAAAGAGTGAAAATATTGGTGACATGTTGCTGGTGGTTTTTCCCAAATTAGGATTCCACGTTAAATCCTGGTCTCATACTTGGGTGAATGTTGGTGACATGTTGCTGGTGGTTTTTCCCAAATTAGGCTTCCACGTTAAATCCTGGTCTCATACTTGGGTGAATGTTATTCGATATGTTTTACTATTAATGTTTTACATTCTACAAGTTTTTTATTATTGGGACAATGGACTGCAAATTTTATGTTACTAATACATTTCTATAGAGATCAATCTACTTAATGTTACATTTGAATTGGTTAAAGTATCTAAAGTTTAATTGATACATCTGGACTTGATTCACCACCACACCCCCCCCCACCTCTCAGCTATTCTAAATTATTTTAACACTATGAAGGCCCTACTATGGAATATTAGAGGTTGCAATGCCTTTGAAAATTTTTGAATGATCAACTAATGTCTTGATCATGAGAATCTTAATTTCATTTTGTTGCGGGAAACAAAATTGGAAAAGATTGATTTTGAAGGAATGATTAGGACATGGCAGAGGTGGGAAGGTGTTTGTTTAGAGTATACTAGGGATTTTTGAGATCTTTCCTTTCTATGGGATTCTTTTATAGATAAGGTAGTTGAAGTGGGTAAGGGATCTCATTTGATAGTTGATCAAGGTGTAGTTAGCAAGTAATGGTATAGATATCTTCCTTTTCAATATTTACAGTCTAATTGGTAAAAAGCCCCAAAAAATACTCTCTAGGACCATCCCAATATTTTGATTCAAGATTCAAATTTTACTCTCCTTATATTGGGTAAAAATTCCATTGCTATAAGAGATCTATCTAATAAGCATGGGAGTTGTGGAAATATTAGGACTGAAATGGACTTTCAAACCTTCATTATTGGTGATAAAAAGGAAGGGATATGCCCAAGATTAGGTAATCTCACATGCAAAAAAAAGAAGGGAAGGATTCTCCAGTATTGTAGATAAACTGGACTATTTTTTATTTCTATAAATTGGAGGCAATGCCCCTTTATTTTTAGTCTCGTATTCTTCCCTACTTAGGGTTTGATCATTACTTTTTATCTTTACATATTCAAGATGATTCCATGTTAGACATAGTAGTTTTTGTTGCATCAAAAGATCAACCTTTAATTCTTGATTAAAAAAATAGATTTATGGAAGACACACAAGGCTATTAAACCATATCATGAATCCATTTGAGGGAAACCAATGTAGTGTCAACAAGAACTCATAACAGAATTTTGATACCACTTGTTAGAAGTATTAGTTGCATTCCACTAAAATATTATCATCTCAATGCTTGATATAACCACTAGACTTATAGAGGATGTGAGAGGTTATTAAACCATGTCTCGAATCCCCATGAGGGATGTTGGTACACTTCCAAAATTTGACTTCCACTATATCTCCTTTCAAATTTGAATTCATGTGGTTTAGAGGTCCTTATTTGCTCCACTTAATCAATATGTGATGGACAGATGTGCCTTATTTATTTGTGAAGAAGGATTTTTAATTTTTAAAGAATCACCAATATGTCAAAGAGTGGAATAAACATCATTTAAAGGATATCTTTGTGCAAAAGAAAAATATTTAAAGTGTTTTGGAGAATTTAAACAACAAGGTTATCATCTAGTCTATGACCAAACTTAAATTCATAAAGGAGAAAGTTTTATAGGAGTATGCTAAATAATTTTATCATAAAGAGTTATAGTACAAGGAAAAATCAAGGGAAACTTGGCTCAAAGATGATGATAGAAATATGAATCTTTTTCATTTTTTTGTGAAAGTTGGGAGGCTTAAAAAGAAAATTTTAGAATTTAAGGATCTTAATGGTGTAAATCTATTCAATAGGGATGATGCTTATAAAGACATCATTTTATATTTATCTTCTCTCTTGTAGACTAATCAAAGGAATGCAATAAATGATTTTGAGGTGAACAATATTATTCCAAATTTGACCACTCGGAGTTAGAATTCAAGTCTACTCAAGTGAGTGGATCTAGATGAAGGTTGGCTTTGTTCTCACTTGGGAACAACAAGTCCCAAAGACTAGAGTAATTTTTGATTTATTATTCTTAAAGACTTAGTATTCAATAAAAATTTATTTGTTAGAGGTTGTGCAAGAATCTAGATCCAAATATTATATGTGCAAACATCTTGTTAAAAAAATTACAGCCTTGATCCCAAAAAAGGAGGCCAAAAAATCTTTTGATTTCTAAAGTCTCATTTTATTATGTAAATTTATTTGTATAAGGTGATTTCCAATGGATTGAAGTATTTATTACCATACATAATTTTGAGGAACAAAGTCCTTTTGTTTCTAGGAGGTCCATTGTTGAAGGGATTACCATTGTGCATGAGGTAATTTACTCAGTTAGGAGTGCCAAAATGGATAGGATGCTAGTTAAGTTGGACATCAAGAAGTCATATGATCATGTGTATAGTACCTTTTTGTCATAAAATTTTAAACACTTTGGTTTTGATTATTGATGGATAACTTGGATCATTAATTATTTTTGTACTCCCTATAACTCTATTTTAGTCAACAAAAGCCCACGTGAATTTTTTGCATCCACAAGGGGTATTCAACATGGATATCCTTTATCACTAAATGTTTTCATCATCATGAATAATTATTTTGGGAGGGATCATTACTAAAATAAAAGAGGATGGAAAATGGAAATGTGTTCTTTTTGCTTAGGGCTTGGATGTTGTTTCATATCAACAATTCTCTAATGATACCCTTATCATGTGTAAATCAACCATTAAGGAATCCATTTGTATGAAGGACACCTTGGATAAATACTATTTGGTGTTAGGAACCCATTGAAAAAATTCAAAGGTCTACTAATTTAACACCAATGCTCCCAAGTAGGGAGAGATCTACAAGATCCTTAAAGTTAGAAAGGGTACTTTTCCTGGTAAATTTGTGGGATTCCTTTATTTGTAGGTATTAATAGGGCTAATATATAGACCAAAAATTTCTTGTATGGATAAAATTGATGGTTGAAAGTGTAGGTGGCTTTCTTTTGTAGGTCAGATTCTTACACTCTAAGTTGTGATTTCTTCCATTCCCATCTACTTGATGGTGTGTGAATATCCTAATGAACATTACCAATGTGGTTAAGAAAAAGTGTGATTTCTTCTATTCTCATCTACTTGATGGTGTATGAATATCCTAACGAACATCACCAATGTGATTAAGCAATAGACAAGAAAAAAAATTTGGAATAGAAATCAAGGATGAGACAAAATTCAACTCTCACATGGGATAAAATATGTTCATTGAAGTCGATATACACTAGAAATTAAGTTTAGTTATAGCAATAGAACATTTCATTAGAAATTAATCTAGATTGATAAAATAATAAAAGAACATAGAATTGGTTCCTAAAATTTTCCCATTATCCTTTATTTATAAGGACCTAATTAGTTTATTAAATCATCTCTCAACAATGCAAAGACTAATTGGATGACAACTTAGAAAACAAGATTCAAGCTAAAATATGCAAGATAACTTATGAGATCTTTAATGTTGGATCTAAGATGAAGGGTGCAAGATAAAATAATTACAGGCTAAGATATGGAGATGAGATGCAACTAAATAAATTAAATCATGATGAGAATACTATGAAATAAACTAATTAAGGTGCAAATTTAAGCTAAACTAACACTAATGTGGATGTACAATGTAAGATGTAAAACTAGCAAGAATTCTATGCAAATTGGCATTAATGCTATATACTAAATGAAAAGTGGATCCTTATTTAAAAATGAGGAGCATTTATATATATATATATTCAAGGATTGGGTTGATGTGTCACCAATCAATGGTCAAGATTCAATTAGTTGGATATGAGTGTCTAGGATGCAAAGGTGAAGATAAATGTTTCTTTCCTCAACCATAAGAGGCCAAGTGTCAAGGACATGGGCTGATTCAAGGAATGAACTCAAGGAGGTTGGAGGAGAATAGAGAAATATGACATGTTCCTAAGATGGAAAAGTTCCAACAATTCATTGTTGATGAGGGAAGATTGCTTAGGCCGAGTGGTCAAGTTGGTTTCTAATTTGTTATGAAGAATAGAATATCTATGCCAAGTGTCTCTTAGATTGTTGAGAGAAAATGGGCATTTAATATTCCATGGAAATCACTTATCTTAGCCACATGGTGAGGTGGTGATGACATGGAAATTATTGGGATGAGAGAAGGTGAGGCAGAAAAGGTGTGAAGGGAATGATTTAATTTGATTTATTTTATGGATTAGAAGAATTTAATAGATACATGAACTATGAAATCAAATTGTTAAATTTAATTAAATATTAGAAGAATTTATAATTTAATTAATTAAATATCATGTATTTAATGAATAACACTCCTTAACAAATTTTAGGTGTATATGTTTTGGCCCTCTTTGAATTAATATACGATCAATGCATTGGTTGAAGGAAAATCTAATTTTTCCCTAGACCAATATGTTGATTTTGAAAATATTGATTGATTCCCTAGATTCAAAAATACTATAGTAACTTCTTGTATTCCCCTAAAGAGGTAAATTGAAAAAAAAGTATTGCAATTCTTTAAGTAACCCCACAAAAATACCCCTAGGATAAATAGGGTTAAAACAGGTAAAATGCACTTTATTATCACCATTTTCACATTTCACATTTGAAATTTTCTAAAAATAATTTACTAGCTTCCTTAAAAAGTATTCTTGCTCTTTAAGTAGCCCCACAAAAATACCCCTAGGATAAAGATGGTTAAAAGGGGTAAAACCCTTATTATTACCATGAGAGAGAGAGGGAGAGAGAGAGAGAGAGAGAGAGAGAGAGAGAGAGAGAGAGAGAGAGAGAGAGAGAATGCCCAACACTAATTTGTGTGAGTCCATCAACATGATTGACCATTATTTAACAGATCTTTGATATGCACCCCTAATAGATCTTTATTTTATCAAATTTCATTAAGTTTTACACATTTTTTCATGTTTTCAATTATTCCACTTTATTTTAGCACATTTAAATTATTTTTATAAGTAGGATTTTAGCATATTTGAATAGGAAATTAACACATATAACAAATGAATTTGGGCATATAGGAATTTTCGTAGCGCATTTGACTAGGTCGATTTAGGGTTTCCATCAACCCATATTAGCACATACAAATTGTAAATTAGTGCATCCGTAGTTTTAGATTACGGTAAAAGCAGGTTTTGAAGGGACCCTGAAACCTTTTAACAACTAGAGAAAAGATATAGCAATAAAACCACCAGGAAAGAAGTCCTAAAACCAACAACAAAATTAGGTTTTACAGGGACCTGAAACCACAAACATAGTCCAAAAAAAGAGAACCTAGGTTTTACAGGGACCTAGAACCACTAAAATAGTTTAGATCAAAAACCAGTACCAAGTACCACATCCAAAAAATAGGACCAGAACAGGACAAAACCAAAGAACAAAACCCTAAGGCAACCGTAGTTCAACATAAAGGAAAAATAGAATTAGTGCATACACTTCATGAAATAGTGCCTATCATTTTCACATGTGATACATGTGTCCCAAAATGTCGCATATAAAGATTTAGCGCATATTCTTCTAAACCATATTTTAATCCTTTTTAAGTTGAGATTAATATTTTTCAATGTTTGATATGATTTGTGATGATTGACTATATGTTTCAACCTCACAAATCATGATAGACAATGATAGGCACTCACCGAGATTGATAGAATTCTCAAATTAGATGAGAGGCACTCATCAAGATTGATTGAAATCTCACTTGAGCTAATTAGATAGATGATGCTTGATTTAGATGATGATTGATAGGTACTTGAAATTTTATATTTTTTATATTTTATAGGTCAAGTTGGATGTCTTGATGATGTGGATCAGTGCCCCAACAACTTTGGGACAATCTCTTTATAAAGTTAGACTAATTGGATTGTGATTTTTGTGTGCCAATTGGATACTTTATTAGATGTGCTCCATTGTAGGGTATTTTTTACAGCTTGGCAGAGCAGTGGCAAAGAAATCACAATATGTTCTACCTACCCACTAGTGAGATGATGGTGATGCCCAAGGACATTTACCATATTTTGAATTCCATTCAAGGGGGATGTTTTCTTCTATATGATGTTTGTTAGTGTTAATTAATTCTAACTTGACATACCTTCTATTTTTCTACGTAATTTTTGGTGATTTCAATGGTGATTTTAGTAGTTATGTAGTCTTAACCATTTGTTCAAAATGTTGTTTACTGTGCATGAATTTTTTATGTGATGGTTTGATTTATATAAAGTATGCTCAATGCTTCTTATAATAAGAAACAATGGATGAATATAGATTCTATTCAATAGATCTCTATTTAATCTATTTTTTCTTGCAAGTATGGTTTCTATTTATAGCTAGATCTATGCAGCATTAGCTACAAAATTTTACATGGTATCAGAGCCATGTTTCTATGAAATGGAGAATTATTTTTACAAGTGTAGAAGATTAGATTTGTTGGACAGAATAAAATTTCCAACCTCTACTTTTCTTATGTAGTGCCTGCCCTTGTTCACATCTTTCTGGACACATTGTTGTTATCATTATCAGACTATGTTAGACTAGTTTTATGGATTAGTGGTATTGTTTTGAGACTATTAGACATTATGTTATGGATTCAGTGGATATATGATGAGATCATTTAGACTTTACATTTCATGTATGCATGATGATCATTACATTGCTTTCAGTTATTGATGATGATTAGTTAGATAGTTTATTATCTCATGTGCTTTATTATGGATACTTACCCCATACTTGCATGTGTATGGTGTGTGTTTGCTCTTATTGTATGGCATTTCTGATGTGGTTAAGGAAGGGAGTCGTAGTCACCTGCTAGTCGGGATCTACACGATGCACCACTTCTTGCCATTGCCTGTTTAGCATAGCATTATATATATTGTATGTACATGCATGGTTTTTATGCAAGTTGCAGGTATTGGGTATCAACTTCCCTGAATTGCTAGGATGAGCGTACCCTATTACACTATCTCAATGATAACATAAGGGAGATAAATTCTCAAGTCCAAATCCCAAACCCTTAAACCATTTGTCCTAGTGAGGTAGGACAAGTATCTGGATATTTTACCCACCGAATGTGTTGGATGACATATTTCATGATTTTTAACCCTTTAGACTGATTTTGTATGAATTGTTCTATGATGGATTTTCATATTTTATTTTGGAGGTCTATGGAAAATTTTCTATTAATTAAGTCTTAATAAATAGATTTAATTAATTAATTAATTATTTGGAGAAAATTAATATAAAATATCATGATCTTTGATATTTTGATTATAATTAATTAAATGAGAATTAATTGAGAAAAAAAAGAATTAAATAAAAGAAAAATTAAAATTAAAATTAATAATAAATATAAAATAATAATAAAGTAATAAATAAATAATAATAATAAAAGTTATAAAAAAAAATTAAATAAGAGTTATAAGCTTGCCTAGGAGTTAACACACCTTTTCATTTCTCATATGTCAACAACACGAGGGTTAGTGCACCAATTAAGCACATGGTGTCTACAACCTTATGACTCATCTAGAAGGTTGGAAAAAGCGCGTGCTTAGTTGTCTACACCTTCTAGTTGTTTCTAGAGACATTCTAGGTGCTTCCTGAGAACTCTTTATATTCAGGCATTCCTAGAAGCTTAGAGAGAGCATGGGAGAGCATTTTGGAGCATTGGAGGACTCAAAAACTTTGGAGAAGGAAGGACCTTGCTCTGCGGGTTTTCCGAGGAAAAGCGAATTAGCATCAAAATCTAGGTAGACTCTTGTAATTTTACTTATGCTATTTCTGCATCTTGCACTTCCTGTCTTCTTCGTGTCTTCCATATGTTTTCTAAGGAATTCCATATTTTGGTTGTGTGCTTTCTCAATATGGATAGTTAAGATTTATTTGAGAAAACTTTATATGCATAGATCTGAAGAAAACACGGGGCTAAGGATTAAATTTATAGTCAAATCCATTAGCAAACTTATTGAGTAAATTTGGAGAACAAAATATTTCATGGTTTCATTAAAATTGAAAGCCTTTAAAAATTGTGTTGATATGAACATGCTAATTCAGATCTGCAAATATATATATGCAGAGATTAATTAAGCATTATATATATATATATATATATATATATATATAATGCTTAATTAATCTCTGCATATATATATACACATACACATATATACATATATATACATACATACATACACATGTGTGTGTATATATATATATATACATATATATTTTATTGGAGGACCGAATGTCTAATCGCATCGCGATTTATGTTTTTGAGAAAACATTATAAAAAATTTATTTAAAAAAAAATGATTCGCATATTATATGTGGGCAGGGAGGGCCGAGCCTGTACCCCCACCTCTATACCTACTGCAGTGGCTGACGACACTGCTGCCGCAGGCTCTGCGACAGCAAGCCCGCACAGCACCCTTTCTTTGGTGGCATTTTATTATATCGGCTATGGCATCAGGTTAAAAGATTGGACGTGATTTGCAATTCGATTTTTATAATTCATTTTTCATTAAAATATTGTTATTGTTAATATATATATATATATATATATATATATATATATATATATATATATATATATATATATATATATATATATATATATATATATATATATTTATGTATGTGTGTGTGTGTGTGTGTGTGTGTGTGTGTGTGTGTGTGTGTGTGTGTGTGTGTGTGTGTGTGTGTGTGTGTGTGTGTGTGTGTGTGTGTGTGTGTGTGTGTGTATATATATATATATATATATAAAAGTATATATTTATATATAGTTATGAACAATTAATATATTTAAAAGATTAAAATAATGGGTCATTCTTTTAAAAGATAAATGATTTAAAATATTAATAATATTTGTCAATTATTATTTAAAATAGAAAGACATTAAGAATTAACTTAATTAAACTAAGTTTAATTAAGGCTAATCATTAGAATGTGAGTCTTGAATTATGCAATTATTGGGTTCATTAGAATTGTTAATTGATTATTGGAACTCGATAGGAGTCAATTTTGAACAACGTTTATATAAATAATATAATTAGAAAATTGAGTCTAATGGTTTTGGGAGAGAAACTTTTTAACAAATACATGGGATGGGAAAAAATGTACAAATGTTTCTCCATTCATTATCCAAAATTTTAAAAAAAAAAGAACTAAGACCGCCACACTCTATTCAAGTATGTAATTTTAGCAAAACCAAAACATGTGTTTGCATTGTGTATTCTTTATGTTTCTGTTTTGGGTTTTGGGTTGACTAGTGTTGACCAGTTATAGGACGTCTACCAGAGGCTTGGGGGTTATGATTGTGATAGCGTGATGATGTCTTATTTCTGATCTTTATAAACCCAACCATGGTTATGTGATGGAATGCTCTATGTAATGTTTGTAATCACTGATTGTTATAGTTGAGATTCTTATTTATGGGACACTTGACTTAACCATTTTTGAGTCATCGATCAGTTATCCTTGGGATATTTTCCAGTCACCATGATGGGACTGAAATGTTATTTTATGATGTCATGTTGTGACATGTTTTGACTCAACCATTTTGGAATCTTCGATTAGTATGATTTGAGATATATTTTGGTTATTGAGAACCAATGAATACTTTTGATTATCAGTGATGCTTCAGTTGCCAATAGAGAGTTGTTGTGGTTATGATTTTCTATGGATGCTTTCTCATGGAGATTTGATGCTATTTTTGTGGATATTTGATGTTCTTATTATGGATTATCTTTTGTGATTTTGAGATTTATGATTCCATGAGCTTAGGGTAGGTTATCTGCTTGTAGTGTCAAGAAGTGGCTTGCAATGGGGGTCGGGGCCCTAAGAGGCTGCCAGGGTAACTCATTGTAAGTTGTTTAATAAGTGAAAACATTCACACCTAATACTAACTAAATGAACCTAAAAAGATAATTGTTTTGTTCTCACCCATGCCTCGAGTGCTTGTACAGACTAGGATGGGAGTAGAGAGAACGCATGGTTGCGACCTTGCATTTCATAGTATGCCTTGTCAGTATGAGAGGATACTAGTAGCCGCATGAGGATCAGCAGGGACCCATGAAGTTTAGCTAACTGCCAAGATAACTTCTACATGATATATGTGATGACACTTTCCTGCTTGCATAGTAGGTTCCTACATGTCTTTGTGTGCCTCTGGGAATTAGATGTCGATTTTGTGTTTGGAACCTTTGAGTTAGTATACTTTTAGGATTCCTAGACTTATAGAAATTTATGCTATGTGTTTTGGATAGCCTATTTGGGACTTGAGATTATCTCCTCAGCACGGTGGGAGTGGACCACTTAGGTACCATGCAGTTAGGTGGTAGTGTTTTTCCACTCTTATCATTTGAGATCCGTTTGAGACATCGTGGCTGATGCGTCCTTCGTGATGGTGGATATGTATCCTTTCACTGATGATTAGCATATGTTAGATGATGTTATCTTATGCTTATATTTGCATGTTAGTTTAGTTTCTACATATGATGTAGTATATGTTAGGAGTGACATTCCTATTATGTTAATACCGATGATCTCCTCAGTGATTTGGAATGTTACACACAGAGGGATGGCTAGGGCCCACGATGGTCTAATGATGCTATTAATGGTTGGGAGGAACCGTGCACTTAGTTTGATCTTTATGATGGATGTATATATCTTCTATGATGATGTATCATGTATGACATGTGATTATCTTTACTTTGATGTATCATGGATTAGAATAGGATGATGTACCTTATTTTACATATGTATATTATTTTAAGCTTTTCATACCCTGTGACATGTACAGTGGATGATTGAGCATTTAGAAATGTAATGTACAAACATTGGACTTATCATTATTATTTCATGTGGTTGTTGTATTAGATGGATTCAATAATGTCAGTTGATTTAGATGTAATTCAATGTTAAGGGATCCTTAAAGAATGTAATCTGTTATATATGATATGTTTAATTTTAGATGGACATTGCTATTGCTTCCGTTATTGTGTATAAGTTATAAGTGTTATTTACTTTCATGTTTTATATTAAAAAAAAATGCTACTAAACTTAGTGAAATTCTAGGTTAATTCTTTGGATCCCTTGGTGGGGCATTACATCTTACTCCATACGACTATTTCAAATGGGAGCCCAAGATTCAGCTTCAGCTTAGAAGTAAAGGCTTGTACCAAATAAACATGGGGATAGAAGTTGAACCCATTTTTGTAGTTCAAAATTCTAAATACTTGAACCACATGGATGAAGTCTTCGGTCTAATATGCATATCCATCTCTCCAGAATTAGAGTTTCGCGTTGAAGCATGCACAACCCCAAATCATGTTAGGACTACATTGGGGGCTCTTTTGGGGAAGAAAGATGAGATGATAGCTAACATCCTTGAAAATGAGCTCATCTTGTTAGATCCAAGAATTTTTTATAATATCCAAGATCTCATCACAAAGTTCAAAGCTTTATTGTTTCAGCAAAGGATGTGGAATTGAAAAATCCAATGAAGAAAGAAAATTAATCCTTGTTATTTTGTCAAAATTGGGTGCACAATATGTTGTGTTTATCTTTATTTTTCACACAATTAGACTTAAAATAGGGAAAAGTTGGAAGATGCCGACCCTTGATGCTTTCATTGAGTCTTTGATACATGAGCAGGATAAACTCATAAAGATGGGTACATTGAAAAGTTTCAAAGCACATGCTCTTGTTATGCATACAAGTGATAAGAGAAAATTGAAATCCAATCAGCAGACCAAAACAAATAAGAAGTTGGATGAGCATTTCAGTTTCTATGGTAAGGAGGGAGATATGGTCAAGAAATATTGGATGAGACTAGAGGCCTTAGAAAAGGCTATGTAGCAATACAAAATTTTAGCCCCAGAGTCTTCTCCATCACAATCTAGTCAAGGCTATGCTCTTACTGCATGGGACTCATCTTCATTTCCTCTTTAGTGACACTATTTTTTTGTGGATATGTCATGCCTCTTTGTGTTAAAGCTTTTTTAGCTCCATAGTTGATCATATTTATAGACAATTGACACCTATATTTTCAATCAATAATTTATTATTGTATGGTTAAGTAGTGTCATTAGGATCACTTGTATGGATTTATGTGTTATTTGAATCCTTGATAGATAGATGGTTTGCCTTTGTTTACCATCTATTCATTGTTTGGGGAGCTATGTAGGTTAGTGTCTTATATATCTTCAATTAACAGATGTTTTCCCTTAGTTTTCTATCTACTCATTGTTCAAGTAGTATTATTGGGTGCACTTGTGCAGATTTATCTAGATCTATATTTTGGTTTCTAAGGATTCTTTTCATTCAACACCTTGGCAATTATGATTCTATAGATGTCTACAAATTTTCATTCACATAAGATTCTCCCTTATATATTTTGAGGGGGGGTTTATTCCCTAGGTTTCCTTTCCTCCTTTTTTCATTAGCTCAACTCTCATTAGTTAGAATTAAGTGGGGGGTGGGGGGGGGGGGGGGGGGGGGGGGGGGGGGCGGGGGGGGGGGGGTTAATGTTAATTTATTCTAACTTGACATACCTTCTATTTTACT
Organism: Cupressus sempervirens; assembly: GCA_028749045.1. Lineage (NCBI taxonomy): Eukaryota > Viridiplantae > Streptophyta > Pinopsida > Cupressales > Cupressaceae > Cupressus > Cupressus sempervirens. The sequence continues at coordinate 536,176,290 of CM053793.1, forward strand.
TTGTAAATTTTCATTTGAGTGGTTATTTTAGTAGCTTTTTGGTATTAACCATTTGTTAAAGAGGCATTTACGATACATGAATTTTGCATGCAGTGGTTTGATTTATATAAATCATGCTTAATGCTTCTTGTAGTAAGTAACAATGAATGAATAATATAGATTTTATTCAATAAATCTTAATTTATTCTAAATTTTTTTCTTGCAAGTATGATTTCTCTTTATAACTAGATCCATGGAGCATTAGCTGCAAAAAAATTCAATGTTGAGGAGAGTGGGGGTATTGATGCACTTACAAGAATATGTATAGCTCCTATCATTAGAGGATATGATATATCAAGACAAAAAATAGTATAGTTATATGCACCTTTTCTATTAATACTTGATTAGTAGATTCATATGTCCATATAGGAGGGCACATGGAGTCTCATTTAGATGGGGCCAGATATGCTTGGGGTTCATGTATGTTAATGTATTTGTATCATAAGTTACACCAGGTTGTCTATGATGGGTTGTCTATTAAAGTTGAAGTTACAATTCTTCAAATATAGGTCTATGGGCAACCCTTAAACATCACATAATAATGAAAAAATTAACCTTGAAAAAAAAGAAATTACAATTATTTAACACTTTTAGTTTAAGAATCAAAACCTTACTATGAGATGTTTAAGCCATCCAACACCTAGGAGCACATCCTTGTTATATGACCATTGACAAATTGAGACCATCTAGATACTTACCCATACATTTATAGTTACACAAATATTTTTCTTCAACCAAGATAGGAAAGATAGAGTATGGGTGACGTGTTATTGATGATATTGATTTAGTATTCTAGAGACCTTATTTAGACTACAATAGAAAAATTACAACAGTTGACAAACAGAATATTATATTCTTTAACCTGAATAAGATAATGAGAGATAGGCCAAAATAAGTTAATTTATTCTAACTTGACATACCTTCTATTTTACTTTGTAAATTTTTATTTGAGTGGTTATTTTAGTAGCTTTTTGGTATTAACCATTTGTTAAAGAGGCATTTACAATACATGAATTTTGCATGCAGTGGTTTGATTTATATAAATCATGCTTAATGCTTCTTGTAGTAAGTAACAATGACCATCCAACACCTAGGAGCACATCCTTATTATATGACCATTAACAAATTGACACCATCTAGATACTTACCCATACATTTATAGTTACACAAATATTTTTCTTCAACCAAGATAGGAAAGGTAGAGTATGGGTGATGTGTTATTGATGATATTGATTTAGTATTCTAGAGACCTTACTTAGACTACAATAGGAAAATTACAACAATTGACAAACAAAATATTATATTCTTTAACTTGAATAAGATAATGAGAGATAGGCCAAAATAAAGGAAGTACTGCAAAATAGCATGACCTTTTTTATTTTCACACATTCACTTTCATTAAAAAATTAATCAAATTAAATATAATACAACATTTTAAGTAGTCTATAGATTAATGCTTCACAAAAAATATTATGTTAAAAATTTTGAAAAGACTGTAGTTTATAGATGTACTATTGATGATATTGATGTAGTGTTTTGGAGACCTTACTTAGACCGTAACACTTAGATAGAAGATATAGTAGATATGTCATTTGTCTTTATGTCTCAGTATCTGATTGGTCGCACTCCATATGTGATCAAGAGACTCATTATGTCCAGAGTGCTCATACAATATGGTCAAACATAGGTCATGTTGAGTATATATGCTCATATGCAAAAGGATAGAGTAGACTATGGCCTTCTATTTCATTTGAGATTGCATTGAATGATGTGGGATTATATGGTACATTTTTTTGATGTAGGAGTTATCCCAAAGTATGTTGTCATCATCCATTCCTAGGTTGACATTTATTGATGAGGTTGTGCTTTCATTCAATGGATAGCTTAAACATCATACATTAAGGCTTGATGCCTATGGTAAAAGTGTTAAATAGTCAAAGTTGACAGACGGATGCAATCTGCTTGTCTTTATGATTTTGATTATGCATGATGGATTATGGTTGTTAATTGGATGCACTTATGATTATTTTATGTTATGGTATTTATGGAAGTGATTTTATGATATATATAAGATTATTTTATGTTTCTATATATGATGATGGCAATGATGTTAATGCATTCTTTACATGATCCTATTGACACTATTATGATGATGCAATTTGAAAATGTATGCAAAATGTGATGCAATGATGTTGTGGTTTTACTTATGTAGATGTTTATGTGATGTGATGATTTTACTCACATGCATTTAGATGAGATGAAATAAAATTAAATGATTCTATGATATGCATATTTATGAGATGTGATTTTATGATATACAATTGATTAATGAAATGCGTTGATATGGAATATGCAATGCAATTGATATGATATGAAAATGAGATGATTATGCAATGTGATGAAATGATGCGCTTAATAATTTATAATGATACAATGGTTAATGAAAATGGATAATGATAATGAAATAGTTAAATATGGTTAATGATATGAATGTAATATGATGAAATGATCAATGTTAATGAAAATGACCTAATAATGAAATGAAATGTAACACCCCGCTCGAGAACCAAAAAAAAATAAACCTAATATGTTACAAAGTTTACTGAACTTTTTTTTTTTGAGTGTAAACAACATCAAAGTAATGATAATGTAGAAACAATATAGACATACACATCAAATACATATAAGCAATTACAAATACAATTTCAATTCCTCAAGGGTTCCTTCGCATTGAGTCACATTTAATAAAGTTGTATTAATAAGTTTAAGTCTCAATTACAATGTCTATAATAATAAAATGAATAAACACATACATAGTCATATAAGAAAATGCATAAGTACAACTAATAATATGAAAGCACTTTTAATGAATAAGATCCACTTCACATGTCACAGGGTATGTCAAAATAGATACAAGTACATCAATATACAATGCAATATCCCACGGGATCTCAAAACACATGATACATAAATACATCAAATTAATAGAAGTCTTCAAGATAAGAGGAAGAATGATAATGGTACCACTGTATCAAGAAGCATCCAACATCTATCAATCTAAGGGGAACCCAGATGGTAAGAATACACTACCTCATGACTGCGTGGGCACCTAATCAAGCTCCCACTCCCACCGTGTAGGAGAGATAATTTGTGATCCACACATAGATAATCAAATCATAAAATAATCCTAGGCAAGGAATCTTGATAGTCAAAAATACCTCAAGGGTAATAAAAACTACTCAAGAAGAAGAGATAATCAAAATCAAAAGGACACTTGTCCCAATACTAACATCTCATACCAAGTCAACATACAAATACCAAGACCAAAAAAATACAACCACCTCAAACTCAATGTCAAGTGTCACAAGCACAATGACCAACATATAACAATTGTCATCAATAAAAGTAAACCATCAATCACTAACTCCAACAATAAAAACACCACTAATGAATAACTGATCATTCATTAATAAAAGTCAACTATCAACAATAAATGACATCCAATCAATGAGTAACAACTCACAATAAATACACCATCAAAAGTAATATCCAATAAGTACACCACTAGAGGCAAATATAAACAAAACTATGAAGGAGATTCAGGCTACATACTATGGAGTGTCATCACATAAGCCAACCCTAAGGTTACCCTAGCAGTCTCTCAAGACCCCAGCCCCCTAATGACTCTATGCAGAACTAGGACACCCTCTTTTGAAGACGAGGAAACTAGTCATACCTCTCAAGGTATCATCTCCATCTCATCCTTGGTCTATAAAAGCACTCAAGGCATGGATGAGAAAAAATCTCTAACTTGTCTTTTTAATGTGTCTAAAAGAAAAGGCTAGGCAAGATATTTTAATTACTATATTATCACTTGTTACACAACTTACAATGAGTTACCCTAGCAACCACTTTGGGCCCTGGCCCCCATTGCAAGCCACTTTCATAGACATGCACCCAAACTACCTTTTCAAAAATCACAAACCACAATAGTGTACCATACCACACGAGTAATATTGATCGAATTTAGTTCCTTAATAAGTTACACAAAAAATAACATTGGTTCTCGATACCCAAGTTCTCATTAATGCTCAATAGTATAAAGCTCATAAAATGAAAATCTTAATTCAAATCATAAAGTTTGTCATGACATCCAGTCAAATAATCATAAAAGAAATCTCAAAAATGCCTGAGTGCACATCCTAACTTGGCCAACTAAATAACCCACAAAGAGAAACCATCAAGAAAATAAACATCACAAGACTATAAATAGAATATTAGAAAACACATAGTTTTCAGCCACATGATTTAATTCCACCAATTTCTCTTGTTTAGTTTGGGTCATAAGGATGTGTTTAGAAATAAAGTAAGAATATACATGTTAATATAAATAGTTATGCTAATATACTTATATAAAACAATAAGTATTTAAATATTCAATCTTTTTGTGCATATAAAATATCATGCAGTATTATCATGTTATTATTTTAAATAATCTTAAATCATAAATAGTTTAATTAATATATATTATTACATTAAATACTAATATCAATTTCATTTCTAAAATATTAATTTGACTTCTATTTAAGTCCAATATTAACATTTACTTTTCCTTTAATTTATAATGCAACTAGAGATAAAATTATAAATTTTATTTAATCATTTATACTTTCTCTCATAAAGTCAAATAGTTATTAACTAAATGATTAAAAAATGAACTCTACCACAACTTCTCCTAAAATATAATAAAATTATAAATATTTATTTATTAACTTCCCTCTTGCATTAATAATTATAAAATCATTTATATGCAACTAAGAGTTTAATTAAACTTAAATAATCACTAATACTAGCATTCACTTTATAACTAAATGGATAGTGTTTATTTAATTTTAGAAATTAATAAATCATTATTATTTTTTAAATAAATAAATCTGAAGATAAAATTATATTTTTATAAAATTAAAATAAACATGCAATTAGTATTTTCGCATGTCTTTGATCTCTCAAATCATGCAAGCATACTATACTTAGTTTTCTATTTTTACCATATTTGTTTTCACATGCATGTAACCATACTATACTTAACTTTCTATTTTTAGCATATGCATGTAACCATACTATATTTAACTTCTATTTTTAGCATATGCATGTAACCATGCTATACTTATCTTCTATTTTTAGCATATGCATATATAAGTTTGGTTACAACATATTTTTCTTTCAATTAATTTTTTTTTTTCTAATAAAATTTGTAATTAAATTATTTTAGATGTAAGAAGAATATTCATCTATATTTAGAAAATTCATGATAATTACATAGTTCTAACGACAAATTTAAAGTTGAAACCCTAACTGTTTAATTTATTTTTTTCTTCCAATTTTCAATAATCAAAATTTTGTGATATTAGAAAGGAATTTATAAGAATACAGTCACAGTAATTTTCTACAATTTTTCTATAATTTTATTAAGTCAAGTTTTCTTGATTAATAAATTTTCTTTTTTCAAAATCTACAGCATAATTCTTTATTCAACAATCAATACAATAAATTATTAAGCAATATGCAAACATCCAGGAAGACACGAAGTAGATAGATCTTTCAATAAAATTCTACAGTTGGTTTTCAAATCCTACCTCAAAATCACAGCTAAAATCTAAGACAATCTGTGAATGCATGCAAATCCAAACCCTCTGAAACATTCAATAATTTTTTTGATCCAATTTTAAATTTTCGCTCTCGAAGCCTCAAAACCACAGCTAAAATCTGAGACAATCTATGAATGCATGCAAATCCCAAATCCTTAGAAACTCTCAACAATTCTTTTGATCCAATTCTAAATTTTTCTCCCCAAAACCTGTGTAATCACAAAATGAGCTTTAGATTTCTGATAAAGAGTTCTCCCCTAAACTAGGGCTCTGATTGTGCAATCATGAGAGGAAACTCACTGATCAATTATTGTTTATTACATTATTATCTTTTTACCTTTTCATGCACAACTCTTTTAGATATTTAATGACAAAATATCTTAATTTAAATAATTAACTTTCTCTCTTTAATTAATTTTTGAAGCATTTTTAATAATATATTTATTAATTTAATTAATAACATTATTTAGAGTTTATTATTAAAATAAAACTCCTAAATAATTATTATTAAATTAAATAAATATAACTACACCACAATTAAAACTATAATTTTATCTTTAAATGGTATTCCTTTATATTTTATTTTCCTCTAGTTTATTAATTAGTACAAGTACTAATTAAAGCATAGTTTATTATTTAAATTAATAATAATAATCAAAGCTCATTGTTTAAATGCAACCCTAATTTAATTATTATTAAATACATAATTATAATAAAGCAATATTAAATCTTTAATATTTTAAATCTCTTTTTGTCCAACTTTTTTAATTAAATCTTTTAAACTGAAGTACATATTTAATTAATTAATAATTAATTAAATATCATCATATTCTAATTTCTCTTTAACCAATTTTTTAAATTTAGACTTTTAAATTAAAGCACATATTTAATTAGTTTTTTAATTAATTAAATATTCTCATGGTTTAGTATTTTCTTTTTAATCAAATAATATTTAATAATTCTCAATATTATATAATTAATTAAAATATTATAATTAAATTATTTACCAAATAAATCACATAGTGAAATCCACATAAAAGCAACATTACCAAAACTCAAAATCAACCAACACAAACAAAGATAAACTCACGGATTTTTAAAAGGGTGGAAAGTCAATTATGAGTCCTCCTTGCAAGACATGTATTTAGGCTATGGTTGGGATTGGACGTGAACATTATCTCCCCATTCTTACCATTGAGTTATTGTGATAGGGCATGTTCATCTTGGCAATTCAAGGAATTCAATGCCTGGTACCTACATTTTGCCTAAAAGATGAGCATGTACATGTATATAAATATATTTAAACTAAATAAGCAATGACAAGGAGTGGTACATCATGTAGATCCTAACTAGTAGGTGACTACGACTCCCTCTCTTAACCACATCAAACACGATAAACGAAAAGATAAAACAAACAATGCATCATACACATGCAAGTATGAGGTAAGTACTATAATAATTGTAAGTTGAACATCAAATGCTCATATAAAATAATGTATCATTACGAAAATGAAGTAATCATTATTAAAGCATTATCTGACATTTCTATGAAAGAAATCACATTTATTAACTATGAATCATTAAAGCATCATTAATGCACCAGTAAACATAATCATTAAACAACACATGAAATATAGTCAATTAAGAATCTACATGAAATGATCAATGATGAGACTTGCAATGACGATCATGAAATGCAATACGATATGAAAATATTTTTTCCAATCTCTAGTGTGCTCGATAATAAAAGAGACAACCCTTGATTTGATTTTGTAATGTCTCCATCTTTTTAGCAACTTGGTGGAGTTCTTAGCCTTTACCAAGTTGCTGAAAAGATGGGGACATTACAGATTCTAGGCCTTGAAAATTGTGTCAATGTTATTAATGCAACACCAAGACCTAATATGAATGTAATTTAAATTCAACAATGTCATCCTTGTTGGGTCAATTGTCATGTTTTTTTATCATCATTGAGATTTTAAAATGTTTCAAACTAGCACAAACACCATTGGTATAATCAAGAAATGATGATCTACGTATTGCTTACATGAGTTTTGATTTTTAAACTAATCTAGGTATAATTGAATTGAGATGACCTAAGTATTTCTTGTGTAAAATAGATGGGAATTAACAATTTTCATGTGCAATGTAATGTCTACTCCTAGTTTACTTTTCATGTTGTATTGTTGAATTCTTTAGGCCAGTTGTATGATTATGTTTTATGATTAGTGATACTTGGTTAACAAAATTTGATAAGATGTTTTTGATTAAGTAAAACATTTTTTTTACAAGGGTTCCTAAAATCCACTAGTTAACAGCAAAATACTACTTAAAGTTCAAGTCTAGCATCAAAGCAACAGAAAAAAAAAATAGGCGACACCCGGCCATCAAATGTAGACAAAATACAAATAGCACAAAAACTAGGGTACAAACAAAAAACCAAGAGCACTAATCAGGGCACCATTTCTTTGACTAGCTCTGCATTCTTGAGCTCAAGCTCTCCCATGGCCTCAACCTCATCAATCTTGATTGACTATCATCCAAAGATACCTCCTCTTCCCTCTCCCTCTTTTCTAATCTCCTTCTTTTGCTCAGGCTCTCAACTTGCAAAGAATCATCTTCATCAGCAGCCCTGGTTTCCTATTTGTCCTTTTCCTCCTTCCCCTTTTTTCTTTTCTCCATCATCAAGTATAGCTGAGTGATATTATAATTAAGACCTTTTATAATGTTGAGGCTCTAGTTAGCTAAGCTATGGAGAGAGCTCTCCATTTTTTCCACTCTTTTTCAATCTCAGAAACCCTGGCATCCAACATGCTAATTCTGACATTCCCGTCCCCCCTTTCATCCTTTATTACCCCTACATCCTAAACTTATCTCTTCAATTTAATGCAAAATCCATTTAATGGACTAGAATTTGTCCACCAAAATGTTGCAGGCATTGTTTAGGAGGTTCATCCCCATTTCTCTCACGTTATTGCTTAGAATCACCAAAGTCAGGTCTATGAGCTCCTCCAACTAAATTTTGCCATCCCTTCCCTCCAAAACCTTTGGGTGGATGTGCTCTCTAACCAGACCCATTTTCGCAGTGCTAGAATGAAAGTTCCTCCATGTAGTTTTCCTTCCCTTAACGTCAAGAGTAACAGTGGTTTTAGTCGGACCATCTTCCTCTTTTCTCTCTTCTTGAGCTTCAATATTGATCTCCTTACCCTTACCAATTGCCTTCTCTACTTCCTTCTCACCACCCTTCTCCTTTTGACCGAGTTGTCATCCTTCCTACTAACCTAAGCCTTACTGGTGCCCACATCTTTAACATTTCCCTCCTTATCTATATCCATCCCCTCTTCCTCATCATTGTAATCCTCCTCTGAGTTTACCTCTTGCTTTATCCTTCTCTCTATTCTTTTCCTAGACTTTTTTTTCTTCTTCCTACCCATGTCCTTCATGACTTTAGCCACCTCCTCTTTGTCATCCAAATGCACACCTACAGTATCCTTTGTATCCAAAGGGAGGTAAGAGCTCTTCATTTTCTCTAAGGATTCTACCTTCTAGGCAATAGCCCTCTCATGGGTTTGAGCTTTAAAATGCTCATATATGAGTAATAACAAATTAACCCGCATGGAAGGCAAGATTAGCATACGCTTTCTTCTTAAAACCCATGATACTTGTATTTACAGAGAAAAATAGGTAGAAGGAGATGGATTTGATTAGATTTTATCCCATATTCAGTTGATATATTTGATGAGCTCCTTAATGCATGATTATTTTAGGTGTTTATGTTTATCCTTTAATAATGACATTTTGTATGTTCATATAGTGATTTCAGTTATTTCATGATGATACTTAGATGGATTATTTATATGTAATTTTATGGATACTTACCCCATACGTGCATGTGCATGGTGTACTTGTATGTTTTACTTTATGTTTGGCATTCTTGATATGGCTAAGGGAGGGAGTCATAGTTACCTACTAATCAGGATCTACATGATGCACCACTCCCTGCCATTTCCTATTTAGTTTAAATTATTTGTGTATGTATATGCTCAGATTTTATGTAGATTGTAGGTACCAGGCATCGAATTCCCTAAATTGCCAAGATGAGTGTGCCCTATTGCAGTATCTCAATGGTAAAAGAGGGGAGATAGTTCTTAAGTTCAAACCCTAACCTTAAGCCATTTGTCCTAGAAAAAAGGACAAGTATCTGAGTTTTACCTTTCCAAATTTGTCAACTGACGTGAACTCATGATTTTGACCCTAGAGTTTGATCTAGTACTATGTTCTTTGTAATGGGTTTTTGTATTTAGTTTTGTGGATCTATTGTGATTTTTAGTTTTAATTAAATCAAATTACATGATAATTTAATGATATAATTTAAGAAAAAAATTATAAAGAAAAATCATATTCAATTATATTTAATTAATTGAGAAATTAATTAAATAAAAGAATTAAATTTAAATATTTAATTAAAGTTCTAATTTTGGCATAATTATATTTATTTAATTTAATAATAATTTATTTAGGAGTTTCATTTTTATAATAAACTATGCATTTTATTATTAGTTAAATTAATAAATATTTAATTAAAGACGTATTGTGATTTAATAAAAGAGTGAAAGGAAATGATTTAATAAAGTTATTTTAATTAAATTGCAAAAAGGTTGCGCATGAAATTAAAATATAATAAAATATTAAGAAAAAGGTTTCATGTGATTGCAAAACCAAAGAACTAATTTGAGAAAGCTCTTTATTAAGAAATTAGAGGTCATTTCTCCACAAACAAGTTTGGAGGAGCCAATTTCAGCAAAGAGGGTTTTCGAAAGAAAAAGAATTTGGTTGCAAGCTCCGTGCATCTGTTGTTTAGCATCAGATCCAGGTAGGATCTTGTAGGTTTTGTGCAATAGTTTATTCATTGAAAATATTTGTCTTCTCTATGTTTGAATGGAATGGTTTTCAAAATTTAATTGGGTTGAAACCTTTGTTTGTGAATTTATTGTTTTTCTTTTTGAAAATGTCTATATACAAATTTGAGATTGGAAACCTTATTGTTAAAATCAAGATGAGGGTTTGAAAAAGATTACTAGAAGTTAAATTGACAAATTTGATAGGTTGTGTTTGTTTTCATATATATATATATATATATATATATATATATATATATATATATATATATATATATATATATATATATATATATATATATATATATATAATTGAAATTTCAAAGTTTATTGAGAGGGCATTGTTTTTGTTTATTTTAATATATAACAAAATTTTAAAATGAAAATAAACAAATATTGAAATCTGCGATTTTCATGGGAGGGTGTCATTTTGAATGTTTTTTATAATAAAAATATTTTTTTTTTAAAAGAGTGAGGAGGGGCCATGACCTCCCCCCCTCATGATTGCCAAGGAAGCTCGGCTACAATGGCAACGAGCACTGCCAATGCAGTAGATGTTGTTGAGGTAGTGAACACTACCAAAGATATGGCTACCCAAGCAGCCAACTAACTAGTGGCCTCCTCTTTTGGGAATGCATTTGAAATGCATGTGTTTTACTTGTGGTTTATATTTTATATTTGTATTTTTTTAATATTATACCATTATTAATAATATCAATATTATTAAATATTATTATTGTTGTTGTTGTTGTTATTAATAATTATTATATTGTTAAATTTAATGATTATTGTTATTAGTGAATAATATATTTATATATTATTTTATTAGTAATTTAATTATTATTAATAATTTGATAATAGTTAATATAATTTTAATAATAATATTTGTTTGAATCGGTAATGTACTTTATATATATATATATATATATCAATAAGAAAAATAGTAAGGTTACATCAAAAATTACATATAAGCTCTCTAAGAGCAACGAGCCATCTAACAGACATATAGACAAAAAACCAGTACCTACAATTGCTTGCAACATTAGCATAATATTCTAGCAGCAATGAACAAAAAACATTAACCATCATACCCCTGGCTCGAGGCCACTACAGGCTGCATAATCCACATATTACATACAATACTATTATTATAGACAAAAAACCTATGCCATCGACCACCTAAAAACACTCATAGCACACTACTCTTCCACCAGTGTCTTCTCCTAACCTTCAGAGGCAAATCTCCCACCTTGTGGACTGCATCGTCGACAAGGGAAGTTAATCCATTTTCTCTCTAGCTTCTCCTCTCCATCCTCCACTCGATTCAGCTCCACTTGCAATTTCTCCCATGCTTGTTTCACAACATTGTATAGAGCCAGTTTATCCACTTTTGCTTTCCACCTTAGGAAGGGGATATAGCCATATCAGCTCCCCTCGTCCTCATCTTCAAAACATTCTATAAAATTTGAGCCAATACCTAGGACAGACCATTCCAGGATGGAATCGAGACCACCCAACATATCTTCTTCAAACAAAGACCTTGCAACATAGCTCACCTCCTCCATAGTGTTATTCAGCTCCAACCCCCATGCCACTACCATAGCAATCACATCTAAATTGGAGCTTTGTTTCACCTCTCGCTCCTGGAGCTGGGTTCCAATCACACCTAAAATTGCCTCAATCATGCCCTTCATTTTGATCTTCAGCGGGCCTTTCAACCTCTCCTTGCTTACTGGCCCCTTAAAATTCTTCAGCTACTTGTTGGAATCCATAGCAAAGGAGGCTTCCATCACTACCATCTTACCATGCAAACAAAGCTAACTACACCATCTTCAACAACTGCGAGAATGCCAAATTATGTCTTAAAGATGACTGCAAATAGCATTGTCTTCCTCTACTTTTAAACTAATTCACATCCATTCACTCTTATACATTAAATTTTCACACTTGAATCGTCATTCCAAACCATCCTCCTTATAACTCCATCGCCAAAACCAAGGCTCCCTTCTAACATAATCTTAATAATCAAACAATCAATGGGACGAAGACATCATTCTCGCACCCTTCACATGCACGGCCTTGTCAAATCTGCCAACTCCTCTAAAAAAACCAATAAATGGCATTCCATCATATATCTAACCGTTAACAGCATCTAAACCTTCCTCCAAATGTACCATTCTAAAATCCTCAAGACAAGTTAAATTAATCTGAGGGAAAGTAGTTGCCCAATTTGCCAACTTGTCCACCTCCACATTCCCCTCTCGGTATATGTGGCAGACTTTGAAAGTTTAAAAAGTTTCTAACTCTACCCTGATTCTCTGGATCAGATATTGATAAACCCATGCCTGCAATGAATCTTTAATTATGCCATCCACAATCATTTTTGAATCATCCTCCAGATGAAGATACTTGACACCCAATTTTTTCCCTAATAAAATAGTCAAAAGAGCAACCTCTATCTCCACTGCAGTACTAGTACCATCCGCTAGCCACTTCGCTGCAAACCCAATTATGTCCCCTAAACCATTCCTTGTAATTGCCCCTGCACTTGAGAGTCCTTTATTACCTTTTGAGGCTCCATCAAAATTAATTTTAATCCACTCCCCTACTAGCGGGTGCCATCTAATAGCCTTTCTATCAATTCTCATTTTGACTTCCCTTCCTCCATCATTAGCCCATTTTATTTTAATTCCAGGCCAAAATTTCAACACTCTACTATCCCACCAATTAAAGTTTGTCCTTGGGTGTTGTAACACACTATTATCATTCATACATTCCTCAATAGCACGGTGAATTTTGTCCCAAACCATCTCCATGCTCTCCAATCAATTCTGAAAAATTTGCTTATTACGCTCCTTCCAAACTTCCCAAATCACTAAAGTAGGGCTAACAATCCAAATATTTGAAAAGATGGATTTCTTAAGGTTTAATCTCCAACTTTGAAACACACCCAAGAGAGATTTTTTTAGGAGAGCTGACCAACATAATTGCCTCATCAAATGCATCCAACAATGATGAGCAAAATCACAATGAACCAAAAGATGATTCGCAGTTTCCATTGCATTATGACATAGAACACAATGGGATGGGCCTACAAACCAAAACCTATACCTCCTATCATCTGTTAGAATCCTGCCCTTCAAAGCTAACCAAGCAAAGGCATTAGCTTTGGGCAAGCATAGTTTATACCAACACAACTTGTGAGGCCAATCCTTAGACAAAGGAGCCTTTCTACTAAGTTGATATTCCAATTTGGCCAAGTAACCACCACTCTTAGAGGCACACCAAATAATTCTATCCTCTTTATTGTTCAGACTCACCTGCCTATCCTGAAAAATAACTTTCAACTTCAATTTATGATCCTTTGATAGCTGCAGGTGGGAGAAGTCCTTCCACCCTCAGTATACACCAACCTCTGAATGCTTCCCTTCCACGTAACAATCCATAGTTTCTCCCCATTCTGCCTCCATAAAAGGAATAAGATCTTCCACACCCTCAACATCAACCAACCTACTCAATCCATTCTAGGAGTCATACCAAAAGGAAGTTGTTTCACCATTACCTAACTGCCAAGAAATGTGATTTGTAATGATAGGCCTACATTCTAGCATAAAATTCCACAATGCTGACCCCTTCAGTGGATTTCTAGCAATAAGGATCCTCAATGGACCTCTAGAATCCAAATACTTATCTTGTAAGATTTTAACCCATAGTTGATCTGGATTTTCATCCATTTCCCAAATTAACTTAGCACCCAATGCCTTGTTAACATCATGCCATCTATGCAAACCCACTCCTCCTTGTTTCTTTGACTTACACAAAGCTTCCCATGCTACTAATGGAATCTTTTCTTCCTCAAGGGTTCCATTCCAAAGGAATTTCCTCATCCTCTATTCAATATACCTTAGCACATCCTCCAGAATTTTCAAACAGCTCATTGAAAAAGTAGGAATTGTTGAGATAATAGTCTGTAGCAATAAGATTCGTCCTACAAAGGAAAATCATCTCCCTTTCTAACCATCCTTATGCTTAATACAACCATCAATCAAATCTTTCCAAAGATTAGAATTGCTTCTACCCTGAAATAGTGGGATACCTAAATACTTATTAGGTAACATCCCATGCTTTACCCCAAAAATTCTACAAATCCTTACCTGAATATTGCTTGTTGTATTAAAGAAAAAGATCTCAGATTTATGCCAATTAATGAACTATCCTGACACTTCCCCCATAATCCTCCAAAAAAAAATTAATACACTGAGCCTCTTTTAAACTCACCTTCCTTATTAAAAAATTATCATCCACAAACTGTAAATGTGTGACCAAATCCACACCTCTTGCAACTTGCAACCCATTCCACTTTTTATCCTTTCTAGCTTTATCAATCAATCTCCCCAAGACTTCAGCCAAAATAATAAATAGAAAGGGAGATAATGGATCCCCTTGATGAATGCCTCTTTTCATTTCAAAGAAACCTTGAGGGCTTCCATTGACTAGCACAAAGATACGAGGGTAATCAATACAAGAAAGGATCCATTTACACCAACCTCTACTAAAGCCAAACCTATCAAGAACTTTCAGTAGAAAAGTCCTATTCACATTATCATAGGCTTTATGAATATCTAATTTAATCCTCATCCCTGCCTCCTTGTTCAATTTCAATGAATGAATTGTCTCATGGACTATAATAATACCTTCATAGATAGACTTCCCAGGGGCAAACCCACTCTGTTCAGGAAAAATAATTGTAGGCAAAACTAGCTTAAGTCTATTTGCCATAACCTTGGAAATCACTTTGTAAACTATGTTACAAAGAGAAATAAGCATGAAGTCATTGAAGGTCACCCTCTCCCCCTTCTTGGGTATGAGGGATAGAAAGGTATTATCCAAATCTTTGAAAACAAAGGTCTTCCTTCTCGACTCCTCAACAACTTCCCAAAAATTCCCAAGCTTCTTGAAAGAAAAGAGCAGGAAATCCATTCGAACCAAGTGCTTTTTCCTTCCCCATACTAAAGAGAGTCATTCTAACTTCCTCCTTTGACACCGAGAAAATCAGCATTCTATTTTTGGCATCTGATATCAACTTAGGGATTCCATCCAACAAGCCAAGACACATCTCCTTGAAAGCTTCCTTTTGCTAAACACCTAGCAGCTTCTGAAAGAACCTAATAGCCTCCCCATTGATCTGTGCTTGATCTATGACGGTATCGCCATTATAATTTTTAATGGAGAAGATCTTGTTAATTGACCTCCTTTCCTTCACAGATTTATGAAAATACTTAGTGTTACGGTCACCTTCTTTAAGTCACAATTCACAAGACTTTTTTCTCCAAAAGATTTCTTCCTTCTGCAGCACCGTAACATTGTCAGTTCTCAGACTCATCTCTTGTTGGTAAAGAGCATCATCCATTCCTCACATCCATAACCACCTCATTAACCTCCTCTAAATTCTTCTCTAGCTTGAACTTTTCATCAAAGATATTTTTAAACACCTCCCTATTCCAAACATTCAATTGCTTCTTTAAGAACTGCAACTTCTTTAAAAACTTGAAAGCACAGGAGCCTTTCCATTGAGGAGCTAAAATCCACCAACTTTTAATCAAATCAAAAAAACCATTTTCCTGTAGCCACATCTTTTCAAAATGAAAGGGGCATGCTCCATTTTGAATCATCCCTAATATTTAAATGGATAGGAAAATGATCAGAACCTATAAAAGGTAAAATGTCTGCTTGGCATAACCACTTCGTTCTCATCCACTCACCACCCAAGAGGAAATGATCAATGTTTTCAACAATATTAGCGAAACCTTTCCTAAAATTAGTCCACGTAAAATCTTTGTTAGAGAAAGGTAAATCTTGCAGATTATTCATAAGAACAAAATCTGCAAACTCCTAATGACTTCGATTAAAACTAGCTACCCCTCCTAATTTCTCACTTGGCGATAAAATAGCATTAAAATCACCACCCAACAGCACCAACTTGCTCGCCCCCAAACTTAGTTTATCTGTCAAGGTTGCCCATAATTGAGACTTTTGGGTCTACTGACATGGTCCATATATATTAAAGTCCAAAAAACTCATCTGTAGCTGAAAAGAAGAAATATTAACTAGTTGCCAGTGGGAACCAGAATCCACCGGGGAGATACAAATAGAATTCTCTTTCCAAAGAATCCCCAAGCCCCCAAAAGCACCATTCGCATCAACCATCAAACACTTCCAAGCCAAAAATTTCTTAGTAAAGACCCCCCTACCTTCATCGTTGAGCTTCATTTCTTGTAAAATAACAACATCTTAATTTTCCTGATCAAGCATGCGTTTGACCAAGCGTAATTTTTTAGAGGCATTTTAACCCATGACATTCCATGAAAGCATCCCCATGGCTTTCGAGAAGAGGTATAACCTCTTCCTAATCTCAGCAGTTTAGCTTGGTCTATTGCACAACTAGCCAAGGCAAGTTTAACACTCACTAGTTTTGGGCCCCTCTTTTTCTTTTCTGCAACCTTAGGTTTGTTAATACATGATGGAGTCATTCGAATGGATCACTCTTCTTCCATCACTAGAAAATCCAAGACCCCACAATCATCTATTCCAAGATCTTCATCATAAGAGAACTCTAATTCTGAAGCTAGTGCATCCCTCCTACATTTCTTCTCACTATTCAAAAAGGACTCCAGTGTTCTAATAGGAGAAATCTGTATATCTTTGTATATTTCTTCTTCCACCCAATCCTTGCCCTTCGATAAAGGAGAATCCCCCATCTCCTTCTCCCCATTCTCTCCCCCCCCCCCCCCCCAAATCAATAGCTCTCTCTCCACTAGAAAGTGATTAGAATTCACACCATCACTCCTATCTAAGGTATCCAGAACAACAGAAGTAGGACCTTGATGGACTAGAGCTTTCTGAATGGCTTCCTATAGAATCTTCTGTGAGTAAGGGGTCTCTATAACCACCTGTCTAGACTGGGCAGCAGTCTCACCATTCTCACCAATGTCTTTCCTGCTCCCATTTCTGCTAGAGTTTAACTCCCAATCCTTAGAGTCGACCCCAAAAAATTTAGGTCTACATATCATTTCCTCCTCAAAGGAAATTGACCATGGGGGAATGATTTCTCATTGCTACTCAATCTCCTTCAACAAGTCCAAGCAAGAATTCTCCATTTTCCCCTTCCATTTCCCTGTCTGCCCCTGAGGAGTGGCATGATCAGCATAATCCGCATCAATCACCACTACAAATTGTGCTTTTGGAGTTTAGATAACAATTTGGTCAGGAACAGAGTAACAATATTGCATCCTAATCAAAATCTTAGAAAACTAAAAAAAGTGATTCTTTTCCAGCACCTCTTCAGATTGAAGGAAAACCCCTATACTGTTCCCAATCATCCTCAAGGTTTCCTCATCCTTATATTCCCATGGAAGATTTTTGAGGTTTACCCAAACCAAAACTTCCTTCACTTTTTTAGTCTCTGGGCTAAAATTAGGATGCCAATTACAAACATAAAAGCCTATTCCATCCATCATGTAAGGGCCTCCACTCAGTATAGCCTTCTTATCATCAGGGGTTGGACAGATAACCATATAAAATTCATTCCCCAAAGGCTTGAGCACCAAATTTTCCCCCTAATTATTGTTCAACCAAACCTAGATTTTCCTTAAAGATGGCCAAGGTCTTAACCATTTCAAGAACAAAGCCCTACATTGAAGGCATTTAACCAACTCATTCCAAGAAAGATTTTGTACTGGGAGAGTTGACACCCTAAAAATATTCTTATTAGGGGTTTTGGAAGACATACCCACAACTGTCAGTTACCCCTACTGGACTTGTTTTGGTTGCCAAAACTTCCTTTCAATCTGCTTAAAGTCAAAATGACAAGGCAAGCCAAGTTACTGTTAAAAAACTAGGATGCTCCATTTCCTTTCCACCCAGGCCTTTGATCATGCTGCTAGCCCCTGCCTGAATCATTACTAATCCTTCATTGAGAATCCCTAACATAAACCTATTTATCCCGATAGTAGTTTGAAAACGGCCATGATCTGCTCGCGGCTCCATTCTCCAGACCAGTCTTCCCATGTGCTTTTTACATGAAGCATCTTTTACCTCTATTCCAGTTATCTCACCCATCTCGTTGCAGCCAAGGTGTCGTTACAGCCATGCCTTCAAACCCTATTTTTTGTCAAGGAGGGCACCAAGCTTGTCTGGTCTCCATTTTTTAATAATAATAATATTTAAATATAAGGTTATTGTAAATATATTTTATAAAATTAAATTGAATTAATAGTGTATTCTCATAATTATATTTTTAGAGAAAATGTTTCCTATTGAAATTTGTTAAGTATTTGAGGTTCTTTTGGTCTCAAAGACCCTAGCAAATCTAAGACTTGAATAAGTGAGAACCTAAACCTTGGTTGTAATCAAAAAACCTTTTCAATCTGTAATACTTAAGAATGAAAATGAAAACTTGAAACCATAGTAAAAAATGAACTTTTATGTTTTTAGAACCTAATGAATTATGAAAGTTACTTTTGTATGTACTTATGTGAGGTGTTGTTTACTGTTGTGGGTTTTGGGTTTGACTTAGTGCTTTGACCAATTAAGATGTTTACCAGAGGCTTGGGGGGTTTTGTTCTATGATGATGTTATGGTTAGTTTTTTGTCACAATATTTTATACCTAACCATTGTGATGTAGACATGTGTTTTCTATGATGATATTTGATCAGTGCTTGTTGGTGCTTTCCAGTTGCTTGTATAGAACTAAGGTGATTATTGTGACTTTCTTATTGTAACCTTTGAGTCATCTTATGGTGCTTTCTAGTTTCTTTTATAGGACTGAGGTGATGATTTTGATTTTTCTTTAGGTGCTTTCTAGTTGCTTGTAAAGGACCGAGGTGAATACTATGTTTTATCTATAGGTTCTTTTTAGTTGCTTGTTAAGGACTGAGGTGAAAATTGTAATTTTATGAGTTATTCTTTTTATGAGCTTAGGTTTGGTAATCTATGTGTATGTTAGGAAGTGACTTGCAATTGAGGCTGGAGCCCTAATTGGTTGCCTAGGTAACCCATTCTAAGTTGTTTTAAGAAGTTTAACATTTCATTTAATGGGTTTTAAATAACTAATAAGAGTCAATTTTTTTCCTTGCCCATGCCTTGAGTGCTAGTATAAGCTAGGATGGGAGTAGAGAGGATGATTGGTTGCAACCTTGATTTGTTAGTATGCTTTGTCTGTATGAAAGGATATTGGTGCTGCATAAAGACACTAGAGGGTTGAGATCTAGAGAGGTTGCCAGGGTAACCTTAAAGTTGGCTCATGAGATGACACTTTCCCACTTACATAGTAGATTTTCTATGTGTCATTGTTGCCTCTGGGTTTAGATGTTATTTGTCTTGGTACCCTTTGAGATAGTTTGCTATCAAGTGTTTCCTTGACCTAGATGCTAGTTATGACTTGTGGATTATTTTCCATATGGGACTTGAGATTATCTCCTTAGCATAGTGGGAGTGGGTCATTTAGGTTCCACGAGGTTGGGTGGTAGTTCTTTTTACTTATACCATTGAGATCTAACAGCTAGATGTCATTGCTAGACGTACTTGTGTAGTTGTTCCTTTCTTTCTGATCTTGTATTTCCATTGGATAGTATTATTTTGTTGTATTGCACTTTTATCAAAGAGCTTATGAAATGATGTATTTTATTGATGATGTATATTCTTTGAGCTTTTCATACCATGTGAATTGTATACTGGATGATTATTCACTCTGGTTATGCCAAGTGGCATCCTCTATAATTGTATATTATTTATTGGATTTGTACTTGTGATTATTCCATGATGTGGATGTTGGTTATGTGTTAGATTTAATATTAATAAACTTTTGCATGTGATTCAACGTCATGGAACCCTTAAGATATGTAATATATTTATGATGGTTGTATGTATGTGAGTTATTGCTTCCACTGTGTTATCTCTTGTTGTTTATTATCTTTCAAAAAAAAAAAAGTTTGGCAAACTTAGTGAAACTTTAGGTTGATTTCTTTTGGGTTCCTGGCAAGGTGTTACATGCAAATTCATAATGTCCCTAATGAATCTTTGTTGGTTGTGTCTTGGGATGAGTTTACACTTTACTAGGAATTAAATCACAAATAATAGAAAAATAAAAAAATTCACATGGTCTTAACTTCTTTAGTTAAAAATATCATTGAGTTTATTAAGAGACATAATAGAAAAATTCAAGATGCAATTGATAAACACTTGCGTTACTGTAAGTTTCAATCACTAAACAAATAAATCTCATCCAGGTATTGATTTTTTTTTTAACCATATTTTACAATTTTTTATCATTGTTTGATTTTAATGTTTGATCTTTGGAAATCTTGACTTTATTCTGATTTTCTCACTTGTATAATTTGTTGACCTCATTTTTTATCGCAGCCAATTCAAGATTTTCCCCTAGTTGGCACGATAAAAATGATGATAGACAAAAATAAGTCCTAGACCACGATGAGAACTTATTTGCAAGACCCTGGTATTCATGTGGGGGTTATTATAAATATGTACAATGAAAATGGGTGTGAATGGATGAAATGCATTGGTAGATGTAGAAGATGTCTCGATACAACTAGCATCTATTTGCTAATTTTTCATGACTTGTTGTATCTATTGTAGGCCAATACTATTGCAATCATCTATTCTTATCTGGTGATTATTATTTTGAATTTCAACCAATTAAATGGAAGTGGTTTTGTTTTTGTTTTCCATTTTTTACTCTTTTTAATGTTTATGCATGAGACTTGTAAGTTTTAAAATCACTAAACTTATTTTGAGTTCATTTGATTTGTTCAAATATATGGAGTCTTATAGGAGCAAATTTCCAACAAGCACTACCCTATTCCATGACAATATTTTAGGATGCACATTTTTAATAATTTCTCAACTATAACAAAGTTATGACTATTAAGTTTTATTTGTACTACTCTATTTACGACAAATAAAAGTCATTATTACTATTTGAGTTGAGTTTAGGTAATTACAATTATAAAATAGTCTCTTCACTTTAAAGATAAATAATTTTTAAATTAAAATATCTTCAAAATTATTTATGAATACAAATATTATAATCATAAATTTGATGTGTCTAAGAATGTTTTAATTTCTATTGTTACTATTTGGTTTAAGTTTAGCTATTTTTTAATCTCTTTTTTGGGATACAATCTTTTTTCCTATATTTTTAAGATATAATTTTATCTAAAGTATATTTGAAGGAAGTTGGTTAAAAAATACAACATGGCCTATACACTTATTTTTAAACTATATTTCCTCTTAGCATTGACAAATAAATAAATATCTAACTTTTGTTTTGTATAATCTACAAGTGCTACATTTAGAGGTAGTTATGAACTGGCAAACATATTATGTGTACAATAGCTATAAAAATGCTAACTAATACCAATAGAATAAATAATTGACATAGTGTTGAAAATTCATAACGTGCAAAAAAAGATTTATTTATCTTTTAATAAAATCATATATAAAAAATATATTGTTTCACATACCTGGAGTCTTATAGGAGCGGATTTCAAGCAAGTGTAAGGAAACTTACAACCAAAAATATTATCATTTCCACATAACCCATAATAGATTTGAAAAATAAGAAATAAAAATCCACATGCAAGAGAATAGGCAACATACCCACAAAAATGTGACATAGGATATACCCTAGGACACCCTCATTGAGGGGAAGAAAAAAAAACTAGCCTCCAAAAGCATCCATCACCATGTATTATTCAAAAAAATACCATTGCAATACAACCATGGAAGCCTTTAATCATAACCACAACCAAGAAATCTATGTGAACAATCATGAATCCACACATCTCATGCTATGCTCCCAACCTTCACAAATGCTTCCTTGGCTAACCTATCAAGTCTTGTCTCGCTAGACTTTCCTTTTTGTATTTTTTCCCTTTTTGTCTTTTTTTCCTTTTTGTCTTATACAACAACTACCCTTGTAGTTTCTTATATAGTAGCAAGTCCCACAAAACCACCAAGTGGTATTACATAAACCATGTACTAAAACCATGTAGTACCAAACCCATTGACCCCACATTTAATATTGGACATTTAATTCTTTTTCCCTAATATTAAATAATTACATCAAATATTATCACAATGTTACAATACAACTCATCAAGGATATCTCATGGGAATCTCTAATTTTGCACATCCATGTGCTCCTAGGTGCAACATTACATAATAAAATCAAATGATACAATACAACAATATTATGCAATGTGTGCAACACACATAATCTCAACAATCTCCCACTTGTTAGCACATCCACCATCATGGATCAATGTACAGCATGTGCTCTATCCCAGTACCCACAACAAAATCAAAATATCCAACATCTTAAACATGAATGATCTCACATCCTATTATGCCACTGTCATTGGACATACATAAAAGCCATCCAAAGAGAAAGTTGTTGGAATTCTTTAGAATAACTCGAGGGTGGGGGGGTGAATCAATTATCCAAAGTCCATATGTACTATTAAAACTTTTCACAGATTAGTGAACTCATAAAACATTTATCATCATGCATACATCCATAAGATTATGCAATCACTTAAAACTTGTAGGTTATTGTCAAATCAATTTGCAAAAATGTAAACATGAAACATAACAGATTCAATAACACACTTGACACAATGATTTACATAGAAACTCAATTTGGGAAAAACCACCAGTAACATGCTACTATTTCTCACTCTTCTAAAGTGATGCCCTGTGAAAGGTCAACCCTATTAAAGATTACAATGCACACTGTTAAATGTGACCCTATTAAAGGATTCAATCACCCTGTTAAATATTACAATGCACATTGTTAAATGTGACCCTATTAAAGGATTCAATCACCCTGTTAGGAGTGAGCCTTGTTAGAGGACTTTAGACCATTCACTTGGAATGTCACCTAGTTAAATGATTTACAAATGATTTTTAGGTCAACCTTAATCCAAAGGATTTACCCTAGTCAGATACAATTATTAGAGAGTAACAATAAGGCTTGATCTGATAACAACTTACAACTCCATTTGTAGATTATAGATTTTTGTTTCAATCCTCCATTCTACTTAGCTTTCACACACTTTAGCTCTGATAGCTTGTTCACCATTCAAGAATCCATACTCTTAAGCCTTCTTACTTAAATTTCCAATGTAGACTCTTCACTTAGGTCACTAAATGAAGCAATACCCTTGATTCCTTGTCTTCCTTAGGTTCTTGCACATGACAACCTTTGCTTCTGACTAGCCATCTCTATAAATAGAGAATTAAGATATTTTGTCATTTCATTCTCCATCATTCAATTTAGGGTTAGGAAAAATTAGGTAGGATTCAATGAATCTACCCCTTATTTCATGTGATTCCCTTCTAGAAACTTCTCCTTCAATCCTCTTTGAATTCACCTCAAAATGGTTTACCATGAATTTTATGCCACCAGCTCATCAATCTTATCTTCCATATGGTTCACACAATTTGAGAAGACAAACTTGTTAGCTCAGATCCATCAAATTCACAATCTTTCAAATAACGTTGACACTTAGCATTAACTAGCTTCTAATGCTCAAAACATACTACGTTGCTTGGCATCCACTAAAAAATAACTCAACATGAACTAAAGTTTATTGGTGCTTAGTATCAACTATTACACTCAACTTACACTAAAATTGACTTTTGCTTGGCTCCAACTAATTTTCTTCTCAGCTTGCACTAACTTTTCTAGACACCTATTGTCCACTCAACCAAGCTTGGCAGACAAAATTTGTTTAACTTGTTCTTCTAAACTCGCTTACTATAACCAACCTTAAGTAAATTATCAATGCATTATGATATTACTGTCTTAGCTAATTTTTGTACTCCTTTTCCATATCATAACTCAACCTTTGCTCTAGGTGCTATTGTCACATTATTTGATCGAATCCTCTTCATCAATCAAACAAGTGACAGTACTAAAATTATATAAGTAGTTTTCTTACCAGAAAATAGCAGGTTTGACATCAATGAAAAAACAATGATTGAAACACATTTATCATACTTGTATCAATCTATTTTCAACAAAAGCCACCCAACCTATCACATAAGAATCATAAATCCTATACCAACTAAAATGTCAAGAACAAACACCCAATCCAAAAGTAATCACATTTAACTATAGCTACCAAAAAATCCATAGCTAAAATAGCACCCATGGCATATGCCAAACCATCCAACTATTCATACATCCAAAAGTATACCAAGTGAATCTCACATAATCAACATATCCAATCTGTAACTTGCAATCAGAAGCCTTAAGAGAAATTCCTGTCATATATAAACCAAGAAGCTCTCACTACAAAAGAGAATGTAAAATATGTAACCAATCCACTCAACATCTCAAAGAAGTGAATCCATGTAGTGTCAAGGACATCTACAACACATTAACTAATAAGCTACAAGAACAACTCTCATAACAAGTCTTTAACACTCTCCCAAGTTCTCCACAACCAACCAAGGAAAGAGATAAATAAATAACCATGTCATCTCTCACATGACATACATGAACACAAACTAGTGATCACAAGCTCTAACTTATCTAAAATCCAATGTAAATGAAAATGGACATCCAAGAAGAGAATCGAGACCAAAGAGAAAATATACAAATCATAACTTGTATCATGGCCTTCTACACACACCTCTAGATGTAAATTGTGTAAGTATGATCTCCTCCATAAAACCCCAACCAAGAAGCCACGACAACACCCAAACCATACCATATAACTAATCATGGATGTAAGCCTCTCACAAGAATATCAAACTCATAGACTATTTCTAAACCAAGGAATAATCATTCCTAACCCAAGGAAAATGCCCAATATAAAACAATATCTCAAATTCAACCAACATAACAACATAAGCACAAGGAGATAACTAATGCTAAACTTTCTCTCAAATGAACCCTCTAGAACTAACTCATGTACAATAGCTCAAGATCCATATCAATGAAAGAAAATCATAAACATAATGCACTTGAGAGAAACAATGGGTTATACATCTCAAGTAGTAAATTGTCAAGTAGACCAAGAGTAGGGAATGAGAATGTTCATCAAGATATCCAAGTCTCCAACCAAGAATCATCTAAGAATAATCTCCTCTCAATTCATATTTGGCAAACGCCCCTCAAACTTCTTGGTGAAACCATCAACCGTCCTAACAAATATATCTCTAATCACAAGAGAAATCAACATCACCACCATCTCCAAGTATCCATGAGAACATGTAACCAATCAATCCATGCCAACTCCAAATGCAACATAGAAATATCATGAAGTATCCAATAAATGAACAATGTACTCAATACCAAGAAATTAAACCAAGATCAATGTCAAAGTTCCCACCATGGCCTCAAGAACATAAACATGACAACATGATCTAAACCATGACAACCAAAGAGATAACATGTTCCATATGAACATACCATAACATTTCAAAAATCTAAATGTGTATCAAGAGTATACCATGAAAAAATAATGAAACCATCCTAACACTAAGGACAACATGTAAAATGAAATCGTAAGCCACACCTTTACCAAAAACCCTATGAGTCATCAAGATGCAACCATCTCCACACACCATGAAGATAATAAGTGCACCATGCAAATGTCAAAGACACTTTTGCAACAATAGGATCTAAGACATGCTCCAACATTTGCAAACACTCAATAAATATATCAATGCAACCAATTCCCACTTAATCAAGGTACTAAGTCACCCATGGCATCATAAAATCCATCTCCTACATGAAGATCCTCCATGTCTACACTTACAACCAAAGTGTCAAGTACCAAGGGAAACCAAGATCTCCAAGCCAAGAATATACAAACCAAACCAGGAACCAATCCTACACTACCACATCATCACTATTACAAGCACTCACTAAACTATGTATCCAAGCTATCCATGACATCATGATGATAAATCATCCTCTAACCATGAGAATCAACCAAGGCATTAAACTATTAAAGAAATCAAAACGCACATCATGAGCTCCTCAAACTAAACCAAATAACCATGATCCTTAATGAAGAAGATATACCACCATAACTAAATCAGGAATCCAAACTAATGAACACCAACTAATTACTTACATATCCAATCATGTCATGCCAAAATCTATGGGACCATGATCACATCCATGAACCAAGCATCTAACTCTTAAAATGTCCAACTTTTTAGCATAAAATAGTCAACTACAATCCTCCACCATGATTGTACCTAGTAACAACCTCTCATCCCTTCTACATAAAGACAAATTAGAAAAACACATGAGTAAGGGCATCAACAACCCAAATCCAAGCCACCAATTTGAAAATGCATCAATAATGAAAGATCAACAGGCACAGACAACCCATATCCAAGCCATAAATAAAACCTTGTAAGTATAGACCATATAAAACATTGTACAACTTGTAGATACAAGTCATCATACATATCCAAACCAAACAGTGATAACTATATCATCATGAGTTCAATCTGAAATATAAAGTGAGTATACAATGACATCAAATATCAAATCTCCAGAATGTACATCATAAACTCATGATGTTACCATAGTCAATACATATAAATCATTTAGATCAATATATCACCAAATAAAACATACCTAACCTACACCAAATCTGAACCAATGTGTAAAGCTCCAAGATCTTCTTATTGACTACTTGAAGTCCAAAATCTAACTCTGTATGCCCATGTTATTCCCAAATTTGTGCTCAAAATAAATAACATCTAACTTTTGGACTCTTAAAACTTCACAAAATCTCCAAATCACAAACATAAACCTACACCAAACTTTAGTGCTCTAAATTAGCTTTCCAACAACTATAATAAGCCCAAAATATGATATGCTAAATGACAATTATGGCCATTTTACCAAGACATTCTTTTTATCATTTTCACAGTGATTTTTTTTGACAAAAATTCTAACAGGATTAAATTTGACAGTCGTCATGGACTAAAACTAAAAAACCCTTTCACTTTCTCTTAACATGGCCAAACTAGGGCATATTAATATCAAAATTTATGAAAAAAACAATCTGGATCCAACGGTGAGTTTTTTTTTTGTCTAGGAGGTCATTTCTGCAAGCTCCCTATTAAAAACCCCATTTTAATAAAACATCCAAAAGACCCTTTTGATCAACAATTTCACATGCCCAAAATTTGACAATGTCTCATCATAAGAGCAAATCCAAAACCCTTAGATCTGTAATTAATAACCTACAAAACCATATATCTTGTCCTTTTTTATCCTTTCATGTGTTCCCATGGACTCAATCTAGGGTTACAATAATAAAACCATAGCTGTGATACCACTTGTAAGGAAATTTGCAACCAAAACTATTATTGTTTCCACATAACCCATAATAGATCAAAAAAATAAACAATTAAAATCCACAAGCAAGAGAATAAACAACAAAGCCACAAAAATGTGATACAAGATATACCCTAGGAAACCCTCATTGAGGGGTAAAAAACCACACTTTAAAAGCATCCATCAGCGTGTATTATTTAGTAAAATATCATTGCAATACAACCATGAAAGACTTCAACGTCATAGCCACAACCAAGCAATCTGTGTGAACAAGCATGAATCCACACATCCCATGCCATGCATTCAACCTTCACAAATGCTCCCTTGGCTAACCTATCAAGTATTGTCTTGCTTGACTTTTCTTTTTACCTTTTTCCCCATTTTGTCTTATACAACAACTTCCCTTTTGGTTGCTTATATAGTAGAAAGTCTCACATAACCACCAAGTGGTATTACGTAAACTATGTGCTAAAACCATGTACTACCAAACCCATTGACCCCACATTTAATAGTGGACATTTAATTTTTTTTCCCCAATATTAAATAATTACATCAAATAGTATCACCATGTTACAATACAACTCGTTAGGGAAATCTCATGGGAATCTCTACATGTTGTACGTCCATCTAGATGCTCCTAGGTACAACATTACATAATAAAATAAAGTAATACAATATAGCAATATTATGCAAATATCTGCAACACACATAATCTCAATAGCAAGCACTACTCCCATTCTATGGTAGTATTTTAGGTTGCACATATTTACTAATTTCTCAAATACAACAAAGTTATGACTATTAAATTTTTATTTGTACTACTCTATTTACGAAAAATACAAGTCACTACATGCAACTTATTTTTTATTGCAATTTTACTATCATATTTGATATTTTTAATCTTTTTCTCATTTTTCTTATTTTTTTATTCTATTTGTTATTACCAAGGCCTCTCTTTACTAGGTTTTCACTGAGATTATCATTTTTTTAGGATCTTTTTCTATATTTTATGGATTTCTTCAAGACTATTTTCTAGATTTCATGAATTTTTATATTGAAGGTGTTAAGTACAAATCTAACCTTGAGCTATCAAGTATAAAATCTTTTGAGATGAATGTGATTGATGGGTTCTTGAAAAAGTCACTTTTATATGTTGATAATTGATAGATGCTAGACCTAAATATTGGTACACTAATAAAGGGACCCAGCCAAGTTCCATTGAGCTTCCCTTTCTTTTCTTTGTCTTATTGATTGTAGGGATTCTCTCTCAACATTAAATCACCCACTTGAAACTCCTTGGTTTTTACCTTATGGTTTTAACTCTATGACATGCATTTTTGGTAAACTTTTAGGTGATCATACATGCTTGTTTTCAACACTGATCAAGTATCCCAACCCTTGTAACTTGGATATTTTATATTATTTATCTAAAAGGATTCCTTGTAATAATATTCTCAATGATTATATTTCTACTTCAATGGGTCAGATAACTTCAAGAGCATATGGTGTGGCTCTCATTGGTGTTCTAATACTAGTGTGATAGTCCCAAAAAGAAGGATTTAATTGAATGTGTCAATCTCCACCAAAATCATTAATTATTTTCTTTATGATTCTCAATATCTTTTTATTTTGGGTCTTTTCTTGTTTATTACCAAGGGTATAGTGGATTGAAGAGCAGTGTTTCTTGATGTTAAACCTCTAAAATTATTCATCTACATCTTTATTATTTATGTGCTTACTATTATCAATTGTGATAGAAAAGTGATACATGGATATCTTCTTTCTTGTATTAGTAATAATAGGTATAGCCTCAACTCACAATGAAATATTTTTTCATTGTAATGATACACTTATGTCCATTAGATGACAGTGGAATAATCATACCTATGAGATCAAATCTTGAATGATATAAAGGCTAGGAATTAGTGAGAAGCTACAACTTTTGAGTCGGTATATGATGGATTTCCTTTCAACATACTCAATCATTTTGCCAATCTTCCCTATGAGATTTTCTTTGTTGAGAATATATCTGAGTGGATCTATCTTCACTACAAATTTGATTGGATGGTCAACATGTAATGTCTCATATTATATGATGGAAATTCTAGTGCTAGAATAACTCTTTCAATGAAGGTATAATTGAGTTTATATTTAACTAATCTTTGGATGATAGAGTAAAATGTTTTTCCTCTTCCCTCAAAATCTTGTACCAAAAGATATCCTAATCCTTTTTATTGGTTGAGATGTATAATAATAGTGGATTCCCTTCTAATAGTGCCATGAAAATAGGTGGGCTCATGAATATTATTTTCACATATTGAAAGCCTCATCATGTTTCTCATCACATCTAAAAGAAGTATCACTATGTACTAGCTAAGCAAATGAATGATGCATTTCTTCTAATTGGGTGATTAATCTATGAATGGACTCCAGTCCTCCTTGTAAGGACCTTAGTTGGTTGATGTTTTTGGGAGATTCCATTTCGACAATATGTTGAAATTTGTTGGGTACACTTCAATTTCACATGGTGAAACAATGTACCCTAAGAGATTCCTTTAACTACATCAAATGCACATTTCTTTGGATTTAGTTGTGTCATTAATATCTCTAAATTCTTGAAGATCTTGTTTAGAATGTTAATGTGTTCTTCCTTGCTGAATTATTTTTCTAGCAAGTTGGGCCAACATAATACTCCATAAAGGTGTTCATCATGTCAGACCACTTTCATTTGATAAGTATCTCCTACATTCTTCAACCCAAATATTATGGTGTTCCAATCGAATTTCTCTATGGACATGTGAAATTTGTCTTATCTTTTTCTTTGGATTCTATTTTTTATTATAATTAGCTTTTAAAAATGCTGATTTAAGAGACAACATGTGATGACTTTCTATCAAGTCAACAATAGTGTCTATAGTGGTAGAGTAAAATCATGTTTAGGATGAGTCTTATTGAATACCTAGAAATATGTACAAACTTTGATGCTCTTTTTGGATTTGAAATGAGTACATGATATTAGATATCCATCATCGTAACCAATACATCAAATAAACCTTTCATCTAGCAAATTCTTCCATTTCTCTTTCACTAATAATCTTATCTAAGGATGCATTTTTCTAATATATATTTTTTAACTCATTTAGCTCCTAGAGAAATATTTAGATGATGCATGATTGAATTTGGATCTACCCAAGCATGTTTGCATATAACCAAGAGAAATTAATTTGGTATGAACTATTGTCTTTCTTTCTCAGGAAAAGGTTTTTCTATATGTATAATCTTTGGTTTTACCTCTATACCAATGTTAATTGGCTTTGTACCTCTGAGAATAGAAGATGTCTCCTAATAATACTATGGGATTTTTTCAATTCTCTCATCTTTTGGTGCCTTTGAGATATTTTCATCTTTAGATGAATCCTTTATTTTTATGTTTTATAGATCTAGCACTACCACATCATGGTTTTCACCACTAGATATTTTATTCTATTCTATTATTTTTTCAATTGAGAAAATTGCACCCTCTTAAGTCAAAGCATCATTTTTTAATACACTAATGGAATATGTTTTTAGTTAAACCGCATTACGGTACAATAAAATAGAATAATCACTAGGAATGTATACCTAAATAAGTTGGATTTGTTCACAATCAATTAGATCAGGATGTACAAGTGATAGGGGATCATGAGATTGGTTTGGGTCATTGAGGGTAAGGGTCCTAATAGTAGTGTGTTCAAGGTTTTAGGTAGTACATTTGAGGTCTATAAGGTGAGATTCCTCCATATTATCTATCGTGTTAGGAATATCTCCATCCTTATTAAAGTACATGTCGATAAATTATGATCCATCTTCAAATTTTCTATGCTATGATCTTTTTCCATCAAATAATATGGATATATATGTATGCAATCCATATTCAAATGCTTCATTCTCTAAATTTTTCCCCTTAAATTAGGCATGCATAAATTAGTGCATAAATGTTCTTATCTACACATGATTATTTTAAATAAAAATCCTACTCCCACTACATAGAGCCTTCATCATTGTAAGCTTGTAGTTTATGGATTTGAATATGAAGGTTATGTATATCATCTTATCATGAATATCTCACTCCCATTTTCTCTTTATTAGATTGGAAAGTGGGTTGTATTGGTTTTATGATTCCTTCCTTTATTTATGATAGGACATGATCCTTTGTAATACATATATTGCATGGTTTGGAAACCCTTACCATATTTATGTATAGGTATGTCGATGTTTTGCACTCTTTTCTTAGATGCATTTTCTTCCTTATACATCCATTTCAAGATCTCTTTATCTTCATTATAACTTGGATTTTTTCTTTCTCTAACAAAGGAACCATGGTAGATTTATTAAGGTTTAGGTACTGGTGGTTGTGATGTTTATGATTTCTTGTATGACCTAAGATGGAGGGATAAACTTTGCAATGATAAAGTATATTATTCTACTTCTTTTTAGTTTATTAAAGTTTGTTATAAAATTAACATCATTTGTTCTATGTTTAAACAACTCAATTAACCACCTCCTTTCCTTTACCCTTGTTAGATGAGATTGCATTAGAAGAACTAGTGGGGCCTGCTTCTTTGTCTTTTCCATTGTGTGATGAATATGGAAAAAAAATAACTAGAGGGATAGACCTATTTTCATTTTCCTTTACATGGTGAATATGAGGTAGAAGCTTCTCCATTTTTTTCTTTATTTTAATCATTTAAAGTGGATCTTACCTATTGTGTGGTATAAGTGCATTTGTCACTAGTTTGATACTTTTGTAGTACTAGAATGGGTTTCAATTATTGAAATTTTTTATTTCATGACCTATGTGTGGAAACTTTAGACATTTATGATAAATAGATGGAGCCACTTGCATTATACTTATTAAGTGTCTACCTAACAATATGATGTAGTATCTAAGGTAGGTGTATCCCCAAAGGAGATGACCAAGCCTGTAGTGAATAACAACACAACTGAAGTAAACAAGATACAATAAAAAATAAACTCTGATATTAGCAATAGATCTTGAGTTATATCAAATAAACCACATACATGTCAAGTTATAAGGCATTCTCAGTTATGACCAATACATTCTAGATTACAAACCAAAATCTTAGCTCTTGATATATCTTCTTGCTCCACTATCCATGATACTTTACAAGACTCAATTACATTACATCTATAGCCATCAGGACACACGAGTCGACTTAGAGTTCACAATCTTCCATAATAGGAACCATGTTATACAATATAGGACTGACCCTCAATGATTTAATGACCAAATACATAATACATTGTAATATATTTGATGGCCTTAGATATAGGTCCAAACATTATTCAATCATCTAGATCCAAGAGTGCATAATTTAAATCTTAAATATAGAACCTCGCTGAAATAAATACCACACATCATAAGAAGAAGAACATAGGAAATCAACACCTAAGAAGATGAAGCTTAAGTCCTACCAATTATAACATTAAATTTTATAAACATCAGATAATGATCCATGATACGTCCATAATAACAAGCCAAGCCCATAGAATATGGAAAGGGAAAACAAGTGTTTGTCAAATCAAACTGTCAAACAAATAACTAAAAAGTAGAAAACAAGAAAATATCTTTTTGGTGATGCAATATTTCCAAAATCCCAAGGATGCTTCTACATTATATACTTTAGGTGAAAAAAAGATATTTAATAAGGACTTATGAACATATGAAATAATTCATAACATAAATCCCATGCTCATTCTTGACCCATAAATCCTCTTCATCAATCAACATAGAAGTTTGCCCAAGCATATTGTTGCAACCAACCATTCTATTAGATGTCTTAGATCTACTACTGCTTCTACTTATAGAATCAAATGAATCATGCATGTAGCGTACCTTCATCTGATTAGAAGTTTTATCTCCTTTAGTTCTATCCTCAATCACAGGTTTTATTGTCCTCAAACTGAAATTCTTGAAAACACACAGGTTCTTTGTCTTTCCTCCTTCCTCATCCTTTAAAGGAATGTAAATAAACTTTCTTCCATCCTTCTCAATTGTAACATTATTATTTCTACAATCATGTATAGATCCTTTATTAAATTTCCAAGGTCTACCAAGTAAAACATGACAAACATTCATATCAACCACATCACATAAGGCTTTGTCGTTAAAAGGTCCAATACTAAAATTAACCGAGCATCGTTCTCTAACCTACACCCAATGATAATCTTAAAATTAACTAATACCATAAGGAGTGTTTCAATAGTTTTAATTCAAATTTCCTAACCATTTCTTTGGATGCAAGATTATCAATACTACCTCCATCCATAATAACCTTAAAACATTTAACTCTAGACTTACAAATAGTTATGAATAAGTTCCTTCTTTGCATTGGTTCCTCATCATGATTAGCCAACATGATTCTTCTCATCAAAAGAGATTCTCCAACTTTAGGTGAAGCCAAATCAAGATTAGAATTTTCCACTTTCTAATTTTTCTATACTACCAAGTTTTGTTTGTCAATCTTCATACCAAGACATTCAAAATCTCGATGTCCATGTTTACCGCATTTAAAACAAGTATCTTTGAACACGTATTTCTTATCTAAAACTACTTGCTTATCCACTTTTTTCAATTGTTTACCTTTCTTTCTTCCTAACTTATCTTCTATCTTCAATGCATATTAATAAGAATCTTCAACTAAACTAAGTTTCACCATACTCAATTCATCCTATACATTGAATTTCAAACAATTAATATACCTTGTAACCTTTTCCTTAGAGTTTTTTCGATGTAAAAATCTGATTTGTATCTTGCAAAATTATTTATTATTTTCTTTTACAGACATATCTTTCTATTTCAAGTTCTACAACTTCTTAAACAATTTAAGTTCATAATCTCTAGGAATGAATTTACCCTTCAATATAGAAACCATGGGTTTCCATCTACTAATCTTAGGTCCATCATTATCTTCTCTATCCTTCTATAATTATTTCCATCATAAGGCAAAATGACCTTTCAACTTAGTTTTTTCTAACCTAACCCTCTATGGATATACAATATCTTCAAGCTCAAAATAATCCTCAAGTTCAATAATCCAATCTATCAATTTCTCAAGATCTAAAGAAATAGGATAATTTGATACATCCATTCTGTGATTCTTACCAACTTATGACATAGCTCTTATCAATATTTCTACTTCTATAGGGATCTCTACTTCAAGTCCTTCAAGATCTTTAGCAATTTCCACATATTCATCCTCTATTTTAGTGTTTCTTCTTAATCCATTCAAGAAATTTTGGATCTCATTCCTCATCTCTAACTTTAATTCTTCATGAATATCTACCTATCTCATAGTATTCATTGTTCTAGACAACATACTAAATCAAAACAAGGTACAACTACCTCAATCTTTGACAATATATCCATGAACAAGAAGTCAATATGTATGTACTAGGTTACCAACACAAATTTAAAAAGTCATCTGTAATTGTGAACCAAAACCACAATCTGCCACCTCACAACCAAGAAGTCCAGGTCTTGAAAAGTCCACCAACATTAACCACAATCATATCAGTCACCAATCAGATAAACCTTCACTCTAATACCTACTGATACAGTTCAAGGCATGTGTATCCCCAAAGGATATGACCAAGCCCCCAAAAAATAACAACACAATAGATGTAAACAAGACACAATTAAAAACAAACTTTGATATAAATAACAAATCTTGATTTACATCAAATTAACCACATACATGTCAAGCTATAAGGCCTTCCTAGTTACAATCAATGCATTCCAAATTATAGACCAAACTCTTAACTATTGAGCTATTGCTCCACTATTCATGATACTTTATAAGACTCAATTACATTACATATGTAGACATTAGGACACATGTCAACTTAGAGTTCACAATCTCCCATAATAGGAAATGTGTTATACAATATAGGACTAACCCTCAATGAATTATCAACCAAATATATAATACATTATAATATCTTCAATGACCTTAGATATAGGTCCACACATTATTCAACCATCTAGATCCAAGAGTGCATAAGATTGTATCATCTTAAAATGGGTGCACTTTCCTTCTAAGCCCTTTTAGCACCCTCTCCATAATGCCTTTTTTGGACCATGGATGTACTTGTGCTCGATCCCCTTTTCTCTTATCTTCTTCCTCTTGCCACCCTATTTCTTCTAGTATCTGCCTCTTCTTTTTGTGGCACTTTGGACCTGGTCCCTGGGACTAGGTTGACATGTTCTAGAGTAGGTCGACCTAGTCCTCAATGATTTTGAGGCTTGGAGCCCAAAAGGCCTCGGGGGTTTTATTATTTTTATTTCATTCTCTTGTTAGCTTTATTATTTTCTTGTCCAAAAACTCATATATAGGGAGACTTGGAGGCTTCATTTTTAGATCACACATTCAACTAATCTAAGTTCTTACTCTCAAGTCAAGATTTCTTTCTTTTTCATTCAAGGAGTTCAAGTATTCAATATTTTCAAGCATTCAAGCGAGGATATTTCTATCTAGCATTGGAGGATCCTATGTGAGCATTTCCTCTTCAAGATCTAGCGTATTGTTGGTCATCAAGGGAGAATATCTACATTAAAGAATTCATCATCTTCTTCATTGATGTACATTTACATTCATGGAACCATGATGGGATTATCGTAGATCTAATGAAAATAATGGAGATACCCTATATTCCTAATTTGAGATCTACAACACATTTACATACAAAATCCTTATTAACAAGGGTTTCAAGTTATACCATCTTAAAATAGATGCACTTTCCTTTTAAGACCTTTTAGCTCCTTCTTTCAGGCCATGGATATGCATGTGCTCAATTTCTTTTTCCCTCCTAATCTTCCTCTTTCCACCCTTATCATACTCCTTTCAATGGCACCTAGGAATTGACCTCCAGGACCAGGTTGACCTAGTCTAGACTAGGTTGATCCAGGTCAACAAAATCCTCTCAGGTCAACCTAGTTCCTGAAAGTTTTGGAGCTCCTAGCCCGAAAGTCCTTGGGGGTTTGATTAGTTTTTTACCATTATCCAATCAACTTGTATTATTTTCCTACCTGATCACTCATATATAAGGAGACTTATAGTATTCATTTTCATATCTCATTAACTCTGAAGCATTGCATTCATTCAAGCACTCAAGCTCTTGCTCTCAAGTGAAGATTTATATCTTTTACATTTAAAGAGATCAAGTATTCAAGACTTTCAATCATTTAAGAAAGGAGATTTCTATCCAGTGTTGAAGGATCCTTTGTGAGCATTTCCTCTTCAAAATATAGCTTATTATTGGTCATCAAGGGAGGAGATCTGCACTGAAGCATCCATCATCTTTTTCATTGATGCACTTTTATGTCCATGGCACCATGATTTAATTATAGTAAATCCATTGTAAAGATTGGAGATACCCCACATTCCTCATTCTAGATCTAAAATACATTTACATACAAAATCCTTGCAAACAAGGGTTTCAACCAAGGTGAATCCTAACATTTATATTGTCTTTCAATCATTTACATTTACATTTCTTAATTATAGTTAATTCCTTAACATAGGGCTTGACCAATGCAAGCCCTCATCAAACCCAAACCCAAAAACCTTTCTTTTCTATATTGATATACAAGTTGGGAGAAAAAAAGATTACAAATCTAAAAACTACTATTTGTAAGGTTTCTAGATTTGTCAGTTGTAGATTGTCAGACTACATCAACCTAGTTGCAAGAAGTCTTCCCAAGTCAGCCTAGTTGTTCATTCTCCATTTTTACGAAGATTTTTGGGTTTTGTTCCTTTTGTCATTTCATTCCAAGACTCATGAATGGATATTCGGATACAGTTCAAATTCGGGAGTTTTGGAGCTAAAATGCATCTTCCTCTACACATTTCAAGGTGAGTCATTTATATTTTATTTCTTTTCATATATATAAATCTTAATTAGGCTAATTATGTTTACATATCATCTAGATTCACTTTATTTAAGCAATTAGTTCAATTCCACATCAAGGGACAAAGAGTACATTTCCTTGTATTGCATTCATTTTTATAATTCAAATTTAGTATTAGCTTCCTCCTTCCTTTGAGTTATAGCTAATCTAATTTGGATCACAAGTAGAATCATATTGGGAAATTCCCCTCTTTCCCTCACACACATGTTTGAATGGATTAGTGACCCCATAAAGTGGAGGCCTACATCTTATTAAAGTGTTTCTATTTTATCACCAAACATTTTGTTGAACCTAATTGTGCCTCAATGAACCCCCTCTCTTTTTTATTTTGGAGTTAGATCTATTTTTCTCTCTTATCTTTCATAGAGTTAGATTTGGCTATCTTGTGTGTTGTTAGATCTCTCTTTTATGGTCTTTATTACATTTGCATTGTTAGATCTCATTAGGGTTTCCTTTTTTCATCTCCTCTTTTAGGAGCTTAATTAGACGAAGTCCATCCTATAGCATTCTCACTAGGCGAATCCATAGAGTCATGGGCTACTTTGATCATGACTCCTCTTTTCTTCCTAGAACTCATGATGACTCACATTTTTTCTCATGATTTAATCCTATAATGGAGCATAACCCTTCTCACTCATCCCATGATGAATATGATGCTTTAAGAGTTCCTCCTTCACAAGTTGATAAGCTTTCTAGTGAATTAGATAAATTAAAATCTTGGCTTGCTCAAGAAAATTCGAATCTTGATAGTGTTGTTGATGTTGAAGCTCTTTGAAGCCTATTAATAATGATGACAATAATATTTCTATCTTGCGTAGTATATCTCACCTTATTAATACTCATGCTAGGTCCTTGATAGAATGTGCTCAAGAGATGGGATATCTTCCTCCTTCCACCACCATTGAACCTTCCATCCTAACTTCCACCACTCTTTCCAAAAATACCTACACATTTTTCCTCTTATGACTACTTCTACCCAAGTGTCTACTCCTTTATGTGTTGGTCTTCCTAGCCTTTCTCTTCCTATGAATGTTCCTCCTACTTCCATTCCTTCATCATTACCTTCGTATAATGTGGTTCCTTTTACTTATTTGAAATCTTTACCCGTTCATTCTCACCCTTTGCCAACATCTTTACATATTCTTTTTGCCTCTTATAATTTTTCTAATCCATCTAGCATACATATGCCTACTAGTGTTTCTTTCGATCCTACTGTTAGTACATTGGCTCAAACTGTCACCACTTTACAACAACAACTTGCTCAATTAACTCAATATAAGTACAATATTCCTACATGTGAAATTGCTAATCCCCTTTCCTTAGATATCCTTTATGTTTTTATTTAGAAACATGTTGAGGTATCTCATCTTGAGACTTATAATGGTAAGGGAGATCCTTTGATTCATGTTAAAAAATTCTAGACTATATGTAGTGGTTTTTCTCATGACTATAGTCTTATGGCTAAGTTGTTCCTTAATAATTTTAGGGATAGAGCCTTGCAATGGTATTTCTCTCTACCTTCTTATTCTATTGATTCTTTTCAAACTCTTGTTAATGCTTTCATTAAATATTTTTAGAATAATATTAGTCTTTCAATTTCTTTAAGTGATTTAATGCATTGTAAGTAGAATGTTAAAGAGAAATTTATTGAATATATTGGTAG
Organism: Cupressus sempervirens; assembly: GCA_028749045.1. Classification (NCBI taxonomy): domain Eukaryota; kingdom Viridiplantae; phylum Streptophyta; class Pinopsida; order Cupressales; family Cupressaceae; genus Cupressus; species Cupressus sempervirens. The sequence goes on from CM053793.1 coordinate 536,215,901, forward strand.
ATTTAAACATTTGTATGCTTAGATTTATTATCCTGATCTTGATCATGATATTTAGCATATATTTATTTATAATTTACAAAAAGATATTAGGGATAAAATTATCCTTACTGAGTATGCCTCCTCTTCACATCTATGTGCAGTGTTTCACCATTACCAGTTACAAGTGAGTCAACTCAAGAGCTCTACTTCGATGGATCATGTTTCTAGTGATAAGAGTGATGCTGCCAGAAATTCAAAAAAGTTCTCTAAACCTAATAATTTTATGAAAATCAAGTCTACAATTACAATTGATGATCAAGTGGCTACTATGTCCCAAGGTATGGCTAGTTTTTCTTATGTATTTCATCCCAATTGTTAGTGTACTCGTTTATTTGAGCCTTTCTCTAAGGTGATGACTAAGTTGATTCATGAAAATATTCTTAATTCCCCCTATTCATCATATTGATAATCAATTGGCTAAGTCTTTTGATTCAAATGATTTCTATCAATATCACCATCAACCAGGTCATGATACTCAAAAGTGTTATGGTTTGAAGAATGATATTCAAGACCTTATTGATTATAAGGCTATATATGTTTATGATCTACTTAATAACATGAATAGATCTTTTCTGCCACCCAATAAGAATTTATAGATTTACACTAATCCTTTACCTTCTCACTTAGTGAATGTTATTAATCAATCTTCTTCTTTTTATTGTCATATTGATTATGATGAGAAGATACAATATGAAAATCATTAATCATGTTGATTTACCACCTCAACCTTTGATTTTTTCTTCACTTGATCCTAAATAGACACCTATTATTAGCCTTAGTCAGTATGATATGTTTAAGGCACCTAATGATCCTCTTTACATCACTGCTATAGATGCTCATATTCTTTCTTGTGGTACTTTGGTTGATCCTTCCTCTATTGTGAATGTTATCACCGAATAAGACCTTTTTAACAAACAATTGCATAGAGATACTTACAATACTACTCTTTTATGGGTTTGAACTTGTAATGGTTTTCTTTATCGTCCTCAAGGTTCTATAACTTCCATTGTTACTTTATTAGGGAAATATTTTTTTAGTAACTTTATTATTATTCCTAATTATGATCAATTTCAAGTTAAGCTTGGTATTCCATGGCTTTCTTTCATACAAGATGTAGCTTATCCTATTTGTAAATGTCTTAAATTTCCTCCTAATGGACACATTATTAATATTAATCATTCTTTTTATAAATCATTGTGTCCTAGAGATTGTGTTGAGACTAATTTTTATTGGACATCTCATCCTAAAAAACCACCTACTCATCCTAATAACATAGAGTAGTTAAGATCATGGAGCTGAGTCTTCTTAAGGGTTGTTTGCTTGCACCTGTCTTCCCTACTACTCCTTCTAATTCTAAACCAGTTCTTCCCTCTAGATCTACTAAACCCATTGATGTCCCTTCTCTATAACCTTGGTAGTGGATCCTAATCCTTCTACTATATCTCGTAAGACTATTTGTAATCAACATGCTTGTCAGTGTCACAAGAACTATCAAGCTAAAGATAATGCTACAACTCATTCTCTTGCTTCTCAACCTTTACCTTCCTTTGATCAAATTATTTATGAGTCTTTTGAGGAGGTTAAACAAGGTAACATTATGCATTTGGATAAACATGATGATTCTATTTGTATTTTAGATTCTATTAATCTAGATATGGAAGATACTTTCGATAGTAGTGATGAAGAATTAATTGATATGGATACTGATTTTCCTAACATGTTATATGTAGATTAAAATCACTCATTGTAATGAGCATAGCGACTACCAAAGTCCATGATTAGAACTTGTTGTGATCCCTACTATAATGGATAGTGTTCCTCTTGTGAATCTCCATCCTTTAGCTAGTATTTTGGACCGAGATGGGGGGCACATAGAATGCTTGATGTGGACTTTATTTATCGTAGTAGTCTTTGTGATCTTGTGTTGTGTTTTCCCTTGTGTTGTGTTTTTATTTTACCTTTTGTCTTTCGATTTCCTTAGATGATCCTTGTTACTTTGTTGAGCTCAAGAGGATAAATTAACCATTCTGTTATCCACATTATTCTATTTGTATCTCTTTTCTTCTATATGTTGTTGTGTTACGTCGTACTTTTGATATTGTTCATACCAATGATCTTGTGTAGTCTTCTTGGTCGCTTATGATATGGTAGCAAGATTCTTTTGGTCTCCATATTATTAGCCCAAAAAGACTCTTCATTGTAGCTCTTCTGTGTGTTTTCCTCCATTGTGTCATAGTTCTACCTCCTTTGGGGAATGATATTATTTTCATACTCAATATAATATTACATGTTATCATATGATATTTCTTGCCCTAAAGTTAGTACATCCCTTTGTGCTCTTTCTTTTTGTTTAGTGGATGCATGTACGCTTTCATTAAAGAAATTTCTCTCATTAAGGTATTTGAAATCACTTTAACATAGGGGCATACACTGCACTCATCCTTTGTCCATGAAATACATATACAAATTATATGTATAACTTAGAGTACTTCAGACTTTAGTGATTGGTATGATTTCTAAGGTATACCCAAATCTATGCATTGTTACTTCATGTTTATCCCCTCTCTCAATTTTTTCTTCTAGTTTCTAGGAATTGTTCTTAGAGGCTTGGTCTCTTTTCTTTTTGGATCTCTCTTTAAACTATTGACAATTTGGGAGGCTTGGTCCTTGTTTTGATCCTTATTTTAACTATTAATAGTTTGGGAAGCCCAGTCTTGTTTGATCCCTTAAGGACACACACATCCTTATGCCTGGGTCACTTTTTTATTCTTCTTTTTGGGACATAGAGTTCTCTTGAAGTTGAATCCATTGATGGGTTGACTAGCATGCCACACACACTTTCTACAAGGAAACTTGCAACCAAAAATATTACCATTTCCACAAATAATCCATAATAGATCTTAAATAAATTTTCAATTAAAATCCACATACAAGAGAATAGACAACATACTCCCAAAAATTTGACACAAGATATACCTTGAGAAACCTTTGTTGAGATAAGAACTTAGCCTCCAAAAGCATCCATCACCATGTATTATTCTGAAAAATTGCCATGTTGCAATATAACCATTGAAGTCTTCAAATCCATAGCCACAACAAAGAAATCCATGTGAACAAGAATGAATACACACATCCCATGCCATGCTTCTAACCTTCACAAATGCTCCCTTTACTAACCTGTCAAGCCTTGTCTTGCTTGACTTTCCTTTTTTTCCTTTTTTTCCTTTTTGTCTTGTCTCTACAACTACCCATGCGGTTTCTTATATAGTAGCAAGTCCCACAAAACCACCAAATGGTATTACATAAACCATGTGCTACCTAACTCATTGACTCCACATTTAATATTGGACATTTAATTAATTCCTTAATATTAAATAATTACATCAAATATTATCACAATGTTACAATGCAACTCATCAAGTATATCTCATTAGAATCTTTACATGTTGCACATCTATCTAGATGATCCTAGTTGCAATATTTCATAATAAAATAAAATAATACAATATAAACAATATTATGCAATATGTGCAACACCCATTATCTCAACAATCTCCCACTTGTTTGATGCATTGCATAGGGTCAATTAGTAGCCACATGAATGAACGAAGAAATAATCACTCCTAGCACGTCTACCATCACGGATCAAAGTACACCATGTGCTCCATCCTAGTACCTAAAACAAAATTAAAGTATCCAGCATCTCGAATATGAATGATGCCACCTCCTATTATGCCACTTCTACTAGACATACATAGAAGCCATCCAAAGAGAAAACCACCCAACTTATCACATAAGGATCATTAAATTTTGTACCAAATAAAAAAAATGCCAAGCAAAAACACTTGGTCCAAAGGTAATCACATGTATCCATAGTTGTCAAATATCCATAGTTGAAATAGCACCCACAATAAGTTCCAAACCCATCCAACTATCCATACCATAAAAGGTATACAAAGTGAATCTCAAATCATCAACATATCCAATTTGTAACCTATGATCACAAGCCTCAAGAGAAATACCTACCAAATTTACACTAAGAAGTTCCCACTGCAAAAGATAATGTCAAATCTATAACCAATCCACTCACAGCATCTGATCAACGTGAATGCATGTAGTATCAAGGATATCCACAATACATATACCAATAACCTGTAAGAATAACTCTCATAATAAGTCTCCAACACTCTCCCTAGTTCTCCATAACTAACAAAGGAAAGAGATAACAGGATAGCCATGCCTTCTCTCACATGGCATACATGAACAAAAACCAGTGATCACAATCTCCAACCAATCTCAAATCCAATGTAAGTGAAACTTAATATCTACGGAGATAACCAAGACCAAAGAGAAACCATGCAAATAATATCCTATTTCATGTCCTTTTACACACACCTTTAGATATAATTGTGCAAGTATGATCTCCTCCATAAAACCCCAACCAAGAAGCCACAACAACACCCAAACTGTGCCATATAAATAATCATGGATATAAGCCTCTTACAAGAAGATCAAAAGGAGTCTTTCCATCTAAGGTTGGATGAGGAGATCTATTATGTATGTGAGTAGCATTGTTAATGGCTTCAAATTCAAGTGTAGGATCAAGAGACTTGGCCTTAATCAAGCAACTTTAGAGTGTGAACAATCTTTAATGTGGAAGATAAGATCGCTATGTACACAACTCCTGATAACACCTAAAGCCTCAATTGACTTGGGAGACAGACTTGAGGACTTACATCTTCTCATTGATGATGATTCTTCTACAATTGTTGTGAGGGCTCACTCTGACCCTCATGTCCATTCTCTACATGATAAATCTTCATAGGTTGGTGTAATTATGGATCCTTATGAACAATAATTAGTGGAGGTCTCTTTGTCAGTAGAGGAGACAGATGGTTCAGTGGAACAGGTTCAACAGACATCCTTGCCAAATCTGCATTCATTCTTTTCAGCACAGTTGGAAGGGGTGAACATCAGCATCAACACACGGATACTTGAGCAGATTTCAGGGCCACCATATAGCTTTAGGACTATACCTTTTCCATTGTTTCTTCCTAAGGGGAGGAACACCTTTCTACATTCTTGGACCAGCTTCTTCATCGGAGCAGCTTTCACTTGCTGGCATTCTTCTTTTGGGGGGGGAGCCTATTCTTTCTCTCTTCCTTCTCTCATTCTCTTCTGTATATACTGGATGTATGTCGTAATGGGGGGGTCTTGATTACTCCATCCATCGATGCATCCTTCTTTTATCTCTCTTTTTGGGGGAGGGTTTTTCCCATGAGGTTTTCCCTCTTTCCCCACTTTATGAGAGATTGCATTTTCATTATGTACATGGGTACCTAATATGGCCCAGTAGCCGGGACCCATTATGCATCTTCATCCTAGATTTCATAAGCTTAAGGGCATTCCCCTAAGTTGAACTTAAGGGGGGGTGTTGGTGTAAATAAGTATTTACTTATTACACTTACTTAAGTTTACTTAGGTTAATGCATTATTTAATTATTTTGCATTATTTTATTTGTGAGACACTTAGGAATTTGTGCACTCTTTTGAGTTGTCTTGATGAAATCACAGGGGTCTACACCTCTTTTAAGCACATGTTGTCTACAACACATGAATCTTCTACACACATATGACACTTTGTCATTCTTATCCATTCATCTAGAATGTTGGATAAGGTGCTTAGTTGTCTTATCTTCTGGTTGTTTCTATAGACATTCTAGGTGCTTCCTAAGAGGTCTTTATATACAGGCACTCCTAATGTGTTTCAATATCACATTCTAAACAAGGCAATGTATTTAGACATGCTCTAATTAATTGATCATATCCATTTTTGGTCTACTATGTGCTTGTGTTTGAGTTCTTAGTTCCTAGGTGAATTTTGCCCTTAGGCAAATTCTTACATTCCTAAATCATTCCTAAACCAAGAAATAACCATTCCTAATCCAAGGAATATACCCAATATAAAACCATCTCTCAAACTCAACCAACATAACAAGAACATATGCACAAGGAGATAACCAATGCTAAACCATCTCTCACATGAATCCTCTAGAACTAACTTATGTACCATAGCTCAAGATCCATATCCATGAATGACAAGCATAAATATAATGCACCTAAGAGAAGTAATAGGCTATACCTCTCAAGTAGTCACCAAGTAGACCAAGAGTGGGGAATGATAATGTTCATCAAGATATCCAAGTCTCTAACCAAGACTATCTAAGAATAATCTCTTCTCAAGTCCATATTAGGTGAATGTCCCTCGAACTTTCTGTTGAAAGCATCAACTATCTGAATAAATAATTCTCTAATCCAAGAGAAATCAGCATCACCACTGTCTCTAAGTATCCATGAGCACCTATTACTAGTCAATCCATGCCAACTCCAAATGCAACATATCAATATCATGAATTATCCAACAAATGATACATGTATTCAATACCAAGAAACTAAACCAAGATCAATGTCAAAGTTCCAACCATGGCCTTAGGAACATAAATATGATAACATGATCTAACCATCTCAACTAGAGAGATAACATGCTCCATATGAACATACCATAACATGTCAAAACTCTAAATACATATCAAGTGTATACCATGACATAATAATGAAACCATCCCAACTCAAAGGATAACATGCCAATTGAAAGCATAAACCACACCTTTACCAAGAACCCCATGAGTCCTCAAGATGAAATCATTGTCATACACCATGAAGAAAATAATCTCTACATACCATGAAGAACATCTCCACACACCATGAAGATAACAAGTGCACCATGCAAATGTCAAAGACGCTTCCACAGCAATAGGATCCAAGAAAAACCTACAACATTTGCAAACACTTAATAAATATATCAATTCCAAAAACTCCCACTCAACCATGGTACTGAGTCGCCCATGGAATCATAAAGTTCATCTCCTACATGAAGATCCTCCAAGTGAAACAAAGATCTCTAAAAAAAGAAGATACAAACCAAACAAGGAACTAATCCTGCATTGTCATAAGCTCCCACAAAACCATGTATCCAAGCTATCCATGACATCATGATGAAAAACCATCCTCTAACCATGAGAATCAACCAAGGCATCAAACCATCAAAGAACTCAAAGTGCACATCATGAGCTCCTCAAAAAAAACAAATAATCATGATCCTGAACCAAGAAGATATACCACCATAACTAAATCAAGAATCCAAAGCAATAAACATCAAGGATGTACCTATATATCCAATTATGTCATGCCAAAATATATGGCACCATGATCACAGACATGAATCAAGCATCTAAATCTCAAAGTTTCTAACCTGCTAGCATAAAATAGTCAACCATAATCCTCCACCATGACTGTACCTAGTAACATCTCATCCCTTCTACATCAAGATAAATCAAAAAATCATGTGACTAAGGACATAGACAACCCAAATCTAAGCCACCAATTTTAATATGCATTAATAATTAAAGATCAATAGGTAAAGAAAACTCATATCCAAGCCATAAATGCAACCTCTAAGTGTAGACCACTTACAACACTCCACAACTTGTAGACCCAACAAGTCACAATACATATCCAAACCTAACACTAATAACCATATCATCATAAGACCAATCTAAAATATAAGCTTAGTATACAATGACATCAAATCTCAAATCTCAAAAACATACAATGTTATAAACTCACAATATTACCATAGTCAATATATATCATAAACTATTCAAATCAATATATCACCAAATAAACCATGTCAAACCTGCACTAAATCTGAACCAATGTGTAGAGCTTTGCAAGAACTTTCCATTTACTTCTCAAAGTCCAAAATTTGACTCTGTATGCTCAAGTTATGCCCAAATAATTTTTGCTCAAAATTAAAAAAATCTAACTTTTGAGCTTAAAAAACTTGACACATGTCAAAATCATAGAATCAAACCTACACCAAATTGTAGTGCTATGAATTATCTTTCCAAATCCTATAAGAAGTTCAAAATCTAATATCTTGAGTCAAAGTTATGGTCATTTTACCAATAAAGTCTTTTTACCATTTTCACTGCAATTTATTTTGACAAAAAATTTGATAGGATTAAATTCGACAGTCATCACAAGCTGAAACTAAAAACTTTTTGCATTATCCCTCAACATGGCCAAACTAGGGCATATTATATATAAAAATTTTAGAAACGTCAACTCGGATCCAATGATGAGGTTTATTTTTTGCCTATGAGGTCATTTCTGCAAACTTCCCCTTAAAACCCTCATTTAAATGAAACATCCAAAAAACTCTTTTGACCAAAAATTTCACATGCACAAAATATGCCAACATCCCATCATAACAAAAAACCTAAATCCCTCATATCTTCAATAGATAACCTATGAAACCATATATCTTGTCCTTTCTTTCGTCGTCTCATGCATTCCCATGGATTCAATCTAGGGTTACAACAATAAACTCATAGCTTTGATACCACTTGTAAGGAAACTTGCAACCAAAAATATTATTATTTTCACAAATAATCCATAATACATATAAAATAAATTTGCAACTAAAATCCACATGCAAGAGAATAGACAACATACCCACAAAAACGTGACACAAAATATACCTTGGGAAACCCTCGTTGAGGGAAAAACCCAGCCTCCAAAACATCCACCACCATGTATTATTCGATAAAATCACCATTGCAATACAACCATGGAAGTCTTCAAATTCATAGCCACAACCAAGAAATCCATGTGAACAAACATGAATCCACACATCCCATTCCATGCTTCTAACCTTCACAAATGCTCCCTTTTCTAATTTGTCAAGCCTTGTCTTGCTCGACTTTCTTTTTCACTTTTTTGCCTTGGCTCTACAACTACCCTTGTGGCTTCTTATATAGTAGCAAGTCCCACAAAATCACCAAGGGGTATTACATTAACCATGTGCTACCTAACTCATTGACCCCACATTTAATATTGGACATTTAATTTTAATTCCCTAGTATTAAATAGTTATATCAAATATTAATACAATGTTACAATACAACTCATCAAGTATATCCCATGGTAATCTTTACATGTTGCACATCCATCTAGGTGATCCTAGGTGCAATATTACATAATAAAATAGTATAATATAATATAAATAATATTATGAAATGTGTACAACACCCATTATCTCAACACTTGCTAGATTATTCAATGCCATCCCCTTTCACGGAGACCTTACCCCTTTTCTTTTTATTTTTCTTCTATGGTTCACAATAAGTCACATAAAATATATTGGACAAGTAACTACACCCTATTTTGTAGCTCGTATCTCTCTTATTATGATTCTAGATGTGACGAATACTTGAGTCTATTTGGGTCTCAATTATTTCTTTTCCTCCTAAATCATGATTAGATTTTCTCTTTTGTTCGTGATCTACATTACCATGTGTTCGAGGAAACTCATACTCCCACTAAAGTAGGGGCTAAATATAATGTCTTAAAATGGAGACACTTTCCTTTTAAGACCTTTTATCTCCCTCTTCATAATTCCCTCTTTGAACCATGGATATGCCTATGCTCAATCTCTTTTTCCCTCCTCTTCTTCCTCTTTCCACCTTTATCTTTTTGGCACTTTGTCATGTCCCCTATTTTGCCCCTAGAATTTAAAATAATAATAATGATAAAAAAAAATAAGAAGTCTAATAATAAATTATATTATTAAATTTAGTGTTAATATAATAAAATAAGAGAACATGATAGGAATAAATGATATAATAATATAATATATAATAATATGATATATTATTATAACATTATATTATTAATAAAAGATCAAACAAATAAATAATATAATTAACAATGATAAGATATAAAATAATATAAATGAATATACTAATATTATTACTTGTCATTATTATGATATATATATATATATATAATATAATCACATGTTGATAATAAAATGATACCTAATGTGACTCTAAGAATAGTCACGTCTGCTCAAGGAAATATGTATATAATAAGGAAGTAAGTGGTAGAATAAAATACATCAATTTAGCGATAAAGAAGGAAGCAGCAGAATACAATATAACAACCAAGCTATAAAGCAAGGAAAATAATAATCGCGCCACATATATTCTTTGCTCTGTATACGAAATACCTTCTCCCACCATTGATCACGCAGCACTATACCGTGGATTGTCCACCACCTGCAAATTCATCATTAGGTACAGATACAGTATATATATAAGTTGGAGACTTACGTACCACATCAGGGTTAAGTATATATAAAGTTCCTTTCATACATCAATCCAAATCAATATACATAACATGATATTAGATCAATACAAATATTTAAACATACGTTATCATATATATATATATATATATATATGTTTACGTACACAATGATGAATATTTCATTTAATAATAATGTGTGAACAACTATGATAATAAAATATGGTTACATTATATTTAACAATAATCTTTAAGATGACCTTTCAAACTGATAGCTCAGGAAACCTTGTTCTCTTCTAAACTATGACGTCTTCAGATAGGGAGTGGGTGGAGGGAGAGGTGGAGTAAATTTGAGCACTTGACAGTATCCTCCAAGGAGCCGCTTGGAGCTTGTTTCACGCACCCTTTGCACCGTCAATCTACCGTCTCCAGACAGCCATAGCCGAAGAGAGTAGTTTGCCTGGTGCTATAGAGTGAACTTTATAAATCAATTAAATTAATTAATTATATTTCTCAATCCCTCCATTTTGAATAATAATAAGGATCTAAGGCATGTTAACTAGAATGACTTCCTAAAATTATACTAAATGTTCAAAGAATTAAAAAGGGGTCATTACAAGTGGTATCAAAGCATGATCCTGCCATCTTGTGGGTATATTGATTGGGACAGAAGAAATAACCTCTACGAATTATATCTTCTTCAATGAGACAATCACACTTCTGATAAAAATCATGAAAGGACTTCACAAGCCAAATAATATTGGAATGGTAATTGCGTAGTTGAGTCAATCAAGAACTGTGACAAGAACAATATGTCCTCCAATGGGACAATTAGCTATTGCAAATCTCACCAGGAGATTCAACATTCTTAAATATTAATGATAACAGTATAGAACTATCACATATCACCAGGATATTAAAATTTATAATTGATCATCAGCCATACGAGCTTCAGCAGCAGCAATCTCTGAGTCTACTAATGTAATCAAACGATGTCCAACATGTTTTGCCACAGATATCATAGCAAGAACAAAACTTGGATCAAGTCTTGAACCCCCTCGTTTGGTCAGCCCACATACACGGCCTAGTTTTTTAACGGATACTGAAACTACTGAGCTCATTTGAGATTCCTCTTCTAAAGTTGCATCCAGTATAAAGGTCTATATTTCTGTCAACTTATACTATACCCACACAATTATTAATAAATACTACACTTTACAAACCTCAAGAGGGTTCACTTCTAAAGCATAAAATAATTTAGAGGCTAGCCTGACAATATTTGATGAATTTGATATCTACTTTGAGTACTAGTTATCTAGACTACACATATAACAACAAATAGATTGGTCAGTTGTCTAGTGCAAAAAGATATTGTAGAGACTCAAACAATCTTGACAATTAGTGTGTAACCTAAGAATTGAATTAGAGAGAAGATGAAAACATGAAGCCAAAGATCTTGCTTAATAGTGAGGCCAATAAGCAATAAGAAAAACAAGAAATGACAAGAAATATAAGCCATCATATGACCTGCCTCAACGCTATTGCAGTGATTCCAATATTGATAATGGTTAAAACTCACACCATGCTAATGTGTATTGAAGCATTAGAACACCATAAGAGGACATGCATTTTATTCGGAAAGTGCAAACCTTCTAGAAAGCTAACTTGGGAGGATACAAGTTTGTTACTGTCATAGATATTGCAACATATTATTGTTAGACGTTATAAATTGTAGCAAACATGGTAGAGAAAAAGGCAAAAAGATATGGAAAAGAATGGAGGAAGCTTCACCAAAACTTCATTCTAATGCATCATCATATTTTATATTGTTTCACCTAATGTGAATATATGCCAATAGGATACGAGTTGATCCCTTGTATATTGACATAACTTCCAGCACAAGTTGCCAATAGTATGGGAGAGGAGACAGCTGCGTGGACAATGTTATAAGGAAGGACCAACATTAATAAGTGAGCCATATAAAATGAATAGCATTCTCTCCTAAAATGATAAACTGACCATCTTTGAGGCCAAAGTCTGCAAATTGATGGTAGAAGATTTCACGTTTCTAGCAAGACGTTAGGTGCAAGCACAAGCCAACATACAAGTAGAAAATGATTGGATGAAGGTTGGAAATAGAGGGCAATACCAAGTGCAGCGAAAGTGGAAATCAGAGGTGATCATATGTGAAGCCAGGGAAGTACAGCCATCACAACCTTAAGCAAATTATCATTTGAACAGTCAATCACGCCCTCCGTACCCATGCAGTGAAAGAAGGGGGAGGATTAACACCAACCCTAAATAGTAAGTGACAAAGAACATTATAAGGTATGCCATTGGATATTGGATAGTTAATTTTATTGTTTTAAAGGTTAAAAACACATGATCAACATAGTATTAAATGGGACAACGTAATGTTACATAACCATTCATTATGGAAAACCCTAATCCAATCAATATGCATATACGTTGGACAATGACATTTTTTGTATATATATCCAAGATACGAAATAAAATAAACAAAATAATCACTCGACGTCAGCCAATAACATAGATGTTAGGGGTGAACAAAACCAAAGTCTCAGTTAGCCATAGATTAAGGAGCCTATGATAATGACAAAAAATAAAATAATCCTGAGATAGTGTCGAGCCCTAAAGAAATGGAGTTAGCAGGAGTCACTGAGCCAAATCATGGAGTTTTAAAATGCTGATGGATTTGGAAAGTGCCGAGCCATATATAGATTACGCCAAATAATGGTGTTTAGACGAATAAAAGATTAAATAATTTGTAGTTTGCAAATTATTAGTAAGTAGACCATCAATCAAATTTCTGTTAACTATTAACTTTTACATTTTATTTATTTATATATTTGTAAATATGATAGACAATAATACATTAGGGACAAGGAAAAACATACAGTAAAATTACAAATATCTTCCCACAAATAGATACATTAAATCATGACACAGTAAAAGGGAAGCAGCAACTACTTTAAGCCATGTGGGCACGCATATCTTCTTACCTATAGAGACAAAAATGAGAGTAGATAATAATCCTAAATTTGCATTTTCAGAACATTTCCCTTCTGGATAACTACTCTTAATGTTGCATCTCCGAGCAATGACTCGCTTTCACCATCTATATCTTCAAAGGACTTTTCATTGGATACATGTTCGAGAGATGCAGCTTCATTATCACCCTCATCTACTCAAATCATGTATAATCCTCCGCAGATAAGAAACATAAAACTACCAATGGTCATACATACAAATCAAAAGCTTGGAAAAAGATAGGGCAGATAGGGCATACATTTTAATAATTGTCAAACAGAAGAAATACATAAAGCTATTCTAGAAAGCTAATAATTAGAATCTTCATCTCTTTCTTTCTGAATAAGGCGACAATAAAGATAAAAGATTTGAAGATATTAAACTATGTCAACAAATCTAGTCACTCGGTGATAAACTCAAGTAACCAATCAATTATCTCAGGGCATGAATGACATAGCAACTACTTCTAGCCTCATTCATTAGACGTACACAATCACACCAACAATGCAGCATTCAAATTTTCATGTATATAAATAGTGATAGAAATTTCGTCATGATACATAATTTGTTCATCAACATGATTTTATTTTCCCCAAGTATAGATATGGGTATGTGTATTTAAATATAATTTAAAAAACTTTAATTAAAATAGTGATATTCACTAATGCCAATAAACAAATGTTTATATACTTGACAATTTGCGGACAAGAAAAGACTCATAAATTCATCAGTGATATGTCTCTGTGGCAATAGGCTCCATACAATGTGCAGAATTTCTCCACAGAAGAAATATAAATTCAAGCATAAGCATAACTAGCATGGTCCAGAAGTCATAGCAAATCAGAATATAAGATTTGAAGAAATCCAGAATCAAAGTTTTTGACAGAGCATGCTTCACACTTGACCTTCACCCATTGCCACACCCTCTTACATCGCAAATTATTTCCCCAACAAACAAAAATAATTAAAGCTTTGATTACACATCCAATAGTAAAAAGCATTTTCCTCATCTTCAAATATCAAAGGGCTAAGAAATAAATTCTCATAAAATTTAATGTTTTTTTTCCAGACACTTTATTGTATTCACTTCTATACCATAAATCGATGCTATTGGTGCCCCCTCATCCCCAGTCCAGTTCCCTCTGACTGATAATAAGGGTAATGTCATTTTTTGTCATTCTAACTTGATATTTGTAGTTTACACAAAAAAAATGGTCTTCCACATTACCCAAATTATTTTCTACTCTTGCACAGAATCTTTCTTTTGATTGAACTTTGAGGAAGACTATATGCACAATAAGTGAGGTTAGACATGTATAATTTGTACTCCTAACACAGCATAGTTAGATCAAGCCAGCATGAAATTTTTGAAAATAGATACCAAAATGCAGAGAAACATCCATGCACCTAATTGTTTGCCAGTTAATAAGCTCTTCAAAATGCCATTGGAATTAGGGCACATGAAAGTATTGTTGCACAATGAGCTCAAGTTCAATATGTTTTACCGTACTCGTATGGTATACAATTTTAACCAGAATAAAACTGATTGTATTTTTACTAATAGTCTAGAATATGGTCCATCAAGAATGCAAAAATATTGCCATTGTATTCTGAAATCATGCAGCTCAAATTTACTTGATATAATGCAATACCCTCACAATCTATCCCCACAAGCAATAACATGAAAATCCAATCAGATTACATATTAGATTTGTCTTAAAACTGTCAAGTTTCAAAATAAATGTTTGCTATAAACATTTCAGAAAAATGTCTCATCTAGAGAAATCATTGGACTTTTTATTTTTTTTGGAGTGAAAAAAACTAAACAGATTCTATAATAAAGAGATGTGGGGATTACAACATGAGAAGCTTAGGCAATAATACTACATTACCATGGTCCATTATTCTTTTTCAAATACTCCACCTTTAAAACTGCCTCCTAAATTTATTTCTTCTTCAAATTTGAATTAGAAAAAAAAAAAAAATTTAAAAATAAATAAATAGCATCATATTGGCATAAGCGATTATACATACATATTTGCATTTTCATCACCATAAGAAATCTCTGGAATATAATTGCATATGTTTAAGGACCAAGATTAGATATAGTAATAGAATCGATATTAACACTGGAAAGTTTATATCATAGATCGGGAAGTGCACAGTATATAAAGATAAGTTCCTCTCTTAAATTGATCTTAGTAATTTAAAATCTAATCTTGTGATACTTAAATTTATTTAAAACTAGCTAATCCCAATCTAACATTAAATCATAGGGAGAAAATATTAAATTTCTTGAGGACAAGCAATCTGAGGAAGGGCGAACTGTCATGTCCCCTATTTTGCCCCTAGAATTTAAAATAATAATAATGATAAAAAACAACATAAGAAGTCTAATAATAAATTATATTATTAAATTTAGTGTTAATATAATAAAATAAGAGAATATGATAGGAATAAATGATATAATAATATAATATATAATAATATGATATATTATTATAACATTATATTATTAATAAAAGATCAAACAAATAAATAATATAATTAAGAATGATAAGATATAAAATAATATAAATGAATATACTAATATTATTACTTGTCATTATTATGATATATATATATATATATATATATATATATATATATATATATATATATATATATATATATATATATATATATATATATATATATATATATATATATATATATATATATATATATATATATATATATATATATATATATATATATATATATATATATATATATATATATATATATATATATATATATATATATATATATATATATATATATATATATATATATATATATATATATATATATATATATATATGTTTACGTACACAATGATGAATATTTCATATAATAATAATGTGTGAACAACTATGATAATAAAATATGGTTACATTATATTTAACAATAATCTTTAAGATGACCTTTCAAACTAATAGCTCAGGAAACCTTGTTCTCTTCTGAACTATGACGTCTTCAGATAGGGAGTGGGTGGAGGGAGAGGTGGAGTAAATTTGAGCACTTAACAGTATCCTCCAGGGAGCCGCTTGGAGCTTGTTTCACGCACCCTTTGCACCGTCAATCTACCGTCTCCAAAAAGCCATAGCCGAAGAGAGCAATTTGCCTAGTGCTATAGAGTGAACTTTATAAATCAATTAAATTAATTAATTATATTGCTCAATCCCTCCATTTTGAATAATAATAAGGATCTGAGGCATGTTAACTAGAATGACTTCCTAAAATTATACTAAATGTTCAAAGAATTAAAAAGCGATCATTACACACTTACCCCTTATTTCTATGGCACCTAGGACTTGACCTCTAGGACTAGGTTGACCTCATTTAGACTAGGTCAACCTAGGTCAACCTAGTCCTCCTAGGTCAACCTAGTCTTGGATTAGGTTGACCTAGTCCCAGGAAGTACCAGAGCTCAGGGTCTGAAAGGCCTCTTAGGTTTAAGTAGTTTTTTACAGTTATCCAATCATCTTGTATTATTTTCCCACTTGAAAACTCATATATAAGGAGACTTGGAGGCTTAATTTGTATATCTTATTAATTCTCAAGCATCTCATTCATTCGAGCACTCAATAGCTTTCTCTTAGGTAAAGATTTATGTCTTTTACATTAAAGAGTTCAAGAATTCAAGACTTTCAAACATTTAAGCAAGGAGATTTCTATCTAGTGTTGAAGGATCCTTTGTGAGCATTTCCTCTTCAAGATATAACTTATTTTTTACCATCAAGGGAGGAAATCTACACTAAAGCATTCATCATCATCTTCATTGATGCACTTTTATGTCAATGGTACCATGATGGAATTATGATAGATATGTTTCAAAGAGTGGAGATACCCTACATTCCTAATTCAAGGTGAATCCTAATATTTATCTTGTCTTTCAGTCATTTACTTTTACATTTCTCAATTATAGTTAATTCCTTAGCCTAGGGCTTGACCAAGGTAAGCACTCATCAAACCCTAACCCCAAAATATTTCTTTGCTATGTTGATTGCAGGTCGGGAGTGAAAAGGATTACAAATCTGGAAGCTACTATTTGCAATCTTTCTAGAGTCATTACTTGCAAATTGTCAAACTACATCAAATTGGTTATAGGACATCTTCCCAAGTTGACCTAGTCCTTCAGTCTCCATTTTGGGGAGATTTATGGGTTTTGTAATTCCTTTCGTCATTTCATTCAAAGATTTGCAGGTGGATATTCTGAAACATTTCAAATTTGTGAGTTTTAGAGATAAAATACATCTTCCTCTATGCATTTCAAGGTGATTCATTTATATTTTATTTCCTTTCATATCTTTACCCTAGATTTACATCTTAATTGGGATAATTGTGTTTACGTAACATCTAGATTTACTTTATTTAATCAATTAGCTCAATTCCACATCAAGGGCCAAAGAGTACTTTTCCTTGTATTGCATTCCTCTTTATAATTCAAATTTAGTATTATCGCCCTCCTTCCTTTGGGTTATAGCTAATCTAATTTGGATCATAAGTAGAATCATTTTGGTAAATTCCCCTCTTTCCCTCACACACATGTTTGAATAACTTACTGGCCCAGAATTGGGAGATCTACAGTCCTACTAAAGTGTCTCACATATCTCCCTAAATACAAGCAAGGTGAATTATAACATTTTGTTGGTCCCAACCAATACTAAGAGGAGGGGTCCATCAGTACCATCTCTAAAATTGGTTACTTTCTTTTCAGCTATTAATACACTAACTAATAGTCACTTGATAACTAAAAGAGATATAAGGGAAATAAAGTAAAATCAAGTAAAGTCATACACCAAGGAATTCATCAAATTGACATAGATATTTTGTATGTGGAAAGCCTTAATGAGAGGATGAAAACCATGGTGGGGATAATATACCAACTAGTCTTTTACTGTAGATAAAAGGTTGCCTTATTAAGAGCTACAACATGTTCCTTCTAAGAACTCATTGAGTTAAGAATGTCAGTAACTTGTTAGGATTACCATTAGCTTGTTAAGACTACCTGGTTATAGGATTTAGCTCCTTCTAAGAAGCACCTCATTAGAGGATTTAACAAATGCTTACTGATGAATCATGCTTAGTTAAGAGCTTACAAAATGATTATAGTTGTTAGACAATAATCAAGATCTAATAAAAAAAGTATAGCACTCTTTTGCCTCAAAGATCTCCTTTTTCTACCTCATGAGATATCATGTTCTCCTTATTGCTCAAGATCACCTGGTGATATCCTCTTGTGTTACCTTTGGCTTTTGCTTATCTGCTCACCCCTATCTACAGTGCATACTACTAATTTTGATTAGATATAACTTTGTGTGTCTATCTCCTTCCTAATGGCTTTCATTTGTTATTATGTCTCACCTTCTTACTAGTTTAGAGTTGTATTCTTCCTTTCTTTCTTATTACTCTTCTCTATTCACCATTTATCACCTTCTCTTTTTTTGTCAGCCACACCCCATTAGGGTGTACAAAGTTACTTTTTTATCTAAGGGTGTCAAACCCTAGACCATTATCCTACTCAAAGACAATGATGAATTTGAACTGCCAAGTAGTTCACGAATGACCTGTAACACCTATGATGTAGGGTTTAGACTATTGGCGCAGTTCATCACTTTTAGTCTTGTCTTAATCCAGTTATCCTTTTTGTGCTCCATCAATCTTGTCAAAGTAAAAGAAAATCTATAGTTCTCTCATACATGTCCTGCCATGTCATATTGATGACTCCTTATGATGAGTATGTTAGCTTCTCCATTGTCTTATTTTCCTGTGTAGACAAGTGAAGATTTATGTCAGTGCATGTGGTGAAGTATCTCTTCAATTAGTTGCCAATCAATAACAACAAACACTCTTATGCCAACTCCACTACATTATGTCGATGTGACTTGTTGGGTCAACAATCTCCCCTATTGGAATTGATGGAAAAACTTATACCTCAGCTTGGATAGGTATTGATAGAATCTTTGTCAGTGACTAGACTTAACCATCTTCCTACACTTATCTTCATTTGTGTTTCTTTCTTTCCCCATGTGGTGTAATTTTTTTACATTCTTTAATTTTTTGTTGTCTTCCTCTCCTTTTGTTCACCTTTTTTTGTCCTCTTTCATGTTCTCCCCCTTTCTTCATCATGTCGTCTTTATGTTTTCATCTCCCCTTTTATATTCTTTATCCCTTTTATATTATTTATCTTCATCTCCCCTTTTATCTTCTTTATCTCCTTCTTTTATCATCAATGACAAAGGGTATTTGTCTTCTATAGTTTCTAGCATTGTCTGCCAAGTTGCTAGTAGTTTACTAAGTGCTTTGGTTAGACTGGTAATGGTTGGTACATGTCATTGCATTCCTTCAATGATGTCATTAGATTTTGTGGATAGAATTATATCTACTTCTCGAACATGGCCTTGAATGATTCCTATGAGGGGAAATAGAAAACATTGTAACTAAAAGATAATTGAGTTCCTCTTGTGTTGTCCTATGAGGGCCCAATCAATCAAGTAAATATTTTCTTGGATCTGGCTGATATACACATTCATTGAACTGGTTGACACATCAAAAGATGTTTGAGTACCTTGCACTTTCTCACATGCAATGTTTAGAGTGGCATTGAGATCGATCAAAAAAAATTGTGAATCTGATATTCTATGGAGTGTTGGAGAAATTTCCTTCAATAACCCTACTGCAATGTTTCTTGCTTCTTCAAGTTTCTATGAATGATGTGCAATTTATTGCTCTAGTTTTTCTTTTTCTATTATTTTTCTGAGTGATTATATTTCTTCATTTGTGTTTTCATTCTCTAGAATGTGTCATAGTTGATCAATGAGATTAGTGTCAATGTCATGTTTCACATCACCAAGTATTCCTATGATCAACATCTTTTCTTTTATCATGGTATGTGCACTTTCCTTTCTTAGGTTGGCTTTGTTTACCACTGTGATTTTTTTTAGGAGGTGATTATGGTGATCAAATTCTTCACTACTTAGGTCCTTTACTCTATCAACATACTTATCTAACTCATTTTGAATTGTTTGAGGAATTTTTGCTCCCTAAGTGTTCCTTTTATACAATTCTCCTCAATCTTCCAAGCATGAGAATGATGTGAATGAGGATGGTGCTCTTCTCCACTTTGTCCTTTTCTCTTTGGATTGTTCTAATTGAATGCTTCCTAGTTGTAACTTTCTTTTTGTAGATGTGGGCTTAACAAAGATTTTGGTCTCCGTAAATGTAGAATGCGTGACCGATTGGTCATCTTCCTTTTGTGCATCCCTTTTTTCTAGCCTATCTTTCTCAACAATGTGCCTTATTAGACTGCCCTGCTCTTTGTGGTCTTCATTTGTAGCTTCCTCTATTGAGATCTCCATACATGGAGTCTCTACCAACTTGTTTGGTTGTTTGTTGCTTTCTTCCCTTCTGCCTTCACGCAAAATTGCACATGATGTATTTGTTTCATTTGTTGGTTTCATTACATCTATTTTAGGATGATCAAATAATCCTATTGTTCTTGGAGTGTCATGAGATTTTATTAGTCCTGGTGTCTTGCCACTTGTTGCAGTCATTGTTCCCCTAACTATTGCATAGTTTTCTTTCCTTGGTGAAGTTAGGGAATCGAAGGTGATTAGTTCTTCATCCAGTTCCTCAATATATCTCTCATATTCTATTGATGTGCTAGTGCCAATGGATGTGATTCTCTTTAGTTTTCCTTTTCCATTTGAATAAGATCCAATTAAATTTTTTCTTTGCCTTGAGGGATTTAGAGCATACATAAACTCCATCTGATTTTCTATTTCTATCCAATCTTTGATTGCTCTTTCAAATAATTCTATTTCTCTACTAGTTATTATTAGTGCAACATTCTCTTGAGTTAAAAAAATTTGAGACATTTGCTTCTATATATGTTTCCTTCTTTTCTTTTGTGTAGTTCGACTTGACCTTTGATAATGCATCACTAAGAATTCCTTTGGGTTGTGTTGCTCCAGCTTACCATTTCTTGATAATGACTTATGCCAACTCCTTTAGCAGTATCATCTTTACCATATTGGTTGTTCTATAGAAGGTTCTCATGCTAATCAATATTGCATTTATAACACTATTTTTGTCTTTTTCACTCATTAGTTGATATATGTATCTTATTATGTTGTAATCCCCATTGTGAACAATTTCATTGAGTATATCCTCAATGGAGAGTGTAGGAGTGGGATTTCCACTTTCTCTTACAGGCATTATATTTATTGATGATGATGTACCCACAGATGAGATTTCTCTTCTTTGTACTTGTATGGGTTTCTTTTTGGCTTCTACTTTAGTCTTCTTCTTTTTGCTTTCATTACTCACTTGACTCTAGTTCTAGTGAGGTAGTCTCTATTCCTAAGTCAATATTTCTTTGTTTTCTTTCCTGCCACTTATGGCTTGTGGTTGTGGTACCATTTTTCTTCTTATTTTGATTTGCTTTCTTGACTTCCTTCCCATTTTCCTCCTTATCCTTTTTTATTATGTTTATTGTACTTCTTCTTGTTGAGCTAGTGTCATGAATAGGTAGCATGTGGTCTAAAGGCATTGACAATATTAGTGCAATAGTCATCCTTGCCTCTTCTTCTATTATCTCATATTGAAATCTAGTGAGCCAGTGGGTTCTAGGCTTCATGGTATGAATCCTACATGTGTTTATCCATGCTAGAAAATTTACATCATTTTTGTACTTTTCTACTAGGTTGAAGGGTATACTTTCCCTTTTCCTCATTATTTCCATGAAACTATCAAAATATTTTTTGAATCTATCATCCCTATTGTCTCCTAACTTCACATATGATCTTCATACTTGTTTACATATAGGCTTATCCTTTAGCCAGTTAAGGAATCCTTTTCTAGGAAATTGGCATACAAAGTAGAAAAATATGCATACCAAGAGAGCTTTGAACTTGAATAGTTGTACCTTGGGGTTCTCTTTAATATTCTTTAAGTTCACTATGAGTTGCTCATACAACCATCCACCTAAGTCAAGTGGTGCACTTTTGCGAATGATTTTATATGTTGCATGTACCGCTCCACAGAGTATGGTGTTTTCCTTAATCAAGAAGTAGAGTCTATATGCAATTGCAATTGTAGAAAAAATCATTTCAAGGTCAGGAATTTCATCAATGGGCAGGGCTCACCCTACCTTCTTTGCTTTGGTCAGCCCTACAACTTTTTCAAGTGTGATTTTCCCTGTGTTCATCCATGCTCCTATTTTGTTTAGTCATATTACCCTAAGGATGACTTGCTTGGTGGTTCATAGGGTTTATCAAGAAACATAAATTTTCCATGCACTCTACTTAGTACTAGTCTGACCTAGTCCTCGTGAATGCAATCGTGGATTTCTATTATGTGATACAATGTTGTATTTAACAAATGTAGCCATTCTTTCTTCAAAATGTGGCCTTTTAAAAATGTGGAGAATGCCTCATACACCTTTTTTGTACCTAGTTCCAAGATGTTCACCTTCAGATATGCACTTATGTCTTCTACAAGTAAGATGTTTGTAGGTAGTGAAGATAATGTGGCTACTTGGTTCCTTGTGTCTCCCTCCAATGAGGTAATCATGTATTGTGGTTTTGAAAACTCTTTGTTCTTGATTAGGTAAATTTTGGGCATGCCTTTTTCTATTATTATCTTATCTTTTATGAAACAACTATCTCTTCTAGATAGGATCTAGTGTGCTTGCAAGCTCAATAATTTCATTTATGGCAAAAATGATGTGCAATTGCTTAGTTGAGATTTTCTCTGATTTGCTTGGGTCAAGATTTTAAAGTTAACAAGTGATTGATTAAACCCTTCTTTAGTTTATTTATGCCTTTTGATGCACTGTCACTAGGTTTACATTGTTGATCAATGGTAAAAATGTGGGTGATTTGCAGGCCAATAATCACATTCTCAACATTCTTTATCCTCGATATAGGATTCTTATGCTTGATTTATGCTAACTTCTATTGATTTTGAATAGGGGACTAGTATGTACCATGCGTTGTGTTGGATAACCCCTTCTAAGCTTGAATTAGCTTAGTTTGTTGTAGAGGTCTCATCGGCAATTGATGAGTTTTCTAACTCTTCACACTTGACTCCTTTATTCTTGTCTATAATTCTTACCCATATCCTATTGAAGTCCTTTATAATCTCCTCATTGTCCACTACCTTTCTCTTTCCAAATTGTACATGTGAGATGCTTTTCTTGGTCTACAGTCTTTAACAAGATGACCTATCTTGCTATAGTAGTAATAGGTCATGCTTGTACCTCTCCATGGTCTTGAATGGTTCCATTGGCCAATTCCAGTTTAACAAGGTTTAGTAGTAAGTCTTCATTTCTCATAGGTTGAGCATGTAGGTGTGTTGAGCATGTTCTTCCAACCCAAATTGGAAGTTCTCTAATATTGTTGAGTTTCCCATTGTCATGATTTATATACTTCAGCCTTGTGTATGTACTTGTTACAATAGTATTAGTACCCATCAAAAATTCTCTCATGAGTATGAGATCTGCATTCTAGGAGGATTGGCCATACAGGCGGCATGTGTTGCAGTACCCATAAGATGTGTGTTGTACATTGGATGTAGCCTTTTTGTGCCAGCACATATTTGAGGTGTGACCTACTTTACCATAATAATGACAAGTTGGTTTCTTAAGTTTCTTACCTTTAGACGGTGTTTTCCCTTGTCTTTGTTTGGTCTTATCTTTGCTCTAAGATGTTTCATTAATCTCAATTTCATTAACTCCTTCATAGCCAAGGTTGGTAGTGTCCTTTGTCCTTCTCTAAGATTTGAGTTTTTCATCTATCTTCTTAAAGGTAGTAGTAATAGGTCATCCTTGTACCTCTCCATGGTCCTGAATGGTTCTATTAGTTGATTCTAGTTTAACAAGGTTTAACAGTATGTCCTCTGTTCTCACAGGTTGAGCATGTAGGTCTATTGAGCATGTTCTTCCAACCCAAATTGGAAGTTCTCTAAAACTATTGAGTTTCCCATTGTCTTGATCTATATACTTTGGCCTTGCATCTATACTTGTTACAATAGTAATAGTACCCATCAAACCTTTTCTCGTGAATATGAGATTTGCATTCCCGATAGGAGTGGCCATACTAGTGGCATGTGTTACAATACCCATAAGATGTGTATTGTACATTGGATGTATCCTTTTTGTGTTAGTACACATTTGAGGTGTGACCTACTTTACCACAACAATGACAAGTTGGTTTCTTAAGTTTCTTACCTTTAGATGATGTTTTCCCTTATCTTTGTTTGGTTTGATCTTTTCTCTAAGATGTTTCATCGATCTCAATTTTGTTGAGTCCTTCATAGCCAACATTGGTAGTGTCCTTGGTCCTTCTCTAAGATTTGAGTTGCTCATCTATCTTCTTAGAGCTAGCGTTGAACCTTCTCAACTTCTCGTTTCTTTCATTTATGCTTCTTAGTGTTAGATAACTGAGAGGGGGATGAATTAGTTGTCTATAGTCCCTTCAAACAACTTTAGTACCAAATAACATTCATAAACATCACAAACTTTCACTCAATGTATTTATTCTACTACATAATTAAATCATTCAATCGCTTTACTCAAAACTATGCATTCACTATTATGTTTGGACCAACTAACAATAATATCACTTAGTTATTACTGACCATAAACTTAGTTGTCACTAAGTTGCAGTAAAATGAAAATTACATGTAAAAAAACTTGCAACATTACATCATTCACACATTTGACACCAATATTTCAACGTGGAAACCCCGTGAAGGTAAAAATCACCTAAGATCGGCAACCCAAAAATCTCCACTCTTCTAAAGTGAGCTCTGTTAGAAGCCAACCTTGTTAAAGGTTACAACACATTGTTAATGTGACCTTGTTAGAGGATTTAACCAAAATATCATCTATACCTTATCACTCCTTGATCTTGTCTAAAGAGTGGCTTGCTTTAAAGGACTTACAAACACCACTAATTGATGTTACCATATAGGATTTCACAGACTTGTCAGGTCTACTCAGTCTACGAGATTTTCTGCTACATAGTTTTAAAATTATTTGTTTAGGTACAACACTATCTTTCTTTTTCAAGTCTCCTTTTTTCTCTTGTCTCTGTCTAATATCTTTCTTCTAATCTTCTCTCTATGTTCTCTTGACTGGATGATTCACACCTTCTCTTTCTTCTTTCTTAACTCTACTCGATTTACCTAGTTAAACTATCTTCCTTCATCTCCTTCAATAGTTCATAATCACCACCTTAACAATCAAAACTGACAACCAAAAATGTCTTGAACATCTCCTTAAGTAGTCATTTCTATTCTTCCAAATCCTTCCATCTATTGTCACTTAATCATAATCGTCAATTTCATATTCAATGTACTTAAATACATAGAAACTAGAGCTTTTAATAGAACTTTTTCCTCTTCCTTATCTTTCTTTAATCTCCATCATTAGATCCTTACTGAATTTTCCCAATTGTTGATCTTGCAACAAACTTTGACTCGCATCTTTGAACATCTCAAGCATTCCATATTTCCATGAAAAGTCGACCTTAAATTCCATTTCTTTAAACTTGTTCTTCCAACTATTATTATTTGGTGAACATAACATTTCACTCAGGTAATATAGTAATCAGTTAATACTAGACTCACTCAGGAAATAATGAATCTCCCTTTTACTTTCCCATTTTCTCAATAAAAACAATAGTCACTCAGTGAATACAATCTTCCTTCTTTAACCTTGTCACTCAATTGAGCTTGTGTAACTCAATGCATTACAATATTACATGATTGTAAAATAATCAAATCATCATTACATAATCACTATCCAACTTGTTCAAGTGCTCATTGTATATCATACTTACCAACTCTCTCTTCAACATACTTTCTTCAAATCCTCTTCATCAATCGTAATGATATAGCACTCTACTGAATTAGCGTAATGTCTAGCCAACTAAGACTTTGACATCAATGGAAACCTAACAACTGATATGACTCTTTTACATACATTCATGGCATTACAAATTACATTATCATTTGGGGCTAACACTTAGTTCCTTGGTTAGCTTTTGAATCTCCTCATCCTTTTGTTTGGCATGCTCTTTGTCTTCTTTCTTTGCTTCCATGGCTTTACTTAGTGCTTTCTTAGCTCTCTCTAGTGCCTATGCTACTTCATCTTTCTCCCTTTGTGCTTGCCTTAGTTTATCAGATACTTCCTCCATATATTTCTTCAACTTTGAGACTAATTTGTTCAACCTTTTGTTGTCTATTGTAAGATCAAAGATGGTTTCTTCATATCCATCTAAGTTACTTTTTTCTTCCATTTCATCTATGATATTGTGACTTTCACTTAGCTTATTTCTTTTTACTAGTGACTCCTTTAGCTTATCCTTCAAATCTTCCATAGTTTCAATAGCTTCTTCATATATTTTCTTGTACTTTATAACTTTTGTTTTGTCTTCCCTAAAGATGTGAAGCCATTTTTGTCAAGGTCCAAGCTCTGATACCAACTTTTTGTCCTAACCGATACTAAGAGAGGGGTGAATCACTATCGTCTCTAAAATTGATTACATTATTTTCATCTCTTAATACACTTACTAAAAGTCACTTGATAACTAAAAGAGATATAAGGGCAATAAAGTAAAAGCAAGTAAAGTTATACACCAAGGCATTCATCAAATTAACACAGATATTTTGTATGTGGAAACCCTTGATAAGAGCATGAAAACCATGGTGGGGATAATACACCCACTAGCCTTTTACTACAAATAAAAGGTTTCTCTATTAAGAGATGCAACATGTTCCTTCTGAGAACTCATTCTTTTAAGAATGTCAGTAACATGTTAGGATTACCATTAGCCTATTAAGACTACCTAGTTACAAGATTTAACACTCCTTCCAAGAAGCACCTCATTAGAGGATTTAAGAAATGCTTAGTTAAGAGCTTACAAAATTATTATAGTTGTTAGACAACAATCAAGATGTGATGTATATATATATATATATATATATATATATATATATATATAACTCTCTTGCTTGGAAGATCTAATTTTTCTACCTTGTGATATGGCGTGATTTCCTTGTTGCTTGAGATCACTTGGTGATATCCTTCTACGTCACTTTTGGGTTTTACTTCTTTGCTCACCCTTGTTTGTAGTGCACACTACTACTTTAAGTTAGATATAAGTATGTGTGTCTATCTCCTTCCCAATGGCTTTCATTTGTTATTTTGGCTTACCATCATATTATCTTAGAGTTGGACTCCTACTTTCTTTCTTCTTACTTTTCTCTCTTCACCATTTCCCAACTTCCCCTTTTGTTTTTCCAACCACACCCCATCAGCGTGTGTAAATTCCCTTTTTATCTAAGGGTGTCAAAACCTTAGACCATTGTCACACTCAAAGCCATTGAATTCAAAATTTGATTTCAAACTACTAAGTGGTTCACAAGAAACCCGTGACATCTACGATGTAGGGGCTAGACTATTGGCATATTCCATCACTCTGGGTCTCGTCTTAATCCATTATCCTTTATGTGTTTTGCCATTCTTGTGAGAGTAAAAGGAGATTTTGAATTTTGTCATACTTGATCAGCCATGTCATATTGATGACTCCTCATGTTGAGCATCTTGGCTCCTCCCTTGTCATGTTCTCTTATGTGAACCCATGAAGATTTCTACTGGTGTTTGTGGTGAAGTATCTCTTCAATTGGTTGCCAATTAATGACAACGCACTTATGCCAATTGCACTACATTATACCAATGTGATTGGTTGGGTCAACATATTTGTCTCGTCTTTTAGTCATTTACATTTACATTTCTCATTAATGGTTAATTCCTTAACCTAGGGCTTGATCAAGGTAATCCCTCATCCAACCCAACCACAAAAGTACTTTTTTGTATTTATTTGTAGGATATTAGTTGGAGCTTAAAGAGCTAAAACCTACTCATTGGGAGCTTTCTAGAGATTTTTTTTGCAAAATCATCAAACTACATCAAATGAGTTGCAAGACATACTTCCAAGTTGACCTAGTCCTTCGGTACCCTTTTATCGAGAGATTTATGGGTTTTGTTCCTATCATCATTTCATTCTGAGATCTATGGCCGAATATTTAGAAAATAGTTTAGATCCATGACTTTTGGAGTTAAAATACATCTTCCTCTACACATTTCAAGGTGAGTCTTTCATATTTTATTTTCCTTATATCTTTACCCTACATTTATATCTTACTTGGGATGGGTACACACATAGCATCTAGATTTACATTATTTAAGCAATTGGTTCAATCTCACATTCACATTATCCTATTAAGGGCCAAAGAGTACGTTTCCTTGTGTTGCATTTCCCTTTATAATTTAAATTTAATATTGGTGCCCTTCTTCCTTTGAGTTCTAACTAATCTAATTTGAATCATCAGTGGAATCATATTTGGAAATTCTCCTCTTTCCCTTTCATACATAATTGAATGGCTTAGTGGCCTAAATAAGCATAGATCTACAACCCTATTTAAGCGTCTCCATTTTCCCCCTAAACATTGGGTGACCCCAACAAGTTCTCCCTTATTTTTGGTGTTGGATTGTCTGAGGTGTTTACCATATTTTGGTGAACCCAACCTTCTTACCCTCTTTCTTGGAGTTAGATATTCCTATTTTTGGAAATCTCTCTTCCTTGGCCTCAACTTCACCTAAACATTTTGGTGAACCCAACTTGTGCCCCTTTCTTTTTTGTATTAGATTGTTTTAGGTGTTTACCTCATTTTTGGTGAACACCTTTCTCTTTTATATCATAGAGTTATATTTTTCTATCTTATGTGTGGTTAGATCTCATTAGATTTTTTCTTTTGTGGTCTCCCCTTTTACGAGCTTGATTGCACAAAGTCCAACCTATAACATTCTTGTTAGGAGAAGTGATATACTCATGGGCTCCTTTGATCATGATTCATCTTTCCTTCCCAGGACTCATGACGATACTCACATCTTCTCTCATGACCTTAATCTTATAACGAAGCATAACTCTTCTCACTTATCCCATGATGAAGATGATGCTTTAAGAGTTCCTCCTTCTTAAGTTGATAAACTTTCTCATAAATTTGATAAATTAGAAACTTGGATTGTGCAAGTGAATCAAAAGCTTGATAGTATCACTGTCATTGAATCTCTTAAGAAGTTTTTTAACACTGATGATTATAACATTTCTATCTTGCATAGTATATCTCACCTTATTAATACTCAGGCTAAATCTTTAATGCAATATCATCAAGAATTAAGATATCCTCCTCCTTCCACAACCATTGAACCTTCTATTTGAGTTCTACCACTCTTTCTAGCATACATTCATATGCTTAACCTCTTATGACTACTTCTACAAAACTTTTTGTTCCTTTAAGTGTTGGTCTTCCTAGCCTTTCACTTCCTATGAATGTTCCTCCTACTTTCATTCCTTCTCCCTTATCTTCATACAATGTGGTTCCTTTTACTTATTCGAACCCTTTACCTATTCCTTCCAATCCTCCACCAATGTCCATATTCCTTCTGTATCTTATAACTTTCCTAATCCATCTAACATACCTATGCCTACTAACATATTTTATGATCCTACAATTAGTACATGTAGTGCTTCTAATTTCTACATTCAGTACCTTGTTATATTTTGGATTCGATAGATATTTTGATACTCATGTTGGATAATATTTGAGATGACATGATGGTTAGATACTATATTTTGATTGCCAGTATCATAGATGATAGATACTATGTTGTTCCATTTGATCATATTTGCATGATGATGCGTATTAATGTGACATGATGCTTTATGATGATATCTGGTGATTTTGTATTCGGACATATATTTTGTTTATGATTATATGGTGGACTTATTGGATTCTTAATACTATGATTCAATGATACATATATTTACTTCATTCTTGCTTTGAGATGTTATATCATGCAGTAAGTGATGTAAATAGATTGTTTTCATGTAATCAAATAAATGGTTGATTATGTTATTTAATGCATTTATCACTTTGGCTATATTATTATATACAATTACACTTGATTGTGTTGTTTAGTGTGTAGGATTTATATCCTTGACAATGGCACATGGAGTTAGTGATTTGGTTGTTTATACCTAGCAAATGTCATCCTTGTATGGGCAACCTATCTTGCTTAATTGTTAATTAAACCCTTTAGTGATTTAATAAATTTAATTTCATTTGTATTTGTGACTAGACCAATATTATGTCTATGCATTTAGATATCTAAATTTGTCGCGAAAATTATTAAGGAATATTGTGATTTAATGTTTTAAGGGTATTTTGGTAATTGATTGGGTTATTTTAATTACCAACAGGTTTGTTGTAGTTGAATTTCATTTAACTAGAATTGCCTGATTTTGTCTAGGATAAAAGGGATTCATTTAAGGGAGCCAATTATTTTCCTATTTTAATATTTCACTTGTAAAGTGAATGATTTCTCACTTCTCACTTTTCAATTGGAAATTGGAGAGCAAAAACCCAAATCCTCTTAAGAAAGTATTATTGTTCTACTCATTGCAGGCATGGGATCATCGCGAGATTGATCTTGTTGGATCTAGCTCAGGGAGACCTCAGTTTGCCAAGACTTTTGGAAGTTTTTGTGGAGTGATTATTTTATTACGAGCATTTTTGGTTTTGCCCTTTTGGATATCGGGTAGGGCTCTTCCATTTTTGTACTCTATTTTTGAGTTTGTTTCTAATACTAATATGTTAGGAGGCAGAGAAATACTGTTCCCCTTCGTTCCTGCATGTTAGCTCTACCTAGTTGGGTAGGTACGAGCATTTGTTTACTTTTTGGTGTGGGGTTTGGGGGTTTTGGATTGTTATGCTAATCGTTTTTGCATGTAGACTCCAAACCCAAATTATATTTGATATCTCAAGTTTTATACCCGATTGCAAAAGGGTTTTAATTTTGTTGATTTTTGTTAATATTCATTTTTGGGCAGTTTTAACTTCACCTCAATTTGTGTGCCACCCAGTTTTCTTAGGTGTTTCTTGGCATTGATGTTGGTTGTGGACTTAGATTATCCATGAGGAATCCAATTAAACCATAAATGTTTCTTCCTGCATTAGGATTCTTGTTGAATCTGTACTCCTGGCTATGTGCTCAGTTCAGTGATTTGATACTTGGTATTTTTGTTGTTTCTCATCCAGTCCTTATTGTTTATTATCTTTGTGTAGTTGGTGTGCCCAAACACGACCACATGAGCATGCACTTGTCAGGTTCTTACAAGACCCGAACTCCTAGTTGTTTTGGTCAAGTTATGTTCATTGGGGTTGGGTTGGAAAATTACATTTCTTACGGGCACTCATTGTGTGATGAGCATGGGTATGTAGGGTAGACAAGTGGAGGGGCTTCTCTCGTAACCCTAGATCGTGTTCCTAACAAGGTTGATGTGAAGAAGTTTCTAATAAGTGGTCACTAATTGAACTAATGGGTAATAAATCTAAGATAATAAAATGTAAAATACCTGTACAGTTCATCTGAGGGCAAGTGTCTATATAGTTCATCCAAGGACACAGTGTGATGGCCTCTCAAGGGAGAGTTTTTGCATGATGTTTAGCTTGGGAGTCCAAGCAATCTACTCTCTACTAGAGTCCCTACATAGTAGACCCGTAGAGCATCTGACTAGGACCTATTGTATTGCATTATCTCATGACCTTGGTTTTAGTCCTTTGTATTGCTTGGCATGAGTGTTAGCCATGGATGATTGTATTATGTGTGTTTGTGGTTAGATCACTATCTCCATCAATATGGCGGGAGTGGGCTTATGGGTTCCATGTGGTTGGGAGACCTAGCTACCTATACCAATGTTGGGGACTGGTGTACAGAGTTAGCCTTCCTCCATGTTCCATTTCAGAGTTGGATGTTCACATGGTTCTATGTACCATTTCAGAGTATGTTTCCCTTGTGATTTTGTTATTTTTGTATATTGAGATAGTTGATTTATGCACATGTATGTTCACTACGATGTTGCTTTCCGCATGATTACATTAGATGCTACAGTTTAGATGTTAGAGTCATTGATCTTCATTATTCTTCCAAGTGTTTATGCCTTAACTATTATGGTTTTGGTACTCCCCAGTGTGGAGGTTCTAACTCTATTTTCCTTTTAAATTGATCATTGGGTGTTTCTTTGCAAACTGGGGTGACATTGGTTCAGTATTGGGTGATACTAGAAAAGTATTGCACAACTATAAGGAAAAGTATCATGTGATACTACAAAGTATCAAATGATAGTAGCCAAAAGTATTATGCAATATAGGTAAAGTGTTGTATGGTAATAGTAAAATATATTGTGAGATATTGGAAAGTATTGCATGGTAGTTGTAACAAGTATCACATGATAATTATAAAGTATCACATGGTAGTAGTGAAGAATATTGTATGATGGAAAGTATCGCACGGGGTCTATGAGAAAGCCTACTTGGGCAAACAACAGGTACTTTTGAACTTGTTGAATACATTTCAAGTGTTCCAAGTACCCTTTGGGGAGTTGATACCTCCTATAGTAAAGGGATGTTTAATATATGAATTTAGGGTTAGTCAAATTCTAGGATATTTGATCAGGTTTCATTGTATGATCATTATAGTTAGAAATGGACTTTGTATGTTTAAGCCACTTAGCTAGTAATGAATGTGTTGGTAAGTAGTGTTGTTTGGAGATCATTGGTTGATTGGACTATTTGGTTGAGTCTTTCGATGTGATCTTGAAGATCAGTCACATGTTGATGTCGTATGTAGCCATGCTTTATCTATTAAAAAAAATTGGGCTTTTATTTGTCTTTGTTCCAAGGATCTCTGGGCAGGGCATTACAGTACCATGGTTTGAACCATCATTGCTTTACAACAACAATTCGCTCATCTAACTCAATCTAAGTACAACATTCTTATATGTGATGTTGTTAATCCTCTTTCCTTAGATATTCTTCATGTTGATATTCCATAACATGTTGAGGTACTCTTCTTTAGACTTATAATGGTAAGGGAGATCCCATTATTCATGTTAAAACTTTCCAGACTATATGTTTTGATTTTTCTCATGACTATAGGCTCATGGTTGAGTTGTTCCAGCATACTTTTAGGGATAGACCCTTTCAATGGTATTGATCTCTACCTCCTTATTTTATTGGTTCCTTTCAAACTCTTGGTAATGCTTTCATTCAACAATTGTAGAATATTATTGGTCCACATATTTCTTTAACTATTTAATGCATTGTAAGAATAATGTTAAAGAGAAAGTTACTGACTTTATTGGTAGATTTAAATAGTTGTATGCTCAAATTTCTTATCTTGTGATTGATCGTGATATTCAACATATCTTTATTTCTAGTTTACAGAAAGACATTAGAGATAATATTATCCTTACTGAGTATACATCCTTTTCACATCTATGTGCAGTGCTTCACCATTAATAGTTACAAGTGAGTCAACTTGAGAGATCTACTACAATGGCTCCTATTTCTAGTGATAAGAATGGTGTCACCAAAAATTTGAACAAGTTCTCTAAAACTAAAAATTTCATCAAAATCAAGTCTACAAATATAATTGTTGATTGAGTAGCTACTACATCTAGAGGTAGGACTAATTTTTCTTTTGCATATCATCCTAATCATAAGTACACTCAATTATTTGAACCTTTGTTTGAGGTGATGACTAAATTGACTTGTGTTGGACTTCTTAGCCTTCCTCCTATTCATCCTATTGATACTAGTAAACCATTGCCTAAATCTTTTGATTCAAATACTTTATATCAATATCACCATCAACTTGGTCATGATAATCAAAAGGTGTTATTTTTTATGAAATTCTATTCATGACCTTATTGATTATACAGCTATATTTATTTATGCTCAAGTTACTAATACAAATAAATATGTTGTGGCACCTAATCAAAATTTATAGATTTACACTAATCCTTTACCTTCACGCTCATGAAATGGTATTAATTAACCTTCTTCTCCAGATCACCATATTAATTATAATGAGAAGATGCAAGAAGAAAATCATGTGGTTAATCATGTTGAGTTAGAACCTTAATCTTCAATTTCTTCTCCACCTAAACCTAAATAGACACCTATTATTAGCTTTCGCAAGTTTGATATGTTTAAGGTACCTAATGGTACTCTCTACATTACTGTTGTAGTTGCTCATATTCCTTCTCATGGTACTTTGGTTGATACTTCTTCCGCTATTAATGTTATCACTGAAGAACACCTTTTTAACAAAGGACTAAATAGAGATACTTATGATACAACTAATGTATGGATTCAAAATTGTAATGGTTTTCTTATCATCCTCAAGGATCTATCACTTTACCTGTTACTCTTTTTAGGAAAGATATTTTTACTACCTTAATTTTCATTCCTACTTCCAACCAATTTCAACTTAAGCTTGGTATTTCATGGCTTTCTTCCATGAAAGTTGTAGCTTCTCCTATTCATAAATACTTTAAATTTCCTAGTGATGGAGACATTATTACTACTAGTCATTCTCTCCTGGAGATTGTGCTGAGATTGATTTCTATTGGCTATCTTGTCCTAAAAAATCACTAGCTCATCTCGATCGTCTCTATAGAAATTATCAAAAACACAAAGTAGTAAAGATCATGAAACTTAGTCTTCCTAAGGGTTATTCACCTATGCCTATCTTACCTAATACTTCTACTTTTAAGCCTATTTTACATTCTATATCTATCCCCTCAACTACTATATCTAAACTTGTTAATGTTCCTTCTTCAAAACCTTTGGTAGTTGATCCTAATCTTCCCACTATATCTCATAAGACTCTTTGTAAACAACATGCCCATCGGCATCATAAGAACTGTCATGATAAAGCTAAGGCTAAAACTTGTTCTCTTGCTTCTCAACCAATATCTACATCTCAATTGTTACCTTCCTTTGATCAAACCATGTGTGAGTCTTTCGAGGAAGCTAAGCAAGGTAACACTATGCATATAGATAAACGTGATGATTATGTTCATATATTAGATTATATCAACCTTGATATGGAAGATACTTTAGATGATGAACATGTTAGTAGTGATGAATAATTAATTGATGTGGACAATGATTTTCCTAGAGTGCTTTCTACATAGCTTACAATCACTTCTAGTAATGAGTTGTTGGAATAAGTATATG
This sequence comes from Cupressus sempervirens, assembly GCA_028749045.1. Lineage (NCBI taxonomy): Eukaryota > Viridiplantae > Streptophyta > Pinopsida > Cupressales > Cupressaceae > Cupressus > Cupressus sempervirens. Next base: position 536,251,400 of record CM053793.1, read on the forward strand.
GTAAATAAGATACTGAAAGGGGGGTGAATCAAGATCTTAAACTTTTGACTTCAAAACCAATTTCATTCTTTCACACCTAATTCATCTCACAAATATATCATTAAAACTAAAACGTTGAAACATAAATGACATACATCACATCCAAAAACTTCAACACATAACACAATGATTTTGTTACCCAGAAACACTTCAAGATGAAGGTAAAACTATGGTGGGGATGAAACCCACAAATCTTCATTATTAGAACAATAAAGTTACCTATTAGGGTTGTCATGTTTGATCATAAAATATAATCTACTCTATCAGGGGTTTGCCCTGTTAAAATCTTAAGAGACTATTAGGTCTTACCTTGTTAAAGGATTTTACACTCACAATAAAGTAAGGACTCTGTTAAGAGATTTACATAGGCCTATTAGGACCACTCTATTAAGAGATTTACCTTGTCTTAATTAACAATAATTGATTCAGTACCTGACCCTTGGTATGCTCTACAAACTGATATTGAGTCTCCTCCTTGTTGTATCACTAATCTTATTCTCCTAATCTTTGATTTCTCTTTGTCTGCTCTACTCTCTGACTTTTCCTTTGCCCCTTCACATGCACATAAGGATACTTGTCTTGATATCTTCTTCCTTCTTCATATGCTCTCTCTCTCTCTCTCTCTCTCTCTCTCTCTCTCTCTCTCTCTCTCTCTCTCTCTCTCTCTCTCTCTCTCTCTCTCTCTCTCTCTCTCTCTCTCTCTCTCTCTCTCTCTCTCTCTCTCGATTATAGGGTTAGAATCCTCCTTAAATAGATGTTATGTGAAGGTTCTAGATCTTGATCAACGGTTTACGCTTCACCATCTTTTTTCATTTACCCTTTTTTTGATTGGTTGAATTGCTCACCTAAGGATCATTGCCTTTTGCAATGTTGCTTAATCAACATCTTAGCTAGCTATTCAAATATTAAATATCATAGAAAAGTCATCCAAAATTATATACATATGAGTTTGTGTCATTAAAAATTCTCATATCAAACTGAACTACTCGGCACTTGAATGCTCTGACGCTTGGTCATGTATAAACCTTTGTGGTATTCCTCAGCTTCTTTATAACTACTTGTATCTTAATAACTGATCAATAAGATCAATCTTCATTGTATTTCTCAACTCATACTATGTTTACTAGCTCATATATCTACTCAGCCTTTACTAAATGCTTAGCAATCACTATCTTGCTCAGTATAAGCATTGTATGTTCAACCTTTACTTGATAACTAGGTCGCATTGATGACCTTGTAATCTTTCCTAGTAAATGACTAAGTGTTTGGACACTAATCAACAACATAGGCTTATAAATCAAGAATCTCACCCTTTGAAATTAGTGGATAAAACACTGTCATGAAATTATTTCGTTCAAAAAAGGAGTACTACCCTAAGACCATAATGTGATCCTATAAAATCTAATATCTGGTCTTTGATCTGCATAATGACTCTCTTTGTCTTCTTTTATATCCCTATGTTTCGTCTCATTCCCCCTTATTGTTGTCACTGATGGAACTTGGGGTTGCTAGGGTTAGCTGATACTTATCAAAGAATTGTTGATGACTTGCCACAATATTGGCATAGTCATTATTCTATCTCTCTTGTACCTATTCCAAAATATGAAATTGAATTTCTAGCTCAATAGCTAGATCAATGAATCTTGTAATATTAGAAAAATGTGACTCTTCAAAATATATCTATCAATAGAGATTACCTTTTGAATTATCTCTATATGTGGTCATAATTGAAGTTGAATCAATGCCAACTTGTGCCTTATCTCTATATCTCTAGCTATGAGCTTGGCTAACCTCTTTTAGCTGAATGCTAGTTCACTATAAGAGGATGAGCTTGAACTTGCATTCTTTCCCAATGTAATAATATTCGCTCTTATATCTGTATGCAATAGCTATAATGAGCATGTAGTATATGTTGTAAAGAAATCTATATCACACAATTTCAAATATAAAGAATTATTGGTCTTTACAATTGTTTCCAACTATTTAAAAGATGTAGAAAGCTCAACTTGTCTCTATACAAGTTTCTGTGAGATTTTGTGTAATACTTTATTCTCCATTCTCCTCTCAGACCATTGTAATAGCTTCTCATTTATCTCTATATCATCTGTTTGAATTCTGTCAACTACATGTGGAATACAATTATTTAATTATATGTTGTCTTTGATGTTACACAAATGTCAAGTCTTTATTGAGTAATCAGTGTCAGCCGAGCTCACTTGGGCATCGAAGGAAGTTTCCAATGTATGTCGAGTGTTCCAAGAAAGACAACACAAAACTAGTGGTAGCCAAGTTCACTCGGTTACCAAAGGAAAGTTGGCATGGAACCAGTGCTAACCAAGCTCACATGATTACAAAAGGAAGTTTGAAGGAAAGTCTTTTTTGAGTTAGTGTTGGCCAAGTTGGGTCAGCTAACAAAGGATTTTCCTATATTGGCATATTGGATCTTACAATTTTGTTAGTTAGTTCTAGCCAACTCAAGGGATGAATACTATTTTTTTTAAAGTATATTCAAGCTAACTTAACAAGGTAAATCATATCAATATAAGGTCAAGTTGAGGATCGATTATAAGAAGCATGGGATTGACAAAGATAAATTAAGGAAGTGAATTGGAAGGATATTAGAGCATCCAAGTTGACCAAGTGGCAAAGAACATTCTAATCAAGTAGGATCAAGCATTCAAGCTAGAATACAGATATGAAATCAACAAAGACAGATGCATCAGCAATCAAGTCAAGTCATTTTTGTTCTCTAATAATTGTAGCAGTGAATCAAATCTCCTAATAGAGTTAGCCTAATAGCTATTTTCCAAATCCTCTAACAAGGTGGTGTTTCTAGATTGAAGTGTCTAAAGACCTCTAACAAGACCATTGAATTAAATCTATTAACTGGGTCACACCTAACAGTGTGTTTTGTAACCTTTAATAGGGTTGGCTCCTAAAGGGGTTCACTTTAAAAGAGTGAAAAATAGTAACTGGTTGCAATTGGTAGTTTTCCCAAATTGGGTTTCCATGTTAAATATTGGTGTCTCTTGTGTTCATATTATTTTCTTTTATGATTCTACAACTAAGTTAATTAAGGTTAAATACACTAAACATCTTAAGAAATGATTATTTCAATGTTTACTAAGTAACAATAATTCTTAGTGTAAATCGAGTGTTCCCATGTTAATCGAGTTACAACAGTATTTTAGTTTCAACAGAGTTTTGGTTTTGTATTATATTGACATCTTAATTGATCTTGGATTTGTTTTGTAATAACTGATTCACCCCTTCCCTCTTAGTTACTCCTCTTACATTTCCAACACTCCATACACTAGTTGATCCAAAATTGTATGTTGATTATTCACATATGTGATTCCAAATACATCTATAAAAAATATCTTTGATAGTATGAAGTGTATGCCTTTTCTTTTGTTCCCTTCTTAGTTGTTCTTGTTTTTCCTTACGACTCAACAAGATTTACAATTCTTTCATTTTCTCTAGCGTAAGATTATTCAAATCATATTTAGGTAATTAATTACCTCATCAAGGTTCACTGACTCATCATCTTCCTCATCTACATGAGTCACATCTTAAGATCTAGAGGGTGTATCACTTGGCGTTGATAGTTGCAATTGCTTCCCATTTTCACTTGATCTCACCTTTGGCTACTGCACTAGTGTAGAAATCACCTCTTGCATAGGTGTCACATTTGTTGGTTCTATAGCCTTTGCACATGGTAGTTGAATAAGAGCTTGAGTAGCCTCTTGCTCTTTTTGTTTTATTTTACCTTCTACCAATTGATTGCAAGAATCTTTACCATAATTTGCAACCTTTTGCAAAATTGGCATACAAGTCATTGGTGGCATATATAAAAATAATGTCTTACCAAGTTGTTTGGCACTTTTAACCTATGTGACTAATGTGAGATTAACATCATTAGTCTTCTTGACTTCAAGCTTTGGATATTCAACTATCTGTAACAAAATTGGGTTAGTACAAAGTTAGCTTAAGTCCTTCATCAAATCTTGAATTTCCTCTTCAGTCAATATGTTTGGATTAGGTGGAGGGGTGTTAGTGTCCTCTTTAATTGTGATGGTTTATTTTTGTTCATACTCACTGACAAGTTGTTGAATCTTCTCTTTCAGCTTGGTCATTTCCTACTTATATTCATCTTTTAATTCAATAGCATATCTGCCTTCCCTCACCTCTATAGATGGAGTAAGCCATCCAAATGCTTCTTTCCATACTTGAATGCTATCTTGCTCAACTTCATGAGCTTTATTCTTCAAAATTTTGTATGCCTTATCCCTCGGCATAAACTTCTTAACAGAATCTTTAAAGGCTATAGACATGTGTGTCTTCCCTAAATCTGACATAACTTGTGCCAATGTTGTTTCTCTTTTTTTTCTCAGTGGATAATGCCCATTTCCACTTGACATCTAGTCTTTTGTACAATCCCACTAGAAATCCAACTCCTAATTTCAGGGGTGTGCGCCTAAACTTGATCATCATATCAATCATTGTGCATTCAAGCTTAACTTGATCATCATTGCTCAAAGAATTGTATTGAATGTATTTGAATCCCAATATGCTTTATGATTCTATCAATTTTGCACATACGTGATCCACAATCATTGGAGGGAGTCTGGCACTACTTAAAGTTTGGTAGTCTCATTAGACTTGGTCTTTTCTTCATCTTCCTCCTCCTCTTGTGCAATGATCCACTTTCTCCTCAGCCTTGTTTGGACTTTAGCCAATTTCCTCTTCTTTGAGGGACTTCTAGGTAATAGCTCGGTAGGAGGTTGTGATGACCTCTTTCTGGTGATGATCACCTTGCCCTTCGACCTCTGTGGTGTCGTGATTTCTTGTGCTTCCTTCTTCAGGTCTTCGTGCACCTTAGGTTCAACTGTAACAACCTATTTTGGTGGCCCTTGGCTATTAGGATTAACCTTAGATAGAAATAACAGTTACATGCAATATAACCAATATCAGAAAATAGTAGATTGCATAAAAAAATAAGACAACAAGATTTAACGTGGTTCACCCAATCCCTAAGTTACGTCCACCAACAATAAGTCCAATATTATTATTATCTAATGATTACAATCTATAATCCCTTATAGCTCAATGTCACCACAAAAAGCTACAATATCACCATTACATTATGAAATTCCTAACCCTAAGCCTTTTTATGTAAGCTTTTTACCACTTACACAATTAGGGCTAGAATAAGTCATCTAATAGGAAAAATAGAATCCGACACCTTTTACAATATAAGGACATTTTTGGCTTCTGGAGCACTGTCTTCAAAAACCCCTATGAGGGCATTGCCCCTTGACCCCATCCTGTACTGTGATAGGGAGCACACCTGGGGTGCTACCCTAAGACCCCATAGGGGCACTACCCCTTGACCTCGTAGAAATAATATGGGAAGAAAACCACACCAAATAAACCTCTATGTCTAATTAGGCTCCATATAACAACAATCTCCCACTTGCAGACTGATCAAACTCCACAATAATAACCCACACTTGGAGACTAATCATGGCATTGCTAACCTATAGCTCCCATTGGAATATATCAAACCACCCTGGACTCTGCTATTCTTTTATTTTTTTTAGTTGAGAAGACCAATCGAAGTTGAAGAGGAATTCAGGTTCTCCCTTGTTACTACCTTTGTAAACATATCCACTAGATTGACATTTCGATGTATCTTGTTCAGCTTTAACTGTTTATCATCCAAAATTGACCAAATGAAATGGTACCTCAACTGAATGTGTTTTGCCTTTGAATGTAGAGCTGAATTCTTTGCAAGATGAATGACATTATGACTATATGAAAATAAATAATTATCCTTTTGAGGGTGCCCCAATTATTCCAAGAAGAATTAAAGTCATATCATCTCCTTGGCTACCTTTGTAGTAGCAACATACTCTGCCTCTATAGTGGATAAAGCATTAACCTTTTGTAACCTAGAAACCCAACTCATTGCTACCCCACCAATAGTAAATACATAACCTGCAGTACTTCATTTGATATCAATATCCCCTACCAAATCTAAGTCAACATAGTCCTATAAATTAGTAATAGAGCCCCCAAAGTGTAAACACTTACTAAATGTTCCTCATAGATTTCTACGAATCCATGTTACGGCATGCTAATGCTCAATTCTTGGATAACTCATATACCTGCTAACAACTCCCACTACATGTGCAATATTTGGCCTCATACATACCATAGCATACATCAAGCTTCCTACAATTGAAGCATAAGGTACCTTAGATATCTTATCCTCCTCTTCTTGCATCTTGGGACACATCTCCTTAATCAACTTCAAATGACCAAGAAAACATGTGCTGACAGTTGTAGCATTCTCCATAGAGAAAGTTGCAACACCTTTGCAATATAATCAGCTTGAGATAATGTTAATTTCTTTTTCTTCTTATCTCTGCAAATCTCCATACCAAGGATTTTTTTTGCTACCTCCAAATCCTTCATAGCAAAGGAATGTGATAAATGTTCTTTTAACCCCTTAATGTGATCCATGTTAGACCCAACTACAAGCACATCATCAATATATAAACATAAAATAATGTAGCTAACATCATCCAACCTATTAAAATAAACACAATGATATGAATGACACATACTATATCCATGCTTGTGCATAAAATTGTCAAATTTCAAATACCATTACTTAGATGCTTACTTCAAGCCATATAAACTTTTCTTCAATCTATACACTAAGTTCTCCTTATCTTTGACCTCAAATCCCTATAGCTATGCCATATAGATCTCTTCATCCAAATCACCATGAAGGAAGGTTTTTTAACATCAAGCTACTCCAAATGTAAATATTTAGTAGCCGTAATACTTAAAACAATGCACAAGAGAGAATATTTCATCAAAATCAATGCCTTTTTCTATGCAAATCTTTTTAACACTAACCTGGCTTTAAATATTTTCTTACCTTCATCCTCTTCTTTCAACATGTAAACCCACTTATTTAGTAAAGCCCTTTTACCTACAAGCAACTTGCATAAATCCCATGTCTTATTTTTCAGCAAAGAGTCCATTTCTTCTTTTGTTGCAGACTCCCACTGAATCTTTGTATCCACCTACACAACTTCATCATAATATTTAGGTTCACCAACATTAGTAAGTAGAATAGAATACAAGGAAGGAGAAAATAGTTATAGAGGTCTACTTAGCATTGTTGATCATCTAACATTCACTGGGGTGTGTGATATTCGTTGTTGTAGTTATTGCAGATCATGAGAAATTGTTGGAACATCATCTTTTAGACTATCATCCAACACTACATAATCATCTTCTTTCTTCTCATGTTGCTACAACAGATCTTTGTACAACACTTTCTCGTTGAATATGATATCCCTACTTCTTATAATTTTTTGATTTTCAAAATCCCAAAGCCTATAACCAAATTCATTAATGCCATATCCAACAAATACACATTTCTTTGACTTAGCTTCCAGCTTGGTTCTATTTTCATAATCTATATGAGCAAATGTTTCACAACTAAAGGTTTGGATTAAAGAATAACTCACCTTCTTATCAGTCCATGCTTCGTCTGGAATATCACAACCCAAAGGAGTAGAGGGACCTCTATTAATCAAATATATAGTAGTATTAATAGCCTCCACCCACATGCTTAAGGGCAACCTTGCCTACAACCTCATGCTTCTCGCATGCTCTATTATAATCTTTTTCATGTGTTCAGCCACTCCATTTTCGTGTGGAGTCCTTGGAATAGTTTTCTATCTATGAATACCATTAGTGGAGCAACAACCTTCAAATTCATGATTGTAATTCTCACCACCATTATCAAATCTAAGACATTTTAATTTTTTACCAGTCTCATTTTCAACCAAGCATTTCCATTTCTTAAAAGTTTGAAATACATCATATTTCTATCTAAGTACATAAATCCATACTTTTCTAGTTGCATCATCAATAAATTTAACATAATAATGAGAGCCACCAAGGGAAGATACCTATTGGTCCCCAGACATATGTATGCACAAGCTCTAATTTCTCATTTTTCTTTTTCTTCCCAGTCTTCACAAAACTCACTTTCTTTTGTTTTCCATATGCACAACTTTCATAGAAATCCATATTAACACATTTTAGACCTAGTAAAACTTTATTTGTATGAAGTACTTTCATACCTTTCTCACTCATGTGCCCAAGTTTGTGGTGCCATAGTGTTATATCAGAATCTACACCAATCGTTTGTCCTCCCTACTTAATTGTAGCAACTATTCTTAAACATTCATTTTTCTCTAAAACAATCAAAGTAGAAGGAACAATATGACCTGTACAAAGATATAAGGTGCCTACTTTCACGCCTTTTTCTACTACAAGGGAGCCTTTTGAAACCTTCCAATTTCTATCATTAAAAGTAACTACACCCCTCATCACCGAGTTGCCCTACTGAAATTAAATTCCTACTCAACCTTGGAACATGTCTTACCTCATGTAGTAGCTAATGATTCCCATTCTGCAACTTAATCTTAACTTTTCCCATTCCAACAATCTAATGGGGTTTATCATCCCCCAAATAAACAAGCCCAAAATCCCCTTGGACATAATCAATGAAATAATCTCTATGAGGTGTAGCATGAAATGAAGCACCAGAATCTAAAACCCATGAATCGTCAATACTTTCTAAAGATAGAAGCAAAGCATCTCTTTAAATTTGTTACTTACCACATTTGCCTCCTTATTTCCTTTTGGTTTATCTCCTTCATTATTCTTTTGATTCCAACAATCTTTCCTCTTATGCCCTAGTTTACCACAGTACCAGCAATCTCTCAGTCCTCTAGATTGAGACCTCTTCCCCTTTGATTTTCCTCTTGATCTCCCACAATTTCTAGAATTATTTCCTCTCTCAGTCATTCTGCCTCTACTTTGTGCATTCAAAGCACTTCTTGGTGTAGATCCACATGAGGTTTTCCTATGAGTTTCCTCACACAAAATAACACTGATCACATCATCATATTTTAGGGTATTAGATCCAGAAACAGAATTACTCACGATCATTACAAAGCCATTCTAGCTTTTAGGCAAAGAACACAAAATCAAGAGAGCCCTAATTTCTTCATCAAAATTAATACCCACAAAAGATAACTGACTAGTATCAATATTAAACGCATTTAAAGGATTTGCAATAGATCCATCTTTTGTCATCTTCATATTAAATAAATGCTTCATGAGAAATACCTTATTTGAAGTAGAGGGCTTTTCATATAGTTTTGCTAGGGTTTCCATCAACTCTTTCATCATCCACTTTTGTAATGTTGAATGTCACTAATGGTGCTAAACATAATCGAATGCTTCCAAGTGCCTTTCTTTCTAAAATCTCCCATTCCTCATTTTCCATAGTTCCCTGGTTTTTAGTTTTTCCTTCTAATGGCTTCCATAAATCCTTCTGATAAAGATAGTCCTCTATTTACATTTTCCATAACTGAAATTTCTATCCATTAAACTTATCAACCCTTAGCTTACCCTTGTCTACCATTGCTCACACTCGGTCGTGAGACTTTCACTCAACCGTGAGAGCTTCCTACAGAAGATCGCTAAAAAAAATGACTACCGCTTGGATTTAAAAAAATGACGACCACTTAGCTCTGATACCACTTGTTAGGATTAACCTCAAACAAAAATAACAATTACATGCAAATATAACCAATACCAAAAAATAGTAGATTGCATAAAAGAGAACACAAGACACAAGATTTAACGTGGTTCACCTAATCCCTAGACTACGTCCACCAACAACAAGTACAATATTATTATAATCCATTGATTACAATCCACAATCCCTTACAACTCAATACCATTTCAAGAAGCTACAATATCACCATTACATTATGAAATCCCTAACCCTAAGCCTTTTTATACAAGCTTTTTATCAATTCCACAATTAGGGCTAGAATAAGTCATCCAATAGGAAAAATAGCAGCCGATGCCTTTTACAATATAAGGGAGCGCATCCCAAGACCCCACAGGGGCACTGTACCTTGACCCTGTCTTGGGGGCACTGCCCCCAAACCCTCGTAGAAATAATATGGGGAGAAAACCATGCCAAATAAACCTCTGAGTCTGATTAGGCTCCACATCACAACATTGGCTTGACAACTACAAGCTCTTTTCCTTTGTCTTCCTCAGCCTTTGAGGGTTGTCTCGACCCTTCTCCTTGTTCTTTCTTACTAGCCTAAACAACCTTTCTTTTTGTTTTCTTTCTTGCCTTAGGTGTGCCAAATTCAACAGTCAGCTCGACAATAACAATCTCGTATGTACCAAACTCCTCGACACTAGTATCAATTTCTTCTGTTAAGAGTGTAGTAACTATTGTCGTTACATCATCCACACTTGCATCGTAGGGCATTATCCATAGCCATGCTAACCTTGGGTTATACTGCCTATGCATACACAAATTTTGTGTCCACAATGAAACATATTTCATCATAATATCTATCTACAACTAATTTTGGAATCCTCATTTTGTTCTTCATTTTAACTTTTAACTCTTCAAAGTAGTTGTTCATTACCACCTCAAAATTCTCTCCTGATTTGTTTATTACATCATTTAGTTGCTCCATAATAGTCCTATTCCTATCCCATCTAATCCTTCTAATGGTAGAAAAATATATAAACTAACAAGGAACCAAACTTACGAGATGTGTTCTTCACTTTTGTCACTACTTCTAGGTTTTCTGTGAGTTGGTGCAATTGTAGCTCAGAAAGATCATATGAATGTGTTAGAATTATTTAGAATAACTAAGAGGGGGGGTTAATCAATTATTCAAGATCCAATAATATCCAATCCAAATTTTCTAATAAAATGACAGTGAATCAGAAGTACTGTCCTATTTACTTTCTTATCATGCATGCAATTAAACATTAAACAATCATGAAAAGTAAACATGCATCACCACATAACACAAAGGATTTTGGTGACCCAAAAACCCTCTAGGAATAAGAAGGTAAAACTGGGGTGGGGATGACACCCACAAAATAACTGCGTAATTAATTTCAACCACTTCTAATGGTTTGCCCTGTTAAAGGCTTTACACACTATTAAATGTGACCCAGTTAAAGGATTTCTACACCCTATTAGGAGTGTGCCCTATTAGAGGACTTAAGAACATTCAACTTAGAATGCCACCCTGTTAAGAGATTTACATAGAGTTGTTAAACTCACCCAAGTCCATGGGATTTACAATCACCTTCTCAAAAGAATCTTTTATCCATCTCTAAGGATCTCTTATCCTTCTCCTAAGGATCTCTTATCCTTCTCCTGAGGATCTCTTATCCTTCTCCTAGGGATCTTCTATTCTTTTCCTGAGGCTTATCCACCTAGCTGTTAAGCTAACCTAGCAATGTAGGATTTCAATGTCTAATACAATGGTAAGAAATTATTAGAAAGGTTTTGACCTGATAAAGATTGCAACTTTAACCTTGCAGATTTCAAATCACTCTTTAGTTCTTTTCTTTGCTTGGCTTTTCTCCCTTGCAATGCTAATAGCTTGTTCAATCTTCAAGATCTGTCTCCTTGAGTTCTTCCACTCGTTATGCCAATGCACTCTATGGTCACTTGATCAACTTAGAGTCTTGATGCTTTGTGCTTACTCTTCACTGTGTCCTCTTCTTGACACTTCACAATAGCCTTCTCTTGGCTTCTTCACACGCCACTCTTATGATCAACTCCCTCTCACACTCACTTGATCTCTGACCTGTAACTCCTTATAAAGAAGTTATGTTCTTCATTTCCCACTCAAATCTTCTCGCTCATCAATTTGATTTAATCTTGAGAAAACAATATAATTTTCCCTCCAAATTGTTTCTTCCAGAAACTTCATGATAAATCCATCAGCATTCGCCTTGAATTGGTTTGCATGGTTTACATAAAATTTTGTGACATCTACTCATCATCCTTATCATCCAACTAATTCACAAAATTCAATGTAACAAACTTATCGTTACTGATCTGGTGTATCTTTTGACTTAACAAATAATGCAGCAACTCGACATCATTGGTTTACTGCTGCTCGACATCCATTACCTTTTTCTGATGCTTAGCACCTAAAGTCTTTTCCTGAGTTACTCGGCACTTGAACAATTACTCGACACCTAAAAAATTACTCGGCACCTAAAGGATTGATCGGCACGCATTGAAGTTGACCTTGCTTGGCTTCAACTAAGAATTTGCTCGGCTCTAACTAGCTTTCTCGGCTCTCTCAAATGAACTTAGTTAGGCTTTACAAATGACTTGGTTAAACCTTGCATCTTTGATGTGTCTCAGTGTGTCCATCCTCTTAGAGTATGTCACCAATACACTATTTCATCAATGGCTTAACTGATCCTTATACTTGATTACAACATCATAACTTCAACCTTTCTCTAGGTGCTCTAGTTACATCTTATTGATTGCCTCCTCCTTGTCAATCAACCAATTGATAGTATTTGGATCACTTAAGTAATTGTCATTCCTGCAAGTAGTAAGTTTGACATCAATGACAAAACAATGATTGAAAACATTCTTTACCAGTTCCATCATTCTTCATTCATGATCTTTTCAATCATTTCCAACAGAATGATCCTTCTTCACTATTTTATAGCCTAAATCAATTGCAACATAGGGCACACAGTTCAATTTTTACAATTGATCGAACTTTTGTGCAATCACATGAACAAAAAATTCAATTATTGGATCCTTAATGCCATCAATTGACATACTATGACCATTCCACTTTGCCTTGGTCAAGTTTCAATCTCATTCTTTGTTTTGTTCTTTATGCTCTTTGGTCAACGTTGAAAGATTTAGGAAATCCTAGGGCACATGTAAGCCCTTTCTTTGCAATGATCTTGTATTTGTCCTTTAGGTTTCCATTCATGCATAGCTTCTCATAAGTTGCCCTTATTTCAAAATCTCCAATTTCTCCAACTTTGCATTAACAACACGATCTTAGGTCTTGCATAGTTAAGACTCTAGGTGGAATTGATGATAATACTCCCATATCATCAACAATGTTATCAATGTTCACTGAATTTCTAAAGGTCAGTAAGGGACGTTGATCATTCCTAATTATTTGAGCACTACTATCCTTCACCATTTCACTTCCAGATGCCATTTACAACTATGTTTCAAACAAAATTTCCACAAATATCTTTACTTAATATTTTACTTAGCACTGAAAATGGTACTTACTTTGCTTCACAAATTTGTTGATAATCTATTGAGATTATTTGCTATGTTTGCTACAATAGCTTTGATCACCTTAAAATCTTCTCTTGAGTTCTTTGATCACTTGGCGAGTGCAAATGAATCGCCAAATTTGATAAATACCTTTGATCTTTTGATTTTAGGTCTACAATCAATGTCTTCATACTTGGTTGGTGTATGACAACTAGCTCGATCTACACTATGGCTTGGTCCAAGTTATTCACTCGATTGTAACCAATTCACTTGGTCAATAGGTTATCTTCCTTGATAACTCAGTTTATACTGCAAGGCTCAATCAATATAGACTATACCACTAGTGCTCAGTACTTTATGACTTTTAATTTCTAACAATTCTTAATACATCTTCATATATGCAAATATGATTTTGCATCACTTCATGTTAGGAACTAATGTAAAATATAACATTGAGTATACAGTTCCTACATACCTCCTTTTATTTAATGAGATGTGGTGTGATCACTTGATCCATCAAATTGGGTGATCATAGTTTCTTCTGCTTTACTACTTCCAGCTCTTACTATCTCTATCCATGTTTTCTTTCCTTCATATTTGTCATTTCCATTACTTGGTGTTGGTGCTAGTGTTTTGGTTTTGCAGTCTCTAGTGATGTGTCCAATTTTTAGACAGCTGAAACATATTATCTCTCCATTTAACCATTTCTTTTAATTTCCTCTAAAATGTATTTTGATGCATAATTCTCTAAAATGTGTCCATATTCTCCACAATAGTGACAACTGTACTATGTATTGTAATCCCAATTGTAGGAATTGCCTTTCCTTGTTGTATGAGTTTGTTTTTCAGGCGACCAATTTGACTTCTTCTTAAGTTTGCATTTCTGAACTTTATGTCCATACTTTTGACAATTGTAGCAGTGACCTTGGAATTTAGATACCTTTCTAGTTGTATCATTGTTATTTGAGCTACATTCATGTGTTTGGTGTCCTCCTTTCTTGCAATTAAAACACTTACCACTTGGTTTAGGTTTTGGAATTTGCTTACCATTTCTTCTCCTGCAAATGTTGGTTGTATGACCAACTTTCCCACAATAATGACATGTATGTTTTCCTTTTGATTTTGCATTCCTTTGTTCTCCACTCTTCAATGATTCTCCTTCTTCAGTAGATGAAGATTTCTTGTTGTGTCCAAGTCCAGAGGTGTCTCTTGTTCTAGGCGACTTCATCATGTCTTCAAAGTGTTTGATTGCTTCATTTGGTTTTTTCATTCTCTCCATGGGTTCCTTTTCATGCCTTAACTCTATTTACAATTGCTCACTTTGTAGCTTCAGATTTGTGATCCCCACATCTTTTCTATTCGCTTCCTGATTTGTAATTACTAATTGGTTTATCATGTCCAGTTAGTTGTTTGTAAACTTTTGAACTTCAAATGATCTTTCTTCAAGTTTTCTAGTCATCTTCCTTTCTTCAAGTTTTCTAGTCATCTTCCTTTTGTCTTCTTCAACTATGAGCTTTTCTTCCATTGCTTTCTTCTTTTGTTCAATTTCTTCATAGAGTGTAACTGATTGAATTTCTTGTTCTATCTTGAGATCTTTTACTTCTTTCACTAGGGAACTATTATTCTCTAGCAATTCTATCATTACTTCATTATTGTTACTAGTCTTTCCACTGTCCAACAATCCTTTAATGTCAACTTTTGTGTATTGAATAACATTTAGCTAAATAGCTATCTCTCTTCTTCTCTTTAGGGTTTTCCTCAACTCTTCTTTTGTTGTCTCTAATTGTTACAACATGATCTAGATTTCAATCATCTGATTCTCAATGATCTTTCCCATCTTGTATACTTCCTTCTCCATGCTCTTATCCTCTCAAACTATTAGGCTTCTTGAAAAGAGAACTAAGCCCTGATACCAATTGTTGGAATAAGTATGTGAGAAAAAAGATATTGAGACAAGGGGTGAATCAGAATTGTAAACCTTTGACTTCAATACCAATTTCATTCATTCATACCTAATTCATCTCACAAGTCTATCATTAAAACTGAAATGTTGAAACATAAATGAAATACATCAAATCCACAAAAACTTCAACATATAACACAATGATTTGGTTACCCATAAACACTTCAAGATGAAGGTAAAACTAGGGTGGGGATGAAACCCACAAATCTTCACAGTTGCAAAAATAAAGTTAACCTATTAGGGTTACAATGTTTGATCATAAAATATGATCTATCATGTGAGGGGTTTTCCCTATTAAAATCTTAAGAGACTATTAGATCTCACCTTAAAGGATTTTACACTCACAATAAAGTAAGGACTTTGTTAGGAGATTTACATAGGCCTATTAGGACAACTCTGTTAAGAGATTTCTCTATCTCAATTAACAATAATTGATTCAGTACCTAACCCTCGGTATGCTTTGCAAGCCGATATTAGGTATCCTCCTTGTTGTATCACTAATCTAATTCTCCTAATCTGATAACTCTATGATCTTTCTTCAAGTTTTCTAGTCATCTTCCTTTCTTCAAGTTTTATAGTCGTCTTCCTTTTGTCTTCTTCAACTATGAGCTTTTCTTCCATTGCTTTCTTCTTTTGTTCAATTTCTTCACAAAGTGTAACTGATTGAATTTCTTGTTCTATCTTGAGATCTTTTACTTCTTTCATTAGGGAACTATTCTTCTCTAGCAATTCTATCATTACTTCATTATTGTTACTAGTCTTTCCACTATCCAACAATCGTTTAGTGTCAACTTCTATGTATTGAATAACATTTAGTTGAATAGCTATCTCTCTTCTTCTCTTTAGGGTTTTCCTCAACTCTTCTTTTGTTGTCTCTAATTATTATAAAATGATCTAGATTTCAATCATCTGATTCTTAATGATCTTTCCCCTCTTTTATACTTCATTCTCCATGTTCTTATCCTCTCAAGCTGCTAGGCTTCCTGACAAGAGAACTAAGCTCTGATACCAATTGTTGGAATAAGTACATGGGAAAAAAGATATTGAGAGGGGGGGTGAGTCAAGATCGTAAACCTTTGACTTCAATACTAATTTCATTCATTCATACCTAATTCATCTCACAAGTCTATCATTAAAACTAAAATATTAAAACATAAATGAAATACATCACATCCATAAAAACTTCAACATATAACACAATGATTTGGTTACCTAGAACACTTCAAGATGAAGGTAAAACTAGGGTGGGGATGAAATCCACAAATCTTCACAGTTGCAAAAATAAAGTTAACCTGTTAGGGTTACAATATTTGATCATAAAATATGATCTATCATGTGAGGGGTTTGCCATGTTAAAATCTTAAAAGACTATTAGGTCTCACCTTAAAGGATTTTACACTCATAATAAAGTAAGGACTCTGTTAGGAGATTTACGTAGGCTTTTTAGGACCACTCTGTTAAGAGATTTACCCTATCTCAATTAACAATAATTGATTTAGTACCTAACCCTCGATATGCTCTACAAGTTGATATTAGGTATCCTCCTTGTTGTATCACTAATCTAATTCTCATAATCTAATAACTCTATTCAATCTTTCAGTGCTATGATTGCTCTCTGTCTGCTCTACTCTCAAACTTCACCTTTGCTCCTTCACATGCCCATAAGGATATTTGTCCTTATTTCTTCTTCCATCTTCATATTCTCACAATATTTCTCTCACTCTCTCCCTCTCATGATTCTAGGGTTATAATCCTCCTTAAATAGACATTCTGTGAAGGTTCTAGATCTCGATCAATGGTTTATGCTTCACCATATTTTGTTGATTACATCTCATTTTTGATTGGTTGAATCCCTTACCTAGGGATCATTACCTTCTGCAATATCGCGTAATCAACATCTTGGTTGGCTCTGCATCGTAGAAAAGTTGGCCAAAATGGTATACATATGAGTTTGTGTCATTACAAACTCTCATATCAAATTGAACTACTCGACACTTGAATGCTCTTACACTCGATCACACATAAACCTTCGTGTTGTTACTCGACTTCTATACAACTATTTACTCAACTCTTGATAACTTGTCAATAATCTTAGTCTTCGTTGTATAGCTTGGCTCATATATTTGCTCAGTCTTTGCTGAAATGCTCCACAATCACTCGCTCACTTAGTATAAGCATTGTATGCTTGACCTTTACTAGATAACTCAGTCACAGTAATGACCTTGTAATCTTGCCTAGTAAATGACTAAGTGTTGGACACTAATTGACAACATAGGCTTAGAGATCAACATAAGCACGGTGACTCATAAAGTCCTTGCTTAAAACTCATTATGATTCTTACCATGATGGATGTTGTTCCTCTCATGAGTCACCATCCTTCCCTTACAATTTAAGATCGAGGTGGGGGGGCACACAAAATGCTTTATGTGGACTTCATTTATCATGGTAGTCTTTGTGTTCTTGTGATGTGTATTTCTCCTGTGTTGTATTTTTTTTATATGTTTTTATTTTGATTGCTATAGACGATCATTGTTGCTTTGTTGAGCATAAGAGGAAAAAGTGATCACCATGTTGTAAACATTATTCTATTTGTATCTCTTTCTTCCATATGTTGTTATAATTTGATTTCATACTTGTGCTATTATTCATACTAGTGATCTTGTATAGTATTCTTAGTTTCTTATGATATGGTAACACTGATTCTTTTTGGTCTCCATGTTATTGGCTAAGGACACTTCTTTGTAACTCTTATGCATCTTTTCCTCCATTGTGTCATAGTTCTACTTCCTTTGGGGAATCTACTTCCTTTGGGGAATGATGAAATTTTAATACTTGATATAATATTACATATTATCATATGATCCTACTGACCCCAAAGTTAGCAAATCCCTTCACGCTCTCTCTTTTTGTTATATGCTCATTTCACTTGATATGTTTCTCTTCTTGGGGGCATATCATAGTGGAAACTTTCTTTGGTGGATGTATATACACTTTCATTAAAACCATTGCTCTTGTTAAAGTGTTTGCAATTGCTTTAACATGGGAGTATACACTCTGCTCATCTCTTCTTCTTTTTTACCATGGAATACAAATATTGATTCTGTGTATAGCTCGAAGTACTTCAGCCTTTAGTGTTGGGTATGATTTCTAAGGTATTCCCAAATCTATGCATTGTTATTTCGTGTTTACCCATCTCTCTTTTTCCTTCTGGTTTCCTAAAACTATTGATATTTTCTCGAGGCTTGGTCTCTTTTTGGATCTCTCTCTAAAATATTTATAGTTTGGGAGGCTTGATCCCTATTTTGGACCCTTCTTTTGACTATTAATAGTCTAGGAAGCCTAATCTTGTTTTGATCCCATAAGGACACACACATCCTTAAGCCTCAGTTGCTTTCTATTATTCTTTTTGGGACATGGAGTTCCCTTGATGTAATGTCTAGCATACCACACAAACTTTCTAGACCAATCGGTTCATCTTTGATGGGTTGACTAGAATATTGTACACACTTCCTAGACCATTCAATACCATCCCTTTTTGCAAAAACCTCTCCCCCTCTTCATTTTTCTTCTGTGGTTCACAATAAGGCACACAAACCTTATTGGGAGAGTTATTATTCCCCTTTATAGTGCCTATCTCTCTCATCATGATTTTGGATGTGACAAAGACTCAAGTCTCTTTGGGACTTGATGATCTCTTTGCTTCCTAGATCATGATAAGATTATCTCTTTGCTCTTAATCTACTTTACCTTGAGTTTGAAGAAAATCATACTTCTACTAAAATGGGGGCTAAATGTACCATCTTAAAATGAACACACTTTCCTTTCAAGACCTTTTAGCACTCTCTCTGTAATGCCTTCTTCGGACCATTGATGTACTTGTGCTCAATCCCCTTTTCTCCTATCTTCTTCCTCTTGCCACCCTATTTCTTTTAGTATCTGCCTCTTCTTTTTGTGGAAATCTAGACCTGATACCTGAGACCAAATCGACTTAGGTCAACCTGTTCTAAACTAGGTTGACCTAGTCCACAGTGATTTTGGGTCTCAAGGCCCAAAAGGCCTCAGAGGTTTAATTAGTTTTATTTCACTCTCTTATTGGCTTGTATTTTTTTCCTACCTGAAAACTCATATATAAGGAGACTTGGAGGCTTCATTTTCACATCACATATTCAAGTATCTAAGCTCTTGCTCTCAAGTTAATTTTTTTTCCTTTTGTATTTGAGGAGTTCAACTATCCAAGATTTTCAAGCATTCAAGCAAGGAGATTTCTATCTAGCATTAGAGGATCCTTTGTGAGCATTTCCTCTTCAAGATCTAGCTTATTATTGGACATCAAGGAAGGATACCTACATTAAAGCATTCATAATCTTCTTCATTGATGCACATTAACATTCATGGCACCATGATGGGATTATGGTAGATTCATTGTAAAGTATGGAGATACCCTGCATTCCTAATTCAATAACTACAATACATTTACATACAAAATCCTTATTCATAAGGGTTTCAAGAAAGGTAAATTCTAACATTTATCTTGTCTTTTAGTTATTTACATTTACATTTCTCATTTATGATTAATTCCTTAACATAGGGCTTAACCAAGGTAAGCCTTCATCTAACCCAACCACAAAAACCCTTCTTTTTTGTGTTTATTTGTAGGATATCACTTGGAGCTTATATATTTGAAATCTACTCCTCAATAGCTTTCTAGAGAGTTGAAGAATCATTGGAATATGTCAACTGGGTTGTAAGACATCCTTCCAAGTTGACCTAGTCCTTCAGTGCCCTTTTCTAGGGAGATTTATGGGTTTTGTTCCTTTCATTGTTTCATTGCGAGATTCACAATTAGATATTTAGAAAATAGTTAAGATCCATGACTTTTGGAGTTAAAACACATATTCATCTATGCATTTCAAGCTGATTCTTTCATACTTTATTTTCCTTCATATCTTTACCCCGGATCTATATCTTAATTAGGCCATTGATAGCCACATAACATCTAGATTTACGTTATTTAAGCAATTGGTTCAGCTTCACTTTCACATTAACTTATTAAGGGCCAAAGAGTACATTTCCTTGTGTCGCCTTTACAGTTCAAATTTATAGTTTTTGCCCTTCTTCATTTGGGTTCTAGCTAATCTAATTTGGATCATAAGTGGAATCATATTTGGAAATTTCTCCCTTTCCCTTTCATACATAATTGACTAACTAAATGATTCAGATAAGCAGATACCTACAACCCTATTTAAGTGTCTCCCTTTTCCCCCTAAACAAAGATAACTCTTAAATATAGACCTTGTCAAAAAAAATACCATACATTGCAAGAAGAACAACATGAAAAATCAACACCTAAGAAGATGAAGCATAGCTCCCACCAATTGTAACATTAAATTCTATGAACATGGGATGATGATCCATGATAGGTCCATAATAAGAAGCCAAGCCCACTGAATTTGGAAAGGTAAAACAAGTGTTTAATGAATCAAATTGTTAGATAGATAATTGAAAAATGGAAAATAAGCAAATATATTTTTGGGGATGCAAGATTTCCAACAACCCAAGGATGCTCCTACATAAAAATACGTTATAAGATACATTCAAGTCCAAGACTTGGAATACTATCTCTTTAAATAGGACCCATTTTGATAGGTAGTACCACAAGACCTTTAGAAGATATCTCTTCATCATCTTATGTATTTACGGTAAATTTTCTCTTAGGATAGACTACATTTTATGATACCCAAAGCACAAACTAGATTCAATGTACAAATATTTATTCTTGCTCCTTTATTTATCAATACACATTTGATTCAATGATTATGGATTGGGATTTTGATATGTAATGAAAATTTGTGCAAATGGTTCAATGAAATATATCATCTTCTAAAATGGATGTTGGCACTAAGAGTCTATTACGAGATAATTGGCATTACCTATTAGAGACAGTCCTGGAGTAGAGGAATATATGGTTATTATATGGTTGTGATTGATGAAAATTCATAGCATCCATAGAATTTATCAGTAAAAACCAAGCAAGTTTATCACAACAAGCTGATTGGTAAAGGCATAAGATGATCAATAAAGGAAGGACACTTGTAATGATCGGTGACCACTAAGTGATGATCGATGACT
This sequence comes from Cupressus sempervirens, assembly GCA_028749045.1. Lineage (NCBI taxonomy): Eukaryota > Viridiplantae > Streptophyta > Pinopsida > Cupressales > Cupressaceae > Cupressus > Cupressus sempervirens. Next base: position 536,272,735 of record CM053793.1, read on the forward strand.
ATACGATAATGTGTAAGGGAATTGTGATCGGTCAAGGAAGAAGTCAAATATAGAAAGGTGATCAAATTGGGAAGTGTGAAATTATTGGATCATTATAAAAGAAAATATTTAAGGTTACATTGGGAGAGGTAACATGTTTTACCCAATTCAAGTAGTGGAAAGGTGAATCAAAATGAATGCCGACCCAGTTAGGTAAATTCTTTGAGAAATGTCAAGTACTTGAAATGATAGAACGAGAAGATTGAAATTCAAATAAAGGGTCAAGATTAAGAGGAAAAAGATTATAGATAAAGATATATGTTCTATAATGGAATGAGAGGTGTACGATGATGAAGAGAAATGAGAAAACACATATTACAAGAAGGAAAAGTAGTGAAAAAGGAAAGATAGAAAAGAAAAGTAGAGAGATCAAACAATAACAATCAAGGTATATATAAAAGAGGTTCACAATATAGTGGAATCATATCAGAGAGAAAATTAGATATAACGTGCAAAGAGTTCCATAACTAGACCAGAGAAAACTTGAAATCCCTGAATTAGGTGAACCCTAATAGGTTCTAGTTGTAAATCCCCTAGCGAGGTAGACTCTCAAATGAGTTTTGAAAATCCTTTAATGAGGTAGATCTTGGCAGATCTATGTGTACTTCTAACAATGTGCAAAGTCTATTCTAATAGGGTAAGCCCCCATAAAGGGTAGTTGTATGCTCTTAATAGGGCAACTCATTTACTACAATAACGAGCTTTGTGGGTACCATCCCCACACTGATTTTTACCTTCTATCAAGGGTTTCCACATAACCAAAACTATTGTGACATGTGTTATGTATATGTTTTAATTTTATCTTACTACACTTATTTGTTGATATTGGTCATATCTTTTTAGTTTTGAAGTTAGAAAGTTATCAAGTATATATCAACAGTCAAAGCTAATAGATATATGATTGTACTTATTCACCTCCCTCCCTCCTAGTAACTATAATTCCTAATAATTAGTATTAGAGTGTTGGTCCTCTAGATATTAAGTCTAATAGCTTGGGGGAAAGCTCCATAATAATTGAAAGGTATAGGTATGACAAACATATTTAGGTGCAAGCTAACATGATTTAGGAGTTACAAGAAAAGCAAAGAAAATATCTTGAAATAAGAAGAGACCTTACTATGAAGCTAAATGAAACTCAAGAATATATTGAGAAGATTGAACAATTATTTGAAGGTGCTATATCAAAAGAGTCTGAGAAAGTAATTGAAGAGTTGATGGAGAAAAATGAAAATCTAAAAGAAAAAGTCAAAAATTTGAAAAGAGGATTGGAAAGCCAATTAGTGAAAATATGTGAAGACCTACAAGGAAAAAGAGTGGTAGAGGATGCTAGGAAAGTTGTAAAAGATGCCAAGAGACATGTTGAAAATATATTACATGAAAAATACAAATAACTCTTTAGAATATTTTAGGATAATGCTATCACACATGAAAACCTTCATGCAAAGGCTAGGAAGAATAAGGAAATTGTAGATGATAATTGTTGGCTATTTTGTCCCCAATTCAACCCATCATAGATAACCATTCTAATGGATTGTCAATGAGCTAGAATCTATAGTTGTGGGTTAATACGTCAAATTTGTGGCTAATATTCATGTTATGCACATTTCTTTATTTCACAAGGTTCATTTTTTTCCCTTTCATAATGGTGAAAAACCAATCAAAGTTTTTTGACAATTTCTCCTTCTTTTGGACCAATAGGTGTTGTGAGCCCTCCCTAGTGTCATGTTTCTTAAAGTTTTATGTCGTACATATCTTTAATGATCAACAACCCAAGATTTTATTGCATTTTTGCAACAATTTGTTGGACATTCTTGCAAAATTGTGATAGTCAATAGGTCAACCTTATAGGTGTACAGAGATGGGTCAACACTTCGTGTTATCCCATCTCAATAGTCTTTTCATAGTGGTGTGATTTGATTCTTTGTGCCATGAAATATTTTTTAAATTGGATGTTCAATGCAATTCAAATTTTTTAGCTCTGGTATCATGATGGTAGTATACTCCATGGCTATTTAATGACTTGTGGGTATAAGATCTATCAAATTTATCCTTCCATCTACTGGGTGTACTTATTTGGCTCTTTCATGTCACTTCTAAGAATCAAGTTGCTTTAAATATAAGATTTTGTTTTGATATTTCTTATTACTTCTTTGTAACTTTAACTCTATTGTGGTTGGAGTTTGAACTTCAAGTTTAGATCTGAGTTATGCTTGATCTATAAAGGAAAAGTTTGTAAGTTTTTTTGGGTTCTTCTCTATTTCATTTGCAACATCTCTATGCTCTACAATCGCATTTCCTTTTCTATCTTTCATGAATAAAAATATTATTTTTACCTTATCTTTCTAGTCTAATATATTGTGTATGTTATTACCTTGTATGGGTTATTTCTTCTCTATTCTTTCATGTTTATATGTCATTTTTAACATGTTGTTGAATGTTGTATTGTGAACACATTTCGCTGCAGCATCTCATTAGTTTTTACCTTCAAGTGAGTTATAGAAGAGTATATTGGAGTCAAGATATGTGTATTTAAGTGCTTTATTCACATTTTGTGCATCCATTGGTAGAGATAGTAACCATGTTTCAATCTCGTGCATCTCCTCCTTTGTCATTCAAAATTTAATTCCATACATTCCTCCTTCATTTTCCATCACAACAGTAGTTAGGTGGATCTTGATTGTAAGGAAGTTGAACTTCTTTGAAGATTGAACCTAAAAGTGCAAGTCTAGATCCACACTCTGGTAGAAACCTCCAAGGAAGATCCAATTGGTACTTGCAAGCCCACCAAGCAATCTCCTTGTTTCCTAAGCCTCAACTACTAGCTCTCTTCAAAATTCTCTCCTCTACCACCTCCTCTTCTCCAAGATGGATGAATAATGACTAAAGACTTCACTACAACCCCTACTTATAAGAATCTAAGCCACAAGTCAGCCTAGTATGCTACAAAATAAATATCCCTTGCATTAACTACTTGAATAGCCACAAATCGGTCTCCAACAAGAATTAAATACAAAATACTTTTAAAGGCTTATAATAATTATTAAATACATCAAAATTAACTACCCAAGACCCAAGTAGGTCCACTTAACCCCACCAAAATCCCTTAATCATGCAGGATATCCAAACACCTTGGGATGCTCCTGCATCAAACTCCCCAAGTGTGAAAAAGATGTTCTCAGTAGTTGGAAGAACATCTTCCAAGATTCAACACATAAATGCCAAATTGATTCTTCACATACATGTCCTCAAAGTCTTCAACTTGAATACTCTTTCCCTTTCCCTTCTTCTGCTTCTGCACCTCCATCATAAGTTTTCCACAAGTTTTCTGCCCACACTAATCACTAACCTTTTTAGAATCTGCCAACTCAACTTGGCTGCCAATACTTAGATTCCTTCTACTAACCTCTTCATTCTGCAAAGAAATCAAGGAATACTTCCTGCCACCTTTCTCAATTGTAAACACATTCTTGACACAATAATGCATAGCCTTGCAATCATATTGCCAAGGTCTACCAAGCAACACATGACAATCGTTCATGTCCACAATATCACACAACACTTGATCCTTATGCTACCCAATCTGGAAATCAACAAGGCACTTCTCTCTCACTTCCAAAGCATGCTCATCTTGTAACTAGCCAATCCTATAAGGATAAGGATGTCTCACTCTCTTCAAATCAAGCTTATGAACCATATCCTCAACAACAAGGTTATCAGTAATACCACCATCTATAATCACCTTGCAGACTTTACCACCATTCTTACAATGAGTCCTTAACAAACTAGTACTCTGACAAGAATCCAGTGTCCTCTCACCAACTATTACTCGCTGAGCCAACAAACTCTCTACTTGCTTAGGTTGACTGTCTTAGAATACAAACTCATTTACAATAGCAAGTGTCCTACCAATCAGACATTCAAAAGATCTATGCCCTTCTTGACCACACTTGAAACAATTATCTCTAAACCCACCTCTATCTATCCTTCTTTTTTGTTCAACAAGTTTGGTTCACCTTCTATATCCAGTTTAACTTGTGCCAAGCTATCTTGCTTCTCCTTCCCTCTGGCATTACCTTGACTCTTCCTCTTTAGCTTCTCGTCTACTCTCAAAGCATACTAATAAGCATCCTCCATCGAAGAAATATTTAGCATACCAACCTTGTCCTAAATATTAAATCTCAAACCATTAATGTACCATGCTACCTTATCCTTTAATAATTCTCTATGCCCAAACTAAATAGTCAACTTGTAGCAGTCCTCAATGTAATATTTCACAATCATATCCTTTTGCTCCATATTCTATAGCCTCTTAAATAACTCAAGTTCATAGTTAACAAGAATGAACTTAGCCTTTAACTTAGTCACCATCAACCTCCATCTCATGATCTTCATTTCACCTTCCTCTTCTCTATCTCTCTGCAGTTCTTTCCACCAAAGACCAACATGTCCCTTCAACTTAGTTTGTGCCAGCCTTACTCTAAGTGGATCTTCAATATCCTCAAGCTCAAAGTAGTCTTCCAATTCACCAATCCAATCAATCAGGTCTTCAGGATTCAAAGTACTTGAGAAATTAGAAACCTCCATCTTATGCTTTATCTTAAACTGAGATCTAGGTATAGCAAATTGACCAACCATATTTCCCATAAGTCTCTCCACATGATCAATTCTAGCCTCACCACTCGATCTAGCAAATTCAAAGTCTTCAACAGCTTCCTCATAACCATCTTCAGTACCCATATGCTGAGGTACACCACCTATTACACTTATGACCTTAGTGATCATATCACTCATCATCAACACCATCTTAGATTTGAAAGTGGCTTTAACCTCCTCTATTTTAGATCTAAAATTTGCTTTAACCTTCTTTGAGATCCTTTCTTCCACAACATCACTAAGATCATCAGTAGCCCTAAGATCCAATGTTCTCAGAGGCATCTTTGCAAACCCTAATAAATCCCCTTCACAAGATCCTGGTGCAAACTACCTCAACTTCAATGCTCGGTCTACACACTCAGGAACAACCTTCACATTGATACCACTTGATGCATTGTAAGGCAGGAATATCCCCAAAGGAGATTTCCTAGCTCCCAACTAATAACCACATAACGAAAGATAAATAACAATGCAAGATTTGAAGACAAGTCACAATAATTAATTCATAGACATAACTAATTACATGCAATGTGTCAAGTTGTAAGGCCTTTTCGGTTACAGCCAAATACAAAGCAAGTGATAGTTTTGCAAGATCCCTCAAGATCTAATGCAAACCCTAGCTAGTCCAAATCCACACTCTAGTAGAAACCTCCAAGGAAGATCCAACTAGTACTTGCAAGCCCACCAAGCAATCTCCTTGTTTCCCAAGCCTTAACTACTAGCTTTCTTCAAAATTTGCTCCTCTACCACCTCCTCTTCTTCGAGATGGATGAATAATAACTAACGACTTCACTACAACACCTACTTATACCAATCTAAGCCACAATTTGGCCCAATATGCTACAAATTAAATATTCCTTGCATTAACTACTTGAAGAGCCACAAGTCAGCCTCCAATAGGAATTAAATTCCAAAAGCCTTTAAAGGCTTACAATAATTATTAAATACATCGAAATTAATGACCCAAGACCCGAGTAGGTCCACTCAACCCCACCAAAATCCATTAATCATGTAGGATATCCAACTACCCTGCGATGCTCCTACATCAATCTTTCTATTGGAAATAATTAAGACTAGCTAGGTTACTGAGAGGGGAGGGGTGAATTAGTAACCTCAAAAACTTTAAATTAATTCAACACTTAATCCATTCATCATTCATTCATCTAATCTACTGCATGCATGAGAAAAGATAAACATTCATAACACATGAACACAAAATTTTGGTGACCCAGAAACTTTCCAAATAGAAAGTAAAACTGGGGTGGGGATGATACCCACAAAACTTCACTACTGCACTATAAAGTTGGCCTATTAGGACTTACATTGACCAATGCTGATGATATGCCCTGTTAAGAGCAATTTGGACTGCTAGATCTACCTTGTTAGAGGTTTTACAAATATACAATGAAGTATGCACTATGTCAAGAGATTTAAATAAAGACTATTAAGTTTACCTTATTAAAGGATTTAGAAAATTGATTCACCTGTCAGGATGAAACAATAGATCTGTCTTACAACTTGATTGCTGATTAGATCCTTCAAGTACAGAGCACCTCTAGTGATTGATATAGCTTTACTGCTCCTTGTAGACCTTGCTGAATACTCTGTTATGTTGTTGATTCGCATTCACTCTTCTCAAAACATTACATATCCATTCCTTGATATTCTCATGCATACTCACATATTGCAAATGATACAATACATTACATATATACCATTCCAATATTTACAATTACAAGGTCAGCTAAAACACAAACAAACAAAATATTACTGAGTTGGCCAAATAGTAGAAACTCGAGTTCTGTAAGCTGACTTGGTGACCTTCTGATACTCGGCGTCCACTACATTACTCAACATCATCATGCACTCGGTAGAAGTAGAAGCTCAATCCATACTAATCACACAACATAGCTTCAAACTCAGTAACCATTGGAGACTCGGTAGATATAGTGTTACTCGGTAGATATTGAATCCTTTGTTTACCTTGCTTTCACTTGGTAAACACTACACATCCATCACTCGGTGGATACTAGCTTCTCATCACACAAACTAATGACTGGATAGACACTGTGAAGTTTAGTGACCACTATTTGCTCGGTAAACACTGCTGGACTGCACACTCACTCGATAGCTTCAAGAATGCTTGGTATGAACTGCTTAACTAATGAACTTACTTGACAACCACTGAATGCTCAGTATAAAATATAGACTAAGTGATGAGCTTGGTAACCATACATAATTGAATAAGTGTTTTCACTAATGACAAATATAACATAATGCCAACACTTCCAAGGGGAAAGATGTTAGTGACATTGGAGAATGTATATCAGATCTTAAACTTGCCAATGCATGGACTGATAGTTAGGTCATGAGTCAACTGATCACCTGATGAAATTATAGCATATTTCAAGTATTACACATGTATTATATTCTTGACACCTCTAGCACATTTTGTTAGACATATGGAGAGAGGTTTAACAGACTATGCGTGGGGACAAAGAATCTAGCACATCTTTACTACAAGCTCAAGAAGCTTTTGAGATATCAGTGATAGAGCATGACCATGTGTACACTCTTACAAGTGTGGGCCTTAGAGAAATTCACATGCATAAGGCCTCTAGGATGTCTAGTGGACATACTAATGGATTCACCCAGTCACCTAGAATATTCACATACACATTGGGCTATGCTTGGCAGTTTGGTGATATGTTATACTGAAGGGTTAGATTTGACTAACTACCAACTACAGATGTTGTATGGAGACCCTACCATCGTATGATAGCATGGCCTAACTCAGTAGTGTAGCTAAGATGGATGTAGAGATGATGGTTCTTAGAGGGAAGACACAACTACACAATGATTCCCTACTATTATAACAAGGTGATGTGACAATTTTGTCTTCAACAAGGCCCCCCACCACCTGTACCCCAATGTGGACATGGGAAGAGATACAATGAGAGACTTCAAACCAGACATTGATTGATTGTGTATGACATAGAGTTGATAGATATAAAGAGTCCTAATGATATATAGGTCCCCCCTACAATAGAGGATGAAGGAGTATCAAGAGATTATCTTTGGTATTTCAATATACATAGTGTGAGACCTATGTTCTTGGATGACTATCCTATTGGCGATCTAGGGCTATACTTCAAAGTACAATGAGAAAAGGAGGATATCGATGAGGATGATAATAAGGAGCCTCTACCAGATGCATATGTGATGGAGGTAAAGGGCAAGGATGATACATCAGTAACAAGCAAGAGAGAAGATGATAGATCACCATCACCCATAAAAGTTAGGCCACTACAGACCTATACGACACTAGCTCAAACTGAGATGCCCCCACCCCAGACCATATAATAATAGTATGGAGAGTCTAATCATCCACCACCCATGAATTATCTTCAAGACATATAGCATGGGTTTTGGGCAAGAGATCAAGATATGAAAATGATGTGATATGCTAATTGATTAATGTATACTTGTGAATGATATGTACTATGTAATATGCAATTGTAATAAAAGATTCTATGTATGCAATGAACATAGATGAGTAGAGGTCCTTTGTGAGTGACATATTGATAGACATGACCATAGAGGCAAGGATTCCTTCCACTTCCTATATCTATTATGTGAGGAGGTGAGAGCCTGACAAACACTTATACATCTTCATGCCTGTAGATATAGAGCTATAGTTGATGAGAGGGCAACTAGAGCAGCATGAGCGTGAGTTATGAGAGGACTGATGTAGTTCTCGTGGTCGGTTAAAGAGGAGCACCTTTAGGAGCCATATATATGTATCTACTACATAGAGATAAGTTTTGTCATCTCACCCCAAATTTAAGAGATTTGGCTCCCACTGTCATATGGATGAAGCATGATATACTATTTTACTGTATGGCACATTTTGTACATAGTACCTACTATGTATACCAAGATAGTTTCACAATGGTGATATATATATGATGGACATTACATGTTGTTATATCTTTCTATGACTAATGTATTTTCATAATTAATTTACGTAAAAAGAAGAAACATGAAAATGTAATGTTAAGAAGAAGAAAATGTGCTTAACATTTTAAGTCATGTTTGAGACAAGATAATGCTCAAAGGGAAAAATGTAAGCACATTGTATGAAAATGAATGATAATTAAATATGATAGCAATGTAAATGCACAATATTTATAGGTTCCTTAAAAGGGACACATTCATATCAACAATGTTATACAAACCAAATCTATATACTTCTGTAACAATATAAGGACCTATCAATTAGGAATAAACTTCCCTTCTTCACTTGGTAGAGCATTTACATTTCTTTAATTCTCATAAAGAACTAAATCACCCACTAAAAAGGAATGTTCAATCACTTTATCATTATACCTTTTATTGACAGTTTTGTGATAAGCCATAATATGTTCTAAAGTATTGATCTGTTGTTCACCCAACATTTCAAGCTCTTGAAAATGTTGTTCTAGAAAAGTATCTCTCTCAACTAAACCTTTGAAAGAGACTCTCAAAGAGGGCATCTCTAATTCTAAAGGCATAACTGCATCTACCCCATGAACTAAGTTATAAGTGGATGTGTCAATTATGATTCACACACTAGTCCCATAAATCATAGAATAACTAAGTGTGCCAATCTCTAGCATTTTTATCAACTATCTTTTGAAGGATCTGTTCAATAACCTTACTTAAGCTTCATCTTGACCATTAGATCGAGGAAAGTATTGGGTAGATAATTGATGACGAATACAATATTTCTCTAATAAATCTTTTACTTATTTGTTTTTAAATTGAGTTCCATTATATGAAATAATCACCATAGGAATACCAAATTGAGTGATGATATTTTGAAGAATAAAATCATAATTAACATTCACTATAGTTAAAAAAAGAGGAATGACTTCAACCCATTTAGTAAAGTAATATATAGTCATGAGAACGTAAGTATGTCCTTGAGAGGAGGAGGGATAAATCTTACCAATAGGATCAAAACCCCACACACTAAAAGGCCATGGTGGAACTTGAGATCACAAGGCATATGTAGGAGCATGGATGAGATTATTATGATGTTGACAAAGTGGACACTTTTTGAACAAAGCAAATGAATCTTGTTCCATATTTTGCCAATAATATCCCATGTGAAGTTGTTAACTAATGACTTTCTACCAAAATACTTTCCACATGATCCAACATGTGCTTCTTGCAAAGCCACAAGGATTTCATTTTTATTAAGGCGTCTAAGTAGAAGGCCATCATAAGAGCTCTTGCAAATAACATCAACAAGAATGATATAAAAATTTGCAAGCTTTTGAATTCTACTTCTATAATTCCTAGTCGACGACTCATGAAACAAAACATCCTTAAGACAATGACAAATATGTGAGCACCACTCATTAAGGTGTAGTTTGAGATAAGAGACATCTAATGGGGGGTCTAATAAAATTGCAAGACTTGACAGAATTTGAATAGTGAATTGAAAATTTAGCACATCTTCCTCTAAAGTAATGAGAGATGTCACACTAACCATAGCATCAAATGTTGATTATCTTTTTGAGGTAAGGTTCAAATGGAGAAAGAAGAAAATTTCCCAAGCAATCCTATAGCAAGATATCGATACCTGGTCAATTTATCTTTCTTGTTATGATACTTGTCATTAATCTATTGCACAACAAGTTGTGAACCACCAAAGATTCTCATTTTTTTAATTTGTAAAGGCGAAGCCACCTTCAATCATGCAATGAAGGATTTGTTGGAATTATAGATGGAGTAATTGAGAGGGGGGGTGAATCAGTTATCACAAAAACAAATCCACAAATCCCTTGGATGTCTTAAATAACTAATTACTATTGTCACTCGGTAGCCACACAAAAAAATGTTGTAATTTGGTAGATTAACTTGTTATTGATCTTTAAGAATTCATAATTATTAACATGCATGTAAAATAAAATAACATGAACACAAGAGACACCAGATTTAACATGAAAACCCAATATGGGAAAAACCACCAAGTAACTAGCTACCAATTTTCACTCTTCTGAAGTGAGCCCTATTAGGAGCCAACCTTGTTAAAGGTTACAAAATACATTGTTAGGTGTGATCTTGTTAGAAGATTTAATCACCCTGTTAGGAGTGGCCTTGCTAGAGGACTTTAGAACAATTTAGTAGGACTGTCCACCTTGTTAGAGGATTTACAAAATGGTTGTTAGACCAACTTTGTTAAGAGATTTAGGAATTACTGCTATAATGGTGAGAAAGTAACAATAAGTGACCTGAATGAGATGCAACTGAACTTTGTTGATACAGATCTTTGCTTTGTTTCACTATATCCTCTCTAATCGAATACAACTTTGCTACTCCTCAAGGATATCCGATCCTTCTTCAAAATTTGCTCACACCTTCCTCTTCACACAATTAACTCACTTGCATACTTGCTCATTCATTCATCCATACATTTGAAATCATAACTTGACCTTTTATTTATACATTATGAATTGTCAAGTCGACTCATTTACAAGTTACATTTACCAATAAACAATACATCAGTCGGCTACAGACATTACATGAAACAAATAAACTATATTTCCCAAAACAATGAAATCCTTCATTGGCTAACCCTGCTTAATAAACACTGCTCCAGAAATAATTTATAGTGTTAACCAATTGAGCTCAGTAAACATTGCGAACTCTACAAAAATCCTTTGGAGACCGAGTGAACTCAGTAAGAAATGATTTTCCTTCGCTGACCTTGTGAGCTCGGTAGAAACTAACTTTCCTTTGTTAACCTTGGGAGTTCAGTTAACACTAACCTCCGTTTGAGAATCCTTTGACACCCGAGTGAGCTCAATAGAAACTGTCTTCACAGTGTAACTTCTAAAAATGCTCGGTAGACTCTATAATTCACTTTGCTGACCTTATGAACTTGGTAGACTCTGTCTTTTGCTTTGTTGACCAATTGTGCTCGTTAGACTTTGTCTAATAACTGATATGGCATTTGTGTAACATCAAAGACAACACATAATTAAACAATTGTATCCAACATTTTCCTCTTTGGCATTAATGGCAACACAACATGTCATAGCATAATGAGATTTAAAAACAAGTCTTTTTAGAACATTTCTCCCTCTTAGATTATATTCCACAAACTTCTCAAATACAGTAATCTCCTTCTATGAAGGAATTACATAATCAAAAAACTCTCCACAAACAAATTCAAATTTCAGAAAGCTTATGACAGTATACTCTCCCTCTTTGACAACACATGCCAAAGACAACACAAGCCAAATGAGTAGTAATGTACCTTAAGTATTGATTCATATGCAATGTTCTCATGATTATGCTGCATCAACTAATAGATATTCAACTTGTTACCTATTGATGCATCACTAAAACTTCATTTTAGTGAGCTTTAGATAGGGGAATGACCCCTAACTTTCCTCTTAGATACAATCATGCATCCTTAGGTAAAGGCTTGGTGAATATGTCAGCAATTTGTTCCTTTGTATGGACATATTCCAATGTGATCTCCTTATCCTACACCAATTCTCTAACAAAGTGATACTTTATTGCAATGTGCTTGGTTTTTGAATGCATCACTAGCTTTTTAGATATGTTAATTGCACTTGTATTGTCACAAAACATAACAACTAGTTCTTTGATTCCTACCTTCATGCCTTCCAATAATTGCTTAAACCAAACAATATTAGAATAGTTTACTGTTGCTGCAACATACTTTGCTTCTACTATAGATTGGGATGTGCAATTCTACTTTTTACTTGTCCAAGAAACAAACCTCTTTCCAAGAAATAAAGCTCCTCCACTTGTACTCTTTTTGTCATCAATGTTTCCTGCCCAATCTACATCATTAAACACTTTCAAATCTAGATTACCTCCAAATTTGTACCATAATCCATAATCTTCAGTGCCTTTCAAGTATCTCATGATCCTTTTGATTGCCATCATGTGATTTTCTCTTGATTTTTCTAAAATTTTTGCTACAATACCAACTGCAAGAGCAATATCTAGCCTTGTAGGCACTACATACTGCAACTTTCCAATCATAGATCTATACAATGCCTGATCTACCTCCTTTGATTCATCATCCTTGGTAAGTTTCAATCCAGTACACATAGGAGTCCCAACTAGTTTGTAGTCTTCCATACCAAAAAAATTTAGTATCTCCTTGATGTATTTAGATCGAGTGATGTAGATGCCATTTTTCTTCTGCTGAATTTGAAGACCAACAAAGAATTTGATCTCTCCAAACATTGACATCTCAAATTCCTTGTTCATTTGCTCTAAAAATTCTTTGCAAATATCATCATTTCCTATAAACAAAGTATCATCCATAGATATTTTTGCCAAAACAATCTTATTATCTGGTCCTTCCTTGATATACAAGCTACTGTTATCATTAGTTCTTTGAAAACCAATCTGAATAAGATAGTTATGCAATCTTTCATACTATGCTCTAGGGGCTTGTTTCAAACCATACAATGCTTTGTGTAATTTGTAGACCATGTCTTTCTTGTCTAGATCAACAAAACCTTCAGGCTGCTCAATGTAGACTTCTTCATTCAGTATACCATTGAGAAATGCTGACTTGACATCCATCTAATAAACCTTAAATCCTTTGTATGCAGCATATGCAAGTAGGGTCCTGACACCTTCTAATCTTGCAACAGGAGCAAAAGTCTCTCCATAGTCTATTCCTTCTTCTTGAGAGTATCCTTTGCATACCAGTCTAGCTTTGTTCCTTGACACCTTAACATCTTCATTCAACTTATTTATGAATACCCATTTAGTTCCAATCACATTTTTATCTTTAGGCTTGAGTACAAGAATCCATGTTTTGTTTTTCTTTATCTGCTCTATCTCTTCATTCATAGCCTCAATCCAAATTTCATTTTCTAATGCATCTTTGACACTTTTAGGTTCAAAATCAGCAAGTAAACAAGCACCTTTCAACTTACTTTTGATCATAGTACCTTCAGATTTGTCTCTAATGATCTGATCTGGTGTATGATGTCTCTAAACATACTTTGCTAATACAAGTTCCTTGCCTTTTGAACACATTATACTATCATCCTCTTGCACTTCAACTTCAAGTTCTAGCTATATTGTCTGCTGCTTAGGTCCTTCAGACTCGGTAAGTATTGGCTCGGTAGCATCAGAATGTGACTCAGTTTCTTTCAACTCAGTTTGAACTTCTTGTAGCTCAGTTACTGAAGACTCAGGAGTAGAAGTTTCCTGATTGACAGGTGTATCTAGCATTATATCAAGTTCAATGAAAGCAAATCTCCTATAATCTTCTGGTTCCCTTTTGCTTTACTTTTTAGTTCTTTCTGCAAACTCATCAACTGTCATGCCCAAAAACTTGAAGGCAAAAACACACACACAATTTTTTTTTGAATTAATAATTAAACATGCCCTAGGTTTGAAATGATTGATAATAGTTTTAGTATAGGTTCTTTACTTTACGTCTTAAGGTTATAAACATGAGGGCGATTATAGTGCTAAGATTTGAAACTTTTGTAAAGATTGATATCGATAAACTCGTGTCCTACATTAACTTTCAACAATAAGAAACAATTATTTAAATGAAAATGTAATGTATTTGAGTTTAGATTCATTGAAAGTATATAATCAAAATCAACTATAAAACTCTTAGACAATTACTAATTTACAAATTTACCGATATTTTAAAAAAATCACTTTAAGGAAAAACAGCTTAACTAGAATTAAAACTGAACTTATGTATATCAAATTTATTAACTTTAAACTTTGATACATTAAACTAATTACTAAAATAAACTAACCCTCTTTACTAACAATACTATTAAACAAACACAATAAAAAGAAAACTAACAAACATATCATAACTTTAACACTAATACTAACAACTAATACTATTTTACTTCAAAAAAAAACTTAATATTAAATTAATTTAACTTAAAACTATCATGCTAAAATCCAAAATAACTTACAATTTAAATAAAATAAACTAACAAACAACCCCAAGCTAAATTAAACATAAAATAAAACACAATTGTAAATTATATAGACACATAACTAACACTTACTACAAGCCAACATTAATCTATACTAACAACAAACTTATGACTAAAATAATTAATACTAAACAAACAAAATTAACTAACTAAAATAAACACAACCTAACACCTATCTTTCTAACTTGACCCCAAAACACAAAGACTTTTTTCCCACCTAAACATCTACACCCTATCCAACACACCCCAACACTCAAGCTAAGCCATGCGTTTAAAAAGGCCTGCACGCTGCCCAAGCGCTGGCCAAGCCTGCCTACTTGCAGTTCTGTCCCCCCCAACCTTCCCAAGGACACGCAGAACCCAAGAAATAGGCGCCTAAGAGGGAAAGATGGATGAGTTTTAAACAATAAACTTGTACCAGCTTAAAGGCCACTTGAAACTACTTTCCTCTAATCCACGTGGTCCCTTTTGGGTTGCGAATTTCATGGGAGACTTCAAGGGGTCGAATCTCATTAATAGCATTGACATTGTTTAAAGCTCCAAACTGTTTTCCAATCACAACACTGACGCCTAGGAAGGGGGATAAAAGGTATGAGAAGAATTAAAAAGGTAAATTTAAACAGTGTCATGCCAAAGGAAATCAATCCATGGACAAGACAACCTGCGAAATTCTATGGAGGGGAAATAGGGTGATGTCACCCTGAGCAAAATTAATGCATTGATTAATTTAAAACTTTCCCAAGCCCATTTCAAGAGCTGGCGCCAACTAAGGAGGAGTTAAAGCAAAGTTAATTTGGTGAGGGATATGATACTAAGATATTATTATATTAGTTTAAAATTATGTTTACACCATTTCTAATATCATTATTATTCTAAATTAATTTTACAAGCCTTAACATATGTTTCAAAAGAGGATATTTAAAAGAATATTCTCTGCTCCAAAACAAGAATTATTACATTCTCTCATACAAACTCCAGCATCCTGTAGGTGGATTATTTGATAATTTGTCTACTCTCTCTCTCTCTCTCTTGAAACTAAATGTATATTTTTCTTTTGCAACTATATTACCACAATAGGTGTATGCATTCTCTTATAAATTTCTAGTTTATTGTTTCCATGAACCTCAAATGGCCATGCATTTCAATGAAACCACATTACATGAAATAACCATCTACGTATTCATTTAACTAACTAATAAAACTGATGGATCAACATAATGACTAAACTAGTCTTAAGGCAATTGAGAAAATAAGAGATCAAAATGATAATGCTCCATTCCTTTTGAAAGGAGTATCAAAATACACAAAGTTATTTCTCTATCATGTTTCAATTTTAGCTTGGATCTCTTGACATAATTCTTCCTATATGTTCTTGCAAATTTATTTTCAACACAATCAACCATGAACTAAATCATTTCAGACTTGATAAAGACACCATACATTTACATGGATTAGCAACATCTCTCTCTACAGTCCATATGAATAGAGGCATCACCATACATCACAAATTGAATCGTGTATAATTGAACATCATTGTTGCATCTTATCTTTGATACACATTCATATGACAACATAGAATACAAAATTTTTAAGAGAAGTAAATTTACTCAATCACTTATTTTATTATCAACCTGATTCAAGGCTTAGCCGGGAAAGAATCAGGAAGAAAACCCGACTTTGTTGCCATATACAATAAGGTTTAAACAATACAATTTACAATAGGATCTCAATCCCAATTTTCAATAATTTTATCAAATTTTCTTCATGATCAAAATCAAGGAGTTTGTAATGTCTTCTAAATCTCATTTCAAGAACCATGGAGGAAACCAATAACTGATCGGGTGACAACCAAGCAGAACCAAAAGAACATCAAGCATGCATAATCATACATGGTTTACACAATAAGATTCACAGTGAATCAAGACTAGGGAGAGGTGGATTCTTCCAACTGGAGAAGTCAAGCACAACACCAATTCAGATGCCCAATCGGGGCCAATAACCAAGAACTTCCGTTCTTCCATTTAACTTGCCATACTCATACCAGGTTTGTGCTGACGGGTAGGGGCCCATAACACCCTACCCTTTATCCCTCTTCTCATCCTGAGAAGAGACTCTACACAGGTTGGAGTCCAACTAAACAGACCTCTCCCAAAATTGGTCACTTCTGCCCTCTCCTAGGGTGAGTAATACCAAAAAACCCATGCAAGGAAACTCAAAATTGCAAACATAAACAAGAAAGGAAAACAACCAAAATAAAAAGGTGTACAAATCTTCCCAACATACGCACAACCATACAACAGTAAAACAACAACAAGGTAACAAGAACATAAAACAAAACATAAAAACTAAATAAGGGAGATGGGAGTTTCCTACCTCCACAAAGAGGTAATGGCAATGAACAAATTTGAGTAGAGTATCCCTCCTTCCTTCAAGCTTCAAGAAATCTTCTCTAAATGTAGAGATTGGGTAAACCCCCACCACTAGACCAAGGAAGGCCTCTAAATAAGCCTCCAACTCCACCACCCAAAAGGAGCAATAACTATTTTCACCCACTAGCCACACTAGAACTCCTAACTCAACCTACACCATGGTTAAACCCTAAAAGGAGGTGGGGTAAGACAACTCATGACAACCACTTGCAATTTTCGCACAAAGGCAAAAAGGGGATTTTTGAGTGCCCTCAAAAGTCAAAGCTAGGGGCTTAGGGGTTGGAAAAGACCCCTAACCCATACCCACACCCTATGGTTAGACTAAAAACATGTTTTAAAGCCTTAGGGAAGAGGTTAGAGTCAAATAAAAATCTAGAGATAAAATAGGTCTATCTAACAACTCTAACTTGCAATCTAGCACAAAATCGAATTAGGGATGACTAACCCTCATTAAGAATCTAATAGAAAATTGACACTAACTTGAAACCAAAGGTTAAACAATTAACCCTAACCAACATACCGAAGCACATAACATTTTACGAGTGTCAAGCGACACTGAAAGAACATAATTACGAACAATAGGGTTTCCAAATTTTAGCACATGGAGATCAGTTTTGTTCCTTCGTAGGGTTTCTCGGCTAAATATCTACACACTCATTGCACACATCAGTAGTCCCGAAAATCACATGTACATATATACGTATCAAAAATTTACATAATTTGAAACATACATAAATTAGGGTTTTCTTGCATCCTACTTATATCCTTAATCATAAAGATTCCAACTCAATGTGTTAATCCCACATTTTACTGATTTCATCAACATACATATACATGAGCATTAAATGACAATCATCAAATATATCTGGAAATAACATCACAAAACATGAAATAATAAAATATGTTCTAAGCATCAGATAATGTCTCGACATCTCGAGTCGCGGATAACAAAATAAGAGTAATGTATCACTATGCTACGATGGGTCGGGGGCGAGGCCTCACATCAACTTTCACATGTGCACTTTTTATGACTTTGTGAGTAGACAAATTCAAACATCTATATGCTTTACTCTTGCAAGAATATCCCAAAAATATTCCTTCATCACCCTTCACATCAAATTTACCTTTTCTAGATTCTTTCAAAATGTAACATTTGCTTCCAAATACTTTAGGTAACCTACATTGGGTTTATAGCCATACCATAACTCATAGGGGGTTTTGAATGAATCCTTCTTTAGCTGTACTCAGTTCAAGGTATGAACTATAGTGCTGATAACTTCCTTCCAGTATTTAATAGTAATGCTCTTTTCAATCATTAAGGTTCTTACACAATCCATGATAGATCTGTTCCTCCTTTCAGCTATTCCATTTTGTTTAGGAGTTCTAGGGGCTGATACTTATCTTTTGATTCCCCTTTCAATGCAAATTTTATTGAACTCATGGGAGATGAATTCACCACCTTTGTTTAACCTCAAACATTTTAGTATTTTGCCTGTTTCTTTTTCTACTTTGGCCAAGTACCACTTGAATTTCTCAAAAGCTTCTGATTTCTCTCTTAGGTACATGACAGTCATCATTCTAGTGTAATCATCAACAAAAAAAATGAAGAACTTTTCTCTAGTATAGCTTTCAATTCCAATAGGTCCACACAAATCAGTTTGCACAATTTCTAAAACTTTTTCAGACTAATAGTTCTTACTTTTGAAGCTAGTTTTTCCCATCTTACCAATCTAATGATTTTTGCATAGACCAACCTCAGGTTTCTTTATATTATGAATGCCTCTTACTTTCTTGAATTTACTTATTTTCACCAATTTATCAAAGTTCACATGGCACAACCTCCTATGCCATAACCAACTTGAGCAATAAAACATGAACATTCACCAAGTTCAAGATAGAACAAGTTACCTCTTGTCTGTGTACCTGATCCAATCAGCTTTCCTTTGTCATCCAACAGTCTTGCTTTTCCATGCATGAATTCCACTTTGAATCCATTATTGAGTAGCTTTGCCACGCTCAATAGATTGTTTTTTAGTCTTTCTACCCAATATGCATTATCACATACAAGCTCTTTGGTTAGTGAGATTCTTCCTCTTCCTTTTATGCAACAAGGTTCATTATTACCAAACCTTGCACTACCACCATCATAGTCTTCAAAATGTTCAAACTTAGTTTTATCACCAGTCATATGCTGAGAGCAACCACTATCTATGATCCATGTATCATTTTTGCTCACATGAGAAATAAGTGCCATTTCCTCATCATTGTCAGATTCATCTTTCACATCAATGTAAACAATTTCATCTTATTCATCATCAAAATCATTAGAGTCCTTAGCCATGAAACATGTTTTCTTACCTTTGAAGTCTTTATTGCCATTGCACTTGTTACCTTTCTTCTCATCCTTGTTCCACTTATTTGGGCACCCAGTAGCAATATGTCCAATTTCCTCACTTGAAAAACAAATTAGGGGAATTTTACCTTTGTATTTCCCTTTGCCTCTTGAGTATTTCCTTGCTAATAGAGCTTCAACCACCTCAAGATCACTGTTAGAACTCTGTTATGATTCTTCTTCACTTTTTGACTAAGAGTCTTTTATCTTCTTGCCTTTCTCCTTAAGTGAAATCTTGGCTTCAAATGCTAATTCAATGTTCTTGGTAGTCGGAACATAATTATCATAGTTATCTAGCTCAAATGCAGTCAATCTTCCAACTATGGCCTCTAAATTTATCTTATGATTTGCTTCACATCTTCTTTCTTGAATTGCAGAAACTCTAATTGCATAAATGGGAAGTAATGTTCTAAGAACTTTACTTATAACTCTTTCCTCCTTGATATCTCCTCCAAAAGCTTTGATTGCACTAACACTTGCTCTGACTCTTTCAACATATTATGCAATATTTTCATCTTCTCTCACCTTCATCTGATCAAATTGTCTTCTTAAACTTTCTATTTTGGCTCTTCTCACATTATCATCTCCTCCATAGATATCTTTCAGTTTGTTCCACATTTCAAAGGCATTTTTGTAGTCCTTGACATCATCAAATTCTTCATAGCTTAGGGCAGATGCAACGTCTATCATCATGGTGTTATGCGTCTTCTTCTCAGTAATGTCATTAGCAGATAATGTACTAGAAGGAGTTACATATGCTTCATCCAGATATTTTAATCCTGTGTCTCCAATGGAAGCTAGATGGAGTCTCACGAAACCTTGCCATGCTGAAAAGTTATCCTTGTTAAGCCTTGGAATCTCCCTCTTGTAAGACATCCTGATCTTTAGCTTAGATCCTTGAAATATTTCCTGCAAGCATCAAAAGCTCTAATACCAATTGTTGGAATTATAGATGGAGTAATTGAGAGGGCAGGGGGTGAATCAGTTAGCACAAAAACAAATCCACAGATCCCTTAGATGTCTTAAATAACTAATTATTGCTGTCATTTGGTAGGCACACAGAAAAATGCTGTAATTCAGTAGATTAACTTGTTACTAATCTTTAAGCATTCACAATTATTAACATCCATGCAAAAAAAAATAACATGAACACAAGAGACACCAGATTTAACATGGAAACCTAATATGGAAAAAATCACCAAGTAACTAGCTACCAATTTTCTCTCTTCTGAAGTGAGCCTTGTTAGGAGCCAACCTTGTTAAAGGTTACAAAACACACTGTTAGGTGTGACCTTGTTAGAGGATTAAATCACCTTGTTAGGAGTCACCTTGCTAGAGAACTTTAAAACAATTCAGTAGAACTGTCCACCTTGTTAGAGAATTTGCAAAATGGTTGTTAGACCAACTCTATTAAGAGATTTAGGAATTACTGCTACAATGGTGAGAAAGTAACAATAAGTGACCTGAATGAGATGCAACTAAACTTTTCTGATACAGATCTCTGCTTTGCTTCACTAGATCCTCTATGATCGAATACAACTTTGCTGCTCCTTTTTTAAAAATCGCTCACACCTTCCTCTTCACACAATTAACTCACTTTCATACTTGCTCATTCATTCATCCGTACATTTGAAATCACAACTTGACCTTTTATTTATACATTACAAATTTTCAAGTTGGCTCATTTACAAGTTACATCTACCAATAAACAATACATCAGTCGGCTACAGACATTACATGAAACAAATAAACTATATTTTTCAAAACAATAAAATCCTTCATTGGCTGACCTTGCGTGGTAAACACTACTCTAGAAATGATTTCCAGTGTTAACCAAGTGAAGCTCGGTAAACACTGCAAACATTGCAAAAATCCTTTGGAGACTGAGTGAGCTTGGTAAGAACTGATTTTCCTTCACTGACCTTGTCAACTTAGTAAAAACTAACTTTCCTTTGTTAACCTTGGGAGCTCGGTTAACACTGAGCTCTGTCTTAGAACCTTTGACACTCGAGTGAGCTCGGTAGAAACTGTCTTCACAGTGTAACTTCTAGAAACGCTCGGTAGACTCTGTAATTCTCTTTGTTGACCTTCTGAACTAGGTAGACTTTGCCTTTTGCTTTATTGACCAACTAAGCTTGGTAGACTCTATCTGATAACTGATATGACATTTGTGTTTAAAGGGTATGTGCAAAATCATGGTGTACCAAACTATGGCCTTAAGTGGCAGTGAAAAATCAGAAAATCAGAGTTATGTCAACTTGACACATAATTTTAAAGTGGTTATAGACTTTATATCAAAAAGTTGTAAGAAAATAATCTGTAGGAAATTGAATGTAGTTTCTAAACTACTAGGCCTTATTAGGAGAAAAAAATAATTGATTGATCAAAAGTTTGAATTTTAATGCAGTACTACAAAAATTTCAGGGCAAAAATAAAAAGTAGGTGTATGTCTGACCACCTTAATCAAATGATAATATTTTTTTAATATAATTATAGATATGAAAAGTAGACTCATGCTCGGATGTGACACATATTTTTTGGTATTTTTATTTCAAATAAATAATTAAATATGAATTTTGTACCAAAACTTTTTCGAAAAAAAAAAGTCTCGTGTCTGACCACCTTAACTAATAGAAAATTTTACCAAATTAATTTTTTTTTTTCTTATACTAGGCGAAGCATAGAATGTGACACAACTTTTAGATTTAAAAAATGTTATACCGTTTGAAAATTATAAATGTTTTTCAATCAGTATGTCAGTCAGCACTTTACAATAATCTTCATTGATAATTAACTAATAAATACTTATTGATCTCAAAATTTGACAAAAATTATATTGATGAAATCTTGAGAGCAATATTAAAAAACCCTTTTCGTTTCATTCAATTTCAATGAGAATAACATTGTCAGACGACTATCCGAAGTCTGAGTATCACTAAAACCCTCTTCAAACACGTCTTTTGGGTTGACCGAGTAGGCTTGGTAAATACCAAGCCTAATCGGATATTGGATATTGGATTCGAAATCGAATATCGGATTTCAAATCGGATATCCGATATGGCTAGGTGAATTTTGGTGGGAAATTTGAAATCCCAACCCATTTTGGAGGGAAAACCGAATTTAAGACTTATAGCTTATGATTTATAAATTATTTTTGTTATATTACTATGTAAATATATATTATAATATATTATATATATATGTTATTAATTTATATTTGTTTTAAGAGGGGTAAACGCTTTGACCTGGAGCTATGAACCAATGAGGCCATAAACGGGGGACCTCATCCCCATGAGATTTGAACCTTGATGGCAAGGATAACAACACAACAACTTAACCATCACAACATGCCACTATTGGCAAATTGGAAGATAGTATGTTATTAATTTATATATAATAACGCAATATTTTTATTAAATATAATAACCTTATATATATCTTATTAATATATATATATATATATATATATATATATATATATATATATATATATATATATATATATATATATATATATATATATATATATATATATATATATATATATATATTATAATTTATAGATTATAATAATAATAACATAATATATTATATATTATAATTTACATATGATAATAATAATAATATATTATATATTATAATTTATATATGATAATAATAATAATATGTATTAATAACATATATATAATATATTACGTTATTATATTTAATAAAAATATAGTAAAAATAATAATAATATATTATATTAATATATATTATATTTATAGATAATAATAATAATAATAACATAATATATTATTATATATTAATAGATTATATATTATATCTTTACATTACGTTATATATATATATATATATATATATATATATAATATAGATTATATATTATTTTATATATAATAGTTATGTTATTATATTATATATTTATAGGTTATATATTATATCTTTACATATTTCATAACTCAAATTAGTTATATCACTTACAAATTTGTTTTTCCCTCTAATTTTTGTGCCTTTTCCCTCCAGTTTTTATGCCGCCGATATCGAATATCCGATAAGGCTTGGGCCTTACTTTCCAGGTTTGGTACCTGGATAGGTAAAAAAAAGTCAGAGCGGATTTTGAAGCACTTTTAGACGTGTTCAAACTCTATTTTTTTCACATTGCCACTTTTTGGCACACCATGATCTTGCACATACCCGTAACATCAAAGACAACACACAATTAAACAACTGTATCCAACAGGATTTGTACTCAACTATGTTATTAGTGCAAGATAAATTTAGCTTATAGGGTAAAATAATAGGCTTCTTAGATAGAGGTATCAATGTGTCACCTATACCAGATCCAATTTGACATCTAGATCGATCAAAAAAAAATTGCCATGCTACATATATCTCAATAGGCAAAACAAACTCGTTAAGGAATTCAATTGGTTCTGATGTAGAAAGAGAAGAAGGAGCCTCGACCAAGTGATCAATCAATGCATTCTCTTTAATAGATTTACGAGAGATAAATTTCAATTCAAATTATGTCAAGATCATAACCCATTTAACAAGACATCTTGATAAGTCCTCTTTTTAAAAAAGATGTTTTAAAGGAACAAACTTCATGTAAACATTAACTTCAACATTGATGAGATAATGGCTAAATTTTTGACTAGCAAAAATCAGAGCAAGGCATTGTAGTGTAATGTATCTCATAATCAATCAATGTGCAACCTATATAATAAACATGACACTCTCTACCATCTTGATCATGCTAATCCAAGGCAACACTCAACGCTTTAGAAGAGACATACTGTTATTATCAATGAAGTCAATATGAATCTTGGTTATCTACCAATATAGAAATTTTGGGTGTGTGGTTGTTATTTGACATAACTTATCTTGTACATGAGCCATTTGGTTTCGAGGTCCCTTCAAAGCATGTTTTATCCTTTCATAAAGAATAAAGTCAATCTAAATTATAACCATAATTATCAACCAAATAAATCCAAATGATTAATTTTATTTTTACAAAATAAATTTGGGAATTGTTAATTTTTCATTCTGTAAAAACAATTCTTACATTAGGTAAGGAAATTTTTCACGGTGCTTTGATAACAATTACCATTGGCTCTATTGATCAATGGTTGATGTACACAACTAAGCATAGATGTTTATGTGGTCAAAAATTGGATGGACTGAGTCATGAAGAAGTGTTGGGAGATATCTTACCATCGTGGAGGGAGTGCTTTAGAGAAATAAGAGAACAATTAAAGAGATAAGGGGCTATAGAGGATGAGCAGAGGGGATATAAGAAAATTTAGTGACAATGAAATACTTACTATCATATTCATTATTATTTATATATGTATTATTATTTTTAGTAGTTACTGTTCTATTTATTATTAATGATCATACAATAATAACTCTTAATTATTCAAGCATAAAAAATGACAAAACAAAACAGTAATTAAGTACCATTGTATGAAAATAACAAACAATATAGAAATAAGAAAATAAGAAAAGTTAGTCAATTGATTTTAATTGGTTGATAATTAGACAATTTAAATTTGATATCATTCCGATATTTAGAATATATTAACAAATAAAATTGCAATAAAGCAATTTGCATCTAATTGTGTTTTTTTAAATACTGACAAACATTAACAAATATTATATAAATCTATTTAAATTCTGAATGATGAATAGTTGATTTAATTAATTTTTTTCTAATAATAATAAGTTACCAACCTAACCGAGGAAAAAGAATAAAATAGTGAAAAATGGCAGGTTAACATGTTGATGTTGATAGTTATACGAATCCAGGCAGATAATGTCTGAAGAAACCTCGAGGAGAGAGGCGAAGTGAGGAGGACGCCAAACTGAATCGACTCCTTTTAAAAATATTTAAACCAAAGACATGTATACAAAACTTTGAAATCCCGCCCTTTTGTTTGTGAAAGCTGTAATGGCAGAAGTGCAGAAGAGATGGATGAAGTGCCTGGTATGGCAGCAGGTTCTCACCACGGTCATATGGACAGCATGGAACGCATTGCTCGGCTTCACACTCTGTGCTGGGGGGCTAACCCTTTCGTCGTTTGGCATAGGGATTCTCCGCTTCTGTGTATTCCAGATGAGTATGGCACTTCTTTTGCTTGGCCATTATATCGTAACGTATCCTGAAGAGAAAGCTGCGGCGGGGGTGTGGGAGTTAGCGGTGGTTATTATGGGGGCGGTCATCGGAGCGGGCTGGGGAAGGAGGGAGGGTGATCTGCGTCTCCGGCGAAGGGCTCAGACAACGGCGGATTGGGTGCTTTTCGTGTTTATAACATTGTTTGTGGGGTTGCTGGCACTCTTGACCGTAACACCAGGCCTTATGAGCCCTTCTGATGCGGCTCTCCGTGGAGCCGCCCTTGGCTTCATCTATGGCCTTCACTACATTTACAAACGCCTTTGGGTTCTCTCTTTTCCAATCATTCAGGTCTGTTGTTCACTGCCTTGTTTTCAAGTGCCATTATTTTGAAGAATAAACAGAAAAGCTTAACCTTTGGGTTAAAACCCTAAACTTTGGATACGTTGTTGATATTTCTGTGAATTTAAAATTTTGATATATGTCCGTACCCCATGATTGCTGAACTCGTATGCCGGTTTTCGCTGGGAAATTGTCCGAATTCTGTGCACAATAACGAGACAAATATGTATTTTTAAGAATTGTTTGTGATATAACAAAATAAGGCCACAGAAACACGTTTGATAATCCATCGCCATCTCCATTGATCTGGGCCAGGGTTGCACCTCTATCAACTAAGTGAACATTGGATTATTCGGTTTTAATGTCGTTATATTCTACCATTTAAAGGGGAAGGAAGAGTTGAGTGAAAGAGAGGAAAAAGGAAGCGATGTTTGAATTTTTCGTTCTTGATAACTTTTGGAAAACAATACCCACTGTTGGAGAGTAAATAAAGCCACACAAACATATTATGTTAAACCATTGCCATCTCCTGGAGTTCAGAGGAGTAATTGGCATAACTCTCAAGATGAACTTTTTTATAAATTAAATGCACATTCAGTTATTTCTTGGTTTTAATGCTGCTGTATTCCAATATACACATAAGAAAGAGTTGTTCATTCGGATAGAGTAAGGAAAAAGAAACGTTTGAATCTCTTGTTCAAGATAATTTTGGGAAAACAATACACAATTTTGAATTAAGGCCGACTTATTCAAACTATCTGCCTAAGCAGCATTAAACTATTGTTTTTAGATCTGTAAGAGGGCTACATAACAAAATAAAGGGACAGATTACGTTAATTTCAAAAAATGTCAAAATAGATAATCCAAAAAATTGTTGAATCAGCACAAATCTTAAATGTTTCAATTAGAACAGGCTTGTTATAGTTGTTTATTATAATGCAAAACATGCATAGATCTTAATTTAGTTCTTATCTATATATTTTATTGTTAAGTAGTATAAACATTCATAAGAAAGATTGCAGCAACAGTTAGAGAGCACAAGCAAGCATGAAAATGAAACATAATACTAGTTTTTAGAGAAACCCAATGCAAGGGAAAATTCCAGAACAATAAGAAATCTTCTCCCCAAGCTATTATATCTTTGCTAATTTACAGATATTTGTTGCCGTGTTGAGGCCATTACACACTCCTTACACATTCGAATAAATGTCAAAAGGTCTATACATCAATGCTACTTTCCCAATTTCACTTCAACATGTATGAATTACTTCACTGCTGCAACCATGCATTATTGGAGTAAATTACCACATGAAAGTGACCTTTTCTCAATCTCACAAAATGGTCAACATAGCCCAAGGGTCACAAGAAACCTCTGAGAGGATTGGATTTGGGCTGGCATCATCAAATTATGTATCAATAAGTGATGATTTTAGGAGGAATTCTGATAATAATAATCAATATTCCACTAATACTTTCTTAATGTAGATCCACTCACTAAGTTGTATTCATCAACTTACCCAAACTATTCATTCCAACAGGTGAGGGTGTAAGTTCCACTTAATAACCAAGGTGAGCCCTATTAGAATAGTTTTAGTAGCCTAGGTTCTTGCTATATTTAACTCTGTTATTCTAAAACCTTAGTTAATGATCATTTAGGCTATATTGTTAGTATCTTAATCTGGTTTATTTTTAGAGGCTGTCTCTATATAGACAAGTTTGCTTTTTAGTTAATGCTTTTTATAGCTTCTGTAAACTCTATATATTCGCTGCATTGTCAATATAATCATCCCGTTTTTTAAAGTTTCATGGTATCCAAGTGGGTCAACGGGATTTCATAAAGTGCCAAATTTTTTAAGAAAAAGTTGATCCTCTTCTGATCTGAATTTTTTGATTGCGAGATTTCCTAGATTGAGCAAAAGTTTTTGATTTTTGATGGTTATATGTACTTGCATGTTTGTTCCATGTTCTTGCATATGCTGTTTACTACACGAAATTTCCTATTTTTCTGCTTGAAGGTTTCTCTGATGGGTAATAATAAATTTTCCTTGAAACAAATATTTGATGGGTTTTCGTAATTTTTCCCTTTAAAGATTTTCTTGTGGGTTTTCATAAATTTCGCCTCAAAAGTCATTTGCTGGGTATTAATTAGTTTTTCCTCAAAAGTTATCTGTTGGGTTTTAATATTTTTCCTATAATCTGGGGAGTTTTCATAAAACTTTCTTTAAAAAATAAAAAAATTTGGTGGGTTTTATTGGTTTTCCTTAAAAAAGATGAAGTTCGGTATTAAATGATCTGTGTCTTCGATTCTATACATGGTTTTGATTGATTTTTCATCGATAAAATCATGTTTGGTTTTGATTGATTTTTCACCTCAAAAATTGTGTTTGGTTTTGATTGATTTTTCACTTAAGAAATTGAGTGTAGTTTTGGTCTATTGTTCTCCTTAAAAATTGTTATTGGTTTTTGTAATTTGGGAGGTTTGCATGTGATTTTCTATCATGGATTCATGTTTTAAGGTTCTTACCTTTTTTTGAAGAAATGATGCTTTGTTCACTTCAAATCATGATATTTCATAGCCTTTTTTTGGGGCATCTTTCTCATTTGCAAAAGTTTGGAGGGTTTGCCAATTATTTCTCAAAATCGTGGCAAGTGCTCTTAGTATTCATCTCTGTCTACAAGGAAGAACAATTTTGTTATCCAACATTAGGTTGGATGTTTTCTGGATGATTTCTAGTCAAAGGTTTTGCAGATTCTGGGAGGGTTAATAGCAACCTCATCTTAGTGGCAGGGTTAGTGGCTATGTCACAAGGTTCGTCGAATTTTCAGCTCCAAGTTCAAAATTTGTTGAACCTAAAAATTAAATGAAAAATTCGTGAAAAATCGTCTCAAATTCGTGTGTGTAGACTGTAACCATGAGTGCAGGTCATCGCGTCTGTAGATTATAACCATGAGTGTAGGTCGTGGGTTACAAGTCGTCCAAACTCTCTACTTTCCTATCTACTTTTAAGGCATTAACTTCTCTGCTTCTTGTTCGCCTTCAACGTCTCTTGAATGCCTTGCAAGTTTGCAACGAACGACATCTAAAACGAACTTGGCTTTCATTCCTCTCCATTGGTGAAGGTGTCTGAAGAAAACTCTTTCCTCTTCGTCGACAATTCGGGAATGATTAAATTGTATTTAACTTTTTAATAATGTTAAGAGATTATTTAATTTTAGGTTTTGGATAATAGTTTTAGATTTTAATTATAGTATGTTTAATATTTCATTATTTTGAGATTATTTAATTTTAGATTTAGTTAATAGTTATAATTTTATATTATTGTATGTTTTGTTATTGTTATTAATTTTATATTATTTGTTAAAAATTGTGAACAAATTTATATTATTTGTCAAATATTAAAATGTAAAACATGTTAATATTATTTTATATTATATAATCATAAATAGTATACATTTATAATTAAACATGTAAATATTATATTATTTTATCAATTATTAAAATATATAATAATAAAAATATCATATACTTATATTTTTTTGAAAATTACATTAAGGTGAATTTAATGTCGATTTTTTTTCGATATTTTTGACTTGTCGAACTTCATCCGAATTTCAAGGTCGTCGAACTTGAACCTTGTGACTTAGGTTAGTGGCAAGCTCTTGTCTATTGTTGCAAACCTTTTAAAGAAGGGGACATCCTTCTTTGTTTTATTTTGGCTACTCTTGGTCATTGACATTTTGCAGATCTAGGCAGGGTCTTAGTAGCAACAAAATGTTCTAAAGGGTTTATGATCACAAGAAATGTATAGTCTTTTGGAGGGTGGTTGATAGAATGACTGTTAAGGGAGGGTATTAGAATATGTTTATTATCCTAGGTTCTCACTATATTTAACTCGTTATTCTAGAACCTTAATTAATGGTCATTTATGCATTATTTTTAGTTATCTTAATCTGTTCTATTTTTAGATGTTGTCTTTACTTAGACAACTTTGCTTTTTAGTTAACGTTTTTTATAGCATCTGCAAACTCTATGTTTTTAGTGTATTGTTTAATACAATCATTTTGTTTTTTAAAGTTTCAGGACCTAAATTAAAAACATGTGCATACGGGTGTACCACAATTGTATTTTTTCAATAAAGGAGTGGAATTTTCAGTCAAAAAAAGGGTGAAGAGGAAAATTGCTTGAGTCATGCACATTGCCTTGGCATAAAGCTCATTGAATCCTTATCATTATTTGAAATTTGTGTACATGTCATTGTTTTTCACCTTCCACGTGTCGTTGTTTATTAACTTCCAGATGTAATTGTTTATTACCTTCCTTTGTCACTTCCAATGCTAATTTGTGGGATTGGTTTCAGGTATGGGGGTTTGGTACATAGATTTGCAATTCTACTTTGTGGGTGTGCGTGTATACGCACACAAAAACATATATAGTCTAAGAACATGAATCAAGTTAACAATACCATATCCACTATGAAAATTAAAGATACTACTTCAATGTTAATTTTCCAAACACAAATGACATGATAGATATTCATTGTTCAATATCAAAAAAATAAAAAAAATAGCCATAAGATTATTTGTGTTTAAAAAAGTCATCATTATTATTGACGTTAGATGATACTATTAGGAAGAACCATAAGTAGTGCCATTGAAACCTGCACTAAAAGTATGTTTACTCATTGATATTTTGAGAAGAGGCAATATTCAAGTCAATATGTTTTAGCTCTATATCCCACAACTTCAGTCAACACTTAACAAATTACGAAAAGAGGAAGTATTCAAGTCAATACGTTGTGAAGTATGCGCATGATAGAAAATCACTACCAAACTTTGGTAAAAAAATATACTTACTGTAATGCCCCTTTTCGGGATTACTCTATATCTGCCTTAGAATCACAAATGAAATAAACAAGGAACATAATCTAGTTAGAGATATAACTTTACCTAGAACGCAAAGTAAGATAAAAGCTTGTTGACATCTTGCAACCATGTTAGACAACTTATTGAAGATACAATTCATAAGATCAAACATTATTTAAGGGTTTAAGAATGCACTCATAATTATTTTAATCATATAACATATCTATTTTGTTATTTGGGTTCAACCATAATAGAGTTTGGATAAGTAGACATGATAGGGTGCTTGAGTGATCCTCTACCCTAGGCCCAAGAGCGGATATACCATCCTCCTTGGCCTTACGTGGCCTTCTGCCGTTTCATACGAGGTTGTCTACCTAGCAAGGAATCCTATAGCCGTTCCCCTTCATCATGCCACTCTTATGCATTCTCCTATGATTGAGATTTCTTTGAATCTATCCCAGCAATTACTGAATGTAGAGATGGGAAGAGAAACTACAATATGGTGACCAGGTGGGCCTCTACCCTAGGCCCAAGAGAGGATATACCATACCTCTTGGCCTCATGTTGGCGTCCACCATCTCATATAAGGTGGTGTGCCTAGTGAGGTGTCTTATAGCTGTTTCCTCTCCTTGTACGCCCTTCCCCACCTTGCCATGATTGATTGTTGCCATTTTGCAATCCATTTTATTACCTATATCAATATGTATATGATCATGATGTTACAACTTACATGCCAACTATATATTATTGTGATCACTGTTATGCAATCACTGATGCTTATCTATGTTCTTTCTTGATCTGTTTGATATCTTGTGACTGATCGGCGATATTCTCTCTATTGATAGTTTTGTGCCTCGTTACCCTCTTTCCCTGTAATGGAACTCTTCTTTATTTCTCCCTTTGGGTAGGGAGTCACACACCTTCACCAGCAGTGCCCTTTTGAAAGGGTTACAACCTTTGATCACTACTTTTGCTTAGATAATTTATTAATTATTTACCCTTTCTTAGTTGGCCATAGTTATCTTGCTGCCCTTTATTCATAAGCAAATTGGCCAGAATATATATTTTTAATTGTTGCTTTTACATGTACTCTTGCTGTCTAATGAAGAGACGCTGTTTATGAATAGGTACTTCCCTGCAAATTGCTGTGTTTTATTAATTATTAATTAAAGTGCTAGATTAATGTATTTATCTCTGCCCTATGTTTTTGGGCGGTCAAGAAATACACACACACACACACACACACGTGTGTGAGTGTGTGTATAAGATCTGACCTAGGTTGATCCTCATAATGAATTTATTTTAAGCTAAATGTAGGGCACCCTCCATGAATTAATATGAAGTTTAATCGTCATATTGAATTTAAATTAAATTAGTCCAGGTCGGCTCTCCTTATGGTGCTGCGATCTGGGTATAATGCCCTCATCTTAGGCAGGGCATGACATGTACGCTAAATGTTTTGCCTTTTTGAGAGCATTTATTGAGTGGATTTCAGTATGCGCTTCAATTTCTCTTAGGTGTAGACAGATTGCCAACCTATTCAGTCAAAGTTAGAAACATAAAAATATATTACTAGTAATAAAGCTGTAATCGTGAGAGTTTGTTGGTGTTGAATCACTTGGCCATGGATGCATCATCAATTTTGAGCATCCTTTTGAACTTGTTACAAAGAGCAAAAACACTTTGAGCATGGGAGTATGCAAAATTTGCAAACTCAATCATTTATATATCCACCAAATCAGGATCATATAAAGAGTGTAGCAAATGCTTACTTGTAACTTTAGTTGACTTCCAATTCTTTGTATGGTGCATCTCTTATTGTCAAAGCAAGGTCTCAACACTATTTAACATTTTGGAGTGAATGCAAATGCAAGATGTAGTGGGATGAACATTTTGGTCCATTGCTCAATAACAACTAGTTTTCTCATTTTTGATAGACTTCCTTCATTTGTCAACTATTCAATTGATACCATCATATACCTCTCTTAAAGATGGCTTATCCATGTCAGTATAATGGGTCATATGGAAAATGGGATCAAATGAAAATGAAATAATATTTCACACAATTCTATCTAAGTGTCTTCATTTGTTTAACATTTGTTTTCCTTTTAATATTAGATTGCTTCCATATGGACCACAACTGGTTGATGGCCATGCTAGAAAGTGCCCTCCCAAACTTGTGTAGTTGTCTCAAGATGATAATGTTGGAGGCAAAACAAGTCTAAGTAACCTATTTAACAAATAGAGTAAATAAAAGCAAAGAAGAGAAACATACGGAAGTTAAAAACAATAAATTAATAAAGTGATACATAAGATTCTATATTGCCACTTGCGTTCAACAACAATAGTTTTGAGAATGTTTTGAATATGACTTGATACGTGTGATGTTTGGTACAAACATTTGGATCACTAAAGCCTCAAGCTTTACTTAGTTAATTCAATTAATTTTATGCGTTAACTTTTGTAGAATAAGGTTAGAGGAGTGGACAATGCAAGGTGTTTAAAATATGTGTGAATACAATGCTTCAATCAATGTTCTAGTGACTCCACAATTTTTGCATTGTCTGTTATGACTCAAACAATGTCATGAGTCCTCAATTTCTCAATGGCTCTCATGAGGTTGCCAACAATACATTTTGCATCCTTTAATTGCCTAACACAGTTCACAACATTCAAAGAAATTGCTTCTTTAAGGGACACTGCAATGACATTGATCAATGGCCAATTTTGGCATCCTTCCATCCATTGAAAACAATGGATATCCTTATCTCTTTCCTTGAGATTCTTAATGGGCTTCAATGAAAGTTTTACCTCCTTTTCCAATAAGGCTTGGGAATGACATTGAAACACAAACTATTTGCATGCATCTTGCATATTGTTGGTTGACAAAATTTGGGATTTTTTTTGTAAGTGTCGTTTTTAATGCTCTTGTTATTCTCTTATGTGAAGTGGACTCTTTATGAGGCTTGGCCCAAAAGGGGGCTCACTTACACAACTTCAAGAATAGATGGGATAAGAGAGGCTTCATTGCTCAAGAAGTCTCGCTGCTTTACTTTCTTAATTGTGCTCTTTGATAAATTGTCACTTGAGATGATGGCATGAGCACACCATTTTTATCTTGGGAAGCTATGACGCGCATTTGAATGCCACACAAATGGGTTTTTACTCGATTTGATGAGCTTCTATACCTCTTATCACATCCATTGCATAACCCCAACATATCTCCCCACTGTGTGGAACCTATATATCATTTCAACATGCCAAAGTAGAGAAATTGAGTTAGTTTTAAAGTGGGATTGGTCCATAAATTTAGAATTGGTTGTTGCTGTAATCCCTATACAACAAGTTTAGAAGACATGTCCCAAAAAAATGGAAATAAATATATATGTTGTTTGTGTTAGCATGCAATACAATGTGAGTTTTAGTAATGCAAAGTGGAACAGGTCCAGGATGACAATGTTTCATGACAGTGTATGGAGATTGAATATTTTGGCTTAGTAAATTGAATGGCCTTGTCAATTCAATTATTTAGCAATAGTGGGTCTACATCCAATGACTTAAATCTTGAATAACACAGATTAATCTTGTATTTTGGTGAGCATATGAACACGTTTTGTAAAAGCTAGTTGGAGCCGATTGGAATCAAGGAACATAATGGTATAAAGGAAAGTCTTTTTCGCGTGCAAGCATATGTGGATTTGTTGTGATGCTATACTAATGTGATGTGCAAGCCTTGATGCTAGATTCCAAATTTAGAGCAGATGTGAGAGTCAAAGGAACTAATCAAGCTTTGTGATACTAAGTATAGTTTACTCTTTTGATGTAATACCTTTCTTTGTATTGGATTGTGAGTCTAGAAGGTGGATTTGGCCTTCACCCTCGAGTAGTGAGCTCCCTCATGTTCTCTCAAACTCCTAACAAGGATGTAAACTTCTAATAGGGTCTTGTCTCTTAATAGGGACTTACATACTAGATGTAATTGTAACAACTCTTAACAAAGTCACGTCCTCTAACAAGGACATTTTCAGATTAGTGCATTATCTTATGGGTTCAATCCTCACTAGGGTTTTCCCTTGGCTAGGGTTTCCTTGAGAACAAATAATGGTGTTATTTGTTCTCTTGTTGTGTATGGCTTACTTTTATTCTTTATCATTTCAATGGTAATATGGAATTATGGTAAAAGATTTGATTTATGTAAAAGTACTGCAACATTGATTTGCCCCTGCCCCTCTCAATGTCGCTTGATCGGAACATTTTCATAATGAAATAATTCATTTAAATACCCAAATGAATACCCACAATCAAACTTGTGCCTAGCTGGGTTTAGACTAACCTTGCAATCAACAAAAGTACAAATAGTTTGGACCAAGGAATTCATTGCATATCTCCACATTTCTCCATTAAAATCAATGAAATTTTACTAAAACTCAAGTAGTAGAAACAATGCAAAATCTAGAAACAATACTCAAAGATCCACCATATCTTCAATGAACATTGTATATTATTTCATCATAGTCTTGGTAACAATCTCTAATCTACTCCTAGTCTATAACTGTTGGCAGTGGGTCAACGTCCCTCCCAGGGTTCGCGACATGGTTAATCGCCCCTTGTGGTTCTATAAGACTATTGGTTGTATTGGGCATTAAAAGGTCGATCTTTTGGTGCAACAACAGCCTTGGCCTTTCTAACAATTAGTATCAGAGCTTGGTCACAGGTTCAAATCCTACAAGCCACGACGAGTGACGCTGGGAGGGGGATTGTTGGCAGTGGGCCAGCATCCCTCGCAGGGTTCGTGACATGGCTTAACCGCCTCCTGTGGTTCTATAAGACTATTGGTTGTATTGGGCATTAAAAGGTTGATCTTTTGGTGCAACGGCAGCCCTGGCCTTTCTAACAATAACATATACCTCCAATGAATTTGCAAATGAGAAGGCCAAGCCTTTTTATAGACTTGTCAATTACAAAAGAAGGGCCCAAATTAATTCTAAATCAATGGCCAAGATAATTCAACTGAACTCTAATTGGGTTAGTTTCAATTACTACCTCCATACATTCAATGCTACCCAATGCTAAAGTTGTAAGTTTGGATGAAGCAATGAGAAAATTGATTGCAATATTGCATCAAATGCTTTCCACATGTCCACTTGTTTGAGGAGTTACGTTTCATGAACTTGGACATGATCTCTTAGAGCTATTTGATTAGTTGGAGATGAGTGGGTGCCATCTCAGTTTGCACAGTGCTCAAAGTATTCTTCATCATCTTTCTTTCAACTGCACTTCTACATCATCATAAAGAAGTCTCTGCAACTCTAGAAATATCTCTTGGTACTCAACATTATTCAACTTTTGATTGATTGTGATGGTTCATATTCCCAAATCGCCTCATCTCTTTATATCTCCATCGAATGAGTTTCCAACTTTGATTAATTCCTGTTGAAACTATCTGCTTGCTCTCCTTATCCTTAAGCTTCTGTATTTCATCTTCATCTTCATGGCAATCTTCTTTCTCTTTCATGATGTTGATATTTGGCGTAGCTCTTGACTTCTCATCATTTTGCCATTCTTTGTCATTATCTTGAATATCTGAATATTGTCCTCCATTGACCTTGTTAAGTTCTTCATCATAGGATAATCCTCTTCCTCAATGTCTTTGTTGTTAAAATCCTTCATATTATAATTTCTTCGTTGTCTTCTTCCATCAATATCTTGATGTTTTGTATTTTTATGTTGCCATGTCCTTCCTTGGATACATTTGTTGAGTCCTCCATGCCATAATCACCTTCATGTTGATTCTTGGTTTCCGAAGGAAATGCAAGGATTTTGTAGCATTGTTCACTTGTGAAGTGATTCAGTTCCTTGCCATCTTTTTGAAGATTGCCCCTTTTTGAATTTGATCTCCTTTTATCCTCCTTTGTTTGCCGCCTTGATCATCATTATTCCTTCATCATACCAACTTTAATCCTTGCGTCCAACCTGAAAAAGAAAAATATTTCAGGCCATGATAACAAAAAGAAAAATGCAAGTTTGAAGAACTTAAACTATTGTCACAATGACCAATTCTTCAATGCTATCTTGACTTGAATTCGATTGAAACTTTAAGGATTATGATTTTGGTAATTTGATGGACTTAGGTTTTAAATCTGATTTTGTCCTTCATAAACTCGCCACTTTGTTTTTGAGTCCTCTTGCAATGTTTGACAATCTGGAAAATCCATGTTTTAATGGAAGATTTTGTTTCTCAATGATGGAAATCCACCCTCTGCCTGATTTGATTTCACACCTGCTTGAAATGTTTAAACTTCCCTTGATCTGGTCTCTAGAACTGACGGAATTTGTGTCTGATCTGCTGGGTTTTTTCGCTTTCTTGTAATGAAATTATGTCTTGAATTTGCTCTACTGCTGATGGAGTTCACATCCTTAAGCCTGGTGCTCTTGAAGCTCGCCTTAATTTCTGATTTTTGCTCCTCAATCTGCTTGCAAAAACACCCCCAGTTCGTTTTCATCACAGATTTCTCGAATCCTGATTTTTTATCACTGATTTACACTTTCTAGTCAGCTGTAAGTGTTAAAGTAACTAGATCGTTTCTGCAAATGTACTAACATGGCCATTGTAATTGATGGTTTCCAAATGCAGATTTAGATCTCATATAAATATGAGAAGAGGAGACCTATCTCTTTAAGAGACATGTTCCTATAGTTAATCATCTTTAGTTAACTATATGTATAACACACCTTTAAGCATATATGTAATATTAATATATTAACCATATATGCAATATATTATTATATAATGTATAATATATATAATACATATTATATTACATATATGATATATATTATTCTTATCAATAATATAAGACATAAAACAATGTTCATATAAATCATGAATACAAATACTCAATGTAATGAGTATATCACTTTGACTAATGCTATACTTCAACACTCCCTCTTAGAAAGGGCGAAGTGACAAAAACATTTTATGAGATATTAGTATCAAGGATATCTATACACAACATATTATCCGACTTTAACACTCTGAAATAGTGACTTTTCAAATAACTACAATCATAATGTTATGAACACTATCATAAGGTATATTATGATTTCCAATTGTCCAAAACAATATCTAGAGTAATCATAATGCTTTCGTTATCAATGACTTCCGTCATATCTGGAAAAAATTTGTCATAATACTAGGCCTATCATTTGCAAGATCTTAATCTTACAAAGATTACTTTTTGTCTTTTCGTTATCATGGTGTTCGGAAAAATCTGGCCCAAAGAACCATGATAATAGGTCTGCCATTTATAAGATCGTCATCTTATAATGGTTATCATCTGTTTATATATGTCAATGAAAGATCGCCACTTTTCATTACATATCATATGTGAAATAGTAACCACCATGAACCTAGTCAGAGGGTGGTACAAAGGGTTTTCACCTCATAGTTCTCTCTCATAGAGATGGGCACATTATAAAGAATTTCCCTTAGAACTTCTCCTCAAAGAGAAGATATCATCCACAAAGGATTGTATCTCAAAATTTCTCCCTCTGAACATTGATCTTGGGAAGTCAGGTCCACTAGTTACTTCCTCAAAAACTCTCTTTACCCAAGGATGCCTGTCGAACTAATTACTCCCTCATGATATATGTAGAAGTAGACCCATAAACATCATGCAGTCACCACATGCATTTTTAGACTCCCTCTGAGTATCAATCTTCTAAGCTCTTGCATTGCCTTCGAAGAAATATCATACTCCCTCTTAATGTAGAAGAATCTCATAATCTTAATCATCAAAGATGTTTTCTTTAAGATCCTGTTTTCTTCAAGAGCCTTACTTTATCCATCTTAATCATCAGGGTCTTTGGAACTACTATCATTAGATTTAGTTTCAACAATATTTGGTAGCATATGTAAAGTACCAATTTTCTTTTCCTGTAAGAATATCCTCAAACATAAAGGAAAAGATCAAAGCAAATAGCCCTTATAGTATGTATAGAATTACAAATAAATGAATAGATAAATCTAAAAGATACAAGTACTTATCTGCCCATGAGGGTCATGGAATATCTCCTTTTCTAAGGATGGTTCAAGTGGGAATAGAACATTGTTTATCATTTACGCTCCGCAATGTGAAGTTCCCACTTTTATATTGTCAAACAATTTTGTATCAATTGTGAAAACTTATTTTTAAGTTCCAACTTGCTCAATTTTCTTTTCCTGTAAGAATATCCTCAAACATAAAGGAAAAGATCAAAGCAAATAGCCCTTATAGTATGTATAGAATTACAAATAAATGAATAGATAAATCTAAAAGATACAAGTACTTATCTGACCATGAGGGTCATGGAATATCTCCTTTTCTAAGGATGGTTCAAGTGGGAATAGAACATTGTTTATCATTTAATGTGAAGTTCCCACTTTTATATTGTCAAACAATTTTGTATCAATTGTGAAAACTTATTTTTAAGTTCCAACTTGCTCTTTTCATCCATTGAAGGTCCAAACATTTAGCTTAACAGTATAAGTGAACACAAAGTTGTCCACAATATACCAATATCTTAATTGGGTATGATTTTGCCACTTGAATGGCTCTACAACTCATACGTCAAGTTTCATTTATCATTTATTGTAGATGGTTCAATTGAAGTTACCACTTTCATATGATGTACACAAGGGGTAGGCCCATTAAGATCACATAGTTGCATGAATTACAGTCCTCTTGAGTGTTACCATTTATCGATCATTGAAGATTCCATCACAACATGGTTTACTCCCTCTGAATCAATATGATCAAGATCACTAAAGATTTGATTGAATCATATCCTCTATTTGCTCCTCTCTTTTAGGGTTGCCTGAAATGTCAGTCTTCCTCTAAATCTCAGTCTCCCTTTTCCTGCAATAACAATTTCGAAGGAAAAGATCAAGGCACATAGGTCTAATAGAATGTAAAAATAAGAGACATAATACTATAATACTTAATATAATATCTTTCCAATAAAATGTAAATAATCGTAAGCTAACATCAACCCTACTTATCTTTCTTTGAGAATGATCTCGTTATTTCAATATAGATAGATATCTAAATTAATATATACATTGAACATATATGAAATTATAGAAATATGTTCCTATAAACATATTATATCATTTTTATAAAGTAAAAGTAAAATTAATAATTGTTCATACCTTATTAATCTCCATTGCCCATTACCTCTCGTTCGTGCCGAATCCTATTATGTGTTCCCATCCAATTGTCTGACTATTCTATCTGATGTTTTTAATTTTTTTTAATTTTTTAAATATGATCTCTTTATGTCCCTTGTGTGATAAGGAGAATTATTAACAGTTGTGCCACCTTTGATGGCCACGTAGAATGAAGTCTCGTTGATTCACCCCTTTCAAACACATTTATTTACTTTTGACTATCATTGACACAAAAGGTCTCTCCTATGAGAGAGAATATTTTTACTTCTTATGAAGTCTTATTGTCATATTCCCTTTGACAACCTTTGCGAAGATTTCCTGCTCTTCTTTATCCCCAACGATATTCTCAATTTCAAAACATTTGAGATGAAGATTAGCGGCAATTTCTATTAACTCCTTACAATTGAAAGTTTACCAAGCCGTGACGTAATTCACATTATAAAATCTATCTATAGAAGCCACAATATTCACAGTAGAATTCAATGCTCACAAACACTATGAAAACTTAGTGGTTGGGAAGACAATTATTAAAAAAAAGGGAATCTCTTGTCATACTGAATTCATGACTTGGAGAGTAGCTATTTTGGAGAATGCACACAAGTATCAACGTTGAAACTTGAGACGAGCTCTTAAATGCATGGAGCACCAAGGATATTTTGTAAGCCTGAATTGTGCTTCACTTTGTTGTGGCTCTTGCGGCACTTGTGTCCCTCAGCAGTGACAACATACAAATGCGCAGGGCTGAGGCCTCCCCACTGCTGTTCTTTATTGCTATGTGGATAAGCAGTCAAGCAGGAGAAAGACTCTTCGAACGGATTGCCAACATGGCTAAGGATGGTCCTCACATTAATAACCAGTCTTTAGATAACAATATAGAGCAACGCCACCTTCTCCACTATATTTGACAACATCCTCCCATCTATGACATTGTAGAGACTGGAAACAATTTTCGAAAGAACAACATTATAGCTTCTGCCAATATTCTCCATGCAATTCGGATGAACCGGGATCATTTGAAAGAATGCCTCATTGAGATACCATCTCATAGAATGTTGAATACCAAGATACGCACAAAATGAATTTGCTCATATCATAATATTATTAGACACCTGTTGTGACCTGTCTAGATGCTTCCCCAATGGAGAAATAAATTTGCATTATCTTAAATAAATCCCTCTAGTGCATGAATGAACTCACACAATGCAACACGTCCTCTCCAACTCTGATTTGTGGACCAGCATTTGCCAGAAATATTGAGTCGTCACTGATATAGTTTTATACAGAATGTGAACCCTACTGATAATCTTTGTTTTTAAAAAAAAAAATTAATACAAGCACAGCTAGGGATTATTTGTACAGGTACAACCAGCATACATTCTTTAAATCTTGAATTTGCATATTCCTTTTGCAGCGATATGATCAACGTTTTAATATCATTGTTGAATTTAATAAGATCGCTGCATATGTAATTGAATTTCCTTCTTTGTGTAAAATTCAATGGCAGAGATGCCGGTCTGATCCCCAACATTGAAAATATTGAACAGTTCAAAATATTTGATGGCCATAATTCACTAGAAACTACTCACTCAAATTCTTCCTTCAGTTATCTTTGTAATAATTGTTCATTTCCGTATTATTCATTCATTTCAAAGTGAAACAAGTCTAGGCGAGAATTTTCTCTTGTTTCTCCATTGATATTTAAATAGATTTGCTCTTCAGATTGTCTGCATGATTTCTAGCATATAAGAGATACTGCCACAGATCAATTTTTGGGTCTGCCACCGTCGGTCCTACAACTTATGTTAATTTGGAGCATGTGGTGTTTTGTCCTTTAGAACTGCCGTCTTCCTTTCCTGTGATTGTTCTGCATTTATTCTATTTTTCTACATTTGCAGCCTATTGCTCTGATACCATGTTAAAGTAACTAAGATTGTTTCTGCAAATGTACTAATATGGCCATTGTAATTGATGATTTCCAAATGCAGATTTAGATCTCATATAAATATGAGAAGAGGAGATATGTTTCTTCAAGAGACATGTTCCTATAGTTAATCATCTTTAGTTAACTATATGTATCACTCACTTTTAAGCATATATGTAATATTAATATATTATTATTATATAATGTATAATATATATTATATATATTATTCTTATCAATAATATTAGACATAAAACAATGTTCATATAAATCATGAATACAAATACTCAATGTAACGAGTATATCATTTCGATTGATGCTATACTTCAATAGTAAGTTCGCCTTGAATATGTTCTAAAATTCGCCCTTGCTGTTAGCCTGAGTTTATTCTTACTTGATCTGTATTGGATTTGCATCTGAATGTACCAAAAGGGTATTTTGATCTTTTATTTATTGTGCTCAGACCCGAATTTGCAAAATCCTTCATTTAGCCGAATTTGCAACAGCCTTCACATAGCTAACATTGGAAACCCTTTGCATCTCATGAATATCTTGTAAAATTCTAAATTTTCTATCCCTTTTGGATAAAGTTTACCTTTGCTCAGATTTAAAGATTTTTGTTCGTTATTTCAATTTGTGATTTCATAGGGAGAACTTCTTTCATCCCTGTCCTTGATTTGAAAAGGACAACTTTATTAGTCTTTGATTTGAAATGTTCAACTTTTTGAAATGTTGCATTTTTCAAGGAATCTCAAATGTCGTGGTGCCCCGGGTTAAGTAATTTATGGGGATTTTTTATGACACTTAGGATTTTCTTGCAAAATAACATTGAATTTTGATTTTATCCATGGTTTTCTGGAATTCTTTTATTTTTTTCTTATTTTTACTTAGAAGCTTGGATTTTCTTTTTCATTTCTCATCTTTCATTTTTCGAGTATTGAATTTTCATTTTAACACCTTGCCTTGAGAACATTTTGACTATTACGAAGTAATTGGTAAATATTTGCTTGATATTAGCAATGATCAATAGAGCAATATATACAAAAAGAATGAATGATGCTTCCTTAGGAAACGATCATAAAGAATAGAAACATTCTATTCTAGCTAATAGAAAACTAACAGTTAACTACAAGCTAACTAAATATTAGAAACATTCTAATATTTACAATAGATTACAAATAGATAACCATTGGATAACAAGAGGCGCAAGCGCCAAAGTTCCTGCTTTTGGTGGTGTTGTTGGCACGAGGACATCGAAAGAACTTTTTGGTGTTGGTCTTTAATTCATAAATAGAAATTAAGCATGACATGTTATTTTTTTATAAATATGAGTACAAGTTTGAAGGAAAAAAAATAGAATTTGTGTATGTATAATCATTTTTTGAACTTTTAGGAGAACTATTGAAAATTTGAAGGACGTTTTCATCTAATGGTAGAAGGTTGTATTTGAAAATAAAGAATATTTAACTAAAAATATTTAAAAATGTAAAGAATATTTAATTAAAAGAATTGAGAAGCTTATATATTTGAAATAATTTGAATTAATATTGCAACTAAAAATTATATTTAATGACTCAATAATATAATTATACTCATTCACATGGAAAAATAGGTACATTTCAATAAAAGATAATATTTTTTTAATAGTTCTCAATATATATTGTAAAATTGAGCCAAGCACATAGTAGGCAAAAAACTTGGAGACCTGAATTTCGGAATACATTATGCTTCATTTTTATCATCATGTCAACTAACCATTAATCTTTTTGTAATAAAATGCAAAATATCATTAGTAATTAGCATTGTAAGTTGAGTTCAACTAATAAGGTTTCAATTAAATACTATTCTTGTTTTTCAAAAAATAGAATAAAAATGTTCAAACTTTATAAAGAATTTAAATTATGAAATTCTTAAATGATAAAGTAAATGTAGTGTCACATCATCTTGTATGATATTTTCAATCATAATAAATAAAGAATTTAAATTTGAAATTCTTGAAATAATAAAGTAAATTTAGTGTCACATCATCTTTTATGATATTTTCAATGATCAATTGCACAATTAATGGTAAAAGTTTGAGCTTTAAATTTTTCTTGATTTTGTTGTTTCAAAAATTAATTGTCTCCCTTACTATTATTAGTGAGGGCCAATAAGATTTTAGTTAGATAGCTTTTTTCCATTTCAAAAAATAATAAAATATCAAAATTTTATAAAAAAACTTACAACTCAAAAAAATATTTGAAACTTATTGGTTAAAGTAATAATTGTTTTGGAACTAAACGGTTCCGTAAGATTTCCTGCCTACGGCAGGAACTAATAATAGATGTTATCTATTATCGTAATATCCTCTCTTAATGGTTAATCTATCTACAACACCAAGCTGTCCTTTAAATTTGACAAACTTATTAGGACCAAGAGACTTGGTGAGAATATCTATAGTTTGATCCGTAGTAGGAACATACTGCAAGTCTATTGTCCTGTCTTCGACGAGCTGTCCTATGTAGTGATAGTGAACATCCACATGCTTGGTTCGTTCATGGAAGACTAGACTCCTTGCAAGTTTGATGACGCCTTCATTATCAACAAACAAAGTGGTCGGTCCTGTTGGTGACATCTGCATATCCACAAGCATTCGACAGAGCCAAACAACTTCACATCCTACCTTAACAGCTCCTTTGTATTCAGCCTCTATGGAGGAGAGAGAAATTGCTTGCTGCTTCTTACTGGTCCATGTGACGGCACCAGATCTCAAACTGAGCACATTTCTA
Source organism: Cupressus sempervirens (assembly GCA_028749045.1). Lineage (NCBI taxonomy): Eukaryota > Viridiplantae > Streptophyta > Pinopsida > Cupressales > Cupressaceae > Cupressus > Cupressus sempervirens. Next base: position 536,317,484 of record CM053793.1, read on the forward strand.
GAAGTTAACTTTTTATCATCAACAAAGCTTGCCCAATCTAAACCTGTAACCCCTCTGAGTCCAGTATTAGAACTCCAAGAGTAAAGAAGTCCATAATTTGTAGTGCCCTTCACATAAAAAAGCACACGCTTTGCTGCCATCCAATGATCAATTAACCTTGGAAGCTATCATAAAGTGTGAGATGCAACTGACTATGAAGTTGATATCAGGCCTAGAAGCAAAGAGGTAGATGAGGTTGCCTACTAGTTACCTGTATGTAGTATCATTAACGGGAGGAGAATCAGACTTGGCTGATAACTTGAGACCTTTTTCCATGGGTGTAGATGCAAGCTTGCAATACTGCATACAAAATTCGTCTAACAGAGCCCTAGCATATTTGGGCCGAGTGATGAATATGCCAGAAGACTGCTGCCAAATCTCAACACCTAGGCAATAATGCATGAGCCCAAGATCAGTCATATCAAAAGATTGGCATAAACTCTATTTGATTCCCTGAATCAAAGATGCCGAACTTCTAGTGATGATCAAATCATCCACATAAATAACCAAAAGGATGACGTCACTGTCAGTAGTCTTGATGTACAAATTTGAGTTTGAAGAACTCCTTTGAAAGCCTTGATCACTGAGGTACTTATCAATTTTCATGTACCATTCCCTAGGGGCCGACTTCAAGCCATAGAGAGCTTTCACTAATTGGAGAGCCTGATGTTCTTTACTGACAACCTTGAAACCAGGAGGTTGCACCATGTAAACCTCTTATTGTAGGTCACAATTCAAGAAAGCACTCTTGACGTTTATCTCATGGACCTTCTAGACAAATCGTGTTGCCATGGCTAGGACTAGTTTGATTGTGCTCATCTTTGCAATAGGAGCAAAGATCTCATAATTAATGCTCTAATGTTGAGAAAAGCCCTTTGCAACTAAACGAGCTTTGTACTTATCCCAAGCACTGCCAAATTTGTATTTGATTTGTAGTCAATGGGTTTCTTGCTATGTTCCCCCGAGTTTTCGAGACGGGAACGACAAAGGTCCGCGGGACGAGTTTCCGTGACGGCAAAATGTTTTGCCGATTTTGGGGACGGGGCGGCAAAAGTGACAATTTTTTTAAAAAAACTTTTTGTGTGTTAAAAAATTGGGTATAGATGCAAGTCCCTAATGAAGTACTCGGGACGGGGACGTCCCTGTCCCCGAAACGCTAGCTTTTTTGGGGGGAACGCGTCCCTGAGGAACATAGGTTTCTTTCTTGGTGGAAGATCAGAAAAGACCTAGGTATTATTCTTCAGTAGACTTTGGTGTTTAGATGTCATGGCCTGTTTCCAGTCTCGAATTCCTTTAGCCTCAGAATATTGAGGTTCGAACGCACTGTTAATGTTGGCCATGAGAGTAAAGTTAACGAACTCTATAGGTTTGCTCTTTTTCCGAGCAGCTCTCCCATCAATGAGCTTATCATTGTGAAGATCAACAAGTGTCTTAGCCCAACACTTAGGCCGGAGAGGAGAATGATCAACATTAGTATTAGGAGATTCTATGATCAGGTTCCTCATTAGAAGAAACTAGATCAAATTCAGGTGAAGCATCTACAAATCTGGGTGATCCTGCAGGAGAAGCTGGAGGTGTCTGTACATGGATCACTGATATAACTGGAGCTTTAAGAGCTGTTGGAGCCCTCAATTAGGTGGACCTAATGGAAGACTAACTCCCAAATCATGAGCCTTCATAGGCTGGTCTGTTGGATGAGGAACAAGAGAAACATGTATGAATGGTCCTCGTTGCTCATCAAAGACTACGTGACGATTGGATAGGAGATGAGATGTCTCAGTGTCGATCAATTGGTAGGCTTTGTGAAGACTACTGTATCTAGCAAGCACGAGTTTTTGATTCTTGGCATCCAACTTGGTGTTTGACGCACCAGGGATCCAAACAAAAGCAAGAGAGCCGAAAACCTTAAGGTGACTGATTCTGAGCTTGCGACCTAACCAGGCGTCTTCCAGAGTCTTACCTTTGACCGCTACTATGGGTGACCGGTTCAAAAGATAAACTGCTTCTACCCAAAAGTTCTTCGGAACATGTTTGTGTTTGAGCATGAATTGAGCCATCTCAATTATTGTTCTGTTCCAATGTTCAACTACACTATTTTGTTGTGGTGTGAGGGGTGTGGTTAACTGGCGTTTGATGCCATGAGTATCCAAGAAGCTAGAGAATTCATTAGAACAAAATTCCTTGCCATTGTCTGACCTAAGAGTAATAATAGATTTTCTAGAGTCTTTTTCAACTAGTGGTTTAAACTTCTAAAATATAGTAAATGCATCTGATTTCTTTTTAAGAAAATATACCCACATGTTTCTATTGACATCACTAACAAACAACAAAAAATACTTGGACCCAAGAATAGGAGTGGCCATAGGGCCATAGGTATTGACACAAACAAGCTGAACTACCTGAAAAGCTCGCCATGAATCACCACTGTTGAAAGGTGTGCAATGTTGCTTTCTAGCTTGGCATGCATCACAAACTCCAAACTGTTGAGTTTGAATCTCTGGTAAACCAAGGACAAGCTCTTCTTGAGCAAGTTGAGAGAGATAATGCACATTTAAGTCTCCATACAATTGATGCCAAAGTGTGTTGATAGAAGACCGTCGAGCAACCATAGCTAAGTCTTGAGAATCACCAGATCAGTAAGTGTGAAGAGACCATGATCCTAAAGACCCACTGTAACAATAGACTGAGTCACCCTATTAGTTATGGTACATTGATGTGAACTGAAGGTGACATCCAATTGTAGAGTGTCACAACAACTGACTAACTGCGAGTAGATTTAGTTCCATCACTGGAACGTAGTAATACATTGAGGAAAATGAGATTCCTCCCAGCAAGCTGAATTTGAATGTTGCCTTTGTTGACAATGGTGTACTCTTCTTTGTGACCAAAAATAATAGAATCTAAGTAGGCCTGGTAGTTAGTGAACCAGTCTCTGCGGTGGGTGAAATGACGAGAGGCACTTGAATCAATGTACTAGGCAGACAACTTCACATGATTTGTAGGTCTTTCAACCATTAAGGTGTAAAGGCAGATTTTATCTGCCCAGTGTGCTCTGCATTGTTCACTTTGGGTTGCAAACCTAATTGCTTAGACTGGGTAGCTAAGTGTTTTCGACATTCAACCTTCATGTGACCATACATGTGGCAATAGTTGCATTGAATTTTCTTTTTCTTGGAGCCTTCTGAAGCTGGTGCAAAGAACTTCTGTTGAGACTTCCCTTTATCCTTCTGAAAGGATTTAGTAGTAAAGGCTTGCTCTATGGAGGTGGAGCTGACATAGCTACCGAACTGTTATTTCCACCAGCTGAAGCAAAAGTGTGTAGAGATTTGTGAACTTCAGATCAATACCAGTAGAAGGGATGGGAGTCTCGATAAAATGTTGTAGGACTTTGGAAAACATTTGAGGGTTATGACCACAATGTCCTCTTCTTTCATCTTGCATCCAATGGCAAGCAACTGATCATAGATTTCTAGAGTCCTATTCAGGTGTTCCTGGAGTGATTTCCACTCATCCACGACAATAGAAAACAAAGTGTTCTTGAGAAAGAAGGTTTTGCTTTTGTCAGAAGTCTCATGAAGTTTCTTAGGATCTTCCCATATCTCGGTAGATGTTTTGCTGGATGGAATATGAGGGAGCCGATCATCAGCTACAGATAATTTGAGAAGCATCATGACCTCCCAATTATTTAGATCCCATGTATCCTGATCGGTACCAACTGTAGTCGGACGCTTTGTAACACCCAAAAGAATCTGACTAGTGTTTCAATATTCAAAGATTGCTAGTATCCACTACATCCACGTGCCATAATTTTGACCATAGAATTTTGAATTCCCCTTGAGTAGAATATTAGTTAGCGATGCAATAACACGTTTTTTGTTGAAGAGGCGTGAAAATATGCGTAGGCACACACTTCAAGGCAAAAAATGTAAGACCCCAAAAAATTGAAGGGATACACAAAATATAGCTCGGAAAACCTAGAAAGTATATGTTGTCAATTTTTGGATCCACTAGCCTAAAAATTGAGGCACCCAGAAAAAGCTGACGACCACCTAGTTCAGCTCTCAAAAAACTGACCAAGAATATGTAAAAATATTTTGGACCTGGTATAGAAAATTAGGGTTTTGAGCAAAACCCTAGTCAACTGCAAAATGAGTTCCAAACAATGATGGATTTGGGCTAGAAAGTTGTAAAACTAGACCAAAAAAAGGGCAGATATTAGAGGTGACGCATTTTGTTTGGGGTTGCGACAATCTTATGACGACTCAGACGAATGCAGATTTTTTTTTGGTTTCAAATCAGAGAATAAGCCGATGCGCCAGTTTTAACCAAAAATTAGGTGCAGAGATGAACACACACAGATCAGCCAGCGCGTGTTGCTTAGGTTGCTTGAAGGGTTGCAAATATTAGACACGAGTAGTGGAAAAAATGACCATGGAAAAAATGACCCTTTGTTGTGTGTGGGTGCGATTTTTGTCAATAAAAAAGAAACGTGAATATTGACGACTATTGTAGAAAATGGTTGTAATTTTTAGACAAATCCTAGTTTAAAGCAAATGGAAGTAGAGGAAAGTAATTTAAAAAATAGTAGGCAAATAATTTCGAGCAAGAAATTATAAATATTTAAAAAAAAAAAAAAAAAGATTGCTGGCTCTGATACCATATTATATTAACAATGATCAATAGATCAGTATATATAGAAACAATGAATGATGTTTCCTTAGGAAACAATTGTAAAGAATAGAAACATTCTATTCTAGCTAATAGAAAACTAACAGTTAACTAAACACTAACTAAATATTAGAAACATTGTAGTATTTAGAATAGATTACAAATAGATAACCATTAGATAATAATAGATGCTATCTATTATTTTAATATCAACAACTTCTTGCAACATTTATATTCTATGAAATCTTTTAGAATTCTCGATCTTGACGCCTACTCTTAGTTTCACAACTTATGAACTCTATATTTTCATACTTCATACATTGACCCTCAACTTATGTAGGTATTAAAGGGGAACCTTGACATAGAGGTGGATTGTCTAAAGGAAATCACCCTCAAACTTATTCATCTCAAATCTCGAATGAGGAAAGCCTGGCTTGACTAAGCCATTTGTTAAGAGCTAGGAGGCTAAGAAACTTAAAACAATGTTGCCAAGCTAATGACAACTAATCTAAATGCAAGGCTAGAAAGCGAATTGTGTGTGTTTGCAACACAACACTAGCATTAATTCAAAACAATGGTTATTAACATTTTAAAGATAAAAAAGCAATCCACAATTAGAGTCTCTCAATAATTATTTACAACCTATCAAGTGACTAGGAAATATACTCAAAAGGGAAGAAAAGTCACAAATTGAATCAAAACACTTTCTCTTTGATTATGTAAGTGTACAAATGTGTGTATACCATTGCAAAAGACCATCAAAACTCTTAAAATCCATCATGATGAGCTATGTGAGTTGTCCTACTTCAAAAGCATTTGTTGCTCGACTGCCAGCTAGGCATCTATAGACTATGAGATTATCGTTCTAATTTTCATGAACAAACATTGTTCTATTGCTAGCAAAGCATCTATATACTTTCATATTGCTATATTATCAATGTGGGTTTGTGTGCAAATTCATCTCTAATTTGGAGACTCTAGAATTTTTATGCTCCCAATAGACTGAGTGGATATTTTCTCCATTGAAATTGCTTTAGTCCATTAGCTTGCAAGCCTCATGTGGAAGTAGATGTGTTGACAATGGGCTAATGTCCCTCATTAGATTCGCGACATGGTTTGACAATATCCCATGTCCTCTATAGCTGTAGTGGTTGTATCGTGTACTGACAAGTCAATATTTTGGTTCAACGACAACCCTAGCAGAAAATAAGTGCTATTAGAGCTTGGTCATAGGTTCAAATATTTGTCGGTCGCAATGAGTAATGCTAGGAGGGGGATTCTTTGCAGTGGGCCAATGTTCCTCGTTGGATTTGTTACATGTTTTAATAGCCTCCTATGTCTTCAATAAGTTTAGTGATTGTATCGGGTATAGATAGGTCGATATTTTGGTGCAACGACAACCCCAAGGACTAACAAGATGAAGATGAATTACCAAAACTTTGATGATTGAAAGCTTCCAATTTATCCCTTTTCATACTAATTGACTTCTCCAAAATATGAATTTCAATCCAACCCTTAAGGAGGGAAGAGTGACCCCAAATAATATTTATTTTAATTCAAATGGTCACCTATCAATCAATTAATTAATTTTGTCCTTTGAATAAGCTTATAAAGGAATAATATTGATTACCTTGCCAACTTAGAGGGGACTTTACAAATTTACAACATTGCTTTTGAATATGTAGAAGTTTTTGGGAAAGGAAACATTTATTGAATGGGAGACGCTCATAAACCACCCTTGTAAACTCTAGAAGAATAGATTCCGGTTGACTTTCAAATTGGTTTTGAAATTTTTGTAGATCTAAGTGTTTCACATGTTTTGGCTTAAATAAACAATTCTATGCTCTCTTAGTTTCATAGAGGCTAATAATTTAACCAATGTGGGTAATGATTTGTAGCAAGATGTTGTCAACTGATCTATGCCATGCTATGGGGTTAATTTTTACAGTCTAATCTATATAGGTGTCGTTCTTTATCAATGTGTGTCTATCATTGAAGGGAGGAGACTAGTGCTTGATATATTATAATTTTGCAATCTCAAGATTAAGAGACTTCCTAAAAAAATATTCTCAGTGTCTTTTGATTTTTGCAAAGTAAATGGACAAATAAATAAATAAATTCTCAATTGTTCTATTTTTAATAATCAACTATAGTAGGGGTTGAAGAAGAGAGCACAATAGGATACCTCAGAATATTCATTTCAACTAATCCCAAGGGCGCGATTCAATATCCCTTTGCCCACAAGTGGTAAGGACCTTGTCCATCCATTATGGAGTGGCCTACTTTGAAGGGAAATTTGTCTTTAGTTATAGAGGGATTCTTTCATTTTTTAGTTCACTCCTAATAAACGACCATCATAGAGAATAGAGAGGAAAGCATATAGGGTGCCTTGGAACATTTACCTTGACTAAGCCTAAGGGCGTGATGCAACACCCCTTGGTCCACAAGTGGCAAGAACCTCATCCATCCAACATGGTGTGGCCTACTTAGAAGGGGAACCTGTCTCTGCCCTCCCTACTTGTATTTCTTCCCGAATCTCTATATGTTGGTTTGTAGGAGAAAAAATAACTTCAGCAAATATATCAAGCATCTAGATTGATTAGCATTTCACATTAGTAGCTATTCACAATCACATAAGAGATTATATGCTAAACAACATCATAACAATGCATACCACAACACATGTAAATTGCTGTATTCTGAAATGCAGATTGCTTATATCCAAAACCTGATTAGATTGAATTCCCCGAGTGTATGATTTTGGTGAGTGATAAAGTGATTGATGATTAGATGGTTGATGAGTGATGATGTAATGATTTTCTTTTTTGTTATGTTAGTTTATGATGATTGCATGAATGCTAATTTGATTGAGAGACTTGATTGCTGACTTGTTTGCTTTCTTGATCCCGAGATGAAGTGATGATTGGTGTGGATTTGATGATTATTTGTTTGATCTTGCTTATTGATTTTTTGCTTGATTTCTTGAGGAATTAATGAATGGTGGATGAATGAAGGATTCGTTTTGATGGATCCATGAGTGAAGATTGATAAGTCATCCTTCAATGCTTGGAATGAGTTCTCGTTCATTGGTCACCAACATTCATATGAACTGAGTCTCCACTTTTTGTTGTTACTTTTAAGAATAATATATTATTCCCCAAATTTATCTCCCTTGAATGCCCTCAAATGGAACCTTCTCTCCTTTGTATATATCCAATGTATGGGAGAGTCACACCTCTTCATCTTGTTTGCCTCTTTGGAATGGTGACAAGCTTGCACATCTTTGATTGTTTGTATTTCCATTTTTTTCCTTGATTCAGATCTTCCATTCTTTCTTTCTTCTTTCGTATCCATTTCCAAATGAACTCTTCTCCCTTTTATATCTTTTGTTTGAGGGAGTTGCAACTTTTCATTGAATGCCTTTTGACCTTTCATTAAACTTAATTAACTTGTAATTATATTATACATTTTTAAATTAATTTTCCATGTTGCCTTGGATTTTCAGAATGGGGGGATAGTGGGACGGGTTTCTAGGACAACTTTTTTCCCTTGCAAAAGGGGACAACAATGTGGACAACTATATTAAAAATAGGGAAAATTTAAAATTATATATGAAAATTTAAAATCTTTATATGAAAACATGGATAGAGTAGGCTTTTATATATCATAGAACCTTAACGTATAATGTTTGTGTGACAATTTAAATTGAGAGTTCTCATGAGAGTTGAGTTCAAATAAATTATCAAATTAAAGCATTAATATTATGGGCAGCTAGGGGACAAGTTTTTGAATGTTTTCGAGTTTCTGAGACATCCTTGTTTTTAGGGATGGGTCAAAATATGTCAAAAATGTGTTTAGGTAACATTATTATTTTTAAACTTTTTTTGGGCGGTTGGTATTCACTTTTGGTTGGAGCTTTGAACCAGTGGGATCACAGTGGGGGACCCCATCCCTTGGTGGTATCTTGTAGATTAGATCACCAATACATTGGCTAGTATTCGAAGTGGTGTTTGGTCATCCATCAAACCAGCACCATCGAAGGGATCATTGTTCATCTGCCACCATCTAGCTCTTTCCTCTTTACACCACCCTACTATCTTTGTACCTTGGTCTCCATTCTCTATACAATTACTTGCTTACCTCATTCTGCTCTCCACGTGTACTCCATCCTCCGTAGTTGTCCTGCATCCTCACACTATACTTCCCAAGCATTAATCATTATCCTTGTACACGATAACTTCTCTCCAAGCTCTATCAGGCTCCCCATCACCACCTTCCATTCCTCCTCCCCATTTCCATCTCTACACACGATCACCTCATAAACCCCTACCACCTATTATATTGCCACCCACCAATCATTAGCTTTGCCCTTTGTTTCTCTTGTGCCATCTAATCACTATCCCTTACTAGCCTCGACCTCTGCACCTTGCCTCTCCTTCCTCTCTCCATTCTCATCCTCTACGTTTCAATCACCTGCCTTAGTCACCTCTTCAGTGATCTGTCTGCCAGCCATTCCTCTGTGGTTCATTTGCCACATCCCATCTTCATCCTACCGTGCACCACCCTCCAAGTTTCCCCTCTATTCTCCATGACACCACATCTTTTTCCACGCCATCTCCTCTTATCGTCTTCCACCTCAATCTTAGTTGTTTGCCTTGTCGCAAACACCCTAAATATGTCCTCCATTCCTTCCACGTCTGCATCGACACATATCTCACACTTGCCACAAACTTTGTATTGGCTCTGCTAGTCCTCATATAAACTCCTACCTCTCCCATCAAAGACAACTATTCCTAACACCTCCAAAGTAACCACATGCTCTCCCTGCGATTCAAACCATGAACACTCTTATCAATAGGGGCTCACAACTATGCTGCATTATGAGCTCATTTAATTTTATTATTACTATTTATTATTAAACCAAATTTAAAAAATGGAACATTATTGTGTAATAATACCTATTATTATATTTGATAATTTGGTTTATGCAATTGTGTATTAATTATTTGTCTACTCTTGGGTAGTACAAGAGTTACTATCTTGGGTTTGTTTAGTTGATGGTTGTGCTCTTCTTGGTAACCATTATGTCCTTTGCACAAATTGCGTAGCTTCAACAAAAGCAATATAGTCTAGTTGGATAAACTTTGATCATGGTCTGCTTTTGTAATAACTTAATGCACAACTAATGATATATTTTTATTTCTATTTGGAAAGGCATCATTTATTTTGTTCATCATTTGAAGTATTCATTTTATTAGATAAGAGGGTATACATGGGCATCGTTGCCTTGAAAGAAATTGAGTCAAATGTGGGAGTTTCATGCCCTTGAACCCCAATAAAGGTGGGAAGATGCTACAAGGTGGTCAAGAAAAAGAGATAAGGTGATCCTTAAGGACTGTAAAGTAAAGGGAATAAAGGAGAGGATTATGAGAAACAATTGAGAAAAGTACTACCATATAGTTTCTTAGTCGGCGTCATTTTTGAGAATGTAGTTGGAGTTGAATTGCAAGCGGAAGGTGAAACTTTAATTTGGGCAATAAAAATCCCCGCCATAAAAACACTTTACAAAAAAGAGTAGTAAGAGGTTGATCTCACAAATCATGTTGAAAAGTAAATACAACTTTCTCTATATGACAGAAGTTCAAATACAAAGAGATTCCTACATAGAAGTGTATAATTGTAGTCTTTGAGGCACTGAAAGGTTGTCAATCAAAAGGAGAGGAAGGCAAGCCAAGGTTGTATAAAAGAAAATATGAAGGCAAAATAGTGCATGGAACATACAAGACGAGTTGAGATTCCTGTGTCTGAGAGTGAGAGAAGCACCAACATGTTTTAATAAAAACTCCTTAGTGAACAAGTACTAAGTGCTAGGTTTGCATCGAAGTGAAATCATGGTTAGCTTAGCGATGAAAAGAGAATGTTGTCCAAGTTTTGTAATGATGAATTAGAAGATCCCATTAGGCACTATAAGATTAGTGAAACAATCTTAATAGCAAATGACAAGATTTAGCAATTAAAGGAAGAGTTTAAATTGTTTTGTGAAGAAGATAAAATAGACTAAGTTACTGGTTTCGATATGAGACCAAGTATATTCATGGAGCTTTGGTGTGTGAATATTACAATTAATTTTTTGGTATGACAAACCTATTTTAGATATCTAGTTGTACAAATCACAACATGAGAATATGCCCGTGTAAAAAATAATTATTTGATGACAGTTACAAACAAAATTTATTTTTTAAAAACCAATTTAAAACAACAAATGGCATTTGGTATTCACAATTTTTTTAAAAGTCAAATTAAAATACATAACGTCATTTGGCATTCAAAATTATTAACAAATAGAAATAGAATATATATATATATATATATATATATATATATATATATATATATATATATATATATATATATATATATATATATATATATATATATATATATATATGGATAAGAGGCCGAAGCCAAGGTTAATTATTATTTGTTGTGATTAATTATTCCAATTATTAGTTAATCTCTAGTAGATTTGAACCCAAGACCTCCCAATTAAGAGGCTCACAATTTACCATTGTGTTGTAGGCTCTTGCCTGAAATAGAAAATAAATTGACAAATGGCATTCTAAAATATTAAAACCAAAAGTCAAATTAAAATAGAAAATGCTGCATTTTGCTTTTAAAATTTTTGGGAATTTACTTTTTCAAATTTGCCTTTTCTATCTATTAAGAAAAATATAAGCTGTCACAAAAGTGTATATAGGTAGATTTAATAAAATATAATGGTAAGATTTAATTATTCCAAGATATTATGGTTATAACTAAATTATTTTTTTCATATTTAATAAATGTTAATTAGAGAAATATTAGTCTAAAAAAGAAAAGAAAATAAATGCCTTTTATTTTTCAATTAGAAATATCATTATTCTTAGTTGGAAAAGTAGAATTTTAGAAAAGCAAAAATAATAATATAGAAACATATTACTTTTCTAATAACAATTTCTTACTTGTTATTATTAATCATAATTAATGAGTTCTTTAAAAGTAATAGGAATACCATGAACAATAAATTTTAGAGGAAAACAATTCAATATTGAATATACATTTAATTTAAGTTAATCATTAAAGAAACAAATTATCAAAATTTTAAAAATATTAATTTGTATGTTATAGATAATTATTTTAAATAATTTTTAAATATAATAATGTTATATTTTTGAATTAATGTATCAAATCACAACTTCACTGTAAATTGGGACTTAACTTTAACAATAAATGTTCATTTTTCAAATCACAATATTACCTTAAATAAATGAAAACTTACCTAGCAAAATTGAGACTTAGCTCTAATACTAAATTAAGTTGAAACCTAAATTTAATTATAACCTAACTCTAATCTTAATTAAATATTAATCATTATTTATCTAATATATTAGATATTACAATTAATGTTTAATTAACATTGAGAGAGAGAGAGAGAGAGAAGGTATAACTCTAATCTTAATTAAATATTAATTATTATTTATCTAATATATTAGATATTACAATTAATGTTTAATTGAGAGAGAGAGAGAGAGGGAGAGGGAGAGGGAGAGAGAGAGAGAGCACCATGTTTTTAATAGATAGGCGGGAAAGGAGACTAGGTAGGGGGAAGGAGAGAGGCTCATACTATGTTTCTAATAGAGAGGGGGGATAGAGGGAGGCTTGGGTAGGTAGACAGAGAGAGGAAAGGAGAGAAGGAGATTGAGGAAGGGAAGAGAGTGAGAGAGGTTGATTGGGGGTCGTAACGAGAGAGAGAGAGAGAGAGAGAGAGAGAGAGAGAGAGAGAGAGAGAGAGAGAGAGAGAGAGAGATGATCTTATTATGTTTTATTATAGAAAAAGATCTTAGAGATAGGGGAAGAGAGAGTAATATGATGGCCATATGAGGGGAGAGAGTGAGAGAGATGTTGATTAGGGTGTATATATATAGAAACAGGGAAAGGGATAGGGGTGGGAGAGAGAGGCAGAGAGAGATTAGGGGGCGTGTATAGAGAGAAGGAAGGGATATGAGAGGGAGGGAGGGAGGAGAGAATAGTGAATTGAGAAGGAAGAGTGAGAGAGGGTCATTAGGGGGCATAACTAGAGAGCATAGAGAGAGATTCTCATATTTTGCTTTTAATAGAGAGAGATTGAGGGTAGGTGATAGAGAGAGTTTTTCAATAAAAAGAGATCTTATAGATAGTGGTAGAGAGAGATGGATATGATGGTGAACTGAGGTGAGGTTGAAAGGGAGAGGGGTATTAGGGGGAATATATAGAGAGAGTAGAATGGGGGTTGTGTGTGCGTGCGTGTGTGAGAGAGAGGAGGGGGGTGCTATTAGGGGGCATATCTAGAGATGTAAGGGAGAGAGGGGGGTGAGGTGATTAGAGGGGTTAGGAATTGAAAGGGGGAGAGGGGGGGAGAGAATTCTAAAACTAACCATAGTTCTAACCATACTTTAAACAATAGCCTAAGTCTTAACTCTAACCCTAACCCTACCCCTGACCTCAACCTTAAAATCTAATTTTAAACTTTATCCTAATCTTCCCTCTAACCTTAACCATACATCCTAATATGAACCCAGATAAACTATAATCTAAATACTAACCCTAAATACTAATCCTAAATCCACCATTGACATTAATTGTTACCCTAACACTAACCTTAACCATAACCGTAACCCTAACCTTAACTGAATAGTAACACTAATTGTAATACTAACACTATTTGTAACATTAACGTTTACCCTTTCATTATTATAGATTAAGATTCATATAATATCCTAACATTCCCTCTAACCTTAGCATTAACCTTAAGCATAACCGCACACAAACCATAGTAACCCTTACCACCATATATTTGAATATAAAAAATCATAAAATGTCGCGGCATGATTGCTACTAGCTTTTATATATATATATATATATATATATATATATATATATATAATATGCAAAGAGTAACAAAAGATCCTTAGGATTTGATAAAAATAGGCACCTCAAGAAGTATTACTCTCGGCATATATATAAGTATAGAGAAGCCAATACCTCATCATTGATCAATGGTAGTGATAATTGTCCATTCATAGTTTAGTATTTCAATATTATGTCATATATCATATATGTCTAGGGTGATTCGAATTAAAATCAATACAATTACAAAATTTTGAATTAAGATGCTAATTTTTCAATCCTCATCAAAAGGATGTAGATCAAGGCCATCGTGTGGTTCAACAACATTTGAACCACAAGCAAACTGAGTGTCACTACCACTAAGTACATCATGTGCAAGAGCCTTGTCATCATTTGTATTTACTCTAGCAATCTCTACAAATAGATGCATCCAAGTTGCTACATTGAGTGGGTATATCCCAATTCTTCAACACTCCTTCGTTGTAGTCATTTTGCTTATGTGATAGTAGATGCAAGTTGGAATGAATATAAACCAAATTCTTTTGCCTTTTTTGCTACCAACCCGTCTTGCTTCATTGAGTGGATAGAGTATGTACTTCGATTTTGTTGCATTCAAGAACTTGCGACGTCTTGAAATCGGAGTGAAAACCAACACAACTAAAAAATGAAAAATGCAAAAGAAATTTGAGAATTGCAAGTACTAAAGTAGACACAAGTTGTATTGAATATGAAACAATTCTTTTGCCTTTTTTTGCTACCAACCCATCTCGCTTCATTGAGTGGATAGAGTTTGTACTCCAATTTTGTTCCATTGAAGAACTTTCAACCTATTGAATTTGGAGTGAAAACCATCACAGCTTAAAAATAAAGAATGAAAAAGAAATCTAAGAATTGTAAGTGCTAAAGTCTACTAAGATTAAAAAATAAAAATAAAAAGTATAAGAATGCTTATTTGTAACAAAATCTGATTTGGAGAAACAATTAATGTTTTTCATGGAGTTACCATCATTTACAAGCATCTTCTAGTGGCCTCAAAAAACACAAAGATATGATCTCATTTTGAGAAAAACCTACCAAATTCTTTCCTAACATTATATACCACTTTAAATTTGAGAACATTCTTTGAAATGCTAGCTTGTACTCATTAGAAACTTTACTTTTCTTAATGTGGTGTTATTTGCCTTGGCAAAGAAGGTATCTATGTGCTATAGTATTTGGGAGATAATGCATATGCAAGGAGATGTAATGGTGTGCTCGTCTTCTAGTGGCGATGAATGCTATTTTCCACATTGTGGAAAAATGTTCCTTCGGTGTCATTTCCTTTTTGTGTTGTGAACATTATTTTTTCGATCACGGAGTCAATGTCACTATAGATTTCCCCTAAGCGTGGTTGATTTTAATCAATAAAATTGATCATACACATGATAGGCTTGATGAACTCGAGATATCCAGATGAGCCCACTAGTTGTGATATAGGATCAAGCACTCAACCTTCTGGGTTTCTCTAAATTTAATTGCTTCCAAATACTTCTTTTGTGGTTAATGACCATGGTGCTGAATGCCTCTTGCAGCTTTATAAGTGGTGTCAAAATAATTATGTGATGTGAATTGGGTCTCAACAGTCTAATGTTGTTGAGAAAGATAATAAAGCATTAAACTCACCCATATCTTTGGAAGAAGTCAGATTAGTGTTATTCAACATGAATCCAGATAGCTCTCCAGGACTAGACAGTTTCCAGGCCCTCTTCTATCAAAAGTGTTGGGATATTATTGGAACTGATCTTTGGAAAGCCATTGAGGCATCAAGAAATGGTGGATCATTACTTTCAAAAATTAATTATACCTTTCTTACGTTGATACCCAAAAAAGTTGATCCCAAAAACCCATGGGATTTTAGATCTATAGCTCTATGCAACACCATCTATAAAATCCTATTCAAAATTTTAGCTAATCGAATGAAAGCATTTCTTCCTAAGGTTATACCAGAAGAACAAATGGGTTTTGTACCAGGAAGATCAATACTAGACGGGATACTCATTATTCAGGAAACATTACGACCAATAAAAATAAAAGGGCAAGAATGTTCATGAAACTGGATATTTAGAAAGCATATGATATGGTTGACTGGAGGTTTTTATGTAAAACCTTAGAAGCTTTCAGATTCTCTCACCAATGGATAAATCTTATCTATTAATGCCTATCTTCATCTAAAACATCAATTCTCATTAATGGGACCCCTGAAGGCTTTTTTGACACATCTAGAGGTTTAAGACAAGGAGATTCACTATCCCCTTTCCTATACATTATCATAGTAGAAGCCTTTGGTAGAGCTCTTACAAAAGCATACTATGATGGCAAAATCAGGGGAATTACTGTTACCGAGAATGTTGCTAATATAACCCATCAACAATATGCAGATGATACCATTTTACTAGGAGACAACACAATAAATGAAGCCTTAAACATTAAGATGATTATCCAACAATATATGGAAGCTTCAGGTCAAAAAGCAAATGTGGAAAAATCAGAAATATTTTCATGAACACCAAACCTGAAATGGAAAAACAAATTTGTAACATTATGGGGTATAAAAGAGGTACATTCCCATGTAAATACTTAGGAATAGAGATAGAAAAAAGTAGTAAAACTAACAAAGGATGGCATAATATTCTTGATAGAATGGATAAAAGGATAGGAGGGTGGAAAGATAAATGGCTCACTAAAGCGGGTAAAGTTACTAAGATCAAAGCAGTTTTATCCGCCCTCCCAACATATCCTCTTTCCTGCTTACCATTATCAAAAAATATCAATAAGAAGCTTAGGCAAAACTCAGAAATTTTCTTTAGAATGACACTGATGAACAGAAAAAACTGGCGCTTATTAAATGGGAAAATTTATGTAAGCCAAAGGAATTAGGAGGCTTAGGTATCAAAAACTTAAGTTGGCAAAATGAAGCATTAGGGGCTAAACTTGCTTGGCGTCTCTTTGTAGAAAGGGATCATAAATGGGCTAAAATTATGTATAGCAAATACCTTAATGTAGATGATCACTATTCCGTGTTTAGAATGAGGACCTTCCCTAAAGGATCCGAAAGTTGGGATTTTATAGCAAAAAGCAGAGCCCTTATTAGTAAATATCTCACATGGGATGTTGGGAATGGTGATGAAGCTCTCTTCTGGGAGGATTCATGGGATGGTTACCCCTCAATAGATAGCATGAGGATCCCAGCTAGCATCAAAGAGAAATTAGTTAAACTTTGGGGAAGTAAGGTCAGCAATTATAAACTTAAAAAAGTTACTAATGGAATTATAAGATGGGAATGGAAATCTGTGGAGAATATAGACGTGGAACCAACAGTAAAA
Organism: Cupressus sempervirens; assembly: GCA_028749045.1. Taxonomy (NCBI): domain Eukaryota; kingdom Viridiplantae; phylum Streptophyta; class Pinopsida; order Cupressales; family Cupressaceae; genus Cupressus; species Cupressus sempervirens. Next base: position 536,334,478 of record CM053793.1, read on the forward strand.
AAGGCATACGAAAAATCATTTAGAAAAGGAAAAATAAAGCAATTAGAAAGAAATGACAAACTCATTTGGGCAGCATCAAAAGATGGTAGGTATAGTGTTAAAAATGGATATAGAGTTATCACGCATTCCCAAAGATGGGAAGAAGTGAACATCCCACTTAAACTATGATGGGATTCGTCTTGTGTGCCAAAGGCAGGATTCTTTTTGTGGATGACATCTCAGAATAGGATCCTAACTGCTTATAGACTCAGTAAGATGAGTATTGAGGGACCATCAAGATGTGTGCTAACTGTTATGTAAGCGTGATAGTGAAAATACTAATCATATCTTATATAGATGTCCATATACTCAATATTGTTGGGATTGGCTCAGACAGATGCTGGGTTGGATCACCCTTATGCTAGGATCCCTAGAGGATTTTCTTAGGGCTGGCTAACAGATAATAGTAATTGTATATATAGCAAATTATGGAATATGTGTGCATCTATCCTTATGAGGGAAATATGGAAAGAAAGGAACAAAAGAATATTTTGTGACAAGGACATGACACAAGATGAGATTATTAAAAAATCGAGGCATGTATAGTTGAAATTTTGAACACTCACCTGAGGAAAACCCAGAAAGAGGAAGGATCAGTTTCATTATGGGATGGATTAATGAAAAAGAATTGGAAAAACCTAATTAATCCTTCGCTTATTTATAAAAAGAAGAATAAAGAGGCGAGGGACAAATGTAGATGGATCCCACCACTGACTAGGTGGGCCAAATTAAATTTTGATGGAGCATAAAGAGGCAATCTTGGTATTGCTGAAATAGGATATATAATTAATAACGAGTCTCGCAGGTGGATCGCCAAAAGGGCTAAATCTATAGGATCAACCACTAACAACCTTGCTGAACTAGAAGCTCTGCAAGAAGGTCTCCAAATTTGCTAATGCAGGAGCATCTTGCATGGAAAAAAAAAAAAAAAAAAAATTGTGGAGGAGAGAGAAAGTGACGAAAATTAGAGGAGAAATAATAAAAAAATTAAAAAGGGGAAAAAGGAGAAAAGAAAGGAAAAGAGGATTTTTATTTTCGAGGTGCATAGGTGGCATAAATAGAAAAATAAGAAAAATAGTTGTCATTACATTAATCGAGGTGTGTAGGTGGCATCTTAGAAGCTTGTGGAAAGTTTCTTAAATCTTGCATTTAATATTTGTTGTGATCCATAAAGGAGATGTAATTTTCTAATTGGGCCACATAGTGGTGTTTAGTTGTAATTCTAGAAGGTTATGGAAGTTTTAGAAGATTGTGGATATTGTGTAGAAGGTTGTGGATAAGTCATGCATGGGGTGGTAAGTGCCTATTTAAGCAAGGCATATGAGCATTTCTAAATCAAGCTCAAGGGGGAAGCTTGAGGAGTAAAAGCTCAAGGGGGAAGCTTGAGGAGTGGAAGCTCAAGGAGAAGCTTGATATCATCTTGTGGGTGTTGTAAGGATCTTCAAGTATAATAAAATTTCTTGTGAAGCATTTTTTTTTCTCTTGGTCTCCATATTGTTGCTTTCTTGATTGTGAGTGGGTAAGGGTGGTGTGGCCCTCTATCATTTGCCTAAATCTAGGTGTATCAAAACTTATTATTGAAGGAGATTCACAGATTGTACTAAATGCCATTAGGAAAAGGAAGACACCTAATTGGGTTTTAAACTCTAAATTAGAAGAAGTACTAAATATTCAGGACCACTTTGAAGATATTCAGATTCTTCATATCTTCTGGGAAGGTAACAAAAAAGCAGATCAGCGAGCAAATAAGGGTGCTGACGGCGAAAATATTTTAGTATATAAGGAATAATAATGTAAATAGGAATCGAATAGCCATACCAATATAAAGGGATTAGGGAAAACTACTCTATTAGTGAAATTAGATTTGCAGTAGTCAAAGACTAAGGATACGTCCACACTACCTTTAGATATCTATTTCTACAAGGGTACAAAGGTTGGCCCAAGAATATACATATGTAAAATCTATATATTTAGCTGAATGCGACTTATAGTCATTGGAATATTTGACTTGCATAGTTATCATAGGGATAGTGGGAGAAAATTTATAGCTACTAATTAAGAATTTGAAAGAATCAAAGGCAATCTGAAAATAATTAATAAATAAAGAAATGTTTAAAAAAAATTAAAACAATTAGATAATAACTCGAACATCTAGAAAATAAACTCTATATGAATTAGGAATTAGTAAATCATATCTATTAATTTGTATTCTTAATTTATTGCTCGGAGGCATAGGTTTATTAATATGTTTAGGGCTTTATGCCTCCCATGCTCTTATCATCATTATGTGACAACAGGTTAAATCATATTACAGATTTATCCAGTGTCATCTAGTTGACATCAGACAATGATGGCAAACAATCTAGTTGCTTTTGGATCCTTCAAATGAGTTTTAGTTTTCTATTTATATCAACTAGGTATTTACGGCGTATATTGTCTTGTCCATGCTGAGTCTATTTCTATTAATATAGGATACTACAGACTCAATTCTAAAGTATACAAATTCATAATATGCTAATTGATCTAGCATTAAATTGACATGTAAGGGCATGATTCTATTTGCCGTTAGGAAACTATTGATCATTAGATTGAAGCCACAACCTTAGATCTAAGTATAAGGCTTTTAAATAAAAAATGATTTTAATAGGGATTCAAATTTATTGACAAAATCGTAAACTAATCAACACTATTAGGATCAAGTTTGTAATATAGGTGGATATTATGTTAGAATTCAAGTAAGAACATTCTTAAAATGTACTACTGATTAGTAATCTTTGACATAATGTTAAAGGAAAGAAACATAGGAATCTCTAGCTAAGAATTCAGGGATATTTAAATCGATATTTTTAATTAATAGTACTAACATTCATTTTGAGTTGCATTACTAATCAGTAGGTTAGCTAGGTGTTATCACCCCATCCAGGATTGCAAAAGAAGAGTCAACTATAAAGTATATATAGATCTGTTCAAAGCGGTCACTCTCATCTCAGACACTGAAGAGTTCAAATGATCGTTATAAAGATCATTGGAGCTTGTATAATTCACAGAAGGAATCAGTCATTTATATTGTACTCAACAACAAAAATTGGGAATTGGTAACTGGGGTATGCCCCTTTTAACAATGTAATAATAAAGGGCTATGGTCTTGGGGAAGACTGGAGGTTTTCTTCTCCGTTCTCTCCTACCAGTGCCTATTTGAACGAAGATACTTTGTTGTATTTTTATTTTTATTAAATTAGTATAATCAAAGGCTTCAGCCATTTACCAATTAAAAAAAAAAAAAAATCTAATGTTGTGTACAAATAAGCCAATTACACATTAAAAGATAAATAACATGACATGACATAAAAAAACAAATTAGATAGTTCAAACAAATGCCAAAAAATCATAAAAAATCTTGTTTCTGTTTTCCATTTAAATTTTTTTTTTGTTGAAAAAATAAAATAAAACCTATGATAACCTGAGTTTCTGGAATGGGGGACAGGGAAACAGGTTTTCGGGACAGTTTTCTTTCTTAGAGCAAGGGACAACTTTATATATGTCTGCTTATCTTAGATGACTAAATTTCCTTTGGGCAAGGTATATTTACACCTTTGGTACTTTGTGATTGTTTTCTTTTCGAAAAAACCTAGGTACCTTTGAAAATGCAAAAATGGCTAAGCAAGGGTGTGTTTGTAAAGTTAGGGACGAGTTTTAGGTTCAAGCAACTTTTAACAATTTCATAGTTGGTTTATTATTAAAAAGCATTTTTTGAAAATGGGTGGCTTTTCTCATCTGCATGCTGCACTTGGGAGTGGCCTGGGAGTGCCGTGATCACCCTGGGTTCCTTGTGGGTGTGCCTGTGATGCTCCTTGGCTACTCTTAGAGAGCTCTTATCATTGTTCTTGCTCTTGAGATGGCTTAACATGTTTGGGACCTCAAATTCAGATACACAGGTCCAAGATTCTATAGGCAGGGGGTTGGATCAGGTAAGTTGAATCCAATCCACTTCTATGCTTTTCAACCAATACTAATAATTTAGTAGTTACTTGGCAACTCAAAAAATATTATTAGAAGTTTACAATTCAAAACAAGGCAAGCATGAAATGATACAGGCTTATAATTGCATGCTTATAGAATTGCTTGTAAATTTAGAAAACAATTAAAAAACCAATTAGTCTCAAGAAAAGATGGTTCATTGGAGGTTGACTTCCATCATTAAGAAAACCTATGAAGGTAATACCTCTCTCTTCCTATGTAGAAACCTACTATTGGGAAATATAAATAGTAATTGAAGATAAAATTTCCTAGCGTGTTAAAGGAAAGATAGAAGATGGATGTTCAGATGACAACACTGGCAATGAATTGGGATCAGTGCAAGTGCTCCAGAGGGACATGCTCCAAAGTATTGAAGGCAAAGAAAGAAGCTAGCCAAGAAACTAATAACAAGAAAGGTGTCCTAGAAAATTGTTTTGTTAGATTTGCTAGGTTATGGGTCATTTCACAAAAGAGAGCCCATATAATTTGAAGATTGGAAGTATGCATATATCCTATACTGTTTACACAGCAATAACAATTAATTCCATCAAAGCCATATGATGCATATCTAGTCTGTTATTGAAATCAAAGAGGAGGTCGAAGCCAAATACACTATGACTGCAGAGGATGTCTGGTTATACAATTTTGACAGTGTAATGAATGGCACAATATGCGAGAATTTATCAGAACAAGTAGGACGAGTTGTAGTTATTATGAAAATGGTGTGGCCCTGAAGACCTGGAGTACCCTATTCTATAATATTTGTTGAAGGCTTGGCACAAACTACCAGTTATCTCTTAATCATCATCTCAGTTCTTCCATGTTTAGCTAAGCACCAATTAACCTCTAAAATTTGTCAAAGATTTCTTGTGCAGCCAAATCAAATACTAAGTTCGTAGTTGTAACTAAAAGAGTTTGATTTGTGACATGGATCTTCAAAATTTTGGACAACTCTAGTTTTCTCCCTCTCTACTCCTTGAACACATTGTTTTTTCATTTGAGGCTTTTCTCTATGGGGCATGTTGGATTAGATTGAACGGTTTGTTTTGGACTGTAAGTACCTTATATTTAATGTGTTGTGATTTAGGCATCTCATCTATCCAATCTACCAGATGGCTGGGAGTTGCTACATTATAGTCTTGTTCAAGAGATTTCCATTTGCAGAAATATCCCATGTTATCCGGGAAAATGTCCACATCCATCCACCCTACATTTTTTCTTGGTGATGACTGACCATCCCTTGTATGGTTGGAAATGTTTACCATTAGATGTCCCTAATTTTTGATTAAAAAGTAAGTCCTTTAAGACTTTTCTTATGAAAAGAACATGGTGAGTTCACGAGTCCTTCCATGCCCCTTTCAAAACCTTAATTGATTCCATATGGAATTTTCAAAGGTTTTGCAGCTTTGTCAAAATTGGTAAAGTTATGAAGTATGATATGTGCTATGGCTGTCTGTGTTGCCTGAAAGGTCTTAATGAGGGATGCTGTCCTTGGACCCCATTGGAGGTTGCTTTCCCCAGACACTTCTAATTCTAAAAAGCAAAAAGTTAAAATTGTTTTGGGCTGCATGAGATGGAAAGACCATGCTTTTGTCTTGAGTTTTTGTCTGATTACACGCTTTCCATTTATACATTTGAATCTTTAACTTGCTGTCGTTATGATTCTAAGGAATGCTAATATAATAAATAGCCTTTTGGTTATCTATTACATATATTATTTGACAATTGGTATTTCTTAACAATTTTTAACTGTATTCTCAGCTATGCATACAACAAGGATTTGTTGGGGTCTCATTGGATGAGTCACAACTTGATATAGAGAGACTTAGAGTTGGAGGCCGATTTTGATATGGATAGCTCAAATGAGGCATAGCTGTATTAATACTATATTATTTTATATATTTATAATCCTACTGCTATGGCTATTGATCGTCAGTTTCACAGTTATGATTTTATAGTTTTGCAACCTTTTGTTGTAATGAAAAAAATTTAAATATCTGGTTTTTGTTGTGCTACAATTGAATCAATAGCTTGAATTTTGATGTGATCAATTGATATATTAATTGAATGTCTAAACTTGAATTTTGATGTGATCAATTGTTAAACTATTTGAGTGTTCCTGTCTCTCTTTCTATGCTATTGTCCTTGTTTGGGTTGATCCTTTGCCGCTCTATTTCTAGTCTGAAGTCTATGATAGGAAGCTTTCTATTCATTGCCATAATTGATATTTGGAAAATCATGTTATTTGATTTTTTGTCAATTTTAGGTTGCTTCACATTGGTTGCTGATACTATTTAATGGATTTTGTCTTTTGAGGTCTTTCCTAGTTGATTAATTGAGATTTGACTTGTTTTGACAGCGCCCTCTGTTCTTCAGTTTGAAGATGGGAATCCCCTCTGCAGCAAAAAAGGCACTAAAACTATCGCTGGCTGCACTTCCTTGTGCCACAATCTTAATATTTTTCATGCACAGCAGTCTTCATTTTAATGAGAGTGGAAATGGTTTTTTCTATTCGCAGTTTGTATTTTTTCTGGGGGCATTTCCCATTGTCCTTTCCTGGGAATTGGTTCATCATCTAATTCAGGTTTGCTCTTTTTAGTTCATCTGATAATTCCTGTATCCATGTTATGCTTTTAGCTACATATAGTTGCTTTCCTTTTTATGTTTTTGATTTTGTTTTTGGAACAGTATTTTTAGCATGGTTGATAATATCAAAGAGCACAATGGAAATAAACTTTTACCAAGGCATCAATATTTTGTGTTAATTTCATTTGTTTATTTTAATATTTCTAGGTGGTGCATACCAGAAGACATGTATTAGCCCCTCCTCATGGTTCAGCTGCAGCAGAAACAAATCCAACTGAGCAACTGCTTGTGGCATTGGAAGAGAACAATGAGAGATCGTTGCCTCAGTATCTTGCTTACCTTGATCTCTGCATGGTAAGTGAAAATAATGTAGACAGTTGGCGCCGAACCGCCTTCTTTGAAGAGTCTGGGGAGACATATAAGAGGATCATATCAGCTTGTTTAAGACCTTTGCAACAAATGGCAATGAGGCTAAGCGAAGGTATGGATGGGGATTCCGTGACTAAGACAGCAGATTTACTATCTCATCAGATGCGTTCAGCAACAGATTACCCAGCACATGAGAATGTCAAAGAAGCATTTAATGATTTGCAGGTACTTTTGACTAAATTTTAGAAGCTATTGTTTATATTTTGTTCTGTTAATAATTAGCACATTCTATTTTCTAACATGATGCTTGTATTCCCTCAAAATAGATTCATTTTAGGGTCCTTGTTGAAAATAAAATGATGTGGATTGCTTTTAATGATTTTAACAAGATAAGTGTTTGAATTTATTGCCTAAGATTTTTGGTCGACCCAATGAATCTTAATTTTGGACCCATCTTCAAGGGATGAAACAGTATTACTTGAATAGCAATTTTTTCTGGTTTGATTTTTGGGATTTTTGGGGTATGTGGGGGTTTGGCAGGAGGTGATATAAAAATAAATTGAAAAAATATCTAAAAATTTGAAAAATAACAAATCAATACACTCATAAATAAATTAAAAGAAGCTGATTGAATGAAAGTAAAAGCATATATAATGTGTTGCTAGGTGCGAAAAGTGTACTCAATGCATAAGTAGGTTTGTGATGTTGGCATAACTGATGCTTATGAGATAAGTGTGTTGCTGCCATAATCTATCGGTTATGTTGATTGTCATTGATGTCAACAAATGTATACTTAGTTGTCTATGTTCTTGATGTACTCAGTCTTTATGGAATTGGTAAAGTAAGAGTTATAATGAAAAGTGTGGTGTGCGGTTGAGCACAAAGTTTCTAGGTGTCATTATGATATCTCTGCGATTGCACAGGTTCATGACAAGCTGCATGCAAGTTACTGTCTAATTCATGATTGACAGGAAGCTGACTTAGTAGTACAGAAACAAAGAGAATGATTTGATCAATGTGGATTACAAAATTCAAATCCAGTGTTGTGGTTAAAGATATTTGATCCATAGATGGAATACTGTCACTCGGCAAAAACTCGCCAAGACCCCCTCTGTCCCCCCACAAAAAATGAATTTTGGGAAAATTTTGGCTACTTTTAAAAAAACTCAGGAACCTAAAATACAGCTTAAATTTAATTAAAAATACATTTTGTTTTTTTTTTAAAATATAATGAGAAGATGCATCCAATGAGTTAAATAATGAGAACACAAAAGAGACAATCAATGAGACAATCAATGTTCAAATACATATAAATGTGAAGTGGGTACAAAATTGCATTCATAGTGGAATGCTGATGGTGGGAAGCAAAATAGTAAATAGTTTAAGTCGAACTAGAAGTAAATACATCAATACAATCACATTTTCGTCTTTCCAACTCTACTAGCATAAGAGGGAGAGGGTCTAGTCCTAGAAGAGGATCCCTACATTGGGCATGACTCTGCAATATGTGGTTGTGGCCCCTCACTTGGTATTCATATTGATTCACTCTCCATCTTGGATGCATCTCCTGCTTTTGGCATTGGTAATGACTCTTTGTTTGACTCCTCATTCTCCTCAATGCCATCCAATGTGAAATCCAATCCACCCCCCTCCTCGTCCATGGCCTGCCTCTCCAAATCACTGATGTCATTCTTTGAAACAATCAGAATAGGGATCTATATTGTCCAAATTAAGTGAACCAGGTATTGTATGCTGTGCCTTTTTATTTGCAACTTAGATTATATTGCACATAGACAAGCTCATTGAGGCGTTTTTGAGTTAATTTGTTTCTTTTCTTTATGTGGATGGACTCAAACAAGCTATAGTTGCACATTTCAGAGCAAATTGCTTTAGAGTGAGGTGTGGCTACTCCACATTTGCCACCAGGCACATGCAAAATAAAATATTAATAAGTTATTTTTACAATTATAAAGCAATGAGAAAAGAGAGAACATAACTTATCAAATGGAAAAATTGCAAATGTTTTAAACTTATATGGTTTATTTGGGGTTTGAGCGCGTCTTGCTTTCTTTGCCAGCTCAGAAGAGAACAAATTACATTTGATTCCACATAGATTTGTTGTTTGGTCACAAGAAGGTCTCTTTGCACAACATCAAAAATCATCCTTTCAATGCATATAAAGAGGCCCTCCATGACCTCTCCATTAGGATTTGGAAAGGAATCATCATGCCTAAACCAAATAGAAAGTGAAATCTAGTCTTAGTATATAACTTAATAAAACAAAGTAAAATGAAGTCTTAGTAAAATTTGAACAAGAATCATAGTACCGGAAATGTGGGTTGAGGAAGTAGCCTATTGCCTGAATGGGTTGGTGGAGCATATTGTTCCATCTCCTAACAATTATTTCCCAAATGGGATCAAATTTGAGTTTGTCCCCCTTGTAGTAATTTCTAATAGACTCTTTGGCCCTATCCACGACCTCATAAAGACATTCCATTGGGGTTTATTCCCCATCAACTAAGCACAAAACTTTAACCAAGGGCTCAAACATCTACAATTGAAATTTGAAAAATACAAATTAGTATACATGTAAGTTAATTAATGAAGTTACTAACATAGTAAGTTACAAATTAATAATGACACTTGAATAAAGAATAATTAAAATATTAATGATTTGAAATTACCTTCACAATCTCATTCTCCTTAGCCTTGTCCAATTTTGGTTTTGTCAAAGATAATGCGTGCCACAACCACTCCTTCGACTTATTTGAGTAAGGTGACTCAAGCAATTGTGGACTTGCAAACATTTGTTTCAAAGGCAATATTGTCTTGATAATACTTTGCAACGTCAAAGAAAATCGTTGAAAATCTTGTGACAATAGGTTTCACCAAATCTTTCTCTTTAATGAAGAATCTCATGAATGTAGAGGTGATTAGGTATGCTTGGTGATTCTCCTTGCATCTTCCACAATTGGAGTCGTCAAGGACGTGCTGCACAAGGTGACCAAAAAAATGTGGGGTGCCTCTCTTGGAGGATTCTACCTAGCATATTAGTAAAAATTCAATAATCAGTTTCCAACTTGTTTACCGTATAGGTTAATTAAGAATTGCACACAGACAATGAACATGAACACGAACAACAGAACTCTTATTATTATTATTCGCATATGCCAAACAGTACATTATGCTTCCATGATGATTACAATGCTTCCCGAAGGGGGTATAAATACTTTCTGAGGAACCTTCCCGAAGGTATCCGTCGGCCACATACCATGTCGGCTACAATAATATCTTTCCGAAGGGACCCGTCGGCTACATAACAAAAACCTTTCCGAAGGAACCTATCAACTACATACAAGAACCTTTCCGAAGGGACCCGTCGGCTGATACACAATTTCTACCGACGACATCATCCCCCCCAAAAAGAAAAGTCGTCTCCTGACGACTACAGAACAAAACTCAAACAACTAATACAACAATATTGATCTGCCACATCACTTTCACATTCATCCCGTTGCATCTATAGCCTTTGCTAACACAATACTGACTCTTTAAGCTGACTTTGATAGCCACCTGTGCTGCTTTCTCTGCTTCCAACTCCTCAGTACACTGAGCCAAGTGTCACTGCATTGCCTCCAACTGGATGATCAGCTCCTCCCGAGCTCTCTACGCATCCACCAAGACAGCCTCACGGCCAATACGTACTCTCAGTGCCTCTGGTACACAGACACTCCATGCTTGCAACAGCTCCAAGTCTTCTCAATTGGTCAGACTCCCACGATTGATATTTGCAATGACCGGGGGTCCAGGGGGCAACCCCCTGGCGGGGTCGAGGGGCAGCGCCCCCGCTGCCCCAGGACCAAATCAGCACTCCGAAACCCACACAAAATTGCATGGAACACACTATTTCTACGATTTCTTCTGATCCCACACTCTCTCTGGCAATTGTTGGTTCTTCCTCTACCCTGTGGCATCATCCGTTACTCATTCTGAGCATTCCTGATTTGTCGACGTTTTTTTTTTTTTTTTTTTTTTAAATAACAAAACCTCCTTCTGCGCTGCCAATGTGCAGCTACACCATGATGTTGTACTGTGCTTGCTAAACCCTGCAAATCCCAGCAAAATCTTTGTCTCAGAAAACCATACGGCAATCTAGAAGAAGTCCGTATGCTGGAACAAAACCAAATCTGTATGCCAAAATGAATCCTAAAATTCTTTATGCCAGAAATCTGTACACCATCTTGAAGACTGTATGCTGAAAGCAGAAGAAATTCCGCATGGTATAGGTTCTCCAGATCAATGTCTTCACAAATGCGTACGGTGGTTTAGGCTGGAAAAGCCGTACGTTGAACCTTACTAAAATTGATTCGTTGAAAATCTGTACAGTACACCAGCCTTTAACAGGCTGTACGATAACTTGGCCTTATAATCTGTACGATGACTGCTCCCAAATCCTTGCACAACCTTGCAAAGAAATTCCAAATCCGTACGGTGCCTATCTGACTGCATCTGAGAAATTCGTATGGTTACACTGCATTTGAAAAGTCCGTACGGTGACATGGACTCAAAAGCCGTACGGTGACTGCATAAAACCTGTACATAGCCTGCTTGCTAAACACCGTACGATAGCCTTTTAAAACCCGTACACTGCATCTTCATTAAAAAATCCGTACGGTGAGCAATTATAAGCCGTACAATGGAGAGTTGGTCAAAAGCCGTACAGTTACGTGAGAAATCCGTACGGTGGCTTCTCACACTTAATTTTTCTTCTTTAAATTTTTTTTTTTTCCCTCTTTTTTTCACTTTTTTCTTTTCTTTTCTTTTTGAAACAATTATGTACAATATTTACATATATACAATACTTACAGTCTTCTCTCAGTTGTTCGTCCACGGAGGTGCATTATCATGGTAGACATTCAACTTCGACCTCTTCATTGAGTCGGCGACTTCCTTTCCGTCTAGCATCCATAGTTTTATTGCTCCGTTATCACCCACTTCCCGAAGCTGATACGGCCCAACCCATTTCATTTGAAACTTGCCTGGGTTGATCTTGTTCCATCCGTCATACCTCAACGCCCACTGTCTTGGTTGGAACTTGCTCAATTTAAGATATCTATCGTGCCATGGTTTGCACCTGTTCTGTGTCCCCTCTGTGGCCCCTTGTGCCTGCAATCGTCGCTCATCAAATTTATTTAAGGTACACGATCTATCGCCCAGTTTGTTCCCGAAGCTCTGTACCATGGACTCCATCAGCTGCCCCTTCTGTCTGTCAATAACACATTCATACTGTACTGCTACAACTTTTATTGAACCCTTCCGCTTTGTTTCTTGTGCAGACCGTATGATGTGTCTTCCTTGCTGCTGGCACCTTTCTGCTATATCTGTGGTTGGACGTAATACTGTCTTCGTGCGCGGTCGTACAATGGAATCTTTCCTTCTAGGTTCGTACTGTATGTCCTTTCCTTCAGCTTTAGTCATACCTGCGCTTCTTTCTTCGGCTTCTCTGTGTTGCTTCGAACATTCATTTCCTCCTTCGACTTCTCCATGTTCCTTCGGACATTCATTTCCTTCTTCGGCTTCTCTGTGCTCCTTCGGACATTCATTTCCTTCTTTCTTACCTTCGTCGACTCTTAACATATTACAGCTCGGAAAGAGTTCGTAGTCCTTTATTTGCCAGTGGTAAAGACTGTTCACAGAATCCAGATCGTCGTCTATCAATCCTCCTTCCAACCGTAGGACTCCCTCCTGATTTGGTTCCATATTCTGCCTCCTTTCATCCTCTTCTTCTTCGGAATCTGACGATAGAGCTTCTTCCTCGACCATTTGAGTGTGTAGATCGATGACGTACTTCCGCCCTTTGCTTTCAAGTGATAAAGTATTTTTCTTCCAATCGTGCTTCGCCTTGGCTTTTATCAGCCACCCTCGGCCCAGAATGGCATCATATCCTCTTCGCTTCAGTGGGATCACGACGAAATCCAACAAGAATGGCTATGTTCCAATTGTCACTGATTGTGCTGTTAGGACTCCCAATGGCTTGATTCCATGTTGATCGGCCGTTAGCAGTTGGAATGTAGGCGGCCATAATGTCGGCTGTCCCAACCTTTTCCAGGTGTCTTCAGGCAACACATTGACATTTGACCCTCCATCCACAATCGTTTCCGTCATTACAGTCCTGAGAATTCCCATTTTGACGACTGTCGGGTGGCGTCCGGATGAGAGGGCTAATAGCATCGGATCTTTTGCACTTGCGCCACTTTCCTTCTCCTTTTTGTCCGCTGTACTTGCTCCACTTTCCTGCTCCCTTCCATGTTCTCTTGGTAGTTTAGCAGTGGGAACAATGTTTGTGAGTGCCGATTGGAGCTGAGGCATAGTGAGCAACAAATCATTTATCCTGATGGGTACCTCGGCTTGCAATATTTGTCGTACAATGTTCTGTTCTACGCAGTTCCATACGGAGGTACTAGGCGTGTCCTTCAGGTGTGCCATTTCTACCTGCGTTTCTCTCTGGATCTCTACACAAGCTTCCTACAATCTCTTCTTTTCCTCCGTCGGATCAGGGTAGAGCTTCGCCTGTTTCCGAGTGATTGACAAAACTTCTTCCTCGTCCATCCCGACAGTAATCAAGTTTACTCCGGACTTCAGGCACTTAGTATTGTCATGATCGCCAGGTCCACACCATCAGCATAGCAATTGCCGTGTGTTCGCCGTTGTGCACTCTCGGGCAAAGTGACCCCATAAATTGCATGCACAGCATTGAACTATTGGTTGACCATTCGCATCATATTGAATTCGACTCCTTCAGCCATTATTATTGTTGCCGCTATTGTTGTTGTTTTGCCCTCTGCTATTATTCCTATACCCACTCGAAGTGGCACCATCAATGTTTGCATTTCCATTCCCTCCTGACGTGGAAGTTGCCTGTGTAAGAAGCACCTGCGGAGATCCTCTGGTTTTCATGTTAAAGGGGCATTCCTTTGTCGAATGGCCCATGATCTGACAAATATCGCAAAATTGGTTCTTTAGACAAGATCCTTTAGTATGACTGTCTTTACACTCTGTGCACCACAGCTCACTGCTCTGTCTCCTTCTGCATATTTTTAAACTCCATCATGCGGATCATGTCCTTCTGTAGGGCGCGAACCTTCTTGCTACTGCCTTCATCGTCGCTGCTCTCTTCTCCGGAAGGCTCATCATCATCTGAATCAAATGAGCTAGTCTTCTTCTTCTTCTTTGTCTTCTGCTCACTTTCGAGGTTCATTGCTCGATTGTACGCTTCAATGTATGTCGATGGTGGCACGATCTTCATCTTCTTTCGCAGTTTTAGGCGAAGGCCTTCAATGAACCATCTTTTTTGTAGCCCATCAGCCGGCTTATTCTCCATTTTATTGATCAGGTCCTTTAACTTCCTGGCGAAGACTCAGACTGTTTCATTCTTCCCTTGCTTAGTATTGAATATCTCCGCTACAATCTCATTATCGTCTCACAATATTTGAAATTCTGCAATAAATTCCTGCTTAATATTATCCCAACTGTTTAACTTTTGTGGATCTGTGTCAGTAAACCAATCAATCGCAACACCCCATAGGGTGGTTGGAAACTGTCAGACCCATTCGTTCGTATCTGTTATGCCATTTGCTCTCCAGATCATTTCACATGTTTTATAATGTCGAATCGGATCGACGGCTCCTTCACCATCAAATTTAGGCAACTTTTCTTTTGGACCTGCCATTATCACTGTAGAGTGAGGGTTTTGTTGTGTACTTGCGCTGTTTGGAACACTCGCGCTGTTCTGAGCTCTCGCGCTATTTTGAACACCCGCGCTGTTTTGCACACCCGTGCTGTTTTGAACACCCGCGCTGTTTTCAACACCCGCGTTGTTTGCGACACCCGCACTGTTTTCGATTTTCATGTTGTTTGGTGAAGAAGAGGTTTCGTCCACCGAAGCTGTTCGTTTCGGAAGTATATCTCAGACGAAGAGGTCACTCCACACTCGTGCTCCTTCGGCACTTCGAGCCGTGCAAGTCGATCTCCTTCTGTCAGGATTCTCTTCCCGTGGCGTATGCAGGTTCAGAAACTCCTCCCTCGCTTCTTCCACCAAATCAAGCCGTTGTCGAGTCTCCTTCAACAATCCTTTCGTGCTCCTGTTTTCGTCGGCAATCTTCTGGAATCTCCTTCGGTGCTCTGTCTGTTGAGCCAGAATTAAATTTTCCTGTACTGCGCGTAATTCATCCTTTTCCTTCAACTTATTCTTATTCTTGCTCAATTGATTCAGCATTTAATCTTCATTTGCCTGTCATCGTACCAGGTCCATTGGGCAACGACGCCAAATGTTTACCATATAGGTTAATTAAGAATTGCACACATACAATGAACACGAACACGAACAACAGAACTCTTCTTATTATTATTCGCATATGCCAAACAGTACATTATGCTTCCATGATGATTACAATGCTTCTCGAAGGGGGTATAAATACTTTTCGAGGAACCTTCCCGAAGGTATCCGTTGGTCACATACCATGTCGGCTACAATAATATCTTTATGAAGGGACCTGTCGGCTACATAACAAAAACCTTTCCAAAGGGACTCGTTGGCTACATACAAGAACCTTTCCGAAGGGACCCGTTGGCTGATACACAATTTCTACCGACGACACAACTTTCCTTATTTTACAATTACATCAAAGCTAAAGGCCTAAATTAAATAATATTAGTGATTTAGATTCATTGTTCATATGCAACATAAATTAAAATTACCTGCTGCCACATATGGTGTCGCATTATCTGTGACAATTTGCGGCATATTCTCTACTCCAACCTCCATGATAACATTCTCCACCACCCATGATATAGAATGGTGCAGCCATATTTCTTCCACTCTTTTTCTGTTCTTCCACCACTGCTCTTGCCCTATCAACCGCATTGTCAAGCAACCTCCAAAATCAAAGTGAAATCGACTTCTAGTACACATTTTTGATTTAATAAACATGAAATAACAATTAAAATATCAAAATGAACTCAAGTGGATTTCAAATATTTTCTAACCTTCCACTCAAACCCTTGCGTAGGGGCCTTGTATCCTTTTCTTGAAACTATCATTGCGGTTACCAAATTCAGTCGATAGGGACTATCAGCCATACTCATTGGGATATTGTTGAAAAACGAAAAATCTGCACATGCAATATCAGTTTTCTCATGCAACTCCTTGTTCCATCCAGTGGCCTCTAATGATGGTTGTGCTCAATGTGTGTTCTTGAGCACAAAATAATTGCCTTTTTCTGATGCTGATAGTGGTGAAGAAAGAGAAAGCAGAAGCGGTAATAGAGACACTTTTTTTATAGATCCATGGGCCATGGAGAGAGCCCACTATGTTCTCAAGTGCTTCTTCTTCAGCATCAATAGGAGCTTGAGTTTCAGCTATGGCTGCCCTCATGGCCAATCTTCCCCTCTCCCTATTCAATTTTTTCTCTTCACCAACTGCAAGTAGGGCATTGATAAATCTTTTTAGTTCTTTGGTAGCTTTTTCACGAAGATTTGAATCATGTTTTCTTATGTATGCAAGGTGGTATTTGAGACGGTTTATGCCTCTAGAAATCACTATTTCACCTTTAATGCATATCACTTTCCCAAGCTCATTTGGACCTTTAGAGGCATACCTCCATGCGTTATCTTTTGCATTTTTAGGCCAAGTGCCTATATATTATGGGCAATGTGTTAAGTGGCTACACTTCCTCTGAACTTGCCATGCTTAGTTAATGCTTAAGTGCTGCCCTACACATAGAAATTTAGAACACTTTTTTAAAAATAAAAATAAACAAGCAAATTTAGAAATAGAAATTATGTAAATCAGTTTGAATATTTTTAGATATCATTCAAAGTTAAACAAAAATCAGTAACTACACAAATTACTAGGGTTTGTTTTTTGAAAAAAAAAAAAAAATTCTTCAAAAAAATTATTGATAGATAAAAAAAAACCTTGTCAAAATTAGTGTTGAATTGTCTACAATTGATTCATAATCATTTCTAACTACGTAGGAATGAATTTGAATTCACTTACATGCAACAAAAAAAGAAGAGAATGTTTTTAAAAACAATAAAAAAATCTCATCAAACCTACATAGGAATGAGAATTTTCCTGCAAAACTGGTTGAAATCTTCATTAAACCCACTCAAATTCGCCTTCAATAGCTTACAATCAGCTAGCAAGGGCTTTGGAAGCCTTTTTCCTCCTATAAGTAAGTCCACAAAGCTGAAAAGATACGCTGGTAAAAAACAAAAGTCATTTTCTGGCATTTAGATCCTATCATGCAGTTGCGGGTGTTTAAAAAAATATGATCTCATATTAAAAAAATAGTGAGAGAAAGGCAAAGATCGTGTGTGCAATGGTGCTAGATTGTCAATCAAGTTGTGTGATTCACAAAAAAGAGTATTTGAATGTGAAGAAGTTGTATGTGCTTAATTGAGTCTTTTCTAGCAAGGATTAGTGCTATTCATTAGATCATCTCACTTGTTCCCTAACAGTTGCAGCAAGCAAATCTTTAACTGAGTAGATCCTGGCAGAATTTATTTGTAGATTCTTTAACAAGGTGACAGTTTAGCTAGTGTTTGAAGTTCTCTCATAAGGCTACACCAAATAGGGTAAAGCTTCTAAAAGGGCTAGAGGGAAATCCCTTAACTGGGTGGCTCCTAATAGGGTGTGTCCATAATCGGATTTATTGTAAGCTCTTAACTAGGCTAAGCTCCTTACATGGTGTACTTCAAAAGAGTGCATTTCACAATCGCGAGCATCAGTCCCACTGCGGTACTGCAAGAAAAAAGTCTTGGTGTTATGTGTTGATGTTGTGTGTATGATAATTTGTTGTTGCATGTTTCTTTACAAGTTGAAGTTTCTTATTACATGCATGTGGTGATAAGGGTTTTATTAGATTTGAGTTTTTTATAAATGTAGGTTACTAATTAACCACCCCCACCCACTTAGTAACCCTTGGGCTTGATTATTCCAAAAATTGGTGTCAGAGCCTTGGTCATCCAAGCTTAACTGCTTGAGGTAAAAGATCTGATTGTCAAGATTTTTAAAAGAGAGGCTCCTGTGTTCACAAAGGACAGGTACTTGGTATGGGTTGATAGGATGGAGTTGTACATCAGAGGAATGAGCAATCAATAATGGAAGCATGTGGAAACTCGGTATGAAATGCTCGAGGGAACCCTATCTATAGAAGAATTGAAGGAGAAGCAAGTGAACACACAAGCACAAGGGGCTATTGTAAGTACCCTTTCAAATTTGGAATATATTGATGTTAGAGGTCTTAGAATTGCTTTTGAAGCTCGAAAGAAATTAGAACAAGTCTATGGAGGTGGCAAGCATTTGTATAAAGCTAGAGAAGAAAGTCTAAGAAGCAAGTATGATGACATGGAGATTGTAGGAGGAGGTAACAAAGCTCAGTGTGGTGCTATAATCAAGGATGTGGTTGCTGAAATTAGAGCTTCAGCTGGTGTAATCGAAGCTGAAGCCGTGGTAAGCAAAATGTTAAGAACTTTATTACCTTCTTATGCCATTAGAGTCTCAGCTATTAATGAACTGAGAACTTTTGAGACCGTATATGTTGATGAACTAATCAGCAAGATTATTGCTTTTGTGCTTAACAACTATGACAATAGTATTCTGAAGGTTGAGATTGCCTTTATGGGCTATATAGTACGTAATCCTTTAAGGAAAGGTAAAGAGATTGTATATGAATCTGATAGCTTGTCAAGTCTTTTCCAAGGATATTTGATGCACTCTTGGAGGAAGAAAGAAAACAAGCAGAACTTGAAGCATTGATAGCAAGAAGGCTACCTAGAGAAATCAATAAGCACAAAGTTACAATACCTTTAATATGTTTCTCTTGTAAGAAGATTTGACATGTTGTTGCTAGGTGTCCAAATGGAGAACCTGAGAAAGAAAAGGACACATAAAAGAAGCATAAAGCAAAATCCAAGAAGCAATGTAATGTAGATGTGGATAATATTACAATAATAGATAAGACGTCTATTATTAGTTAATGGTTATCTTGTAAATATCTTTAGTTTTAGTTTGCTTTCGTTTTTTGCTTTCTCTGGAATAGAATGTTTCTATTCTTTACGATCGTTTCCTAAGGAAACATCATCTCTTCCTTTTGTATAAATTGACCTTTCGGTCTCTGTTATTAATAAGCGAGTATTTACCAATTACCTTGTAATATGGTATCAGAGCTAAATACTTAAATTTTTTCGGAAAAATTTATAATTTCTTCTTGAAATTATTTGTTTAAATTTTTCCAAAATTATTTCAGCTAATTTCTCCAAAACCCACCTAGGGTTTTTCTGCTTGGAGAAATTTCCGAATTACGGGTCTGCAAATCGCGTGGAAATCGTGGCCATTTTTTGAAGACTCGCGTTTTTGGGGTGAAAATCTGCATGTTTCTGTATCAAATCTTCATGCTCTTAGCCGTCTCAGTCTGTCATCGTGCTCTGGGAAGCAGATTCGACCATTTTTCATCAAGAAATCTGAAGTTTTTTCAAGCTTTTTTCAGCTAGGGCCGTTTTTTTTCGAAACCCTAATTTTTGGGGTCGAAAATTTTTTTTGTTTGCAGATTCTTGGTGGGTTTTTCGAGAGCTCAACTGGGTTGTCGTCCTTTTTTCTGGGTGCCTCGATTTTTGTGCCTCGATTTTCGAGCCAGCGGATTCAAAAAACGATAGCAGATTCCTTCTGGGTTTTTCGAGCTCTCTTTTGGGTCATTCTTTGATTTTTTTGGGTCTTCCGTATTTTTGCCTCGAAGAACGTGCCTTCACAGATTTTCACAGTTTTTCATTGAAAAACGTGCCATGGCATCTCTGACAAATATTCTGCTCGAGCATAATTCCAAATTCAATGGTCGCAATTATGGAACCTGGAAGCAGCGCATCATTGCAATCTTCGAATATCGAAACACCGATCAACTTGTTCTGGGTGTTAAGCAGCGTCCGACTTCTCCGGGTCCTGATCAAGATACATGGGATCTGAACAATCGAGAGGCAGTAATGCTTCTCAAACTCTCCGTAGCTGATGACCAGCTTTCTCAGATTCCATCCGGCAAGACAGCGGCCGAAATCTGGACACATCTAAAAGGTCTTCATGAGACTTCCGACAAGAGCAGAGCCTTCTTTCTGAAAAACACTCTGTTTTCTATTGTCATGGATGAGCGCACCTCGCTCCAGGCACACCTGAATCGGATTCAGGAAATCCGTGATCAGTTACTTGCCATCGGTCGCAAGATGGAGGAAGAGGATATTGTGGTAATCACTCTTCGGAGTTTACCAAATTCCTATGAGCATTTTATCGAGACTCTCAACATCACATCTACTGGTGTTGATCTAAAGTTCACTGATCTCTGCACCCTGCTACTTCAGCAAGATCGGTGGAAACAACAGTTCGGTAGCAGCTCCAGTTCCACCTCCACTGAGCAAGCCTTTGCTGCGAAATCCTTTCAGAAGGATAAGGGCAAGTTTCAGCAACCATCTCAGCAGAAGTCTTCTGCTCCAGCATCCGATGGTACCAAAAAGAAGAACATTCAATGCAACTATTGCCACAAGTATGGTCACATGAAGGTTGCATGTCGGAAACGCTTAGCTGCCTAGTCTAAGCAATCAGGTTCGCAACCCAAAGCGAACAATGCAGAGCACACTGAGCAGGTGGAATCTGCCTTTTATGCCTTCATGGCTAAAAGACCTGCAGATCATGTACAGTCATCTGCCTGGTACATTGATTCAGGTGCCTCTCGACATTTCACTCACCGCAGAGACTGGTTTACTGACTACCAGCCTTATTCAGATTTTGTTATCTTTGGTGGTGGAGAAGAGTACACGGTTGTTGGTAAAGGCAACATTCAAATTCAGTCTGTTGGGAGGAAGCTCATATTCCTTGATGTGTACTACGTTCCAGGGATGGAACTAAATCTACTCTCGGTCAGTCAGTTGCTGCGACATTCTCCACACTTGGCAGTCACCTTCAGTTCACATCAGTGCACCATCACTGATCGGGCGGTTTTTTGACTTTTAATATGGTATCAGAGCTAAATACTTAAAGTTTTTTGACTTTTAATATGGATATGCTCTTAGCCGAACTCCCAAATCATGAACCTGCATAGGCTGGTCTGCTGGATCAGGAACAGGAGAAACAGGCATGAATGGTCCTCGCTGCTCATCAAAGACTACATCGCGGCTGTATATGAGACGAGATGTCTCAACATCAATAAGGCGGTAGACTTTGTGAAGACTGCTATATCCAGCAAGCATCAGTTTCTGACTCTTGGCATCCAACTTGGTGCGTGAAGCATCAGGGATCCAAACAAAAGAAAGAGAGCCAAAAACCTTCAGGTGATTGATTCTGGGCTTGCGACTTGACCAGGCCTCTTCCGGAGTTTTACCTTTGACCGCCACTGTGGGTGACCGGTTCAACAGATAAACTGCAGTGTTAATTGCTTCTGCCCAAAAACGCTTCGGAACATGTCTGTGTTCGAGCATGGAACGAGCCATCTCGGTGATTGTCCTGTTCCGACGTTCAACTACACTGTTCTGTTGTGGCGTGTGGGGTGTGGTGAACTGGCGTTGGATGCCATGTGTATCCAAGAAGCTGGAGAAAACATTAGAACAAAATTCCCCCCCATTGTCTGATCTAAGAGTAATAATAGATTTCCCAGACTCTTTTTCAACTAAGGGTTTAAACTTCTGAAATACAATAAATGCATCAGATTTCTTTTTAAGGAAATGCACCCACATTTTTCTACTGAAATCATCTACAAACAACAGAAAATACTTGTACCCAAGAACAGAAGGAGTGGCCATAGGGCCGCAAATATCAGCATGAACAAGCTGAAGTACTTGAGAAGCTCGCCAAGAATCGCCACTGGGGAAAGGTGTGCGATGTTGCTTCCCAGCTTGACATGCGTCACAAACTCCAAGGTGTTGGGTTTGAATCTTCTGGCAAACCAAGAACAAGCTCATCCCGAGCAAGTTGTGAGAGATAATGCACATTTAAGTGCCCATATCGCTGATGCCAAAGTGAGCTGATGGAAGATCGCTGAGCAGCCATAGCTAAGTCCTGAGAATCACCAGAATCAGTAAGTCTGAAAAGACCATGATCCTCAAGACCGACTGCAATAGTAGACTTAGTCGCCCGATCAGTGATGGTGCACTGATGTGAACTGAAGGTGACTGCCAAGTGTGGAGAATGTCGTAGCAACTGACTGACCGAGAGTAGATTTAGTTCCATCCCTGGAACGTAGTACGCATCAAGACTACTGACAGTGACATCATCCTTCTGATTATCTATGTGGATGATCTGATCATCACTGGCAGTTCGGCATCTTTGATTCAGGGAATCAAACAACACTTATGCCAGTCTTTTGATATGACTGACCTTGGGCTCATGCATTATTGCTTAGGCGTTGAAGTTTGGCAACAGTGTTCTGGTATATTCATCTCTCAGTCCAAATATGCTAGAGCCTTGTTAGACAAATTCCGAATGCAGGATTGCAAACCTGCATCTACACCTATGGAGAAAGGTCTCAAGTTATCAGCCAAGTCTGATTCTCCTTCCGTTGATGATACTACGTATAGGCAACTAGTAGGCAGCCTCATCTACCTATCTGCTACTAGGCCTGATATCAGCTTCGCAGTCAGCTATATTTCACGCTTTATGACAGCTCCTAAGGCTGATCATTGGATGGCAGCAAAGCGTGTGCTTCGTTATGTGAAAGGCACTTCTGATTATGGACTTCTGTATTCTCGGAGTTCTAATCCTAAACTCAGTGGGTTCACAGATTCAGATTGGGCAGGCTCTATTGACGATAAAAAGTCAACATCTGGATATGTGTTCAGTTTGGGATCCGGTGCAGTCACATGGACCAGCAAGAAGCAACAGGTAGTTTCTCTCTCTTCTACAGAGGCTGAATATAGAGGGATTGTTAAGGCAGGATGTGAAGCTGTCTGGCTTCGTCGGATGCTTGGGGATATGCAGATGTCACCAGCAGGACCGACTACTCTGTTTGTTGATAACGAAGGCGTTATCAAGTTAGCACGGAATCCAGTCTTCCATGAACGAACCAAGCATGTGGATGTTCATTGTCATTAAATACGACAGCTGGTTGAAGACGGGACTATAGATCTGCAGTATGTTCCTACCTCAGATCAGACTGCAGACATTCTCACCAAGCCTCTTGGTCCTGATAAGTTTGTCAAATTCAGAGGACAGCTTGGTGTGTTAGATAGATTAACCATTAAGGGAGGGTATTACAATAATAGATAAGACGTCTATTATTAGTTAATGGTTATCTTGTAAATATCTTTAGTTTTAGTTTGCTTTCGTTTTTTGCTTTCTCTGGAATAGAATGTTTCTATTCTTTACGATCGTTTCCTAAGGAAACATCATCTCTTCCTTTTGTATAAATTGACCTTTCGGTCTCTGTTATTAATAAGCAAGTATTTACCAATTACCTTGTAATAGATAATGGGGAAACCGATGAAGATTCTGATGGAAATGATGGAGAAGAGATTGTTTTTGTTGCACTCAAAGAGGATCATCTTTTAGAAGACAAAATGGAGAGGGCACTTGTGTCACCCATCAAACTAATTGATGACTAGAGCATAGCCAATAGGTGTTCATATCACATGACAGGTGTTTTCCTTAATGGGTAACATAACCAATGCATACAGAAGGAAAATTACTTAACTCAAAATGGAAAGAGAGAACAATCATATTGCGTAGTCATCGTATACAATAGTCTTCCCTGCAAACATGTCTCTATGAAAGGAAATAAAGGTTACAAATAGTATCTGAGGGGTCATGAGGCGAACCGTCGCGACCATGTAACTCCCTCGGATATGCCAACCGTCTAACTACCCATTATCTTGGCAACATCATCCCCCCAAAAGAAAAGTCGTCTCCTGATGATGTACAATTTTACAAAAGAGGAGATAATGAACTAAATACATCAAAATAGAGACTAAGGGGGAGGTTGCATCCCTAGAGTGTCTAGTAACCTATGCAACTCATAGACCTGGTCTGTCCGAATGCGCAAGTCCTTCTGTGTCCGTGGGTTGACCTCCACAACCTCCTTCGTTAGAAGTGTTGCCTCCATAGCCTAAGCCAGAGTCGCCTGCAATCCCTCTTCAGCCTTTTCTTTGTCTTGCAAGAGCGCTGCTCGCTCTGTTGCCTGTTGACTAGCAAATTCAGTGTCTAGCTTCTCTCGAGCGTTTGCAACTACTACCCTGGACCTCACAACTGCAACCCTTTCTGCCTCTCTATTTGCCTCTGAACGCTGTTGAGCATAGTAGGCATCTTTATGTCCCTACTATCTCATGCGCAAGCTTCTATATGGTTGTGTTGCATGGTCCTAACTCAAGTTTTGTAGCCCAATCAGCCAACATCTTTGGCATTTCCATGGCTGGTTATCTCTTGCCTCAAAGTAAGAGCAAAAATGCTCGAAACAACCCCTTCGGATATAGGCTTGGATCAATTGCAACTCTCTTCTGTGGGTCGAAGCTTGGTGTCCAATGATTCAACCTCTCCAACACATCCTCTAGGGCCCTAATGTACGCCATGGTTCTGTCCGCATCCGACCCATAGTCTAGCCCATCCTCAGTATCGACATCTTGCTCCGTATCCATCTTTATATCCATCTCTGCCCCTTCTGTGACAGCCACGTCCATCTCTAGTGCAACCCCCTCATCTCTGGGCGCATCCTCGAACTATGGCACCCTCAACTCCTGTGGTGCTAGAATGGCAGATTCTCCTGTCAAGACCTCTCCTTGCCTTGGGGATTGGATGGAGGGATCGACATCTGTAGGGGTGAGTTGGAACTGATGCCTTAAGAAGTTAAGAACACATTGGCTTGATCCATCACTACTACACCCTCGACCTCTGGTTGTGCTGGTTGGCCACACTCACAGGTTCAACCAACAAGGATGAAGCTATACTAACGATGACATCTGTGCCAATCACCTCAAGTCGAACTTGAGGCTCTCGTAATTCACTCTCATTTGGCTCAGGCGCTTGGTGCATCTCCATGAGCCCGTCGACTGGAACTGCAACTACTAGATTTGGGGCAATTGAATCAACAAGAATGTCCAAAACTTGGGTTCCCTCGGGGGTGGTTAGCCGGGGTGGCTCCTCGACAACCTCCATTTGGGTAGATACTACTATGGTCTTCGTTATGGCCGTGGGTGGTGTCATAACAATCGACATATGCCTTTGGCCGAATGGTGGAATGGGAGGCGTGGAAGTAGTGGCTGTCAAGTGGACCGAAGTAGGCAATTGAGGAAGAGCAAAAAAGTGACTTGGGTGGGGATACTGCCTTTGTCGCATCGTCCTCAACCTCGGCTCAATCACTACCTCCCTCTAAAACTGTCCCACCACTCTTCATGGTATCCTCCCGACCGCTATCAATGTCGCCATAGGTGTCTAATCCTTGCATCACCCTCTTCTGGCCAGCCATAGTGCCATCCGTGTCCAAATGTCACCAGTAGAATATGAGAGGCTCATCCTTAGCCAACTTGCCTTTGGGCGGAACCTCTAATACATATGTTGGAATTTGATGCAGCACTGTCTCCAAAAGTAATCTAATCACATGGTGTGACATGTAAAAAGTCCGATGTTGCAACGTCATGAACTTCTCCATGCGTTCCACCAAGATCGATGCCCAATCATAGACCAACCCATTCATGATCCCATTCATGAAAACTATTTGAGGTAATGCAATGTTGGAAGCCCTGCTAGCCCCTGTCAGTCGACTCTTCATGATGTCCATCATACAACACCATGACCCTTCCCTGATAAAATCTCATTGCATTCCATGACTTCTGGTGCCTTTTAGAACCAAATTGAATTCTTTTGGTGTGAGGTCATGGCCAACCAGCTTAATCTAGTGCTCTTTTGTATCCTTTGGAAGCTTATGATTTTTTGTTACCACTTAACGTCCACCTTGCCCCAAAATCTCGAATACTCTTGTAAAATTGTGAGGTTTGAATGAAACCGTAATGGGATGTTTCCTACACTCAAAGGAACTCTGCTGGCTATATGTGTCACAAGATTCAATCATGGTGCATAACATTAGCTCAAATAGTCAAACATAAAAGACATGCATTTGGATTGCCGAATATTTGGTTGACAAGGTCCGTATCTAGTGTATCTTGCCACCATCTCTGACATTCTATGTCGTTTAAACCTTCGAATTGTACCATGCGATGAGCAATGCCAGCCTTTTGTGCGGATTGCTGCACTTTAGGAGGCAATTTTTGCTTCTTCCTACTAGATGCTCCTAGCCTTGCAACACAGACTCCTGAGGGCAAACCTCTTGCATTCTTGTCCATCGTAGAATTATTCTCCTTTAGCTGATCCTTCCATTGTTGCTTTTTCCTGTAGACTATATACTCCAATGTTTTCTTGTTTTGCCTTTATGCAACCCAAATGGTTACACGAGGCACATATATGTGTTCTATCCTCTGGATGCCTTTGTTTCCTTCCACGGATTCCCTTGACGATGGTTTCTATGCATCCATGGTCATTTGCTGTCCGACGTGGTCCGCTTGTGCCCCTTTGTTTGCAATTCTTTCTGTATTTGTCCGTTGACTTATCTTGCTTCCCTACGGTGATTTGGAGTAGGTCGATGGTTGCCCCTTCTCGCCGGTGGTCCAATGGCTTCTCCCAAGTCTTTTCTGTCACTCTCTCGCAGTATATATTTTCTCATTCCCTGACATCTTTTTCCCTTTCCTTCTCACTTCTTCGCGACATATCTTTATCAACACCCGCAACATGTTTTCTTTTTTATCAGCGAACGAGGATAGACTTTTGCCTGTGGGACACTTGTGTCCGCGAGGCCATGTCTTGTTTGTGGCCACGTTGTGTCCATGGGACACTTCGTGTCCAGTGTTCGTTTTTTTAAAATTTTAAAATTTATTTATTTAATTTATTGATTATTGGACCTTGTCGGTTTGCCTAGCCCCCTTCATGTTGTTGGTGATATATTTTCAATTTTTATGCATTGGTGACATTTGGAATCTCCCAGCCATCAAGTGTCCACAACTTTATAGATCCATTGGATGCCACTTCTCAGATTTTATATGGACCTAGCCATCTCAGCTTAAACTTCCCAAGCTTGATTTCATTTCGCCCATTAAATTTCAACACTAACTGCCCAGGTGTAAACTGCATTCGACGGAGATGTTTGTTGTGCCACACCTTCCTCTGTTGTTGTGCCACAGTCCTAGCCCATTGTGCCATGACTCTTTTCTCATCGAGCTTATTTAAGTTATAAAGTCTTTCCCTTAGACTATCCATGTCGCCAAGCTTGTTATGAATGGCTATTTGTAGGCTAGGGACCATGAATTCGGTAGTAACTACTGCCTCTTGTCCGTACATCAATTGAAAAGGTGTCTGTCCTAGTGGTCACCTTGTAAGAAGTTCTATTGGCCCACAATACCAAAGGTAATCTCTCTTCCCAGGCTTCGCCTTCGACCCCACTAGACTTATAGATGACACCTACTATGACTTTATTAGTCGCCTCTGCTTGACCATTCGCCTGAGGATAGTATGGGCTTGAGAGTGTATGAAAGATTTCAAACTTTGTGGTCAATAGCTTAATAACATGATTCACAAAATGTCCATCTTTGGCACTTGTTAATTGTAGTGGTATGCCATATTTGGTTATGATCTGTTCATTAATGAACTTTGTAGTGCTTAGGGCTGAGTTGTTTGTCAGTGTGCTTGCTTCGACCCACTTTGTTACATATTCCATGGCGACCACAATATATCGACAACTTTGACCATGACTAGCCTTTAAAGGACCGATGAAGTTGAGTCCCCATCTCTCAAATAACTCGTGGGCATGAGAAGGGTTGAGAGACATAAAATCCTATTTGAGAGATTTTCTTGCTCGTTGGCATGTATCACACTTGACCACCCATTCTCAAGCATCATTGTATAAAGTTGGCTACCAAAGGCTTGCTAAAAGCATTTTTCTTGCCGTTGTGTTCAAACCCATGTCTCCTCCTGTGGGTTCTTCGTGAGCTTCCCATAGCACACTCATTTCTTCTCCATCACACATCGCTCAGGACTTGGTTTGGGCTTATTTTGTACAACAACCCATTAATTAGTTGGAAGGTCCTACTCCTCACAACCAACTTCCTTCACTCATATCGGTGGTTCACCATACTTTATCCATGACAATTGGTCTGCAATAACATGGCTATGGCCTGGCCGCACGACAATCTTGAATGTGAACTCCTAGAGTAAGAGGAGCCATCGGCTCACCCTCCCTTGAATAATCAGTTTGTTAATCAGGTACATAAGGGCCTGGTGGTACATAGAAGGGGAATGGCGTTGCCAATAAATAGTGTTTGAACTTCTGGATCAAATAAACCATTCCCAAGGCCTTTGGTTCGGTGGTGCTATAGTTCTTCTTGGCATTCGACAACAGCCTACTTGCGAAGTAAATTGGGTGATCGAGTCCATGTGCCCCTTCTTGAGCCAAGGTTGCTTCGATGGCATAATTTGATGCGTCGACAACAACAACGGCATTGTGACATTAATACATTTGCAGCCACGCTACCATTAACTGCTGGTATTTTGATTTCCATTTCAAGTTGGAATTCAACAGTTTGAGTTGGTGGGCCTTTAATTTCCGTCTTTTTGGCTCTGCTTCTAATAATGTAATAAACTTTGTTGATGATAAAGATGGGACGATCTCTGGGTGACAATTTGATTTCCCCCTCTTTGCTCATTCCTCCCTCTCATCTATATATGTAATAAACTGTCTTGGGAATGACTTCTGTAGACTTGTGATTGTTGAACCTTGTTTGCTGAGTTTTCTTTCTGCTTTTCATTTGTATGTTTAAACCTCAGGCTTGGCTTGGTTTATATGTTTGGATACCTACTGATCTTTTGTGGGCATATAATCATGGAAATGTTATTTTCTTGTCTTTTATATTGCTGCAACTGTGTACATTTCTTTTTATTAACTACTGAAACTTGTTCTCACAATCCTTGTGCAAATTGAAGGGTATTCTATTCTGGCACATAGTTTTTTGTTTGTTTTCAGATTTTGTGTTCTCTTTTACCCTTTCAAAATTTAGTGTTAGAATAATCAACTCAGAGGGTGTTGTACACTTTGAAGTCTCATTTTTGTAGGGTGTTATTTCTATTCCTGATTATTTGTTTGGTGCTGATATTGCAGATGCTTTAGTGCAATATCTGAGCATCAACATGTCAAATTTTCAATGATGTTTGTTTGTTTGATAATTCGCCTGATAATCATAATGACATAATATAGTTTTTGAATTCTATTTATATCAATGATAGTTACAAAGTACATAGCAACTAGGAACAAAATGTTAGTGCACAAACTTAACTGGGAACTGCAAAACGCGACTCATAAATCATAAACTTAATATAGGTTTTTTGGCCCTTTGGGTGATATAGGGTGTTTCTTTAGGCTTTGTCTAATTGCACTTTGATTTATCATATAATTTGTTCCTTCATAAATAAATATCAAATGGAATTTTCAGTTGAACAGCTACAGCCAAGAATGTTTTTGAAGTAGTCTGTGAAATGTTGTTCTTGGAGGATGATATAAGTCTATCATTTTCACTTTAGTTTTACTCTAAATTTTACCCAATACAGCAAGGAAATTCCTAACTTAGTTTATTGTTTGTGAACTTCCATTTAGTGACTTATGATATGTTAATGGTGACTTGATTTTTATCCAACATCTCTTGTTTTTGCAGCTTTGTTCATGGTGCGCAAGAACTGTAGCTTCTTTGACATCCTGTTCACATGAAGAAGACAGATTTGGAGTTGCTCAATTGAGTGGTTGTAATGGTGTAGTAGTTTCTACATTATTATCATGCTTGCTCATTGTTGAGGTGTACCTAGGCAAACGGAGTAACATTCAGTCTATGCGTTTAGTGGGGCCTGCAAGCATCAGGTGGAATTTGCCATCTAGAGGGGGAATTATTGAAACAGGGAAAAAACAAGGCTTTGCTTTAAAAAAGAATTCTACTTTACATAAAAAAGCTTATGCAATGGCTGATGTGCTTCGTACAGGCATCTATCAAATTGTAAGTGTGTTTAAAGATGAGATGCTTGTAGGTGGGACTCAGAATGCTGGTCTTTCAGTTGCAGAAAGAGATTGGTTAAGCAAAAATAAACCATTGTATGGAACTCATGACATGCTTCTTCAAGAGTTGAGTCTATTCTTGGAGTTCCGAGCAAATTAAGCCCCTTAGATATGGTAAGAAAAGGATGGTATTAAGAGTGCTAGAATCCATTATTGTCTAATGCAGAGTGTACAGATTAATTGGAAGGTATCTTTAGCTAATTGAATAGTAACAGGTTGATCGTTATTCTGGCAGAATTTTTAAGAAATTTAAATTTGACCTGGGAATCATGTTTTAACTTTCATATCAATTGGTGATTTCCAAGTGCAACTATTATGTTTTTCTAGTGTACTTGGAAGTGTAGAATCTGGGACTGTACATTTCAATTATGTTCCATTTTCTAAATTGTGTGTTCTAGATATTCTGCAGATAAAAATCTGGTAGCCCCTTGTGCTCCCATAGTCAACTGGATTCTTCGTTGATACCTATATCTTAAATAGAAAACTTATTCCAGTGTTTATAAAGCTTTTGTTTGCCTTCCATATCTTTTCAAGCTTTTGGATTAAATTTATCAGACATGGAACAGCCTGGAAATTGGTGCTTACGAGTTAATACACTGTATGTATAGCATTAAATAGCTAACAATTATCTGGGTAGAAATCAGTCCCACAAGATTGATCCCTAGTGCTTTGCTACAGTCTATCACTCCTAAAACTTGAACACTTTGGCTTAATATAATCCAATTGTTTTATACAAATTCCATCACAAAACCTTTTTCGAGTTTGTTTAGTAAATTTTTTAATTAAGGAAATACTGTAATTTCATATGACCAGCTTTAAGCTTGGTAATTGTTGATATTATTGTGACGATCATATGTCACGGGAGAGAGATGTGCAGAGATTTATGTCATTGTTTCTTAAATTCTAATATCTGATGCTGGGTAGCTGTTTTGAAATTTTACTTTTTTGTCCAATCCATTTCAGTCTCCTGATGTTTTTTTTGGACAATCTCTTACATAACACAATTGTTTCTGGGATAACACAAGTACCTCCCCCTTGTGCATATAGAAATCCCAGGGAGATGAATCATTTTTTTTCCGAAGAGGGTGATAAACATAAAGAATGAGGTTCAAATTGAAAATGCTCGACAATATGAAATTATTGTATTTTGACTCGTCAAATTTTCATCATTTCCTTGAGCCTGTTATCTCTGGATAATGGAGTGAAATGCTCTACTAAACTTAGTGAGTATTTTTAGAAGATTGGTAAGAGCTTCTAAGAATGTTATTAAGGGGTTTGCACGCATTGACATATTTTTGAAGTATAAGCAATTTGATATAATTTTATCTTGATTAATTTATTGCCACATTTTGTTTGTTCCTATTCCCTTTCTTGTCTATTTACCCCAACTCTTTCTTGATCGACATTGTTTTTGGGGCAAGGGAAAGCTAACAGGATAATACAAAGGCAGAAGGGGATCTTGCTCTCATGAATGATTGCAATTGTGGGTCAAGGGAGCTTTCAGTGAAACTCTGACAGTTTCATCCAAATTAAGTGATAGATTTCCAATATATATATAAACTGAGGTGAGGGTCTCATCACATGCACTGGTGTTTGACAGAAACTAGGTGTTTTAAATAAGAAGTTTATGATAGCTAAACTCATAGTTGATGCTTTTTAGTAATGTTGTTTTGTTTTGTCTTGAAAAAGGTGTATATTAATTTGGATGGTCATTATGGTTTGACATGTTCTTTTGAGATTTTGAAGTAACATTTTTCTTATTAAGGGAAAGTACAGTTGCACAGCAACATCAAATCCTTGCTGAAAGACATTAGTATGGGCTTTTGCTTGGCGGAAAATTGTTAGCCATCCAAACAATGTGCTGAGTGGTGGGTTTTCTTGGTGACTTGCAACAGATGTTTTCAGTTCTGAAATATATTTGCCATTGTGTTTTTCTTATCAATGGCGATGCATGTTCTGTTGTGTTGCAGTGGCGAAAGGGTTGTTTTCTTTTGGTATTACAGACGACTAGTTAATTGCTATTTTATATTGAATGAGTTTCAATGCTCTTACTTTTGTCTTGGGTTGGGATGGCAACTGATGTGGGTTGTTGGTTTTCATTTGGGGTGTTTGCAAAGAGTTTTTTCCGGCATGTCTGGTGGATTATGTGCAAGTGGAAGGAAGAGTAAAAAAGTTGAGTTTGTGTTGGCTGTCGGTCATTGATGGAGTTATAGGTCAAGGTAACTCTGAACTGCTCAAATTTTCTTTAAAAATTCTTTCGCTTTGAATGTTACATTTTCAGCTGAAAGTGCAAATGGTGGGTTTGTTCTTTAATTTGCTTAAAAATACTTTGTTGTGTTGTCTCAGGTTTGTTCTATCTTCATAAATATGTAAATTTCATTCAATGTTTTTGATTAAGGTAAAACAAGTTTTGAAAGGTCCTCAAAACCCAATTCAAAATATGGTTTTAACAAAGGGACCTGAAACCAAGCATCGAAATATAAGCAATAAGCTCCTCAAAAAGAAACAGGGCATAAATAGAACAAGACGAAGTCCAAAAAAAGGAGCCAAGAAAACTCACTTTCTTCCCCAAAACATAAATGACAAACGAGAAAAGATGTTACAAATATTAACAACTTGCCTACAAAAAAGAACCAACAAAACTTAAGATTTCCCCTTTGATCCCTTATGGGATCTAAGCGTAATATCAAAAGAAAGAAGATTTCTTTGATTGTTTTCTATCACCCGTGATCTATCGTTATTCAACCTTGGTGGCCTCAACTTGCCAAAAACTTGGATCCAATGAACTAGTAGAACAAAATATGTCAAGGACAATAGGCTCTGCGAAGGTAGAGACGACAAAACTAGTAGAATTGACAATGATAGGGACAAACAACATAGGAGCAATCACCCAAAGAAATAATGCCTTCCTCACTAGTAGGGACAACATGCACCTTAGTGTAATGTCCCCTATTAGGACATTACTTAATTCATCTTATATTAGAATTTTTGTAGACTAGCTCCATATTTTCAATTTTCTCTTGTATAGTTTCCCTCATCTCTATTTCTAAGGTTTAGTATTCCTTTATATAATTTGTAATGAGAAAAGGCATGTCTCTTCATTTGATTAATTTATTATATTGTTATTTATTAATAATAATATTATCATGTTAATATCATTAATGCCATTTTTGATTAAAGGCAAAAACAGGTTATAAGGCAACCTAAAACCTCATTAAGTTCTAACAAAAGATATAGCAATGAAGTCCCAAAATGAATCAAAGATCAACAAAACTAGCTTCCCCATATCCAAAAGTCAACAAATAATTGTTGACACCCACACACCCCTAACCATTGGACC
This sequence comes from Cupressus sempervirens, assembly GCA_028749045.1. Classification (NCBI taxonomy): domain Eukaryota; kingdom Viridiplantae; phylum Streptophyta; class Pinopsida; order Cupressales; family Cupressaceae; genus Cupressus; species Cupressus sempervirens. The sequence goes on from CM053793.1 coordinate 536,367,997, forward strand.
AAAAGAGACGGACATATAATAAATAAAAATACTGAAGAGCCAATTTGCCTCGAGGGAAAGAAACTCTCATCCGGTTAACACAAGGAAAACACTAGGATCTTTCTTTACTTTCCTTTTTCTAGAAACAAAGCTTTACGTTAAATTGAGGAGAGGATTTCTTATGACATTTTCCGATAATTGGGATCCACCCCTCAACCAATGAAAATGCCTCCTGTGAATCTAGAATAAGCCTATATGTTGCAGTAGATTCTACAATCAAAACTTGGACAAAGCCAACAATTATAGATCCAACATAAGGTAAAATAGCAACAACAAAACCAACACTAGTAGAAATTAAAGGGAATATTCAAAGACTAAAGACCATCAATGACAACATGGCAACAAGGAGAATCAACAACAAACCTTGTAGGAATGACAGTATGACAAAAACATCTAAACTGACCATTGCACTACTCACAATAATACTATAGCATCAATTAAAATAGGACCAATAAGAACATGCTTGATAGTGGGGGAAACCTGTGCAACCTTTTTAGCAACAATATAATGTTCAGAAGAAGCCCCCTTCCACCAAGAAGAAGCCTTTTTAGACTTAGCCTCTGTAAACTACATTAAGCTGCCGCCTTTTGTTGTAGCATTTTCTACATTTGAAGGGAATCCCTTCATAGTCCAAAGTTTGAAACCAACTTTCATCAGGAAGCTTAACTTTAAATTTCTCAGGCAAAACCTTAGAAATATCCACCTCAACAAGGATTTTTGCATCAGTAAAATGCAAAATATTTGACGAGACTTCATCAACCATTAAAAAATCACCAATCACTTCACCCACAACTTCCAATAGGGAATAAACCTGAAGACGAAGATGAAGGTATGGAAGCCTAACTCAAATTAGAAACTTGGTAAAATATTTGGTAACAAGGGAGAATTCAGGATGCCACGGTTTCAACATCAATGAGTGGTGCTGAGTCAACCAAGTGAAAGGACCACAAAGGATCATCTTTCTATCCTTAGTATCATCAAAGTTAACTATGAAAAATTCCTTGGCCACGGGGACAATGTGGACAATGGCTTATAAAATAGGTTCCCACTTTGTGGAGTTCCACATGTGCAAATCTGAGATGCTCAACCATATGTCCTAAAAGTGACAAATCACAACATGATTTGAAATATTGTTAGAAGCATCTATAATGTTTTTCACCACGTCCTCCTCCAAACATAACAAGAAGGGAGAGTAGATAGGAAATGGATCCTTCACCTTTGAGCTCGATCCACCATTAGGAAGAGGAATCAAAGACCTTGCAATAACCTTAGCAACATACCACAAAGAACCACTAGTCACCCTAGCGCTAGCCCCAACGCTTGTGTTAACACCAAAACCAGACGTACCAGAAACCCTAGCTCCAACCACTGCTCTAACACCAAAACTAGGCGTACCAAAAACCCTAGCTCCAACCCCTACGCTAGCACTAACACTTGCACCAACAACATTAGAGCCAACACCACACGATCGAGTTCTAGCACCAAGACCCATGCCGTCACCAACACTAGTGCCAAAAGATGTTATGAATACTAATGCAATTTATATATTTTGATTAATTAATCATTATATAAATTATATTTTATTATTTTATAGAATAATATTTATTTTTATTTGATTCTTTCCCCTACTTTAATATGTGATATTATAACATAATTATAATGTTATAATTATATTAATACTAATATTATATCATTATTTCATATTTCTATTTTTAATTAGTTAATTATTAATATTTTAATTAATTAATAAATTATATATATAACACAAGGATATTAGAGTCTTCTAGAGCCATCATATGAAGCATATAATGCATGAAAACATAAAGCATAGACAAATTAGACATGAATGCATGAAAACATGAAGTAAACATGAAGCAGACACATGTACATGCATTCTTGATTAATGCCTTACATTTTACTAGAGTCAAGAAGATGATTTTCAAAATTTACTTATTTGATAGAATCTTGCACTCACAAGTGATCATTAGTACATGTGTGTATAAATTTCTAAAGAAAATGTGATTTGTCATAAATTATTCCAAGCCAATCCCATACTAAGTCCAAGAGTGGAACTTTGCCCCCCTTGGCCTCAGTGGTGGTGTTTACGTATTCGTGGGACACGAGGTGGCTTATTTAGCGATATGCTTTTTTTTTGCTCTTATTATTATTCTGAGCAGAGAAGAACACTTAGGATGTAAACATATTGCTTAGGCACCAAACTTTACGGATCCCTCAAGGGTTTATAGATCCCAGCCCTTAAGCCTTTCTTGGACATGTTTGCAAAGTGCTCAGGGATGTCGATCCTATCCCTTCTTGGCATAAGCGATTGGCTAGATTTACATACACTAACCCTCCTTGAATACACCTTTGTTCTCTCTCCCATGGCTACCCTTATAGGTAAGTTAGTGATAAACTATATGAGAGTTGAAAAGGTCATGCTATCTTGGTTATAACTCTAGCCTAGAAGAAATGATGACATACAATACGCCACTTTGACACCCAACTCAATGGTCTCCCTCCAGGGTTTGAGGATCCAAGCCCTTAGGTATAACAACAACATGTGAATCATTTGTATAGTAATATTGACATCAACCTTCAAAGCAAAAGAACCAATAGTAGGTTCAGGGGGAGACACACCATACATGACCAACTCAGACCCATTGGGTTGAACTTGTCCATCCAAATGAGGAGGGCCCTTATAGACTGTATAACAATGAGTAAATGCGCTCTTCCACTATGAGAAAGTTTTTTCTGTTTAACTCCAAACCCTGCATTCAACCACAACATGTCCTATCGCAAAGCATTTTCTACATCTAAAAGAAATCTCCTCATAGTCCAAAGTTTGGGTCCAAGAAGCCTTTGAAGACTTGAGCTTAATTTCTATTGGCAACCCCCTTAGAAGCATCGATGTCAACTAAAATGTGAGCAAAGGTAGAGTGGAGGATATCAAAGGACTCTTCATCAACCATTAGCGAATCCCCAAGACCATTACCCACTTCTTCAAGGAGAGAATCTACCCAAAGATTAAGCGGGATGTAGGGAATCTTGACCTAAATAGGCATCTTATAGAAGGATTTCAAAGAGGGGTTGAAGTCTTAATGCCAAAGCTTGATCAACAAAGGGAAACGAAAATCCGAAGCATCTTGAAACTTGGTGACAAAAAAACCCCTAGCTAAAGGAATGCGTATTGTATCTATAATGAGTGGCTCCCAATGTTTGGTAATCTATTACTGAAGACTCGGGAGAGAGGGCCAAAAACATCTAAATTTGCAAATGTTTACCTGAGATGAAGAGTCATAGACCCCCTAATTAATCTCTGCCACACTATCTTCTTTTCACGTGATAGAAATGGGTTGACAAACTAGAAATGGAACTGTCCCCATGCTACCACTTTTACCCACAACCTTCTCTGCATAACTTTTGATGGGGCAAGAAGGCAACACCCATCCACCATACCATACCCAATAGAAGCATTAGCAGCCTTAGCAAATCTCTCACTCTTCATTGACGAGGCAACCCCACCAACAATGTGAGTAGAATCATTGGCTACACGAGCAGAGTCGCTAATCAACATGCCAAAATGAGAGCAAACTAAAGAACCCACTCTAACTTTATAATGTCCAACCCCAACAACAACAATGGTGGACAAAACCACCCTAGCCACTCCATCAATAACTATCAAGGACATAATTACAATATCAACCACACTCAAATTGCCTGTAGATCCCCCCTTACTTGCTGGTGGCACACCAAGTTAAAGGCTTACATATTTTTCTTCTGAGAATGCATCCTGATAAGAATGCCACTAACCTATTAGATTACAATAGCATGTCAAGGGTACCTTATTAAAGGATTTTGACCTCTTTATCAGAGATACCTTGTTAGAGGATTTCAAATACTTATTAAAAGTCTGTCCTGTTAAAGACTTACAATAGTTACTAAGGTTAGAAATAAAACTTAAGTGTTATCTAAAATATTTTGCACACCTTGCTTGGTAGATTCTATGTGAGAGCTCCTGAAGATGCTTTAATCTTCCTTTATTATGGCTTGGCAAACTTTCTTTATTCACTACTTCATCCTTCTCTTGCTCTTCACACCTGCCTACTAGCCCACACTATTCACAACTATCCTAATCTATCTATGTAAATCTTTGGTTCACACAGTTGTGGCAACAATGACGTTCTTGGCTTTCTCTCTTGATACCCGTCTCCTACACTTCTTACAAGAAAACCTCTAAAATGAATTGCAAGTGATCTTTAATCACATCCATTATTTACAAATGGAAACCCTAAAAGTAATCTTGCTCAAATTGAAAATTTGAAATTTGAATTTTACAGTGAGCATTGTCACAAGACACCTATGACTAGCTATCCGTAGATTCCTATGCTAATAGGCTAGCCTGTCCTCCTATAGGTCTACAACTAGACCTGGAGCCTTATGTGCTTCAACCACATTCCACTGCTTCTCTTTGCATGCTTGTCTTTTCGTATTTAGATCTTCTCGTGTCGTCACAACAATGGTGACTAAGATACAACCATTATGCTTCCACATCTTCCTTCTCTCTTTTTTCATGATTGGTAAGTTAGTCTACAAGTGGTTACGCTTACAATACTTTATTACTTTTTGTTAACTGGTTGCCAATCAATGACAACACCTCCTACTAACTCAATGCTTGAGTTCTTTGCTCACCGCTTTTCTCAGTTGATATAGCTTAGTCCAATATTATAACAAAGAGTTTGAAGATTATTGTTCCTCTAATGTCTTTCATAGATAGAAGACTCCACAAGAAAATGGAGTAGTTGGTTGTATGAACAAGACATTAATAATGGAGCATGCATGTTGGGCTACCCTTAAATATGTGGTACGAGGATGCTAATATTGTTGTATATTTAATCAATAGAGGCCTCTCTACTCCTTTAGGCTATGGTATTTCAGAGGAAGCATGGACATGTAAGGAGAGTTATTCTTTTCTAATAACCTTCGGTTGTGAAGCATTTGCACATATAGATTTAAAAAATAAAACCAAGCTGGAAGCTACATCTAAGAAACGTGTCTTTGTTGGATATACCATTGATGAATTTGGCTATAGACTTTAAGATTTTTAAAATCATATATTTGTAAGAAGTAGGGATGTCATATTCAATGAGTAAGTGTTGTACAAAGATCTGTAGTAGCAATATGAGAAATACAGTTATTATGTAGTGTTAGATGATACTCAGAAGGACAATGTTCCAGTAGTCCCTCATGCTCCACAACAACAACAACAAAAAATACCACAAACCCTAGCTAATGTTAGACAATTAAAAATGATAAGTAGACCTCCAGAAAGATTTTCTTCCTCATTGTATTCTATTTTATTAACAGATGCTGATGAACCAGAAAGATATGATGAAGCTATGCAAGTGGATACAAAGATTCAATAGGAGTCTGCAATGATTGAAGAAATGTAGTCCTTGCTAAAAAATAAGACTTGAGAATTATGTAAGTTTCTTGTAAGTAAAACAACTCTACAAAATAAATGGGTTTACAGGCTAAATGAAGAGGACATAGGTAAGAAAATATTTAAATAAAAGTTTGTTGTAAAAGGATTTGCATAGGAAAAGGGCATTAATTTTGATGAGATATTTTCTTTAGTTGTTAAAATGACTTTTATTCGTATTGTTTTGAGTATTGTGGCTGCTGAAGATTTACATTTGAAAGAATTTGATGTTGAAACAACTATCCTTCATGGTTATTTGGATGAAAAAAATAAAATGGAATAGCCATAGAGATTTGAGTTCAAAGGTAAGGAGAATTTAGTATGCAAAATGAAGAAAAGTTTATATGGCTTGAAGCAAGTACCTCGATAGTGGTATATTAAATTTGATATTTTTATGAATGAGCATGGATATACTCGATGCCATTTAGATTATTGTTTTTATTTTAAGAGGATGGATTATGACAACTATATTATTCTATGTTAAAATGTTGATGATATGCTTGTAGCTGGGTCTAATATGGATCACATTAAGGGATTGAAACAATAGTTAGCACATTCATTTTCTATGAAGGATTTGAGGGAAGCAAAACAAATCCTTGGTATGAAAATTCATAGAAATAGGAAGAATAAGAAATTCATATTATATTAGGTTGATTATATTGAAAAGGTGTTGCACCATTTTCATATGGAGAATGCTAAATCTGTTAGCACACCTTTGCATGGTCATTTAAAATTGACTAAAGGGATGTGTCCAAAGATATGGGAAGAGGAGGATAAAATATCCAAGGTACCTTATTCTTCAACTATAGGTAGTTTAATATATGCCGTGGTGTATACTAGACTAAATATTGCACATGCTATGGGAGTTCTTAGCAAGTATATGAGTCATCCTAGGATTGACCATTGGAATGCAGTCAAATGGATTCTTAAATATTTGAGAGGTACATTCATTAAATGTTTACATTTTGGGGGCTCCACTACTGATTTGCAAGGCTATATCGACTCAACTTTTGTAGGGGATCTAGATACTAGGAAGAGTACTACATGATATGTATTTACTTTTGGTGGGACGACAATGAGTTGGATTTCTTGGTTACAAAAGGTGAATGCTTTATCCACTACTGAGGCATAGTATGGTTCCATGACAAAGGTATCCAAAGGGATGATATGGTTTCATTTTTTTATGGAAGAGTTGAGGCTCCCACAAATGGAAAATTATTTGTTTATAGATAACCAAAGTGCCATCCATCTTACGAAGAATTATGCTCTACATTCAAAGATGAAACACATATATCTGCAATACCATTTCATTTAGTCAATTTTGGATGATGGATAGTTAAAGCTAGAAAAGATATACATGGATGATAATCTTGCAGATATGTTTACAAAGGTAGTGACAATAGAGAAGTTGAACTCCTCTTCAACTTTAACTAGTCTTATAGACTAAACAAAATAAAAGAACAATAGAGTCTAGGGTGGTTTTACATTCCAATGGGAGCTACAAGTTTATCAGTTCTATGATCAGTCTCTAAGTGGGAGGTTATTGTTGTTGAGTTTGATCAGTCTCAAAATGAGAGATTGTTGTTATATGGAGCCTAATCAAACTCAAAGGTTAATTTGTTTACTTCATTTAGTATAGTTTCCCCCCATATTTTTCTATGGGGGTTTTGGGGTAGTGCCCACATGCTTGGGGTCAAGGAACAATGCCACTCGTAGGGTCTTGGGGTAGCACCCAAGGTGCACACCCTATCACAATATAGGGTGAGGTTGAGGGGCAATGCCTCCAAAGCAAAAAATGAATTTACTAATGTAAAAGACATCGAGAGTTAATTTATATTGGTCAGAATATTCTAGACTAAATTTTGTAAGAAAAATCAATCTTGTATAAAATGGCTTAGGGTTGGGGATTTTTATAATTTATGATAAGAAAGTAGCTTATTACAGTGGTAATGAGTTACAAGGGATTACAAATTTTAATCAGGTTGAAATCATTGGATAATAATATTGGACTTATTGTTTGGTGGATATAGCCTAGGGATTGGATGAACCACATTAAATCTTTGTGTCTTCTATTCTCTTATGTTTTCTTTATTCCTTCCTAATATTGGTCATATTTCCATGTAATTGTTTCCTATCTCTCTAATCATAACAATTATTATTTTCCACAATATTCTATTTGAGGGAGGGAGAGGGAGGGAGAGGGAGAGAGAGAGTACTTGATTTCTTTAATAATGTGGATAGATTCTTGAATGTTATGATCTCCTTTATTGATGGAAGAATCATTTTCTCGACCTTGAATGAGGGAAGAAGATTGACACATGGAAAATATTTCCTTAAAAACAACTTGAAATTTTTGGAGGATACTTGAAACTTAATCTTGAATGCTTGGATGCAAATTTCTAGGAAAGCGCTTGAAAATATTGATCATGTCTCTTAAATTCTTTATTTTGGTCTCCAAAATGAGGAGAGATGGGTTTTACAATATTTTGAGGGTTAACACTTGGGAGAGAACCAAAAATTTGGAAATCCCATAAAATTATTGAGATAGAACCTTGATTAAAATTTCAACCCAAAGCCTAGGGTATAGGATGCTCATGTTAGCATGGTGGGAAGATTTTTGAGTATATACCAAAGGGGCTATTGTTGAGATTTTTTTGAGTGGTTGGAACTTGGTTTGATTTATTATCTATTGCATTCATGACTTGGTTTGTCATTGATGTCAACATATATATATATATATATATATATATATATATATATATATATATATATATATATATATATATATATATATATATATATATATATATATATATATATATATATATATATATATATATATATATATTCATATATGTGACACACATAGTTGTAGAATATTGTAGAGGCATATTTGATCAACAAATTTTGAGTATAGTGAGTTAAGCTATGTGGGCTTAGATTCATGTTTGTGGATGTGTTCATATGATACATCTATGTTCTCTCAAGTTAGTATGAAGATTTGGATGAGTTGTAGTTGATTTAGTAGAGACTAGTAGTAGGCCAGTGTGCAAGAAAAAATTTAATGGTATTTTAGTTGTTTCTATTAAAAAGGATAGAATGAAAGTAAGAGAGATTAGATAATGGTTGAAGACATGTTCTAGATGCTACTATCATGATAGAAGATGATGGAGATTGTTTTGTTGAGGTCGTTGAAGTGTAACATGTGATATGCTCATTAACATATGACTGTGCAATTGGGATTTATTTTGGAAGATGTAAAACACATTGTAGCATGTGGATTTAATTGTAATATTACGTTAAGGTCCTATATTACTCATCGTATATTGAGAAATCCCTCAAGACCAACTCAATTAGTTATTAGGACAAGGTATAAAGGAAAGTTTGTTTTCTTGGTTGTAAATGTGAAAGTGTATCACATTGTATTGTATCATCGTGGATGTCATTAGATGATGTAGTGCAAGGCAGGCCCCAAAGGAGATGTCCAAACCCCTAGCAAACAACCACACAACGAAATACAACAACTTTGCAACAATAATGCAATATCTAATATCAAATCACAACTCTTTATTCATAGATATAACTGATTACATGCAATATGCCCTGCTATAAGGCCTTTCGAGTTAGGGCAAAATACAAACAACAATTACAAAATTAGTTCAGCAAGATCCAACAAGATCCACTTACAAACTCGATTCCAGCTAGTCTAGATCCACAATTGGATAAGAACACCAAGAAAAATCAACACTTGTACCCTCAGGTCCACCAAGAAATTCCTTTGGTTCTCAAGCCACAACCCTAGCTTTTCAAAATTTGTATCTACACAATCCCCTTCACTCCTTCAAATGAATGAATTCTCCCCTATCTAAGGACCCCACAAAACCCTTTACTTATACCCAACTAAGCCACAGTTCAGCCTAGTTCATTACAAACTAAATTAAATCCCTCATATTAAATATATGTTGAGCCACAAATTGGCCACAACACAAATTAAATACCCATACATAAATTAAATGCCAAAAGTTGGCTCATAGACAACTCATCACGAATAGAACCAAAACTAATATTGGAACTTGACACATATAGGAACACTCAACAACCACTAGCTACAGTAACTTGACATCCATTAAGAGCTATAGTAACTCGACACCCACTAGGAGCTACAATATTTTGGCATCCACTAAGAGCTAGAGTAACTCGGCACCCACTAGGAGCTACAGTAACTCGACATCCACTAAGAGCTACATTAACTTAGCACCCACTAGGAGCTATAGTAACTCAACAACATTAGAAAATTGGAAACCACTAGCACTCGGTTGCAATATGCAAGATTGCAAGAAAGCCTAGTATGCTCCTACATCAGACACCCCAAGTTGGAAAATATGTTCTAGTAACTAGAAGAACATCATTTGGGATTCAATGCATAAATCTCAAATTGGCTCTTCACGTACATATCCTCCAAATCTTAAACTTGTACACTCTTTCCCTTATTCTTCTTCTGCTTTTTCACATCAATCCTAGGTGTGCTACAAGTCTTCTTTTTACATTGATCTCCAACCTTCTCAGAATATGCCAACTCAACTTGGCTACCAATACTTAGGTTCCTCCTACTGAGCTCTTTATTATGCAAAGGAATTAGGGAAAACTTCCTGCCACCTTTCTTGACAGTAAACAAATTCTTGACACAATCATGCACAACCCTGCAATCATACTGCCAAGGTCTACCAAGCAACACATGAAAACTATTCATGTCCACAATATCACATAAACACTTGATCCCTATACTACCCAATCTGGAAATCAACAAGGCATTGCTCCCTCACTTCCAAAGTATGTTGACCTTGTAACCAACCAATCCTATAAGGATAAGGATGTCTTACTCTCTTCAAACCAAACTTTTGAACCATTTCCTCAGCAAAAAAGTTATTAGTACTACCACCATCCACAATCACCTTGCAGACTTTACCACTAGACTTGCAACAAGTCCTGGACAAACTAATCCTCTGACAAGAATCCAATGTCCTCTCACCAACTAGTATTCGCCAAGCCAAAAAACTTTCTCCTTGCTTAGGCTGACTATATTGAACTACAACCTCATTCACAACAACAATTGTCCTGCTAAGTGGACATTCAAAAGATCTATGCCCTTCTTTCCTACATCTAAAACAATTACCTCTGAACTCACCTCTACCTATCCTTTTTTTTTCTGATCAGTATGTTTTGGTTTTGATGCAGGAGCATCTTGGGTTTCTTTGTAATCCTACACTTTTGTTCATTCTGCCAGTTGTTGCCAAGCTCCAATTGTTGCTGAATTCTTAGTTATTGCCGAGTGATTCCTTTGGTTTCCAAGTGATCCTTTGGTTTCTGAGTGATTTCTTTGGTTTTCGAGTAACCCTTTGGTTTCCAAGTCCTCCGTGGTTGCCGAACATTGGAGGATGCCGAGGTTATAGTAGTTGTCGAGTGATTCCTTTGGACGTCGAGTTCGTGTGGATATTGAGTGCTAGTTTTAAAAGCTTTTCATTTGCCAAGTTATTTGTGTCTGGTTCCTATTCAGGCTGACCTTGCTTATATTTAATATTGGTATAGGTAGTTAATATTTGATGTGAGCCAACTTGTGGCTTCTCTATGTTCTAGAATCTTCTGTAAGCTATTTTGGCAAGTATTTAAAGAGGTCTAGGATTGAGTTTAGGAAAAAGAAGTATAACTTAGGATTGGAAGGCTATGAGTCTGAAAATGTGAATTGGAAGATTGGATCAAGATTTGGAAGTTGTATATTCTAAATTGGCTGTAACCTAGAAGGCCTTACATTTGGGCATGTAAGCGAATTATCTGATGAATATATGAGCAATTATTCGTTCTCTCTTTGGTGTTGTTCTTGTGTCATGTTTTTCGCTGTGTTAATTCTTGCAGGATGGTTTGGATAGCTAGGTGTACCTTTGGACCTAGTAATTTTGTTTCCTCCTTGCATTAGGTTCACCTTCAACACTCGATTTAACTTGTGCCAAGCTATCCTGCTTCTCCTTCCCTCTAACATTACCTTGACTTTTCCTTTTCAACTTATCTTCTACCTTCAAGGCATACTGATAAGCATCCTCAACTGAAAAAATATTTAGCATACCAACCTCATCCTAAATATTGAATCTCAAACCATTAATGTACCGAGCTACCTTTTCCTTTAATAGTTCTCTATGACTAGATCAAATAGTCAACTTGTAGAACTCCTCGGTATAATCTTTTACAAACATATCTTTCTATTTTAGATTCTGCAATCTCTTAAATAACTCAAGTTCATAATCAACAGAAATGAACTTAGCCTTCAACTTAGTCACCATCAATCTCCATCTAGTGATCTTCATTTTGCCTTCCTCTTCTTTGTCTCTCTGTAATTCTTTCCGCCAAAGAGCAACATTCTCTTTCAACTTAGTTTGTGCCAACTTCACTCTGAGTGGATCCTCAATATCCTCAAGCTCAAAGTAGTCTTCCAATTCACTAATCCAATCAATCAGGTCCTCAAGAGTGAAAGTACCTGAGAAATTAGAAACCTCCACCTTATGCTTTAGTTTCAATTGAGATCTAGGTCTAGCAAACTGACCATCCCTAGTTTTGATAGGTCTCTCCACATATCAGTTCTATTCTCACCACTACATCCAACAACTTCAAAGTCTTCAACAACTCCTCATAACTACCTTCAGTACCCACATGTCTAGGTACACCACCTAAAGCACTTACAATTTCAACAATCATGTCACTCTTCATCAATGTAATCTCAGATCTGAACTCTGCTCTAATATTTTCTGAGATCCTTTCTTCCACAACATCACTAAGATCATCAATTGCCCTAGGGTCCAATCTTCTTGAAGGAATTTCCCAAAATTTTAGCAAACCTTAACCAACAAATCCACCAATCTAGAAGATCAATTAGGCACAAGATCAACCTTCTCCAACCCAAGACCCTGATGCAAAATTGCCTCAATTTTGGCAATCTGTCTACACACTTAGGAACAACCTTCGCTTTGATACCACCTAATGTAGTGCAAGGAAGGCCCCAAAGGAGATGTCCAAACCCCCAACAAACAATCACATAGCGGAATACAACAACAATACAACAATAATGCAAGATCTAGTACCAAATCATAACTCTTTATTCATAGATATAACTGATTACATGCAATATGCCCTAGTTTAAGGCCTTCCGGGTTAGGGAAAAATACAAACAACAATTACAAAATCAGTTTTGTAAGATCCAACAAAATCCGCTTACAAACTCAATTCCAGCTAGTCCAGATCCACAACTGGATAAGAACACCAAGAAAAATTAATATTTGTACCCTTAGGTCCACCAAGCAATTCCTCTGGTTCTCAAGCTGCAACCTTAGCTCTTCAAAATTTGCATCTACACAATCTCCTTCACTCATCCAAATGAATGAATTCCCCCCTATCTAAAGGCTCCACAAAACCCTTTACTTATACCCAACTAAGCCACAAGTCGGCCTAGTTCATTAAAAACTAAATTAAATCCCTCATATTAAATATATGTTGAGCCACAAGTCGGCCACAACACAAATTAAATACCCATACATAAATTAAATGCCAAAATTTGGCTCATAGACAACTCATCATGAACAGAACCAAAACCAATACTTGCATTCGACACATATAGAAACACTCAGCAACCACTAGCTACAGTAACTCAACATCCACTATGAGCTACAATAACTTGACACCCACTAGGAGCTATAGTAACTCGGCATCCACTAAGAGCTACAATAACTCGACACCCACTGGGAGCTACAATAACTCGACATCCACTAAGAGCTATAGTAACTCAACACCCACTAGGAGCTACAGTAACTCAACAGCAACATAAAATTGGAAACCACTAGCACTCGACTCAATATGCAGGATTGCAAGAAAGCCTAGGATGCTCTTGCATCACTAGAGGATGCAAATTTGATAAGAATGTAGTAGAAGATAATGTTAAGATTAGATTGAAAAATTCAAAGGAATTGTATTGGCAAAGAAGTTGTTGTATTGGCCAGTTTACCACTTGGGATATGTTATCCTAGAGATTAGTTTTGTGTAATAGTTTTGAAACAATTTCAACAGTGGGTCTAATTGTCTTTCTTTTTCTCCTAATAGGGTTAGAATCTTTTGATAAGTATTTAAAGTCTCCTAATAGGGAATCATATGTATTGATTGTATATAATTGGCTTGTAACAATGTCATATCCTCTTACAAGGAACTTTTATATTAGCACATCATTGTTGAGCTATCATTTTGCATGATGCTTAACGACAAGAATCCTTTTAAACTCCTCTCTTGAAAAACTAAGCTGGGATCAACTCCAAGATTCTGGGTGATCTTGCAGCCCACTAAAATCTGCTTAATTGAAGATAAATGTGTTTTTTTATGAAGAGGCCTTTGTTGGTCCAACCAATTTAGATAAGATCTATAACCTACTGTTTTGAAAGTAACCACAAAAGAGATATATTTTTCGTATTTTCTGTTTTATAATGAATGCAATCTATCAATGCAACTATATGAATTCCTAATTTAACCAAGTGTTAGCAAAACAAATAAAAAAGACAAGGTAATGAGATATTAAAGAAAATAATTTGAAAGGGAAATTTCTAACGGACATAAACCATAGTAACAATACTTTTGCGAGTTTAATCATAAAAAAGATTAGGTAGGAAACCAATGAAAATAGGAGCAACACTTCCTCAAATCCACTGATGCAATTGTTGATGGGAACTTAGTAAAAACTGAAAGATGTTTCACTTCTCATCGAATCACAAGGCCACGAAAAGTGTGCTCATGCGAGACAAGAGGTTATGTAGGAACAATAGGGTGATCTCTTCTCCAACTCGGTATGTTAGTGGAGTTCGTCAACACACGACAAACACTAGAAGTAAAAGGCCACACAATCAAATCAATACAACAAAACCATCAACTCCATTATAATTCATGAACATGCATCCATAGAAATAACATACTCTAGCAAGAATAACTACACTTAGAATGAGAGCATCAATAGAATATATTATTGCATCAAAATAACGGCCTAGAGTACACATGACATCCATATATTTATAAGAAATCATCTCCTTAATTTGTGTTGAGAGTGAGAGATCTCTTAATGAAAACATATGCTTCTAAATTAATAAAAAAAATCTAATTATATACAAACTGACTCTCTAAATGGTGCTAAGTAGGACTCCACTCTTGTTTATATTAATTAATGGGTGCATGAGCCTTTACATGACTTAAAACAATAAAAAGAAGGAGATAAAAAGAAGGAAGCCGCAAGAGGATTTGAGTGTAGTGCCCACCCATAGTTTACTTTTCCATTATATTTACCAAACTCTTTTATGCCTATTTCATGGATGTGTTAGTTTCAAAGATATTATTTCATAACTTGGACTAGAGATATATCAACGATGATTACTTAGTTGACTATATTTCATGTGTTATTTAATGATTATGGTTATTAGTGCATTAATGATGCTTTAATGATTCATACTTAATAAATGTGAATCCTTTCATAGCATTGTCAGATGATGCTTTAATGATGATTACTTCATATTTGTAACGATGCATTATTTTATCTAAGCATTTGATGTTTGACTTATAATTTTAATGATATTTACCCCATACTTGCATGTGTCTATTTTATCTTTCTGTTTGTTGTGTTTGATGTGGTTAAGGGAGGAAGTCATAGTCACATGCTAGTTGGGATCTACATGATGTACTACTCCCTGCCATTGCTTGTTTAGTTTAGATATATTTATATATATGTACATGCTCATCTTTTATGCAAAATGTAGGTACCAGGCATCGACTTCCCTGAATTGCCAGGATGAGTGTGCCCTATCACAATAACTCAATGGTAAGAATGGGGAGATAATGTTCAGGTCCAATCCCAGCCATAGCCTAAATACTTGTCTTGCAAGGAGGACTTGTAACTAAATTTTCACCCTTTTTAAAACTCGTGAGTTTATCTTTGTCTGTGTTGTTTGATTTTGAGTTTCAGTCTGTTTTGGTAATGTTGCTTTTATGTGGATTTCGCTATGTAATTTATTTGAAAAATGATTTAATTATAATATTTGGATTAATCATATAATTAAATATTATTTTATTAAAAAGAAAATATTAAAGCATGAAAATATTTAATTAATTAAAAAACTAATTAAATATGTGCTTTAATTTAAAAGTCTTAATTTACAAGTCAAAATTTAGAAAATTGGTTAAAGAGAAATTAGAATATGATGATATTTAATTAATTATAAATTAATTAAATATATACTACAGTTTAAAAGATTTAATTTAAGAAGTTGTACAAAAAGAGATTTAAAATATGAAAATATTTAAAATTTAATATTTCATTATTATAATTATTTATTTAATAATAATTAGATTAGAGTTGCATTTAAACAATGAGCTTTGGTTATTATTATTAATTTAAATATTAAAATATGCTTTAATTAGTGCTTGCACTATTAATAAAATGGAAAAAAATAAAATATAAAAGAATGAAATTTGAAGATATAATTATAGTTCTAATTGTGGCGTAGTTATATTTATTTAATTTAATGATAATTATTTAGGAGTTTTATTTTAATAATAAACTCTGAATAATGTTATTAATTAAATTAATAAATATATTATTAAAAATACTTTGAAAATTAATTAAAGAGAAAGCTAATTATTTAAATTAAGATATTTTGTAATTAAATATCTAAAAGAGTTGTGCATGAAAAGATAAAAGGTAATAAAGTAGTAAAAAAAATTTGAGTTCCCTCTCGTGATTGCACAATCAAATCCCAAATTTAGGGGAGAACTCTTTATCAGAGATCTAGAGCTCATTTTGCAATTACACAGGTTTTGGGGAGTAAAATTCAGAATTGGGATTAAAATAATTGTTGAGAGTTTCAGAGGGTTTGGGATTTGCATGCATTCACAAATTGTCTTAGATTTTAGCTGTGATTTTGAGGTTTTCAGAGCCAAAATCCAGAATTGGATCAAAAGAATTGTTGAAAGTTTCAAAGGGTTTGGATTTGCATGTATTCACAGATTGTCTCATTTTTTAGTTGTGGTTTTGAAGTAGAGTTTGGAAATCCATTGTAGAATTTTATTGAAAGATCTGTCTACTTTGTGTCTTCCTAGGTGTTTGCATATTGTTTATTAATTTACTGTATTGATTGTTGAATAAAGAATTACGTTGTAGGTTTTGAAAAAGGAAAACTTATTAATCAAGAAAAATTGACTAAGGAAAATTATAAAAAAACTGTAGAAAATTATTGTGATTGTATTCTTATAAACCCCTTTTTAATATAACGAAAATTTGATTATTGAAAATTGGAAGAAAACAATAAATTGAACAATTAGGGTTTCAACTTTAAATTTTTCATTAGAACTATGTAATTACATGAGTTTTCTAAATATAGATGAATATTTTTTTTACATCTAAAATAATTTAATTGCAATATTTATTTGGAAAGCAAAAGATTAATTGAGAGGAAAACACGTTGTAACTAAACATATACATGCATGTGAAAAAAAAAATGCAAAAAATAGAAAGCTAAATATAGTATGGTTACAATCATGTGAAAGCAAATATGCTAAAAATAGAAAGCTAAGTATAATATGGTTACATGCATGTGAAAATAAATATAGAAAGCTAAGTATAGTATGGTTACATGCATGTGAAAACAAATATGCTAAAAATAGAAAGCTAAGTATAGTAGAGTTGCACGTGAAAATAAATATGCTAAAAACATAAAACTAAGTATAGTATGGTTGCATGATTGGAGAGATCAAAGACATGCAAAAATTCTAATTCCATGTGTATTTTTATTTTATATAATTTAATTTTTAGATTTATTTATTTAAAAAATAATAATAATTTATTAATTTTTAAAATTAAATAAATATTATTCATTTATTTATAAAGTGAATGTTAGTATATTGATTATTTAAGTCTAATTAAACTCTTAATTGCATATAAATAATTTTATATTTATTAATACAAGAGGGAGGTTGATAAATAAATATTTAGAATTTTATTATATTTTAAGAGAAGTTGTGGTAGAGTTCACTTTGTAATCATTTAGTATAAACTATTTGACTTTATAAGAGAAATTATAAATCATTAAATTAAATCTATAATTTTCTCTATTTGCATTATGAATTAAAGGAAAATTAAATGTTAATATTGGACTTAAATAAAAGTCAAATCAATATTTTAGAAATGAAATTGACATTAGTGTTTAATCTAATAATATACATTTATGTTATTAATTAAATCATTTATGATTTAAGATTATTTAAATTAATAACATGATAATATTGCATAATATTTCATATGTACAAAAAGGTTAGATATTTAAATACTTATTGTTTTAAATAAGTATATTAGCATAACAATTTATATTAACATATATATTCTTACTTTATTTCTAAATACATCCTTATTATCTAAACTAAATAAGAGAAATTGGTGGAATTAAATTATGTGGCTGAAAACTATGTGTTTTCTAATGTTCTATTTATAGTCTTGTGATATTTATTTTCTTAATAGTTTGTCTTTTTGGGTTGTTTAGTTGGGCAAGTTAGGATATGCACTATAGGCATTTTTGAGATTTCTATTATGATTATTTCACTGGATGTAACGATGGACTTTACGATTTGAATTGAGATTTATGTTTTATGAGCTTTATGCTATTGAGCATTTATGAGAACTTGGGTTTTGAGAACCAATATTATTTTTCGATCGCATGTTAAGGAACCAAATTTAATCAATATTACTTTTTGTGGTATGGGACACTATTGTCGTTTGCGATTTTTAGGAAGGTAGTCTAGGTGCATGTCTATGGGAGTGGCTTGCAATAGGGGCAAGGGCCCAAAGTGGCTGCCAGGGTAATACATTGTAAGTTGTGTAACAAGTGATAATATAGTAATTAAAATATCTTGCCTAGCCCTTTTCCCTGAGATACGGGTAAGTGCACAAAGTTGTGGTGCCAAAAGGGGAGTATAAGTGGACACCTTTTTCCTGAAATTTACAAAGTTTGAACTTCAACAAGAATTTGAAGATAGTTACGCTCAAAATTTTAAGATATGAAAAAAAACAAAAGTCATAGTCTTTTGAATCTAGTTTCTAAACTACTAATTTTTTTTTCAAAATGGTTTAGTTTTAGGTCCTCAAAAAAGGGGGCCACAAAAAGTGGTACTGTTTATTCCAAAAAAACATAACACAGTACAAAGTGTGGCCCCCCTAAAATTTTAACTTTTTTTTTGAAATTCTTTAATCGCTTTGGTCAAAAGGTACTTAACACTGTAGTTTATCCCAGATTTTTCAGGTAATTTTATAATGTGTATTTTTTTTTTAATGAATTTTTTAACTAGACACATCCCAAAAACGTGAAATATCTGTGTGCTCCCCCCTAGAAATAATTGAAAACTAATCTAAAATCAAAACTTTTTTTTTTCAAAGTGTGTAGAATGGAGTCTAGTTTCTAAAAAACTAAGTTGTTGCAAAATTCGATGAACGACCTAAAATCTATAGCCCAATTAGTACATGGTGATTTTTGACAAAAAAATGAACATACATTCAAAAAAATTATAGATGAAAGGTTTGAAGTAGTTCAAATTAAAAATAAATTATATGGTTAGATAGCTATCATAGAGGCCTATAATGCTATGTTACCTGATCTTATCGATACCCAACCACGAGGAATCTTGAAGGGGAGCACACAAGAAAAAATAATCATTTTTGGTATGTTTGCTGGAAAACACGTCTCAGACCTATTCATAAACTCCAAACCTTTGGGTTGGATGTCCAAGGAAAAATGAAGCCTTAGGCTTGGGTTTAAATAAGCTTTCAATAGCGCATGCGCCCTATAGCGCGCACACGCTATAGTGCGTACGTGCTATCTAAAACATAATTTATCAGTAGTGCGTGTGCGCTATAGTGCACACGCACTATTAAGACCTAAATTGCATAAGAGAACTAGGTTGGGGGGGGGGATAAGGGAATGGCCATGTGTGTGTGAGAGAGATAGAGAGAAAGTAGGGGATGGGAGAGGGGAGAGAGAAAGTGAGAAAGAGTAGGGGTGGCAAAGAGAGTATAGGATGGGAGAGAGAGTAGGGGTGGCAGAGAGAGTACAAGATGCGAGAGAGAGGAAGTGTGAGAGAGAGCAGGGGTGGAATAGAGAGAGTGCGGGATGGGGGAAAGAGATTGAAAGTAGGGGATGGGAGAGAGAGGAAGTGTGAGAGAAAGTACAGGTTGGGAGAGAGAGATTAAGAGTAGGGGATGGGGGAGAGAGAGAGTAGGCGATGGGAGATGGAGTGGGAGAGGAAGAGTGAGAGAGAGGAGGATGGGAGTGCATGTGTGTGAAAGAGAGAGAGTATGGAATGGGAGAGGGGGAGGACAAAGTAGCTCGAGAGAGAGTAGGGGATGGAAGAGAGAGTAGGTGATGGGAGAGGGAGTGGGAGAGGGAGAGAAAGGGGGGATAGAAATGTGTGTAAGAGAGAAAGAGAGAGAGAGTAGGGGATAGGAGAGAGTGTGAAAATGTAAGAGAGAGTAGAGAGAGGGAGGGAGAGAGAGAGAGAGAGAGAGAGAGAGAGAGAGAGAGAGAGAGTAGGCAGTGGGAGAGGGAGAGCGAGTGAGAAAAATTAGGGGATGGAAGAGGAGAGAGGGGGGATGGGTGTGTGTGTGTGTGAAAGAGAGAGAGAGAGAGTAGAGAATGAGAGAAGGGAGAGAGAGATAGAGAGAGTAGGCAATGGCAGAGGGATGGGAGAGAGAGGGAGAGAGTGAGAGAGAGAGATAGTAGGCGGTGGGAGAGGGAGTGGTAGGGAGAGAGAGGTGAAATGGAAGCGTGTAAGAGAGATAGAGTAGGGGACAGGAGAGAGTAGATAGTGGGACATGGACTGTGAGAGAGAGAGGGGGGGGAATGAGAATCTGTATTTATTTATAAGAGAGATAGAGTAAGGGATGGGAGAGAGTGTGAGAGTTTGAGAGAAAGTAGGAGGTGGCAGAGAGAGCTCGTACGAGATGGGGGCGAGAGAGAGAGAGAGAGAGAGAGAGAGAGAGAGAGAGAGAGAGAGAGAGAAGGGGATGGGAGAGAGTGAGAGAGAGAGAGTAGGGGATGGAAGAGAGAGAGTGAGAGTAGGGGATGGGAGAGAGAAAGTAGAGAGGGAGAGAGAGTACTTGAGAGAGAGAGAGATAGTAGGCGGTGCAAGAGGGAGTGGGAGAGGGAGAGAGAGGGGGGATGAGAGTGTGTGACAAATCTAGAGAGTAGGGAATGGGAGACGAGAGAGAGAGGGAGGATGGGAGTGTGCATGTAAGAGAGATAGAGTAGGGGATGGGAGAGAGTGTGAGAGTGTGAGAGAGAGTAGGTGGTGGCAAAGAGAGCTCGTATAGTATGGGAGAGAGAGAGAGAGTGAGATTACGAGATGGGAGAGCGTGAGAGAGAGTAGGGGATGGGAGAGAGAGAGTGATACTAAGGGATGGGAGAGAGAGAGAGTAGAGAGGAAGAAAGAGAACTTGAGAGAGAGAGATAGTAGGCGGTAGGAGAGGGAGTGGGAGAGGGAGAGGGAGAGAGATAGGGGGATGGGAGTGTGTGTGAAAAATGTAGAGAGTAGGGGATGGGAGAGAAGAAGAGTGGGGGGATAAGAGTGTGTGTATCTCTAAAAGAGAGAGAGTAGGGGATGGGAGAGAGTGTGAGAGTGTGAGAGTAGGGGGTGACAAAGAGAGAGTACGACGATGGGAGAGAGAAAGTAGGCGGTGGGAGAGGGAAAGAGAGAGGGGGGATGGGAGTGTGTGTGTGAGAGAGACAGAGTACGGGATGGGAGAGAGTGTGAGTGTGAGAGAGTAGGGGATGGGGGAGAGAAAGTAGGTGGTGGGAGAGGGAGAGAGAGAGGGGGAATGGGAGTGTGTGTGTGAGAGAGACAAAGTAGGGGATGGAAGAGAGTGTGAGTGTGAGAGAGTAGGGGATGGGAGAGGAGAGGGAGAGCAGGGGATGGGGGGGAGAAAGTAGGCTATGGGAGAGGGAGAGAGAGAGGCGGGATGGGAGTGTGTGTGTGAGAGAGATAGAGTAGGGGATGGAAGAGAGTGTGAGTGTGAGAGAGTAGGGGATGGGAGAGGAGAGAGAGAGCAGGGGATGGGGGAGAGAAAGTAGGTGGTGGGAGAGGGAGTGGGAGAGGGAGAGAGAGAGGGGGAATGGGTGTGTGTGTGTAAGAGAGACATAGTAGGGAATGGGAGAGAGTGTGAGAGTGAGTAGGTGGTGGTAGAGAGAGCTCGTACAAGATGGGAGAGAGAGAGAGTAGAGAGGGAGAGAGAGAACTTGAGAGAGAGAGATAGTAGGCAATAGGAGAGGGAGAGAGATAGGGGGAATGGGAATGTGTGTAAGAGAGACAAAGTAGGAGATGAGAGAGGAGAGAGAGAGTAGGTAGTAGGAGAGGGAGAGGAAGAGAGATAGGGGGATAAGAGTGTGTGAGAGAGATCTAAAGAGTTAGGGATGGGAGAGGAGAGAGGGTGAGAGAGGTAGAGAGAGTAGGTGGTGGGAGAGGGATAGTGAGAGAGAGTAAAGGATGGGAGACGAGAGAGAGAGTAGGAAGATAGAGAGGGAGAGGATGGGAGAGAGAGTAGGAAGGATATAGAGTAGGGAGGATGGGGAGTATGGAGGATGGGGAGTAGGGAGGATGGGGAGTGATGTGATTTTACATAGTGCATACACACTATAGTGTGTATGCACTTTATAGTGCATACGCGCTTTATAGTGCATACACACTATCTCAAATCACCTAAAAATGGTAAAAAACCAACCTTGGGGCCCATTTCATCCATTTCTTGCTTTTGGTTAGTTATGCACTCTGTTATTCTGACAAAAATCACGGGTTTCAACATAGCAAACACTATTTCAACACTTTGGGAAGTTAGCAAACACCAAATTCAATCATTGGATACGTGATTTGAAGACTTTTTGAATATTCCTTGTATAGAAAAGGCTAGTGCAATCCATTTTAAATATTGTTTGTCAATATATAGATACAAATTTGATTATAATTTGACACGTTATTTAATATATAATTAATTCATTGAAAATTGTATGTTTGAATGAAATGTTATTTCAGAATGGTTAGAAATTTGACAAGTCGTTTGATATATATTGTGTATTCATTCAAATAATTATAATATTTATATGTAATTTAATAATTTGTAATTTACACATTTTAAGTAATTCAGATGTTTGAATAATGTGACATGTAGAAATAATCATCATGCCAAGGAAGAAACCAAAGATTAAAACAAATGAAGATAGGGAGAGATTTGGCAATTAAAAGAGATAAAATGAAATTACTATGTGAACAAAGAAAATTACAAAGCAATAATGAAGAATTGACTTTTGAAGAGAATCAAGAACCACCAGTACAAAGAAACAAAGAGGAAGAATTAGAAAGACAAAGAGAATGAATGAGATTGTTACGCTCAAGAAGACAATTGATTTGTGAAGCTATACCATCCTCCAATGTTGGAGTCATATCGTCTGCTACACCATCTTCCAATGTTGGAGTACCATCTTCCAATGTTGAAGGCATATCTTCCTCTCATGTGGAAGAGACACTGATTTTTAGATCCGACGATATACACACTCCATCATGTCATGTTGAAAGCACAACATCAACACATCAAGTAGGTGATATTCCATCTTTTACATCTTATTACCAAGGCACATCATCTTCGGATCAAGGTACACAATACACTCAATCTTATATTGATGTTCAAAATGTTGAGAGAATTGAAGAGATTAGAACACCTTCTAGAATTCATTTTAGAAGACCAAATAATTTGATTGATATTGATACTATCATTTTGAAATCAATGCCTGACAAGATTAGCAAGCGTACTTGTCAAAGAAAAGTTAATAGTATGTGGAGATTATTTTTTGAAGAATTAAATATTACAGGTCAATGCCAATTATTTGTTGAAATGATGAAAAATCTAAAATTTAGGCCTATCATGAAGATTCTTGGGCTAAGAACGATGGACAATTCAAATGAAAGAAATATTGTAAAGAATCTAATGAGTGCTTATGACAAAGTGGGTTCTAAATCACACACCAAAGATAGTAATATCACAAGACGAGTACTCACATCGACAATAGTAAGTAGCCAAATGAAGAAATCTTGACTCATGAGAAAGACAAGAAAAACATCAAACATTGGTAGAGGTACCCTAAGGAGAGCCATGCTAAGGCGTGATAGATTAGAAGATCCAACAAAAAATGAGTTATGGACATTTAGCGGTAGACTACCGTGAAAGGATAAAGAAATTAGTGAAGCCTTGAAATCATTGATTGAAGATTTTTGGAAAAATAATACACTTGTTTCTCCTAATCAAAGAGATGTTCTAAGAAGGAGGATTGGTAGCCAAAATCATGAGCCACATGTGAAACATTTTTTGGACTCAACTCAGACAATTTTCTGCAAAATTTATTGGTATGTATCCTCAAATTCGAATAAGTCAAAGATTTTTTGAGATGGGTAAACCTTTTTATGTGAAGATAAATCACACATGCACAACTTGTTGTTGTAGGATACATATTGAATTTTCTAATCATTTTGATGTTTTTAGGCATATATGCGTAGTTTTGCATTCTCAGTTTGTTTTGCAGGATTGTGACATAAAAGAGCCACCAAGATCTTCAAGGGAATTCATATCCAACATTTTATGTGAAATAGGGGACAACCAACAATTTTACAAGACATCATGCTTGGATGGTACGTGCTTATTTTGTGGTTCTTTGCAACTTTTATCAACTTGTCAACATATGGATAGTACGCATGCAATTGGAAATCAAATAGTAGATCACGAAAAATTCAAGACAGTGACATATGCTCTAAAAGATGGGAAACATAGTAAAAGATGTGATCTAGTCATTGAAAAAATTCCAGTGTATGAGTTCATGAAGATTTTTCATGGAAAGATTATTTACGAGTATGCAAGGCATACCCATAGAGATCGATGGTTGGATTTGCAATTCAAGTTGTGCAAGGATACATTTCCATTGGATACCATTGTTTCGATTGTATATTTTGCAGAGAACTACACACTACAACCACTAAATGAGGTGCAAGTAAAGTATTATACATCTCAACAAGTTTCCATATTTGTTCACATAACATTCATGCATTCACCTACAAGTACAGAGGATGATAGGAATATTTTGAGGGAGTACCATTTTTACATCAGCGATGATCGATCACATTCTATGGAGTTCGTACATGGTTGTTTTCAACTATTTTATAGAGATTTGGCTAACAGGGGCATATCATATCGTCAACACATTATTTAGTTAGAAAATTGTGCATCTCAATTCAAGAATGCACGGATGTTCTATTGGTTGAGCAGGATGCACAGGTTGTGTAGAATTCAATATATGTGGAATTTCACAGAGGCTGGTCATGGTAAGGGAGAGCACGATGGTGCAGGCACATGCATTAAAAGAGCCTTGGCTCGTGAAGAACTAAAGTATAAAGATGGAGCAATATTGATAGATGCAAAATCCATCATCCAATGGTGTAACGCTACAATGGGTCTGGGTAAGGAAGGTGAGTCTACAGTTCATAACTTTTTTTGGTTGATAGATAATACTAACATTGCACTATATCAGGATTGTTGCACACTAACAAGATCTAGTGAGTTACACTCTTTTATAAGCTCTGATGCAGGTTCATGGAGTATCCACACACAAAAAATGGCATGCTATTGTCCATCATGTGCAGAGGAAAATTGGGATAATAGTGAGTCAACTGAATGGGTGGACAAATGAGATATACGGGTGTTGGACCCAATTGACACCTATCGTCCCCCACAAGCACTGGAAATGGTAGAGATGGATTCGTCTATTGACTTTGATCGCTTGTCAAATCTAGTGCAACCTGATTATATATATATATATATATATATATATATATATATATATATATATATCTTTGTAATTTCAATATGTAACTTTATAACTTTTGCCCAAGTATTTTCTGAATTAATGACCGCATTTTGTACATTTGTCACTACAGGCCATGTTTTTGCTATTATTGCACCTAAAGACAATGAAGAAGGGATAGATTATTATTTGTGTCATTGTGTTGAAGCCAAACAAAAATTGGATCACTCGATTATAGATGGTGAAGGTTTAGAGTACCATGTCAGTACGGTGGTTGTAATAGGCACATGGCTTAGACGATATCCTATGAAGAATCCTAACTTGTGGTTATTCGAGGATTGGCAAACAGAGAGGAAGATTCTTCATTATTCAAACCTTGTTGTCGCATCAAATGTCCACTTGATAAAATATGGTGGAAAACCACATAATAAGATTCTTTGGAAAGTTTGCGAGTCAGACCATGAGGCAATACTTGAGATATTAAAATATCGAGCAGATCCAGTTGGCTCATTAGATTGAATAGGGAGAGAGGGAGATAGATAAAAAGTGATCAATTGGATCCAAATACAATGTTACAACCTCTTCCCCAAGACTATCACATGACTAAGGTGGACCGTATTGTTATGATGTGTAAGTGATGAGATTTAGTTTTTATTTGTTTAGAATCTAGATACATTATTTGAATTTATATTAGATTCTTTAATAGGCCCCATTTTTTTAATCTTATCTTAGATTTTTTACTGTGCTAATTCTTCATTTGTAGGTCACCAAAGAAGAGGGCTAATAAAGTTGACGCACAAGTGATAAAGGGTGAGATGCCAAAATCATCTGCAAAATGGTATTATCAATTCACATCCTCAATATTTATTAGTGTTATTTGTTCAAGTACCATTGTATGCTAATCATCTTATGCCTGGAATTGCAAAGGATCACAATCATCAAAAAGTAAGAAGGAAAATAGGTCTCGATCTGATGATAATGAGGTAGTGACAGATATAGTTCTCTCTAAGGATTCCTATTTGTTGGACTTTGACTCATTATTATCATAAAGTTGGAATTTTGGAAAGGGTTAATAGTTGATTATAAATATTCATCCCATGTGTGTTAATCTTAGTGGATTAATCTTATCTTAGATTTTTTACTATGCTAATTCTTCATTTGCAGGTCACCAAAGAAGAGGGCTAATAAAGTTGACGCACAATTGATAAAGGGTGAGATGCCAAAATCATCTGTGAAACGGTATTATCAATTCACATCCTCAATATTTATTAGTGTGCTTTGTTCAAGTACCATTGTATGCTAATCATCTTATGCTTGGAATTGCAGAGGATCACAATCATCAAAAAGTAAGAAGGAAAATAGGTCTCAATCTGATGATAATGGGGCAGTGATAGATATAGTTCTCCCTAAGGATTCCAATTTGTTGGAATTTGACTCATTATTATCATGAAGTTGGTGTGTTGGAATGGGTTAATAGTTGATTATGTATATTCATCCCATGTGTGTTCCATGAGGTTAATACTATTGTAACATGATCAGTTTGTTCAAGTGTCATATTCAATGAGGTTGTTTGTACAACATAATGATTGAGTTGAAGTGATTTATGAAGTAATGGTTGTTTGTACACTATAGTTTTTAGCATAGACTTCCTAGGATAAATTTTTTACTATGCTTTGAATGACAAATAGAAATTTCAATCTGCATATAATATGATCCTCTAGCTTTGTTATAGCATGTGCATACATTATCCCTCAATATCAAACATGGAAGGCTATTATCTACTATATTTAGAATTGCTCTGGCAGTTCATACACATGTTAATAATAACTTATTTCCAAACCCAATTGAATTCAACCCGCAATATGGTTAAATTATGTCAATACTAAGGTTTGTAGCATTAATTGGTCACATTCCTAATATTGACACACAACTGAATTGGGACCAACAATTCCTCATAGGTTTACACCAGCAAACATATTTTAATGGAGATGTATATTAGAAGATTCAACACAATGGTGATGCATTTGGGTCATAGCTTTCATGAAGAGTTTGACATAGTTTAAAATAGTTATAAGTACATACTTGTGGGAAGTCACATTCTAATGACTTGAAACAGATTTACAATGCTCAGAACTTCCATTTGTTTAAAGTAGAGCACAATCATATAGAACTAGGTTCCAATCAATTCCTAGAGATGTCATTCAATTCAGGATAGTCACCTCATAGTCATCTATTTTTTAAGAAAATCATCACTACTTACATGTGATGCTCTATACGGCCTATTGTGTGGTGACCATTCCAAATATAAATTGGTCACCATTTCATATGAAACTAAACTATCATTGGAATCTAGATGAATTCTTGTCATTCACAACTTATCTTGACTCTTATATTGTGCTCTAAAAATTAATAGCTTTGGTTTCACTTTTTTTGTTTTCCCCTTATAAAAATCAACATTTATCCTTTAGTCTCTAAAATTAGTTAAACATAAGGATCTGAACCTCTATGTGCTCTAACTTCTTGATCATCTTCTTAATCTTCCTTTAACCTTGATCATTTAATTGACACTTAATTGATGTGTTCCCTACCCTTCCTATACACATCCATGTTCCTCTACCTAAACAAAATCTTCCTCCAACTCGATAGCCTCCTCTTTGATAAGAAAAAAAGGCTCATTACCCTTGTCATTTCTTCCTTGTCCTATTCCTATATTATTGGTTTTTCTTCCCTTTCCTCTGTTTGCATTTCCTCTACCACCTTCTTGTCTCTCTTTCTTCCTATTGACCATATCTTATGCACTTATAGCCAATTGGAAACCATCTCTAAGCATCTTAGGAAAAATCAAGGTAATCCCATTTTGCAAGTTTTATATGAGCCCATTAAGATACCTTGCAACATTTTCATCTTTATGCTCTAATCCATCTCTTATGCTCAACTCGTGAAATTCCTCTATGTAGGTCATCAAACCCATCTCCTTTTCTTTCAAGTTATTCCTTATCCTCTATTTTTGGATTGTATTATTTGATGGAAGAGGCATATCCTTCACCATTTGGTCATGTTTGTTCCACCCTTACAAAACCTGTTTTCCATTACACTACTCCACCATGTCAATGTTGTCCCTCTTAGCTATGTTTTTTATAGCTTTACCTTATTTTACTTCACTTATATCTCCATAATTATAATAGTTCTCTTGGGAATATATCAACCCCAAAACCTCTTCATTATCTATCTTGCCATGATAGATATGGAAATCAATTATTGTCTTTCTTCTACCACATTAAAATATCTTCAAAAACCTTATCATCCATCTTTCTTCAAGATCTAAGTCCCCTCCATCCTCTCCATGAGGATTCTCAAGTGCTTAAGCATCACTTTCTTGTTCTTCATGCACATCCCTCGTAGGAATCCTTTCCAAAGCTTCCAAGATTTCCAAGATGGTTGCATTTTACTTGCTTACTTGTCTCAGTTATCTTTACCTTATTGCATCTTAGTCTCTTTGTTTCCTCAACTCTCTATCCATTATTTTAGTAGCTTATATAAGCTCTTGTATCTCCTTCTATATATATTTTTTTGGAGGCATCTTCTCAATATAACAATCTACAACACAAGTAACTAATTTGGCACCCCTCAATAGATCTACTATATTTGATACCAATGATTTGAGGAGTCAAACTAGATCCCCAAGAAGTAATAAAAATTCAACAAATGACTTGTTTTAAGAATAGATTCAAACCATTAAACTAAATACCTACCCTTCTCCACAAGGGTCCCTCGAAATGTTCAAATTGGCTTACCAAATTTATTGGCTTGTCCCAACTCTTTCTAAGGTCTTAAAATATCTCAATTAGGTTGTTACAATAGTCTAAATGCATATCTTTAATAGGTTTATTCAAAACCCCTTACTTGGACATTATCTAGGCTTGATCTTAGTATCGCTATGAATCAGGTAATTCCTTATTTTCACCAATTTCTCGCAAACCCCATACAAGTAAATTATAGTTAAAAATAATTCTATTGGAGTATGAAAACATATAGCAATCTCATTTTTAGTTCCTTTGGACCAACTATTTGATCCAACACTATGGATTCAACAAAATAGGCCTAATTACCCTTCACTTACAAAGAAACTCTCAATATTTCTAACCCAAGGCCCTATATGGGCTATGGTAATATTATATCATGATCTAAAACAACATATTTTCACACCCATCTACCTAGCCATGAGAATTCAATAGGCTAACTACCAAACCCTCAGTCTTATGCCCTCAAAACTAGGGCTTTCTCAAAGTGCCTTCTCCAACCACTTCCAAATTCAAACAAAGGTTACTTCACCTTTCCTTGAACATACATGACATATTATAAAGGAAAATATCATCTACAAACCAAAAATTTCCATTTTGAAGAAAGAAAGCATTTCCCCTTTATCTCTAGTCATCTTAGTTGGTGCAGGAGCACCTAGGAAATATGCCAAGTTTCCTAAATCATTTTTGGTTTGTAGTGGTCTTGGCCAGACTACATGAATAATGGCTATGTGATAAAGCCCCAAGTGTGTGAGTTGTGTTTGTAAATAGGTTTTTTTTGTGTTTGAGTTCCCAAGTTGCTTCTATGTTGGCAAAATTGCTTAAATTGCTTGTTAGAGCCTAGAATGGTCAAACATTGACCAAGACCCCAGGAGGATGGGAAAGATAGAAAAAATGTTAAAATTTGTAATTACATGGAAATAGGTTCATTTAACCATGTTTGAGCTCATGGAGCCATTAAATGCACAATAGTGCAAAAGTTGCACTTGGCAACTTTGCAAGTTTGCAAAGTTGCTTGACAACATTAACAAAAAGTGCTAAAACTTTATAAGGGCTTCAAGAATCAGTTTGAAACCTACGAGATCTATTGATTCACATGGGTAAGAGGTATTTAAGACCAATCCAAGTCAGTTTGAGGGTTGGCACATGCTTTTGTACAAATTTTGACATTGGAATGAAGAGCAAACTAAGCATTTTGATGACAATTTTTTGATTTCACCCTTCATCCACACCTTTAATGGATTGATAGGGTTGCTGTTTTTATGTGGTTTGATAGTGTATGTAATTTAGATTCTTTGGTAAAGATTAGGAGTGTTTTTTGATCAGTTTCTTTACTAGTTTGAAAAATCTTTTTAAAGTTGCTAGTTCGCTGGTCTGTACAGAGCAATCAGCAAAGAAACCTCTATAACTTGAATTCCAATAGTGGAACCATGATGGATTTTTGGAATCAAGTAATAGACTATATAAAAAATGTAAATATGTATTTTGGTCTTGTTTTTCAGAGGTTTTTTTTTTTTTTTCCAAGAGGCCCTAGGGGAGTTTGCATACCCGGCTAGGCAATGAAATCAACAAATAAGTGTTTGAAAGGAGCATAGAATGGGGTGTTGGTGGTGCAAGGGCACCTTGAAACATAGGTCCGTCACCTTTTCTTTTTGTTTTCTTGTGCTCCAAGAGAGCTCTTTTAAATAATAATAAGGGTCATTGGACATGAGTGTGGTAGTTGGGGTGTAGGAAGTCAAAATGTCCTAGGTAGAGTGCAAAATGGCCTAAAAGGCAAGGTATACCTTACCATAGGATAACGGGTAGCTTAAGTGATGAGTAACTAAATTAGGAAAGGGTCTATAGCATGAAATTGCTAAGGGGTGACCTATTTGACAAGTTGGAAGTGTAAAAAGGCATGTAAGCAAGAAAAATTGCAAAAGTTGCTCTATTGCAATTTTGCAATTTTTGAAAAATATGCTATCCTTTGGTAGAAATTGGAGTTTTTTTCTTTAAAACATAAAGTGGCTGATACAAAAAATTAGGAGGGGAGGAAAAGAACTAGGAGGAAGTATAAATGAATTCCCAAACCCTAAAGTGAGGAAGAAGTTGTCATTTTGAAAAAAATAAGTCCTCCAACTCCAAAGTATTTCCAATACCAAACTAAAATTGATTTTCTAGAACAATCAAAACTGACAACACCAGAAGGCCAGATTACCATGCACCATGCACCTAGTACATACCAACTATTATAAAGACTCAAAACTGGCTATTTCAGTCTGCCAACTAGGCCTAGTTTAAGGGCATTTACAAAGCAACTCATAATCCCTTGACTTTTGGAACTCCGATGACCCAAAACAGTCTTAAGAGATGACTCAAATGCAAGGATTCTTTTATTTTTTTGGTCTCATGATCAACTTTACAATGGTTTTTACAAAACCCTCCTTTCTAGCCCCTTTACCCTAGGGCTTTCTAGAAATCTTACTTTGCAACGTCTCTAGAATCCAAAATGGTTCAAACACCTTCGCTTTGGTTATATTAGATGACTTCCAATGTAAAATGAAACTCTTGTTTAGAGAAAACACTAAATCCACCTTTGGAGCAATCAATTTCGACTACCCAAACTTGTCTCCCACATGTGGGAATGAGGTTTTAAACTCATTTAGACTCTTAAAACCAAATGAAACCTCCCTTTGGACCCTTTACATGACTTGATTAAGCCCATTTTAGCTTATATTGCCAATGTTGGCAATTTTACAAAATATTGCACTTTTAGTGCCTTTTACATCTTTTAGAGGCTTCGATAGCCTTATTACATTATTTAATACCTTTATAGGTCTTTTCTATCCACCCCTAACCTAGGATCAATCCTAATGCAGAGGATAGGGTGATGGACCCAAGTAACAACCCAAAATGAGCAAATTTGTAACAATGTGCCAAGTGACCCTTCTAGGTCCTGATGGGAAAATCCTACAAATAGTCAACTCTAAGATGTTTTTAGGCTTTAATAGGTTTTTTCTACCCTATCTAGCATGTTCCCATCAAAACCTTTCAGTTTCCATACCCTCCAAGCCAAAATGCATAATTCACCCAAATGTTGTCAATGCAAAAATTGCAAAGTTGCATTAGCAACTTTTGCAACAATTTAGCAACTTTTAGGAAATAACCATAAAAATATCTATATTCCTATATTCCTTTGAGGTTTTACTATTGCCGAACCTTTTTTAAGTCATAGAATTGGAATCAAGTGAAAAATGTAAAAATTGCACTTTTTGTGCAAAGTTGCATTGTTGGAAGTTGTAAAAGTTGCTCAAATTTGCAACTTAGTGGAAAAAAGGTCGTGGGATCGAACTGTCTGCTCCGTTAGTTTCGGGTGGCCGGGTAAACCCTATCCTCAACCTTATCCTGTCCGCTTCAGTGCTCAAATGTTCTCAGGCACGCCGAACTGGAACATCCCCAAGGGTCACTAAATGCCAGAGGGCTACGATCTTTGATAGGGCATATCTCAGAGTTTGAGTGAGGTATGGATGCAATTCTACTTCCTACAGGACCATGTTGTAGAGACCTACAATAACCTCTCTCACTTTTTGAATATCACATTCTTTTTTCATTTTACAACACCATCTTGGGTGATGCTAAAACTTGTAGTGTTGGCTAGTACAAAGTTGCCATATGCCAAATCTCTCTCACCCTTTTTCGTGGGATCGAACTATCTGCTTTGTTAGCTCCAAGTGGCCAGTAAACCCTATCCTCAACCTCATCATGTCCCCTTCAGCACTCGAACATTCTCAGACACGCCGAATCGGAATGTCCCCAAGGGTCACTAAATCCCACGTGGCTGCAATCTTTGATGGGGCATATCTTGGAGCTCGTGTGAGGTATAGATGCGATTCTAGTTCCTATAATACCATGTTGTAGAGACCTACAATAACCTCTCTCACTTTTTGGAGATCACATTCCATTTTCATTTTACAACACCATCTCAGGTGCTGAAACTTGTAGTGTTGGCTAGTACAAAGTTGCCAACTGCCAAATCTCTCTCACCTTTCGTCGTGGGATCAAACTGTTTGCTTTGTTAGCTCCAAGTGGCCAAGTAAACCCTATCCTAAACCTCATCTTATCCCCTTTAGCACTTGAACATTCTCGGGTATGCCAAACTGGAATGTCCCAAAGGGTCACTAAATCCCATAGGGCTGCGATCTTTGACGGGGCATATCTCGGAGCTCGTGTGAGGTATGGATGCAATTCAAGTTCCTATAGGACTGTGTTGTAGAGACCTAAAATAACCTCTCTCTCTTTTTGGATATCACATTCCATTTTCATTTTACAACGCCATCTCGGGTGATGCTGAAACTTGCAGTGTTGGCTAGTACAAAGTTGCCAACTGCCAAATCTCTCTCACCTTTCATCGTGGGATCGAACTGTCTACTCTGTTAGCTCCAGGTGGCTGGGTAAACCCTATCCTCAACCTCGTCCTATCCCCTTCAGTGCTCAAAAATTCTCGGGCATGCCGAACCGAAATGTCCCCAAGGGTCACTAAATTCCATAGGGCTGCAATCTTTGACGGGGCATATCTCGGAGCTCGTGTGAGGTATGGATGCAATTCTAGTTCCTACAAGATTATGTTATAGAGAACTACAATAACCTCTCTCTCTTTTTGGAGATCACATTCCATTTTCATTTTACAATGCCATCTCGGGTGATGCTGAAACTTGTAGTGTTGGCTAGTACAAAGTTGCCAACTGCCAAATCTCTCTCACCTTTCGTCGTGGGATCAAAACGTCTGCTCTATTAGCTCCGAGTGGCCAGGTAAACCCTATCCTCAACCTTTTCCTATCCAATTTAGTGCTCAAATGTTCTTGGGCACGCCGAACTGGAATGTCCCCAAGGGTTACTAAATGCCAGAGGGCTGCGATCTTTGAGGAGGCATATCTCAGAGCTCGTGCGAGGTATGGATGTGATTCTAGTTCCTACAAGACTATGTTGCAAAGACCTACAATAAACTCTCTCTCTCTTTTTGGATATCACATTCTATTTTCATTTTACAATGCCATCTCAGGTGATGCTGAAACTTGTAGTGTTGGCTAGTACAAAGTTGCCAACTGCCAAATCTCTCTCACCTTTCATCGTGGGATCGAACTGTCTGCTCCATTAGCTCCGAGTGGCTAGGTAAAGCCTATCCTCAACCTAATCATCTCCCCTTCGGTGCTTGAACATTCTTGGGCATGCCAAACCGAAATGTCCCCAAGGGTCACTAAATCTCACAAGGCTGTGATCTTTGACAGGGCATATCTCGGAGCTCGTGTGAGGTATGGATGCGATTCTAGTTCCTACAAGACCTTGTTGTAGAGACCTACACTAACCTCTCACTTTTTGAAGATCACATTCTGTTTTCATTTTACAACGCCATCTCAGGTGATGCTGAAACTTACAGTGTTGGCTAGTACAAAGTTGCCAATTGCCAAATCTTTCTCACCTTTCGTCGTGGGATCAAACTGTCTGCTCCATTAGCTCTGAGTGGCCAGGTAAACCCTATCCTCAACCTATTAAACAAATATTTGTAGACCACTATTAAGTCTATCTCTCTAATGAATTGTCAAATGTCTTTTGTTGCATGAAAATGATCACCAATTGAACCATTGATAATTACAAAAAATCTTGCACCCTCTAAAAAAGACATATTCCATTTACATCATTTCTTAACGAAACCAAATTTTATCATAACTTTGTGCAAGAAATTCCTTTGAAGCCTATCATAAGCTTTCATCATAGTCAAGTTAATGATACATGAGGGAAGAGAGTTTTTTTTAATGGAATGCAACACTTCATGAAAAAATAATGCACCATCCATAGTTTCTCTTCCAAAAATAAACCCCCTTCTATTTAGAAACAATCAAAGGGGGAATATACCTTCAATTTTCTCATCCCGAGATAGAATGCCATTGAAATCCCCAGGCATAATAAATTTATCATCTTCAATGCTGGGAATAGCCTAAGAATATGAATCCAAAAGTTCTGTCTTATCATCACATGTAGAAGTAGGGCCATATATATTGAGCACTGTGAATGACATACCAAAATTAGTAACAACTACTTGCCACTAGTTAGGAAAAGACTGAATATATAGTAGTGCAAGATTTATGGTTCCAAAGAATACATGAACCACCCGAAGCACCTGCAACATGAACATGAAATGAGTTCCACTTAGTCAACTTTGCAATTATAGAAGAATATGATTATTGAGACAATTTGGTTTTTTGAAGCAAAATTACATCAGCACCACCCGCATCAAGTTAGTTTAGAGAGTAGATCTTTTGTCTGACATTTCACGAAAGGTCCCTCATTCTTCTAAGGAGTGCCTTTTGCACTCCTTTTCCTTTTGCTATCTATCAAATTTTTATCCAGAGTAGCTTGAATACCAAGGTCAATTTTCTCCTTAATCTTTTAAGCATTAGGTATGCTTTGTTGTCTCTTACAAGTAGACACTTGAATTGAATCAGGCATGGGATTTTGATGTGGAGAATAGCTTTGCAAAGGATCAAAATTCTTCTTAGAGTCCTTATTCGCAAAATATGACTTACTATTATGCACACCCAAGTCAGAATTAATTAAATCCTTATAGAAATTATCAACTATTATAGGACTGTAATGAATAAAAGGAAACATTATTGGGGTCACATGGATTAGTAACTATCACTATTCCCTTAAATAATAATGAACACTGTTGTATACGCATAGCCAAAACTAAACAAAATTGTTGTTATAAGGACACTAGCTAAATAGCCTAATATTTGCACAAAAAAAAGTTGGTAAAGTCAGACAGACCTTTAATTGATGAGAAAAATAAGAAATCTAAGGAGGAGATGGCTTTAGTGCAACCAATTATATCACCAAGTACAAGATCAATCACATTACAAGACAAGAAAAAGATGAAAAAGAGTAGAAGAGATCAAGTAATATTAGATGAAGCTATCATACTTTCAATCTATGATCATAAAAAATTGGATTCTAATGGTATGATAAATTATGGAGAATTGTGAAGGGGAAAGATGAAAAAGAGAAAGATAGGAAGTGAAGTACAAACAAGTATTATAAGATGTAAAGGACATCTTATTACAAATTGTTCTAGATGCACTAGCCAATGACAAACCTCCAATGATTGATCAATTAAGTTTACTTGTAAAATAGGTAAATGCACCTAATGTTGATGTTAATGAAAATTTGATACAATTAGAAGAGAAAAGAATAGAGAAGAAGATTATGGAGAAACTAAATGAATCCATTACTGCTCAACAAGTTGAACTTGGTGGTATTACAACCGAGCTAGAAAATATTCTTAAGGAGATAATCCATCTACTCCAATATTTATGTGATGTACTACATTTGACACAATATATTTTAAAGAAAGTTAAAAAATATTGATGAGGATTTAAAGAATAGTGTTTCTAAGTTAATTGAGGTACCTTAGTTAATCCAGGTTGATTTAAGTAAAGACATGGACAAGATGAGAAGACAAAGTCTTGAATTTCAAACACTCTTGATACCTTACTTGGAACTCATACAAAAGAATGTTAATAAGGTTAGATAACTTATTCTTACTCCTGAAATGTCTATTGTTTAACATGTGATTGAACTTTTAATGGAGATACATCCACAACACTTGGCATTGGATGGCCACTTGGTAAATATTAAGTCTATCTCTCTAATATTTGTAGACCACTATTTTTTTGGATAGAGTAATTTCAAACTACTAATTTCTTTAATGGAGTTCCTAATAAATCTCAAGGTTCTCATTTAGGTGACCAATTTCTAGGAGGTCCACGAATATTGCCTGATAAAGTCTATTGCCAATCAATATTGTATCAAAAATTAAAACTAATTAGGTATTGAATTAAACTTGATAAACAAATGATAGAGAAGGAAAACTTTAAACATGAACAAGATCATAAATCATATGATGATGACATATTGCAAATGATTAACTTATGCTTAAACAATGATAAAGTTTATTGTTAATCAATATTCTATCAAAGTTTTGAATAGATTAGGCATTGAATTTAATTTCATACATGCACATATCTAATTTAATGCCATACACGAACATATCTAATTTAATGTCATACATGAACAAACATGAACAAACATGAACAAACATGAACAAACATGAAAAAACATATCATATATTAACCAATAATGTCATAAGTTGAATAATGTCATACATCAAATAAATGTCATACATCAAATATAGAATGTCATATATATCAAATGTGTATCGAATATGTCCATTGATGCCTATATATGCACATGTATAGATCAACTACATCTTTTCCTTCCCACAAGGGGAAGGAAATAAGTCTCTCGATGTCCTTTGCCATCATGTGGAGGGAGACAGTGGAGATGATGGGTCCCTCCTGACATGCTCACTCGACCTCTTGTTGAGGCTCTTCTCCAGCTCCAACTGATACAAAGAAAGTAGATATGAATTAATATTTATTATACGTTGAAATCAAATATATGTATGCACAAAATCAATTATTTTCTTACCGCCAACAAATAGTCACTCTGTAAGTTCACCTCACATGCTTGTGGATGATCAGGCATGATGAGACCCTACAACAATTCAATAAATATAATTGCTTATAAATACACATATCACCAAAAAAAATATTGTACCCAAGTAAGTATCACCAAAGTCATCTTATACCCACCAATTCCAACCCAAGTTTTGATTGTGGGTCCAAGATATTTAGAGCACGTGAAATTTGATCTAACAACTTATTTTTGGGTTTAGAGAGAAAATACATGTCATAAATGGTAAGATAAGGTCCAATAAATGAAAGGAATTATTTGATTGAAGTTGAAATAGAGAAGCACACTTATAGATAAGGGTAACCTTGAGTTATTAAAAAAAATGAATCAATATAGGACTTAAATAATAATTTGAAGATCCAATGAGTGTTAGGAGAGTGTGAAATCAATGTAGGAACCCATAATGTATATTAAAATGGGGCTAAAATTAATACCAAATAAGTGTTCTTACTTTTCCAAATGATACATGTAGTCCCCACTTTATTGGAAGCATGTGTCCACCTCATGTACACAATAAAGTAGAAGAAAAAAGAGAAAGAGGTAAAGATTTTGGGAAAACTACAAGGAGATTAAATATCACCAAGCTAAAGGACAAAAGCTCCCAAACCAAGAATATTAACTATTACATTCATTTGCAAGGATACATAAAAGAACAACAAAATCCTAAAGCTTAATAAGATTCCAAGTCAACTAGTTGAAGATACATCACTCAAGAAAATGTGTCAATCTCAAGCATCGTGTTGAAAAAGCTATAGAAAAAGCTCAAGTGGTCACTTGAGAAAAGAAAGAGAAAAAATAAAAGATAAGAAAATACTCAATGATTTATCCCACTAGCATAGCTATAATAGTATGAAAAGAAGAGAGAAGGGCCATGAATCCAAAAGTCTAGTAAGTTATCTTATCCAAGTTTATTTTGTATGAGAGGAGGAGGAGGATGAGAATGAAAGAATGTAGAATTTTGTTATACTAGTTCCATTCATCCCAAAGAAATAGTGAAGGAGAGTTGATGGTGTTGATTCCAAAAACTATAGTTTCTTTGAATCCTAAGGATATGCCTAGTTCTATTATCAAGTTCAACATTTGACTTTGGCCTATGAATAATATTAATTTAAAACACAAATTCTCCTGCACTTATGACTCTAGTAGACCAAGGTGAGTATATCTAATCACCAATTATATCTTTAAACTTGACTATTATTTATAGAAAACATATAACTTCCATCTTGTAGGTCCTAATCCTAGTTGTAATAACCTTGGAATACAACTAATCTTCTATTCCTATCTTTACTTTTAATTTCATTATCTCCTACTCTTAGTCCTCATACCTTTATTTGATTTTCCTACTTCTTCTCTACTTCTAACTTCAATATGTGCTCCTAGTTCTTCTTTATCTAATTCTTTCATTGCCACTTCTACCTTCACTCCTAGTTTTTGAATTAAAAGTAGCCAAAACTAGGGGGCTGACCCTTTAACAACAAACTAACCTACTATTAGCAGATAACCATTAAACAAAACTACCCCTTACCACTTAGTAAAACAAAAACAAGGTTTCGATCCATAATTAAAAAAGTATCGGTAGGCCTAACATACATACTGCTTGTGTAAAAACCATAAAAGCTATAGTAATATATAAACAAAGGTTAAAATTAGAAATTTTGAGATTAACTATTATAAACAACAACTAAAATGAAGAAAATTCTTTCATACCTCTGTTAGTGGTTGTGAGCTAGCCACAACTGCGGCCACTCCACTATCAACAGACTGTCGCAAATGAGGAGGTGTGTCCGACATCACGAGCTGCATGTTATACAATACACATTACATCTAACATGAAATATAAAATAAATATAATCAAATGAATTAAATTAACTTGAAACAACTATACCTGTGTGAAGCTCGTATGATGTCTATGCTCTGAGTCTGTGGTAAAGGTTGAGGGTCCTGTGGAGAACTGATGCACATGCATAATTTTTTTTGTCAATTCTTAATATGATTACTTAATAATTATATGTATTAATTAAAATGATTAAATTTATACATACCTTAGGACTCGTGGAAGGGACAAAAAATCAGCCTAGAGGATCGCTGCTAGGCCCAACAACATTTTGACCCTAAATTTTGAACAATGTCAATAGATGTTAATTAATTAATCATTCACTATACATATGAAATGTGATCAAATCAGTAAATTATAATTTTAATTTACCTGTGTGTCAATGCCAAATGTGTCATTCAAGAACTGATCAGTGACAAGCCCATCATCTGCACCATCTCCAACATGAGTGCTAAATGTGCATAGGGATCTGCACGAAGTGCACATGTGACCACGATGCACATAAGTTTCACTCTCAACTAATGGGCTCGTGGAATGGATGAGGGTCTACGTCAAAGCATTAATGGTCCCTAGAGTGCTGGCCTCTACATTTTCCTTCACAAATGAAGGAATAGTCACATGCTCGCATTGTGGCTTGACCATAGGTGCCCTAACTACATTAGGGTCATGACGTGCTCCCAACCTCTCAAATGATAACCCCCCACCTCTACCCTGGGAGTCTAATATATTAAAATAATTGGGGATCTCCCCAAGGACAAACTCACAATATAATTTCTTCAAAAAATACATGGGGACCTCATGATTGTTGCAAGGAGGGGCATCAAAAACCATCCACCATCTATCCCAAAAATTATTTCTAATAGCATCATGTATGCACCAATGGATGGAGAATCATTTAGTACCCTCTCTAACAATATTTTGCTTAACGAGTTTTCTAAATAATACACATATACTACCTTTTGGTATTTCTTTTTTTTAAAAATCTTCATATGACAATTTATTTGCATAAAATATTTTTTGTTCATCCCTCTTAACCCGCCAAATATCTAATTGACCACTAACTGAGGCTATCTGGGTGTTAGTGGATTCGAGGGATGATGCCAATTGAGCCCTCATTGGATTGGTTTGTCCAGATTCTTTCAACCGAGCAATGAGTCTTTCTAATTCAATTTTGCCTCTCACTATTTCATTTATTATATTTTCTTGTGTGGCTGGCAGAGGTCTTGCAATTGGTTCGGGTTGTGGAATTTGTTGTTCTTCTTGAGGAGGGTTTTGGTTTTGAGGTTCTTGAGGGTTTTGATGTTTTTGTGGATTTTTTGGTTGATTATGGACATTTCCTAATAAAAAATCAATTGAAATCCAAATAAATAAACAAATCCAAATGAAATTTGTAAAAACCCTACAAAAAAATATAAAAAACCTACAAAACAATATGAAAAACATATCAAACAATGCAAAGTTAGGTTTATATCACTTACGACATCGTCATGGGTGTGATTGTGGTCTTGGATTTTGTCGATGAGGAGGCATTTTGGCAAATGGTGGTGAAAATGTTAAGTTTTCAACTCGCATACGTGCTTCTCACTATATGAGTAGAACAAAATACTGATGAAAATGACGGGTTGCGGGTCTGCAACCCATCATATATACTTTTTATGTTTTGGTAATAGTGCGCACGCGCTATGGCTTGGGTTACCCAAGCCATAACGTGTGCGTGCTATAGTGCGCACACGCTATTTAAAATAGAAAAAAAAAAAACTACTTGTCACCTTTTTGGCACCACAACTCAGTGCATATGCCCATACATTAAAAAGATAAGTTAGAGATTTTTCCTCGTCCATGCCTTGTGTGCTTGTATAGACCAAGGATGAGATGGAGATGATACCTTGAGAGACATCACTAGTTTCCTCATCTTCACAAGAGGGTATCCTAGTTCCGCATAGAGTCACTAGGGGGCTGGGGTCTTGAGAGACTGCCAGGGTAACCTTAGAGTTGGCTCATGTGATGACACTCTATAGTATGTATCCTGAGTCTCCTTCATAATTTTTTAATATTTGCTTCTAGTGGTGTAATTGTTGGATATTACTTTTGATTGTGTATTTATTGTGAGTTGTTACTCATTGATTGGATGCCATTTATTGTTGATAATTGGCTTTTATTAATGAATGATCAATTAATCATTGGTGGTGTTTTCTATTGTTGGAGTTAGTGATTGGTAGTTTATTTTTATTGATGATAGTTGTTATTTGTTGGTCATTGTGCTTGTGACACTTGACATTGAGTTTGAGGTGGTTGTATTTTTTTGGTCTTGGTATTTCTATGTTGACTTGGTATGTGGTGTTGGTATTGGAATGAGTGTCCTTTTGATTATGATTATCTCTTCTTCTTGAGTAGTTTGTCTTATCCTTGAGGTAGTTTTGGCTATTAGGATTCCTTACCTAGGATTATTTTATGATTTGATTATCTATGTGTGGATTGTATGTTATCTCTCCTACATAGTGGGAGTGGGAGCCTAATTAGGTGACCGTATGATCGGGAGGTAGTATATTCTTACCATTTGGGTTCCCCTTAGATTGAAAAATGTTGTATGCTCCTTGATATAGTGGTACCATTATCATTCTTCCTCTTATCTTGATGACTTATATTCATTTGATGTATCTATATATCGTGTGTTTTGAGATCCTATGGGATATTGTATTGTATATTGATGTACTTGTATCTATTTTTACATACCCTGTGACATGTGCAATGGATGTTATTCATTAGACGTGCTTTCATATTATTAGTTGTACTTGTGTATTTGCTTATATGACTATGTATGTGTTTATTCATTTTATAATTATGGACATTGTAATTGAGACTTAAACTTATTAATAAAACTTTCTTAAATGTGACTAACGTGAAGGAACCCTCGAGGAATTGAAATTGTATTTGTAATTCATTACGCGTTCTTGATGTGCATGTATATATTGCTTCTGCATTACTATTACTTTGATGTTGTTTAAACTTCAAAAAAAAAAAGTTTAGTAAACTTTGTAATATATTAGGTTTATTTCTTTTGGGTTCCCAAGTGGGGCATTACACTGAGAGCCATTAGAAGCTCTAAAAATAGAAGCTTAACCCTCTCTGGGTGTTTTTGGGAGTTGAATTGCCATCAGAATGCATTTTTGGTGCATGGGATGCTCTAAATTAGGAACTGACAGTTAACTGTCGACGCACTATTATTTCTTCATAATTGTCGACGCACCTCTATGAAAAGTGCACCTTGCACACCTTGTGCACCTTCATGATAGGTTAAAAAATACAAAATTTCCCCAAGTGTCAAAAGTGAATTTCTAGCTTCTGGGTTTTCTTCCCCTTTATACCATAGTGATGTTTGGATGCTTATTTTTGAATTTCTCTATAATCTTTGTCACTTGGGTAGCATCTAGAAAATTCAAAGGTTCATACTTATCCTTTAATACTAGTTGATAATTACTAACTTCTGTATGTGTTGCTACAAAATCCTCAAGTTTAGTGTCCAACTCCAATAGTACCTCTTCAATCCTAAATGCTTGTTTGATATATTCATCTAGAAAAGCATCTTGAAAGGTTTTTTTTGAACTTTTGGACTATTGATTGCATTGAAAAGAGTTTGGCTTTGG
The DNA here is from genome assembly GCA_028749045.1 of Cupressus sempervirens. Classification (NCBI taxonomy): domain Eukaryota; kingdom Viridiplantae; phylum Streptophyta; class Pinopsida; order Cupressales; family Cupressaceae; genus Cupressus; species Cupressus sempervirens. Next base: position 536,411,307 of record CM053793.1, read on the forward strand.
ACTCATCTTCAAAAATGTCAAGGTAGGCATCACTATAATACTTCTCTGCCTCCAAAATCTGCTCTTGAGTTTGATCTTTCAATTTATGTATCCCCTCATGTAATGTCTCCATTACTTTATTGCTGGCAACTATCTTCTCGATCCAATCCTCTAATTTATCAAGCTCTTCTACCGAGTACACCTCCATGAGCATACGATACCTCTGACCTTTTATTTATTGAAGTGCTTGAAGGTCTTTTCCACAGGTATGTACCTCGTCCATTAGCCCAAAATCCTAGTTCAATATAGATACCAGTTTATCCACACTAGACTCAATATGGTGCAACAAGTTCAAATTAGCTTATATAATCTGTACACCTTTATCTTCAAAATTGTTATGCCATTTTTGACTTGCACCCAAAAATGAATCTATTTGTACACTCCCCTTTTCTCTCCTCTCTAATGCTACATCAATAAAAATATTTGGATTATCCAGGTCTATAGGGCCCACTACTCCATGTATATAGCCTCTCATAAGATCATTTTGTTTCTTCAGTATCACCAATTCTAACTCATTCCTATAGACACTTAAATCTTATTACACTAATAGGTAGTCGTATTTAGTCATCTCCTAGAACATTATTGATTAAATATTTATTATTTAATTAATTAGTCATCATCTCCTAGTTAGTTAATTAATTAATTAAATTAGCTATAGTCCAATTGATAAAATCAAATGATAACCCATAATCAATTTATCAATTAAATCCCCGTTCCTTTATTAAATTAAATAAATCCCCAAATCTATTTAATTTAATCCCACATTCCTTATTTATTAAATAAATCATTTAATAAATTATCCAAACCCCTAAAACATCCCTAAACCCTATCTTAGCCCTAATCCAACCCATTTACCCATACTAACCTCACATATCCTCCTAACTAACCCATCCCATCAAAGCTAAGCCACTTGCCCCCTAACCCCCTTTCTAAGCTAAGTCTAATCCCCCTCCTAAACCTGTGCACAACTTTAACTAAGGGTTAGGACTTGCTAACCCAAGACAAAGTCAACAAGTCTCCCTTATCCTCTTCCATCCCTATCTAAATGCCTCTTAGATCCATCTTACACACTCATCCTCCCTCATTACTCCTCTTGACCCTCCCTTTTAACCACCCAATCTCCTTGTAACACTTTTCACAAGGCTAGAGCTATGAACAAGCACAATCCATGTGCTTCCCTTTAAAATCATCTTAGCCCTCCCTCACCATTGTTCCATCCTTGCATCTCGACCTTCCATCTCACTACTCCTTGGCCTATAAATAAAGCCCTTTCCTCTCACAATACATCATCAATTTTTATGCAAACTTATAATGCCCTACTGACCACTACATCACAACCATTTTATATTATCACCATGCTGAAATACATCCACACCTCCATTGTTGAAACTCTCACCCATCTACACACTTAGTAAAAATACCTACCCATTGGAATCTTGAGCACACTGTGAGCATACATCCGCTATTCATCAGGGACATATCTACGTCATCATAGGTTACACCCAAGGAGCTTAGCATTCTTGGTTTGCCTTCCTTTTGGTGATAACCTCATCCTATCATAAGTGTTAACTACTTTAGTTTTGTATATGCTTTTATTAGTATTAGTATTCAATATTACACTACTAGATTATGTGATACATTTTGGCACTCCCACTAGGACCCCACATTTGGGTCATTCTAATCATGTTTTTGCACTTATTTTTTTTAAGTAACCAAACTAACATATTGCGAGCTTGTTTCTGTATGTAGTTGGTTTGTTAATATTGTTTTCAAGTACCAAAATCCCTAACTAGGGAGCGTGCTCTTGGCCATTCAATCAAATTCCTGTTAAAACACCTTGCAAACACATTGTATTCATGATCCCACAATCATGAAATCGTGATCTTGCAGTCATGAAATCATAATCTTTTACTGGCAGGAATGAGAATTCACAAGGACGGGATCACGATTTGTTCTAAACCCCATCATCACGTGATGGTAAAAACCCTCCCAATCATTCTTGCTGACCAATCCTCCCACAAGAATGTGAGTTTTACTCACAAGAAGCCTTCCATAAACTTGCGGGATTGTTGTTTCGCAGGATTGCTATTTCACAGAATCTTATCATAAGTATATATTTCTCCCGTGGCTTGATTTTTCTCTATTTTCACTAGTCTTTGTACCACAATCCCATGCTATTTGAGTTTATTCTCATACAGTGGGATCATTGTTTGACTCATAGGATCACTTTTTTTTAAATAAATAAATCAAATTTTGACTTTTGGTGGTTATGTAGGATAGGGGTTATTCTAAGCATTTTTACGCCTATAAAAAACAACATAAAAAGTTAATTTATTTTTCCCATAGTCAAGCTTCCATTTTGAATTTTTTTTTGGTGACTAATCACATTGATTTTTTTTGTAGCATTGTAGATTGGAACATCTTAAAAACCTGACCATGTTTTTTGCAAGTTTTTCTTAGAATGAACTTGAATGTTTAAATACTTTTCATTGAATGAATGTTGCTAAAATCAATCTTGAGTGCCATGGACTAAAGTCAAGCTTTTCATTAGAATGCATGATTAAAACCACAAACACAATCTCGCATGCCAAGGATCTAATAATCATTGCTGTCCCTTACACTTCAACTTTGGGGCTTAAAAACAAATCATTGAATCTTGAATGCATAAATAAATTGACTCGTTAACTCATTCCTTATCAAAATTTTCATGATGAAGATGCTCACATTTCTTATGTTGATGAACTCTCGATTTTCATTATGTTGATGACGATGTCAAGTTGGAAAGAACATTGTATGCCATAAACACACATGTATTCAATTGTAGATTACAAAATCTAAATCATCAATTATAAAAGGACAAGTGTGTTTTGAACCCAAGATCACTTACGTGGTCTTTTTTTACACTTTTTAGGAGGCTTTCTTGGGGATTTCATCACCCCTTGGGACGACCTCAACTCTAGGGTTCTGGTGGAGTATATATATGGGGAGGTGAATCGAAAGACACCTCTTTTGGAAGCATAATCTTGTCACTCTCAGGTAAGCCCCAAAGAAATTTATACCTTTGGAAACTAAAGGTGGAGATTTGGGTTACCGTCTCCTCCCAGCTGTGTGGCATTATTTTCTTTCATCTATAGATTTGGGCCTCATGTACCTTACGTATACTAAGGACACCCCTAGTTGAGCTTGTATATCCTAGTAAAGCTTTAGGGTTGTTGATGTATTTGACATGTTTGAGTGTTCCAAAACTCTCCCCACATTTTAGAAAAATTCAAGTCCTTTTGCTAAATAGATCACTCATATGTCCTTTAAGATGGTTGTTAGCAAGTCCATTTGCAACAACCCTAAGTCTAGTTTTCTCCACTTTATCCATTGGTAAATAATTCAACCCAAATGAAAGGCATACTTAGCATAGTCAATGCCTCATCATAGATTCATCCAAACTTCCAAAAATGTTGTCATCCTAATCACATCCTTTCTTATGTCACTCTAGTCTTCCATCAAGTATTCCTTATCCTAGGCTAGCTCTGTCTTCTTAGTCATTCCCCACCCCATTTCCATATCCTCTAGAGTAAGTATTTCCTTTTGTCACAAGCCTAATCCACATCCAAATCCTAATATGCATTTTTGTATTCATCTGTATTCATCCTTCATCCCCAAAACAACATGTCACAATCCTATTATGATGAGTTTGGTCACCCCACCTTTTCTCCCACTCCATCCTATTCCAATGATGATGACGATCTTGTCAACTACGATGGGTATTGAAAGCCTCAGAGATATTGCTCTCAACATCCTCCAAAATTGAAACATTCCTCCCAACTACTCCATCATTCCTCCACGAATACCCACTAGTACTGCTTACCATGCCTTTCACAAGGGAAATCCATTATTATCCTCATTCTTATCTCCTTCCTATATTGTGCCCACATATTCCTCTTATACATCAGTTATATCTCCATCTTCCTCCACCTTCATATCCCAGTCTCCACCCTTCCAGAACAATGCTAGTAGCTACATCCCTAGTCCAAGCCCATCATCTCAATATCTTCCAAACCCCTTTCCAAATCCTCCAAATAATCCTATTTATACAATACATCACTCTAATCCCCTTACTCTTCTCAGTCCAACACACACATCTTCAAGGAATTTTACAAGGAAACCCAAAGAAAATCCATCTCCCACACCCATCATTCCTCTTACATCATCCTATCGCTATCATCCCTATTTCCTCCACCCCACTTATCAAACCCCTCCCATATCCTACCTCCTGTCCATCGAATCCCTCTAAATCCCATCCACATATCCTCCTCTTAACATTAACCAAATCCCATCTAATGAACCTAATGAGTACCTCCTGTTGGGACTCAAAATCGAAGCCCTGATTTTGAGTACCATTGAAAAATTAAGCCCTATAAATGTTTTTTAATGCATATGTACCCAGCTATACTTTTGAGCCCCAAGAGGTGTTTAATGTTTCTAACACCTTGCATTCATTATGTGTACTCATCCCATGATGATAAATTTCCATTTTGTTTAGTCCCATTTAGAGCAATTGTCAAATATGAATTTTTGCTTAAGTGTCAAACAACGACATGAGCCTATGTTTGCAATTGAATATCTTGCACCCAATAATGTTTCATGACTCACCACTTTGGGAGTATTTAGTGTCCATACCAGAGAGCCTATGTTTCAGATTTTGAGTCATTTTGAATCTGTTTGACTAGGTTTTGAATCCCTCAAAGTTGGTCTTTTATTGATGTCATGCTGATGTGAATTGTTCTCAATTCTGGGAAGCCCTATTTGACTTGTTATAACTTTGACCCAGTTGACCAAAATGCTAAAATTATTTTTGCGCTGCATTTTAGAGGTCAGAGACTTGTTAAGTTCCATCTGATCAATTTTCAAACATGATTCCAAATGCAATTTCTAACTTTTTATTGGTGTCAAATGGAGTAGATTGATTAGTACCCTTGCTCGTGATGTTTGAATTTAAAATCCATGATAGGTGAGATTGAATGGATTGTACCACTATGTTCTCCTTTGGAAATACTTCAAGTGTGCCAATTTTCAAGTCTTGATGAATCCATCTGCAAACTTTCCTCGGTCAATTCCATTTGCAAAAAATGCTTTTTTGTCAGTGTTTCTAAGATACAAATTTTGATTAGCCTACTTTGACCGCTCGCCATTTGTGCCTAGTTATTCATCATGAGCCCTAATCATAGATTCATGTTGTCTAGTTTTCAAAGCTAAATCCGAACGTGTTTTATGGTTTCTTGATATGTTTTCTTGTAGGCAATTCTGAAAGAGCAACTTTGGTGGTCAATATCTTTTGACTAAGAATTCGTCATGAGACGAGATTCAACATGGTGCAAGTTTGTAGAACAAAGAATCAACATATTTGATTTTAGAGCCTGATTAAGTGTTAGTGTTAATTTTTAATGCCAGTCAAAGGACCTCCTAGCATAAAGTTGGCAAGTTGCAGAAAGATGTCAAATGAGTTTTAAATTTGATTGCCCATGGTCAAATTTGCTTTGAATCAGTATCAGATGGTTGAGTGGATCAGTTTGATAAATCAAGTGTTTGAAAATGATTTTTTATTTAGCCAGACCCACTTTGGGTCCCAGCTAATTCCGTCTAACTGAAGAGATAGTCAGTGGCAAAGTTCATTGCCTTGTTGAGTATGTTCCAATTGATGTTTTTAAGGCCACATATTCAATTAAAGAATTGTGTTGATCAGAATCTAAGAAGGACTTAAATGCTATTGGAATGTTATCTTTTGAACTTGTTTCCTTTTCAAATGAATCTAGAGTATGAGGCATTGATCACTATGTATTAACATCTAAAAATGAATGGTCGTCGGGACATATAAGTGAACTTTTGACCCCAAGGAAGTTAAGAAAATGGAGATTATATTGCATAGAAATAACTCCATTCCTTGTTCTAGAATTAGAAAGCACACAAATAAAGGATGGTTGTAGGTATTTGAAGACCTTGCGAACCTGGTGAAAGCTCTCCAAAGTGTAGTCTTATTTCTCGATTCTTTTTAATTGAGGAGGCAGGGATATTACATCTTAGTGAGTTGTTTGAAATGTCCAACCATTTAAGCCATGAGGGTCCAATGATGCAATGGAATTTTTTTTTGAAGATAATGGTTTCAAAAGAGTGCCAATACTTGCATCAACCTTAAAACTACAAGGCATTATTTAGCCGAGTTTGGATATTACTCTAGAAATCAGTCATGGTGTGATGAAAATGGTTGAACATCAGAATGAATTAAAAGAAGAGACTAAACTCACTTTAGACACCTTAAGAAGTTATTAAGATTTTCCACTTGACAAAGCACTTGCTATTTTAGCCATTGAGGAAAAAAATAGGAATTTGGTAAGGCCATGGCCAAATGCCTCTCTAAAAACCAAATTTTAACCCTGATTGGAAACCACTTCTACTGAGCAACTTCGTGTCCATCTAGTTGTCCTAAAATCTATTCAATTGAGGGTCATGTTTTCTTGATTTTTTTTCATTGATATGCTTACATAGGAGTCCTCTTGCCCAGGAGCATGGAGGAAAAATTCCATCAATTACAACAACATCAACAAGAACAGTTGCAAAGACAAGAGGAGCAAGAAAATATACCATCAAAGAAAGGAGCTGATCAGATTCATCACCTAATTGGGTTGCATCACTCACAGAATACAAGACCATAGTGGCATGGAGGAACTTGTAGTATAAAGCAGAGGAGGCATCTTTTATATGAGGCACAATCTAGAATGAGCCACTGATTGAAAATGGACAAAGGAGGTGGCCTCAAAGGTATTCAGAGAAGGAGTTTGTTGAAGTAGTTTCAGACAATGAAGCAAACTTTAATGGCATGAACAAAGTGTGCATGGAGGAGGAAAATGCAAAGAGGATGTGTATATAAGAGGTAGCCCATGCGGGCCTTAAGAAAGGTGGAAGAGGCCTTATCAATTAAGATTTCCTATCATCACCCATAGGAAGAAAACACATAAAGAAGCTATAGGGGAGCCTTTTGGAGGCTTAGTGGAGTTAAAGGAAGCAGCTGAATCGAGGCTGGAAGATAGTGTCATGGCCATTGAATCTTTAAGTAAAGCACCAAACTCCATGACAAGGAATATAAAAGAGGAAGCCCATGCCTAAAGCACTAGTCAGAGGGGGAAAAGCCAAGGATCCGCCAAGTAAACCAGAAGATGCCATGGAAAAAATAAGGTAGTATGAAAGAGGCAAGAGTGGTTATAAAAAAAAATCCCACATTCATAGTGTGGAGGTTCCTTTTGTTGTTTAAATACAACAACGCACAATTAGCTTTGTGTCTTAAGACACTAGCTTTTGAAAAGGTAGTGCTCATGTGCGTGGGGCCTGTGGATAGCTAGCTGGAGGTGACCATGCAACAATTTTAAATGAACATTCTCACTTGGTGATGTGGTAGGCTCAAACGATAGAGGCACCAGATGATGACATGTGGCCAAAATCTATGGTGGGTGCTTGCTTGCATTATGAAGTTGCTCGATAGTTAAATAATGTACGAAAGCACCTAAGCACCATGTGGAAGTAAACCCAGGCTAGTTGTGAGGTGGCAAATGATGTCATCATGTAATGTGGAACCAATAACCAATCAAAGACTAACAAGTGGTAGCATGGAGATCAGCAGAAGCTTGAACAATCAGATGCATCAGATTGCACCATTTGGCGAAATGGATAGTTGGCGCATTCTTGCATGATGAAGTTGTGAGGAAGATAAGGAATGCGAGCAAGTGCCAGGCTGCCACATGGCAATGGGCCTCATCCTATGGTGATGTAGCACTAGGTGGCAGAGATAGGCTAATCAGGTGCTACCACGTGGCAGCTTGGTCAAACTAGGTTAGACCCAAGTTTGAAGGATAAGGGAAAATTTGAAAATGATAAAAAATTAATTTTTTTATTATTTTCTCAACAAAATACACGTGCAAAAATGTTTTAAATTGAAAGTGGTTTATTCTAAAGTTGGAGCTTTAGACTTTTTTAAATTTTTAAAAATTTAAAAGTTGCAGACCAGAGGCCATGCAAAGGTGGTAGATTTTCAAAATGACATTCTGGGGGTTTCCTATAGACGAATATAACGATATTATATATCACCAAAATTGGGAGAAGATGAAATTTTTGATTATGAAGTTTTTTTTTGCACAAGTGCTCACTAGTTCAAGTTATAGGCAAAAATATAAAATTTGGGCCTTCTTAGTGAAATGGGATAAAATTGAAAACATAGTTACAAGTTTGGTACAAATACATGGTAAAAGGTTAGTTGGGATAGTTTTGAGGATATTATGCCATTCTGGTATAATTTGGCTCCAATTTTCAGTTTTGAGAATATTATGTTTTCAGATGTGATGAATTTTAGGAATTAAAGTTGGAGTCATGATTCAATGGTTTTCATCATTTAGCAAAGATATTTCCAAGTTTGTTACAAGAAAATGATGAAAACTAAATCCGATCAAATGGGTAGAAAGAGGAAAGAGGTTTTGCAACAACAAAGGATGGAATTTCAAGTGGACACATGTCATCTTTAGATCAAATCTAGGAATTCATCCTTGTCTATATCTTTATTTCTTTGATCCATTGTAAGGGTTCCAGTTTTCACTGTGAAACTGGTTGGTTCTAGTTTTGGAGAGAAAAGATTCATTGCTGTGATACCATTTGGGTTTCCAGTTTTTGATGTTTTCCCATTATTGTGACACCACATTTTCTTCAACATATTCTCTCTTGTATGAAAAACAATATTGAAGATAATAGATAAAGTTCAAATCTATTAGGTGTTTCTATGTTTTAATTTCATGCATTTGAATGTATTGTTTCAAGGAAATGAGTACAATTGAGCGGAAGTCTCTTTAGTTTCATTTTGATTCTCATCTCCTTCCTCTGTTGTTTGCAATGTTTTGTGTTTGAGAACAAAGAGCTTAAACTCATTTACAATCCCTTAAGGTTGTATGTCTGGATAAGTTTGCTATTGGAACAAAGAGCCAAGTAAATGCTTATTTACCTTGACAAGGTTGTAAGTTTCATTAGGAGGATATTCAGTAAGTAATGAAATCTTTATGAACATAGATGTCTATTTACAAGGTGAATGGATAGATCAAATATCTAACTATATGAGTATGTCTCAGATATCCATGTGTATGTGTTTGAATCATGGAATTTCCCAATAGATAAGGCACTAATCATTTGCAAGATCACTTATTCATACTGCTGCATATTTGGGGTTATGCTGATTTCAACATCATTAATCAATTGTTTTTCCCTTTCATGTTGAAGAGCTAGAAAGTGTTACCCTCACTCAGCTTGCGGATTTCATAGATTTGTAATTTGCTACTGCATATCTTTGTTATTGCATAAGTATTAGGAGATATAAGGGTTCTATATGCTTTGTTAGATTCAAGAATATGTTTAGCACTGGTACCATATTAATTGAATCTGAGGTCCACCCACCTAGGTCTTGCAGAGCTTGAAGTAGAAGAAGGGTCTAGTCTTATAGTTGGCCCGGTGTCTGAAGTGACATGTTAAGGATGGGAGTTAGGTGCCCATAGATGTGTCTTGTTCTCATCGAGGTAATTTGAAACCTGTAGCATTTCAAAACACCAACACCTCCCCCATCAACTCATCCCCATTAAAGAATCTCCCACTCATCCATCTACCTCACTTAAAGAAACATTCATACTTCTCCTACCATACCATTCAATCCAATCCAATCCAATCCAATCGTGTCAAGATCTTTTCCAAAAGCATGTTGAAATATCCCATGACACAAAAGAAGATCCAATAATCCCACTTATTCCCCTACATGATCCACTTTTACCATCCCCTCCATATCTGAATCTTGCAGTCTTACCTACTCCATCTCAAGATCCATTTCCATCAACCCATCCAAATCAAGATCCTATACTTCCATCCCCTCTTCTTCATGATCATACATACCCTATAATCCATGATGATAGATCCATAGAAGAAGAACTAACTATCATATACAAAACTTTGACTCCTTCAACTAGTAATGGACTCACATCTTGTGTTCCAAATAATGAACATCATATTGAAGAAAGAAAGAAAAGTATATCTCTAGATGTTGGTATCCTTTCTATCCCCATATGGTCCCAAGTCCTTCCATCTTTACCCCAAAGTTCCCATCCATCTTGTTCTCCATATATTTTGGGCCCTTATCCTACTACTTATTTCCAACCCTCCATTTTGGGTCTATATATCCCTTATCTAAATCCCCCACCCTTTCCATCCTTTTTGGGTCCTTATATACCTAATATGAATCCTTTATCTCCTCCATATATCGTGGGACCTAATCCTTCCTCAATTCCATCTGTTTTAGGTCCTTATCCTTCATTCCCTCCATCCATTTTGAGAAATTATATGCATCCATATCCTGTATTGCAATCCATCATTTCATCCCCTCAAATCCACAAGCTAGATCATCAAAGACACTCATCCTTGAATCTCTTCCAACCTCCAACCTCTATCATTCCCTCCATAATCCCTCCATATCCCCCATGCTCTTGTCCCATACCATGGCTAATTAAAGCAAATTGGATGCCAAAATTAAAAAGCATAAATCAAAAATCCTCAAAAATCCAAGTTTTGACATGTCCCTTCTAAAATACGTTTTCAAAAAGAGAAAAATTTGATCCAAATCAAAGAAAAAGTCAAGAGTCCACAAAGGCCCAAGCTACAAAAGTCAAAAATCATGTGGATACCCAGGATTCTCATAAAAGAAATATGTCTCAAAGAAAAATCTCAATTGGCATCCATTCATGCTACTCAAAAATCCTCATCCGTTCAAACTCTATCCAAATCTCCATATATACATTCTTCATCCCCCCAATCCACTCTTAGTCCATATGCTTCTTATCCTAAATTTCCCATCCTCCATCTTCCAATTTTACTTGTAGTCCTTATATTTGTCTTTCTCCATTTTCTCCTTCACCTCGTTCAACATCATCTTTCCTACTACTTCATCGCCTCTCAAGGTGTGTGCCAATTATGATCTTTCCATTTTCCTCATCCATTTACCCACAAGTCTTATGTCTTCCCATCCCTCATCTACCAACTCCCCCCCACCATTCCTCTCATTTAATCCAATCTTTTTCTCCCCATCTTGTTAGAGTAAATAATTATTTATTAATTATTTATTCTTTTACTTAAGTTTACTTAGGTTAATGTATTTAATAGTTGTAGTCGATGAGTTGTTGACAACACAGGAGTTTGTTCCTATCTAAGTCATACTTATCTCCTCACCTTGATCGAGGATATTCCACCTTTTTGTACGTATGCTTAGTTGTCAACCTTATCTTCTTGATCTTTCCAGCTTGTTCTACAAGCTTCCATGAGGCCTTTATATTCAGGCTCTCTCATTGTATTTCATCATCTCTTTTTCAATAGAAATCCATTTTTCTTTTTTTTGCACTCTTCTCTCTCAATCCGTTTAGTATTTTTCCTAGCTTCACCTCTTCCTTCTTTGGTTTCCCTTCAATAGGTTATTTGCATGCAAGTGATCTTGGCAAGTTGTGAAGTTGGTTTGCATCAACTTCTACACATCCTACCAACATCTATGAGTACAAATACATCGCAAAAGTAAAAAAAAAAGGGTCCATTGGTGAAAACTTGGCAAACAAGTGTCATACATAATCCCTCCATCCAAATGCTCTGCACACTTGGGGGTATGTTCTATCATGCACCATACCGATCTCATCCCATCATACCAACCACATCTTATCTATTTCACCTACCATCCTCCTTTGGATCTTGATAAAAATAAAGTCCACCAATGGATACATGCTTTTGGCCATCCTTTTGACATCCATTTCCCATCAAAGTTTGTATTCACGTATCCTTTAGCCACCCACCCTTTCTTCCATATAATTCCTCCACCTCCTCTTTCACACCTCATCCACCAAACATTATTATCCCCTATCTTCCCTGCTAATTCGCCTTTCCTATCTTAGCTTCCCTCCACCTTGTTACCCTCTTATCCTCCAACCCTCTATCCTATCACACCCCTCATAAAAAACTCCTCTTAGCTTCCATCTATCTCCCTCATCCTCTTGTTGACCAATCTTCCATCCTATCACATCCCTCATAAAACCTCCTCTTGAATAACCTATGATAATTGGGGGCACTATATTCCTTGGAGATCATATTGTGTCCATATTTCCATCCTCCCCATTCTAGCCCTATTTTCATCTTGTCATCCCCAAAACTAGTCATCTCCTTTTCTTCTATCCTTTCAATTCTCAACATCTCTCCATCTTTCCATTTCCTGGTACATCCCTTGTCATTGGTATCTAGCTCTAGGCTATCCTCATATACCAAGCATCTCCTCATCTTGAGCTTTTTACCCTGCTATCTCGTCATTCTGAGCTTTTCATCTACTATCTTAAGCTTTTCATTCACTATCCTCTCATCTTGAGATTTTCATCTACTATCTCCTCATCCTAAGCTTTTCATTTGCTATCTTATGCTTTTCATCTGCTATCCTCTCATCTTGAGATTTTCATCTGCTATCTCCTCATCCTAAACTTTTCATCTGCTATCTTAAGCTTTTCATTCGCTATCCTCTCATCTTGAGATTTTCATCTGCTATCTCCTCATCCTGAGCTTTTCATTTGCTATGTTAAGATTTTCATTTGTTATCCTCTCATCTTGAGATTTTCATCTACAATCTCCTCATCCTGAGATTTTCACCCACTATCTTCTCATCCTAAGCTTTTTACCCCCATTATCTTCTCATCCTAAGCTTTTCAATCACTATCCTCTCATCTTGATCTTTTCATCTGCTATCTTCTCATCCCAAGCTTTTCATCTTGAGGTTCTCCTCTCTCTCCTTATCTCATGCTTTTCCTCTATCTCCTCATCTTGAGCTTTTTATTTGCTAATCTTCTTGTTGGGACTAAAAATTGCATGATCAATTTTGAGTACCATTGAGAAAATTGAGCCCTATAAATGCTTTTTAACGAGTTTGTACCTGGCTGTACCTTTCAGGCCCATGAGGTGTTTAATGTTTCTAACACTCTCCATCCAATGCATTTAAGTGTTCCATGATGATAAATTGACATTCCGAACCATTTCGTGAAGTCTTGTTTTGAGCAATTGTCAATTTTGCATTTTCACTCGTGTCAAACAGTGACAGGAGGCCTTGTTTACAAGTGAATGTATCGCACCCAGAAATGTTTCATGATTCACCACTTTGGGAGTATCTAGTGTCCATACATGAGAGCCTATGTTTCAAATTTTGAGTCTTTTTGAATTTGTTTGAATAGGTTTTGAATCCCTCAAAGTTGGTAGTTTACTACTTTCATGCTGATGCACATTGTAGACATTTCTAGGAAGCCCTGTTTGACGAGTTATAAATTTGTCCCAGTTGACCAAAATGTGAAATTTCCTTTTGTGTTACATTGTAGATGTCATAGACTTGTTATGTTTCAAGTTTTAGCTTATGACGAATCTGTTTGATCAATTTTCAAACGTGATTCCAAATGGAATTTCTAATTTTTTACTGATGTCATAAAGTGCAGATTGTTTGGTACCCCTATTCGGGATGTTATATCTTGAAATCTATGATTGCCTAGATTGAATAGATTGTACTACTGTGTTGTATTCTGAAAATACTCTGAGTGTGCCAGTTTGCAGGTCATGACGAATCCATTTGCACACTTTTCTAGGTCCTTTCCATGTGCAAAAATTGCTTTTCTGTCATTGTTTCCAGTTGTCAAATTCCAAGTAGCCCACTTTGACCACTTGCCAAATGTGCCCAATTATTCTTCATGAGCCCAAATCAAAGATTTATATTCACCTCGTGACAGAGAACCAATGCCCTATTTTTTATCTTCCCAAGTGTTAGTTTTCCTAGTTTCTGAAGCTGAATCCGAATGCAATTTAGTCTTTTTTGACATGTTTTCTTGTAGGTAGTTCTAAGAGGTCAACTTTGACAGCGAATATCTTTTGACCTTGAATTTTTCATAGGACAAGATTCGACAGGGTGAAAGAGTGTGGAGCAAAGAATCAATATGTTTGATTTCAGAGCTCGATCAGAGGTTTGGGTCAAATTTTAAGGCCAGTCAATGGACCTCCTGGTGCAAAAGTGACAGGTTGAAATAAAGTGATAAAATGAGTTTTAAATGACAGATCAGTGGTCAAATTTGTTATGAATTAGTATCAGATGTTCTATGGATTAGTTGGATAGTTCAGGTGTTTGAAAATGATTTTTTTAAAAATCCAGACCCACTTTGGGGCTCGACTAATCCTGTCAGACTGATATGGTGTTTAGAGATGAGGATATTGTGACATGAGAGCATTGTTACGAGTAAAATTGGTGAGTGGAGTCTATTCATGAGGAATCATGAAGACACACCTGCTCCAAAAAGTATGAAGGTGCACAAGAAACTTAGATTCAAAATTTTAAGTACTTAATTGGAACTTGCACAAAGGGATACCTATAAGCCTGATCCAAAAGAAACTTTTCAGATAGCCATATCTGGAAAAGGTAAAGTGCTTACAAAGAAAAGTCATACAGTGGGGTCAAGGGCAATATATGACTCTAAGAAGGAAATGAGAAAAGAAGAGATGATGGTGATGTTTTGCAAACATTTTCTTATCCATTCCAAGAATTACTTTGATCCCATCAACCGCTAAGACCAAATTAATTGCAGAAAGTACTTGACACATGAACATCTCTGACTCTTGAGAATTATTTTTAGCTTTTTAACATCTATGTGCCATCTCATGAGAGAAGAAGATTGCATTGGTATTTCTTTTTCCTCACTTAATGACTAGAGAGATTCATTGCATGACACCAAGAGCAATTTCAAATATGCTAAGATCAGGGCTGTTGTTTCCATTCTACTTGTTTAGAAAGGGTTTATGATTTCATTGGTGTGTACCATCCTTAGCATCATATCAAACATGAGGTGCCAATCTACAACAGAGGTGAAGAGAATCCACATGCCAGAAGAGAAAACATTGACTTGGCACCAAGGAGAGTAACACATGCCATGAATAAAAGGACTCACGCCCATACAAGTTTCTCCAAAAGCTGCAGTAATAAGGTACAATAAAGAGAAACCCACGCACGAGAAGCATAAAAGCTGTATGAAGTAGGAAGATACCAGACATCAGAGGTAACCTATGCCAAGAGGCATGGAAGCCACAACACCAAGAAAGGAGAAAACATTTGAAACAATAAAGAATCCAGTGCATCTATACAACATAGACTACATGCATTTTCAAAGCAAGCCACAACAAACAAAAAGACAAAGGAAGCCGACTAATCATCCCACGCATTCTGGAGGAGTTTTTGTGTAGGGAAGATTAAAGGAAATCACAATCAAAAGAGGCCTGCATTGCTAGTAGGAGAGCTAAATGCAAGCAATGACTCAAGAAGGAAATCAAGATCGAATCATTGAGTTCTAAATGTTGAATGTTTAGGCTTACCAATATTACCAAGGTCTTGTTCTATCCATATGAATCGATCATATGATTTAATTATCTGCTATTGTTGAGTTTTAAACTATTAGATGCAAACTATAGAGCAACTCACCTCCTAGAATTAATGGCATCAGATATTTCAAACGTTATTTGCAATTAAAAGAAAGTCAGAGCATGTAAAGGAGAATGCAATAGTTGAAGGGCAATGAGAACCCACAAAAAGTAGTGGTAGATGAAGCTGCCAACATGGATAGTAGCTTAAATCTCAAACCTCTATTTGATATTGTTGCAAGTATGTATGGATTTTGAGTAAGGTAGCTAGGTCCTAGGTTTGAATCTCCTGCAGCATTGTCTTTGCGCATTAAGGCTATAATGGATACATTTGTGAAGGAGCTGAAGCAGGCGTTGGAAGTAGATATACAAGGTAGGATAACAAAGGAATGAGAGATGTAGAGTTATATTGAGGAGCATGAGCATGAAGTTGTCGAGCATGAAGCCACTTGGAAAGTCAAACTTTCTCATAGAGAGGCTAAAATTGCATGACAGGAAGCCCTTAAAAGTCCAAAACAACGATAGAAAGGAACAAAGAAAAGGTGCAGGGAAATAGTAAAAGAAAATATCCCACATGCCTTATATTTGGTTAACTTTCATTATTTAAATACTATCTTACACAAAAGGTATCATGTCTTAAGAAAGAACTTTTTTGCAAAGGCAAGACGACATGCCTCTAGGTGGGCCCCCTGCGTCAGATCAGGTCAATGATGTTAGCCGACTATCAGAGATGATGCAACCAAAATTTTGAACCAAAGTATGTACGCGCTGATGTGGACTTGGGCAATGAGATCGTGCCACGTGGCTTGATTAAATGGGGGGTGCACACCCACAAAAAAAAAGGGCCTAGAGGATAAATAATGTGGGCATGCAGGCACATGACACGTGGTTGCATGGGCCTCGGGCGTAGTGATGTAGCAGAGACATGCAAGCTTAGGTAGATGCATAGGATGCTGCCACGTGGTAGATCCAATGGATAGCGCATGCCCACATTTTAGAGATGCACGCTAATTAAGTATTGTGAGATTGCGAGCGTGCGCCATGTGTCAACAAGGTCCGGGCTGATAGTGAAGTGGCAGATGATGGAGCAATTCGGCATCCAATCAGAGGCTGCCATATGGCACCCAGTCAGAGCATGATTGACCCAAATTTCAAAAGGGTTGAAAATGATATTAAATAGATGATAATTTTAAATCATTTTTCAAAATAAGGATGCATGTTGAGTTTTTTAAATTCAGAAGGCTTAAATCTAAAGTCTTAACTTTAGAATATTTTAAATTTTTGAAATTTTAATTTCAAAGTGCAGACCTAAGCTTTGTAACAAGGGAGTTTTTTTTTGAAATGGCTTTCTAGAGGTTCCTGGTATGCGAACATAGTAGTATTATATATTGCCAGAATCAGGAGAAGATGAACTTTTTGATTTTGAGGTTAGTTTTTGCATAGGAAGCAATGTGTTTAAGTATTCGAGGTTTTCTCTCAAATTCTTATTTTGCAACTACATTCAGGTATCGAAGTTTAGAACTATTTTCTAGTAAGGTAATGACTTGAATGTGGGTAAAATACACTGAAAATGCAGTTGGGGTCATTTCTAAGTCATTTAATTGGAGTTTTATCAGCATTCTTGATGCATATCAGATATTTTGGCAATCAAAGGATTTCATCATTCAACAAGAGATATTTTGCAAATCAGTTACAAGTAATGATGAAAACAAAAATCAGATCAGATGGTAGGAAGAAGAGAGAGGTTATTCAGTTGTAAGGGATGAAATTCCAAGAGGACACATGTCACTCTAAAATCAGATCTGAGAATTCTTTCTTTGCTATATCATTCTTTCTCTCTTTCATTTTTGGTTGTTGGCAGTTTGCTCTGGCTAATACCAGTAGGGTTCCAGTTCTACTGTTGAAACCAGGGTTGTTGATGGTTTTGCTTCTTGTCTATTGAGTTGAGCTCTAGCAGTGAAGGCCACACACCTGTTTATGTGCAAATTTTTATTTCATGTCATGTATTATCATTCTAAGATACTGGAAATTGATGCTAGATTATGTGAAGTATCTTGAGTTTCATTTAGTTTTACCAGTCTAATGTATTCAGTCTTTCCATGGATGAATATAAAAGGGGATTTACATGAATTATTTGAGTTCTCTAATTTTGTCTCCTAATTCTTCATGTGCTATTAACTTGGAGATTAAATGGATAAGGTTCATTTGATTTAAGGCAGCTTGGATGAGTTGTATATCAGATCTGTTGTTGCTTCTGACTCAAGGAGTTAGGTAAATGCTTCAGTGTTCTGATAAGGTTTTTGGGTGTATGAAGGGGATATTGCATAAGAATGGGATTTGGGGATTTCAGTTGATAAACTTGATTGTAATGCAAACAATTTAGGTTATCCTGTTGGTGATGACTCTATGTTTCAATGGATAAGGCACTGTTCACTAAATCAGATGCAAGCTGATATGAATGTTATTTGCACAAAATATTTTAATCAAAATTATTTCAATTTTTCATGTCTTGTAGTGGGCTGAAAAGGATTAACCCTCACTCAACTTGTGAATTTCATAGATTTGCATTCAGCTACTGTAGATCTGTGTCATTTCATGAGGTATTAGGAGATATAAGGGATTTTCATCTGCAGTAAATAGGTTCAAATTTATGTTTTAAATGCACTGGTACCATATCTCAAAACCTCAAGGTTAACCCGCCTAGGTCTTGCAGAGCCTGAAGTAAAGAAGGAGTTATGCCTTATAGTTGGCCCAAGACTACAGTAAGGTGTATCTATCATAGGAAGTTGCTAGCCTTAGATGCATTTTTCTAGTTTCTTGGTTACTTAAAAAACTGTTAAATGAGGAGCCAACACTTCTCATCCCAAATCTTTCATCCATTATTTTCTCATCTTTATCTTTCCTGCTGCTATCCTATCATGCTGAGATTTTGTATTGTAATGCCTTGTGAATACTTTGTTTTGTTAGCTATATATTCCTTGCATGTTAGTCCTTCACTTGGTATCATTATATATCTCTCATCTCTTCATGTCTGTTCATGCTTGATTGCAAATTGCAATTATCTTGGTTAGGTGCTTTAGCAAATCCTAGTATGAGACCCCTTGTCATCAAAATGTTGTCCTAAATTTTTTTGATTGCCCAACTCATCCTAGTCATCGATATTACTAATAGATCCTTGTGGGATGCATCTTTCCTCTCATCTAATCTTGGTCTACCAGTATCCAGTCCCATCGATCTCTTTGGCAAAATGTTACTTTTTCATGGATTCACATTTTCTTTCGATTCATTTTCTTTTGAAAATTTCAAGTTTGGTTCTTAAAGCATCTCTTCCAAGCAATTTGGGTTATTCCCTCCTCAAGGTTGCCATGATCTCTTATATCATGGTGTGCTACAAATGGGACAATTTGAGAGAAAGGTTTTGATCAAGTCTCTTTCATCTTCTTTTTTCTACTTGTGAGTTAGTTGGATATGACCCTTATATTACAAACATGTGATCACTTGTGGTTAAATGATGCACTTGGGAAATATCATTTTCTTATGGATTACCTAGTATCATTTCCACTCTAATTCTTTGAAGATTCATTTGTGATGTTGGGGAAATCCTTGTGTGTTCATTTTTCTTTAGTCCCATGTAATATTGGTACAAAGGCCATGATGTTCTCCATAACTTGGCATATCCCAAATATTCCTATATCAAAATAAGTGCTCAACTATATGTTGGTGCTCCCATTTGGAACACCTCCATGCTCAAGCTTCAATGGATTCCTTCACACTTCCATCCTATCCAAGCATTACATCCTATCAAAACATTCCATCCTATCCAAGCATCCCATCTAGTCAATGCTAAAATCATGATCCAACCGATCTATTAATCATATATTATCCAATCCTGCATCAATCATAATCATGGCTCATAAATAAATTATAATCATAGCTCTTGCATCAATCATAATCTTAGTCATCCGCAATCATAATCCTATAATCATAATCTCCTCAACCCTACCATCTTCCAAATCACTTCCATGGGTTCAATTTAAAACAACCAATCACCCTCCCCCCTCCCCCTATAAGTAGTGTTCTTAGCCATTGGTTATCCTTGTACGCAAGGTTTTCCTTTGTATCATTCTCCCATAGTGAGAGTATGAGCTTCCTTAAACCCTTCTTAGCCACTCTTAGTCCTCCTACTCACCCTAGATTCTTATACTTTTCAAGAAGCTATCGAGCCTCACCTTCTTTCCCCACTACCTTCTTGAGGGGGCATTGCCCACTCAATTCTCTCCTCTTCTACTCAAAATTGGGGCAACCATGTTGCTTTAAAAAGTCTTCTTTGCATCATTTATATTCAAACTTCTTTGAAATAATGTTGTCCCAACACTATGTCAAAAAGGGGAAAAATGTAGACACCTAAATTTGATTACACTACTAGGTAATCATATTTAGTCATCTCCTAGGAAATTATTGATTAAATATTAATTAATTAATTAATTAATTGTCATCTCCTAGTTAACTAATTAATTTAATTAACTATAGTCCAATTGATAAAATCAAATGATAACCCAAAATCAATTTATCCATTAAATCCCTATTCCTCTATTAAATTAAATAAATTCAAAATCTATTTAATTTAATCTCACATCGCTTATTTACTAAATAAATCATTTTATAAATTAGCCAAACCCCTAAAATATCCCTAAACCCTATCTTTACTCCTAATCGACCCCATTCACCCATACTAACCTCACTTAGTCTCCCAACTAACCCATCCCATCAAAGCTAAGCCACTTGCCCCCTAAACCCCTTTCTAAGCTAAGTCTAATCCCCCTCCTAAACATGTGCACACATTTAAGCAAGGTTAGGACTTGCTAACCCAAGCCAAAGTCAACAATTCTCCCTTATCCTCTTCCATCCCTATCTAAGAGCATTAATGGCTCTTACATGCCATTAATGCCTCTTACATCCCTCTTACACACTCATCCTCCCTCATTACTCCTCTTGACCCTCCCTTTTGACCACCCAATCCCCTTGTGACACTTGTCACAATGCTAGAGCCCTAAACAAGCACAATCCACGTGCTTCCCTTTCAAAGCATCTTATCCATCCCTCACCATTCTTCCATCCTTCCATCCTGACCCTCCATCTCACTTCCCATTGGCCTATAAATAAAGCACTTCCCTCTCACAATTCATCATCAAATTTTATGCAAACTTATAATGCCCTATTAACCACTACAACATACCCATTTACACCCTTACCATACTAAAATCCATCTTCAACTCCATTTTTGAATCCTCCATCCATCCCCATGCTTGGTAAAACACCCATCCGTTGAAAGCTTGAGCACACTGTGAGCATACATCCCCTATCCATCAGGGACATATCTACATCATCATAGGTTACACCCAAGGAGCTTACCATTCTTGGTTTGCCTTCCTTTTGGTGATAATCTTGAATCCTATCATAAGTGTTAACTACTTTAGTTTTGTATATGCTTTCATTAATAGTTAGTATTCAATATTACACTACTAGATTAGGTGATACAATTTCTATCCATGTGTTTGAAAACCTCCTTTATGACCATTGTGATCAAAACTTTGGCAATGTCTACCATTGGCTTTCCTAACAGGACCTCCTTGATTTCGTAATCACTAGGAATCAAATCTTTTGTATTAGCATGTGGAGGAGGGATGGCTATATGTGCATGCAAGTCTTGATCTTGGTTCTTCATTATGAAGGCCAGTTGTTGCACATCACCTATAGGTGGATCATGCTTCTTGATATCTTTAACTAACTCTTCTATTACCTCATTTGCAATTACATTTAGCTACCTCTTTTGTCAAACCATAACCTCCCTCTTTAGCTAGGCTAGTGTAGTGCCCATTGGAGACATGTATTTAGTTGAAGAGGGGGTTTGTACTGCAAGACACTTCCCTTTATCACTTATTTATGGTATCTTCTCCTTTTGAGAAAGATCTATACTTGGAGTCTATGTGTCTACTGTAGCTAGGGTCCTAGCCTTTGTATAGTGAGGATTTTGCCAAGATTCTTTTGATATTTGACCCTCCTTTGATACTTCATCGGTTGGCATTTTTTTGGGCTCTTCCTCTTCTATTGCCTATTCTTCTATATATATGGTAGGAGGAAGTGGGGTGATTAAGCCTTTGTCCAAAAATGATAGATCCTAAGATAGTAGGGATGGTAAGCCTAGAGGTCCTTGAGGTAGATGTGGCAATTGATTCCAATCCTCTCCTAAGGGTTGGCTCGTAGGAGTGTCCCATATTTTGTCACCCACCATTTTGGTTACTATCAACATAAAGTTGAAATCAGAAATATTAAAGACATCTATTTCTTGCCCCTCCTATTCTTCAATCCATTGTTGCTTCTCATCTTCTAAAGTTGTAACTTGAATAGTTTGCTTGGGGATGGATGCTGGTGTCATAGTGGAGCTTTTTCTCCTCTCTTCTTCCATATCCCTAGCTAAGTGAGTCCTATGAATCAAGGGAACATTATCCATCTTTTCATCCTCTTCTTCTTCTACATCCTTCCCATAGTGTACTCAATTCTGGCCTTCTTAGGAGATGAGGGGGAGGCTTCTTCCTCTTTACAATCTGGTGGCACCCTCTATTCCTCTTCTAGTTCCTATTCCTCTTCTGGAGGAGACACTTTCTCAGTCTCTTGGACTTGAACTTCTTTCTCATATTGAGGCTTTGGTTGTTCAGGACCTTGCTATAGTTGTTGAGATGGCTGGGCCTGATCTGTTTGTTTACTTCCCTTGGTTACTCTCTTCCTTTTTTTCTTTCCTCTATCTTCCTTAAATTACTATTTACCTCCCTCTTATGTTGATACACCATTTTTGGCCTGACAGGGGATTGAGCAAGGAAGGTTGGTTCTGTAACTTTTTCACCTTTACCCTTAACTGGGCGTGCCATGGCTTGAAAAGTAATAGCCTAAGGAACTAGGTCAAGGTTGAAGGGTTTCTTGATCCATTCCCTCATTAATTGGATTATATGCCTGGCCCTATTGTTGATATCTACATTCTCATCCCTATAAATCTCTGCATTCATGATTGACCTATTGTAGATTTTTTCGTGGTTGTACAAGGGACCCAAGACACCCTCAGTGTCTTTCTAGATAACCTTAAGTGGGATCTTCATTTTAAGGCCTTTTCTACTAGATATAGAGTCATCCTACAATAATCCCTTATTTAGATATCATAGTCATCTATTGCATTCATCCAATGGTCCTCTATAGCATCTTTGTGTACAAACTACTTACCTACCAGATGCTGGACTATCCCAATATTATTAAAGTATGGGCAAGGGGAGTTGTACTCTTCCAAGGGATATTGATCCCATTCTAAATTGAATATCATAATATCTTGTTTCTGCTTGACCTCAAATGTAACTATAGTAATAGGCCACACCTATGTCTTCTTATGCTATTTTCTCACTTTGTCATATGCAGATGTGAGTTTCCTAGAAATCTCCAATAAGATGAGCCTATTAGATGGATATCTCGAGAGTTTCTTTGAATTTACCATAGTACTAGCTACCCTTAGGTAAGTGAATTTTTTGAACTAGATAAAGTAGATGTTGATCTCTGTGGTCCTTTCTACTGCCTCTGCTGGCATCCTTTTAGCATATGGTCCTTTCTACTGCCTCTACTGGCATCCTTTTAGCATATTCACCCTCTATAAAATGGATGATTACAAATATAAAACCATCATTCACTATTTGATATTCCTTGCTCCAATCTGAGAGTTTCTTTTTCACTAGCTAAGGATATACCACATAGGGCCAAACATTGGCATCTTGCATGCTCCCCTTCTTGTAAAGTCCTAGGTGGTCAATCATTCTAGCCACCAATAAATACACCACGTACAATGTCATATAAAACCTTGGATCAACTTTCACTTCTACGAGTTTCTCATGCAAGTTATTGTTGAGGATAGTAGGCTAGTCTATTAGCATTTTGGCCATTTTGGTTGTGTCAATGAAATGGACCATCTAGATATTAAGATGTCCAGCTACTTTTAAGCCCATGATTTTTCTCAAAACCACAATAACATATCTGATGTCATCCTTCATATGCCCTCAATTCATGTCTACCTTTTTGGCTCTACATCCCACTAATTTTCTATCAATAAAAAAATGATGATTATTAGATCTTTGTGGCTTCCTTTTCATTTTCCCAATAAAATGTTTCTACTCAATCATAGGTTATATTTACATACTAATCATCTCTCAGGAGATGGAATACTTTGTCAATATTCCTAAGTTTGAGGTCTAGGACTATCTCCCTTGTAATTCTCTTGACAACCTTCTCTTCAGGTACATAGTTCTCTACCAATGCCATGCTAAGATTAGAAGACTACACATATGTGGGATGCGATGCTGCATTCACTAACTCTGATTTGATAAGTGCTAAAACCATCACAAACATCTCTTCAGGCTTGTTGTAGATTATGAGGAATGCATTCCAATTGATATGACCAAGTTTGGTGTCTCTAATTTAGACTGTCCATCTTGGAAACAAGATTTCTTTAGTGTACCTTGGAATTTGAACACTGCAAGATTTGGAACAATCTTTTTTGTGATTGAGGATGATGAGGATGCCATTTTATCTGCACAAAAGAAATATATTAGTCTGATGAGTCAAAAAAATCTAACTCAAAACAATCCCTAATTTTCAAAAAACCTAACTCAAAACACAAAATAGTGAAAAAACATCTTAAAATCCCCCCTTAAGGCGATGATATGAAATTTAGTGCACCTAGCACACCCTTACAAGTGTGCTAAGTGTGCTAAATATTCTTAATTGGACTATTTTAACGTAGTTGCATACATGCACACATGTGCACCCCAATGAGGTGAACACATGTGCATGTGTGCAACTATGCACATGGGCTATGTCAGTGCATTTTGAGGGGGGAGCTTAAGTTCCCTTTCATTTCTTTGTTAAGGGTGTGCACATGCACACCTTTATAAGGTGTGCATGTGAACACCCTTATATAGTTATTGTAAAGCACTTAAAAAATGTGTTGGTTTAAGTTTTCAAAAGGGAAAGGTGTGCACATGTGCACCTTAAATAGGTGCACATGTATGCACCTTTCAACCTTACATGTTGTAGGTTTCCTTTAGCTTGTTTTTAGGTTTCACGAATAAAGGTGTGCATATGTGAACCTTTTGATGTCTAACATGTTTGTGTTGTGTGTTGTGCAATTTGAAGTGCACCTTGAAGGGTGAGAGGGTGCGAGAAAGTGGAGAATAAGGAGAAAAGTGGGGAAGGGGGATGGTGTCCCAAGCTTTTATAGGCTCAGGCCAGTGCGCACATGTACAGGTATGCATGTGCACATCTTCAAAGGAAACTTGTATGCACGTGTGCATCTAGTGCAC
The DNA here is from genome assembly GCA_028749045.1 of Cupressus sempervirens. NCBI lineage: Eukaryota > Viridiplantae > Streptophyta > Pinopsida > Cupressales > Cupressaceae > Cupressus > Cupressus sempervirens. The sequence goes on from CM053793.1 coordinate 536,436,263, forward strand.
TTATGCACCTAGGATATGTGCACATCTGCACTCATTTGCACTAAATAAACTCCTTTTCTTCAAATTTTCTTAGTTTTTGACATCTCAAACATCTCAGTTAGAGACAAAGGATGGATCTAGACTCCAAGTGGAGTTCCAAGATGACCCAGGCCTTGGACTAGGGGTCTAGGAGAAAAAGTTTTACTAGGGGTCCCCATTTCTAGGATAAATGGGGCGTACATTGTGAAACCAAAACAATAATTTTTTGGTTACCATCCCCGTCAGGGTTTTCCATTAGATCAAGGGTTTCCCTAGTTAAAATATCATTAAGTCATTGTGCATTGTTTATCTCTTGGCATTGTTCACTTTATTGGTTATTGAAGTTTACTTTTCTAAGTTAAATTTAAGTTGGATTAAGAATAAAAATGACTCATCCCCCTCTTAGTTGTATTCGTATTTACTTTTAAACAATTGGTATTAGAGCATCATATCCTTTATTATGAAGTTTAACAACTTAAGGAGATCCATGGAATTTAGGAAGGAATTTCCAAAGTTTGATGGAGATAACTATGAAAGATGGAAAGAAAAAATGAAGACTTACCTACTATGCATGGGAATTTACTATTGGATGATTACAAGGGAAAATAATATTGCAATGAAAGAAAAGGATCTAGACTCTTGCTCTGTAGAATAGAGAGAACTATTCATGTACAACATGTATGCTAGAAAGGCATTAGTTTATTCACTTCTAAAATAAGAATTTGTTGAAGTAAAAGGTCTACATCTTTCTCATGAAATTCAGACAAGGTTAGAAGAACTAAATGAAAGGGATAAACATGCGAATAATACTAGAATGAAAAATTGGAAAGTTATGCTTGAGAATACAAGAATTTAGGAAGAGGAACCACATAGATAATTTACACAAAGAGTCTCTAATATTTTTGTAGGAATTAAAGGATGTGGAGGATCTATAACTGAAATTGAGCTATGTTACAAATTTTTGAGATTTTGACCTTTGCTTATGAGGAAAAAAAAAAAAACTTTTGAAGAGATCATGCTAGTCATTCCAAACGTAATAGAGAAACATTGATTGGGAAATTACAATCATATGAATCAAGATTGAAAAATAAATTACTAGACCTAAGACTTCTTCTAGAGTTAGTAAGAAAAAGGATAAAATAGTACTAACCAAAAGTGCAAGGACTAACAAAGATTTTCAAGAATACTGTTAGACATAGATACACAAGATAACAAAATTGATGAAGCTCTTTTATTAATTTCAGAGAGGGAACCAAGAGGTAAGAAATATTTTTCTTGTTATACTTGTAAATAATTTGGTTACTTTTCATATCAATTTCCTAAGAGAGAAAGGAAGGTAACACCTAAAAATCCTTACAAATCACAGATTATAAAACATTACTTCTTTGTTGACTAAGATGATGAATTTGATTTCAAAGAAATAAACTTTCTAGAGAGTCATGATGAACATAAAATATTATTTGTTGCTATAAAGGAAGAAAGTCCAGTAAAAGAGGAAAAAATACTTGTTCACATGTAGAAAAGAAAAAGTCCAATCAGATAATAGCTACTATATGCTCACATCATATGATAGGTGATAGCGAGGAATTTGTTGAATTCAAAAGCTATGATGGTAGGGTAGTTAGAATTGAAAATAATTCTTTTTATCTTATTAAAGAAAAATGATCTATGACACTTGATGGTAAAACTAATACTGGAGATGTCTATTTTGTTCATGGATTGAAACATAACCTTTTGAGTGTTGGATAACTTATGGATAAGGGATAGCTTTTTAAATTCATACAGAAGACATGTGTTATAAAAGAAAAAGATGGAGAAATAATTGGAATAGGTATAATAAGCAGAGGTAATGCATTTCAATTGAATGCTATAGAGATCACATGTTTTTTTCCTAAGATTAATGATAGTTGGTTATGGAAAAGAGATTTTGTCATATAAACTTTGATAATATTGAAAAGATTAGTAATAGTAATGCTGTAAGAGATTTTTCACAAATCATGAAATCTTAGAACATAATTTGCAAGAAATGTGTGATGCCTAAGCATATGAAGAATTCATTTCCAAGAAAGTTATCTACTATATCAAAGAAATTGGAGATTGTTCATAAAGACTTGTGCAATTTTATAAGAAGTAAAGCATTCTATGGTGAAAGGTACTCCATTATATTTATTGAAGACTTTACAAGAATGAAGTGGGTATCATTTATTAGAGAGAAATATAATGCATTTGAGAAGTTCTATATTTTCAAAGATAAAGTTGAAAATGAATTAGGATTGAGAATTAAATGTTTAAGATTAGACAGAGGAGGAAAATTTACATCAAATCAATTTAACTTTTTTTTTTGAGGATAATGGAATCAAGAGACAACTTTTAGCTACTAAAATTCCACAACATAATGGGATAGAAGAAATAAGGAACAAGTTGATAAGTGAAGCAGCAAGAGGAATTATGCTTTAAGAAAATGTGGCACATATTTATTGGAGAGAAGAAGTTACTACAATAGTATACTCTATAAATAGAGTTTATATTAGACAAGGCATTGGTTAGACACCTGATGAACTTTGGTTTGGACATACACCTACTATAAATTACTTTACAATATTTGGAATAAATTGTCACACAAAGAGATAAGATGACTTAGGAAAGTCTAATCTTAGAAGTGATGAAGGTATATTCCTTAGTTATTAATTAAAAATACATGTATATAGATGTTATAATCAAACATTGATGATAATAGTTGAGAGTGAAAATGTAAGAGTTGATGAAAAATTCAGAATAAAAGAGAGGATACTTGATTATGATTTAGATAATGAAGCTAGAACTAGTCAAATTCCTAACAATCAAAACAAAAAACACCAACTATTCTTTGAGAAAAATAATTATTTGTAGGTATAAATTGAAGAACCTAGGGATGAACTTGAACACAAGGCTAGAGAATAACAAAGGACACTATATGAGGGGACACCTAAATATGGTACAATAAATCACAGTGTTGAATAGATAATTGGAAACACAAAAAAAGGAGCAATGACAAGGAACAAGATAAATGAAGAGATATGTTCAATTTCACAAGTTGAAGCTAATACAACATATGAGACATGTAAATATGAATATAGGTTGAAGGCTATGAGAGAAGAACTTTATTATTTTGAAAAGATTAAGACTTGGGAACTAGTGCTTAGATCTAAAGATAAAAATGTTATTGGCATAAAATAGGTATCCAGGAACAAGATGGATGAATAAGGTGAAGTAGTAAGAAAAAAGAAAGGTTGGTATGTAGATATTATTCACAATAGGAAGGAATTTATTTTGAGAATTTTTTTACTCTATTGAAAGACTGAAAATAGTAAGATTTTTTTGGCTTATGCATCTAACAAAAACTTCAAGTTATATCAAATGGATGTTAAGTCAACATTTTTAAATGAAGAAGTTCATGAAGAAGTATATATTAAACAACCTAATGGATTTCATCTTACTAAAGAACAAGACATGGTTTATAGATTGAAGAAAGCATTATATGGACAGAAACAATCTCCTAGAGCATGGTATGTGATTTTGGACAAGTACTTGATAAGATTGAGATTCAAGAAAGGTTACAAATTGTCAAGTAAGTATGAGTCTCCTACTGAAATATAAAAAAGGTAAAGATAAATGATATGAGCATAAGAATATCTAACTCACACATGACTAGATATATCATTTGAATTTGGTATTATTGCAAGATTTCAAGTAGACCCTAAAGAAATTCACTTAGTAGTAGTAAAAAGAATATTTAGATATTGGAAGGGTACATTAGATTATGGATTATGGTATGAAAAATCAAATTATTTCACTCTAAATGCATACAAAAATTCATATTTGTTAGGTAATATAGATGATAGAAAGAGTACTAGTGGTGGTGCATTCTTCTTGTGTTGAATATTAGTTTCATGGCTAAGAAAAAAATAGGATTGCATTTCACAATCTACAGTAGAAGAAAAATATTTAGCATCAACAAACAATTGTAATTAAATCATTTGGATGAAGAAGATGTTTAAGGACATATGTATTGAGTTTCCATAATCTATTATCATTTATTGTGATAATATAAGTGCATTAAATATGTCAAAGAATCTAATTTTACATTCAAATAAAAAAAACATTGCTATACAATATCATTTTCTGAGAGAGAAAGTTGTTGAAATTGAAATTAGATTGGAATATGTCAGTACAAAGGAACAAATAGCTGATATCTTTACTAAAATTTTGACTAAGGATAATTTTTAGTACCTTATGGGTATGCTTTGGTTAATGTCCCAACCTATTTTAGAATAACTGATGCAAGGATTGCATTAGCCCAATACAATTTAAACACTATTCATTTGACACATTTGATACAATGATCTTATGTGGAAACCCAATTTGGGAAAAACCACTAGTAACATGCTACTTGTTCTCACTCTTTTGAAGTGATGTCCCGTGAAAGGCCAAACCTATTAAAGGTTACAATATACATTAGTAAATGTGACCTGGTTAGAGGATTTAAATCACCCTATTAGGAGTGAGCCTTGTTAGAGAACTTTAGATCGTTCACTTGGAATGCCACCTAGTTAAAGGATTTACAAAGGATTCTCTTCTATTTGGTCACTGATGAAGCAATACTTTAGACCTTTTGTCTAACTTATGTTCTCCAAAATTGATCCACCTTGCTTTTGACCAACCATTTCTATAAATAGAAAATTAAGATATTTTTCCATTCATCCTCTATCGTCCATTTTAGGGTTAGGTAGGATTAGGTAGGATTTAATGAATCTACCAACCTTTTCATTTCAGTCCCTTCTAGACACTTCTCTTTCAATCCTCTTTGAATTCACCTCAAAATGGTTTACCATGAATTCTGTGCCACCAACTCATCATAGTTATCTTCCACATGCTTCACAAAATTCAAGAAAATAAAATAGTCAACTTAGATTCATCAAATCCATGATTTAACATGAATACTGGCACTTGACATCAATATGTTATCACTCTGCTTCCGTACTATTCTTCGAGTTGTCTTCAACTAGATCATTCAACAAATACTAAAGTTTACTGGTGCTCGACATCAACTAAACTTTACTCGGCTTACACTATATCACTCAACATACACTGAAATTTGACTTTGTTTAGCTCCAACTGATTTTCTACTCAGCTTGCACTAACTTTTCTTGACACCTATTGTCCACTCGGTCAAGCTTGGAAGACTCAATTCTTCTTATTTTTTCTTCTAGACTTTGTCAGTGTATCCAACCTTTGCAACCCTAAGTAGATAATCAATGCACTATATCATCACCATCTTAACTAATCTTTGTACTCCTTTTTCATACCATAACTCAACCTTTTCTCTAAGTTCTTTTGTTATCTCATTTGATCAAGTCCTCCTCATCCATCAAATAAATGATAGTATTCAAATCATCTAATCAGTTATCTTACCAACAAGTAGTAGGTTTGACATTAGTGACAAAACAATGATTGAAACACATTCTCATACTTTTATTAATCTATTTTCAATAGTCAATAGATGATTGTAAGGAAACTCAAGTGTAGAAACAACTTCCTACACTAATCCCTTAAGGAAATTATTCTACAAATTCCTATTAAATCCTTACAATTTCAGACTTGATATTATGTAAACAATAATATTGTAGTCAACCATGAATATAAAAAACAAATAGAGAAAGAAAACACATAAACACAAAGATATTTCAATGGGGAAAAACCTTTTAGTAAAACAACCCCACCCCTCCAAAACCTACACAATGTATTATCTTCAACATAGAAGGTTACAACACACTTGCAATACAAGTTCTTTTAGGATAACAATTACACAAAAGCCCAATCTAGTAGCAACATACCATACCAACAATAGACTTTCTCTCACTCCTATCTGCAACCCTAAAAATGCTTATATAATGCACTTTCCATTTTAGGAAAACTTCCAAAGAACAACCATATTAGGGGTTTACCATTATCTAGAAAAATAGGAACCCAAATTTTTTTTGGGGTGTTGCCCCAAGCCCCACACATGAGTTGGAGACACAAGTGTACAGTACTCAATGATTAATTACCACACGTCTTCATGTCTTCACCCATCATTAAATCTTCTAGAGATAGCTCTTTCACGTTGTAGGAATCCATCATAACCATTTCAACAATGATCTCCTTACACACAATTCAAGATTTTGACACATACAAGTGGAGTGACACATCAACATGTCAACTAGACATGTACACTCATACTTAATTGCATTATTTGCAAAAAATACATTTACAAAAAAAAATAAGAATAGGAATCATCCAAGGTTGAGACACCTTATTCCTAACATTCTCCCACTTGTTGAACACCTTGTAAGAGCAATAGGAACATAATAGGAACTAACTGCTATAGGCAAAGGTCCATAGACTCTGAACACAATATGAACTTCTCTGTGCCTACTAGTTTTGTCAATGCATCTACAACATTCTTTATAGTATCTGCCTTCTCCAAATTTACCTTTCTATCTTCCACCGTGTCTCTCACAAAGTGAAATTGCACATCAACGTGCTTTATTTTGGCATGGAAAGTTAGATTCTTTACAAGGCAAATAACACTCTAACTATCACACCAAATAGTAATCTATCCTACACCAACACCAATACCAGAACACAATCTCCTAAGCCAAATGGATTCCTTACAAGTATGAGTAGCAGCGATGTACTCAACTTATGTAGTGGACAAAGCAACCACATGCTATCTCTTACTCATCCAACTAATGGCACCACAAAACATAGTGAACACATAAGCACTGGTGGATCTCCTACTATCAATATCACCTGCACAATCTAAATCCACAAACCCACGAATACAAATTGAATGTAGAGCTCTAGTAGAGTTACCATGATAACAAATGGAGTGATTTGATGTACCACTCAAATATATGAATACTCGCTTAATTGCATCCCAATGTACCTGTCCGAGATTAGCCATAAATCGGCTTAGAACTCCCACTGCTTGGGCAATGTCTGGTATAATATAGACCATAGCATACATAAGACTATTAATTGCACTAGAATAAGGTACTCTTCTCATGTCCTCCACCTCACTAGGAGATTTTGGACAATCATCTACAGATAACTTTTCTGATGCAGGAGCATCCAGAGGTATAAGGGCAATCTTATGTCACCCAAAAAAATGTACCTAGACAAAGTTTTTGTTTCATGTGTTTTCATCTTTGGATACCCATTTGGGTCAAATAAAGGTTCCAACTCTCACAGTTCCACTATCAGTGTTCTGGGTTAGAGTATTTAAGTGCATTGGGATACGTGTAAATGCCAAAAAAATAGGACTATGTAATTGAGCCATAATTATGGTGAATCAAAAGGTGTAAACTAGAGGGAGGATTAAAATTATAATTTAGAACATTCCAAAAAAAGAATTAGGTCAAAAGGCTGCATGGTTTGAAAGTTATCATAGTTTTTCTATTTTTGGAGACCTACAAAGAATGCTTCAAAGTCAGGTTTGAGGCATTAAATGACCTGGTACAGGGCCAAAAAATGGGGGATGAATGAAGCTGGTCCATAGGGCTATAAAGCACTCTGAGAGCTTTTCGAAAATGTAAATGGTTCGTCGATCAGAGCTATAGCTCAAAAATTATGCCTCTCGAAAGTTTGGCTACCATTTCTGGATTCTTCTAATTTTGTACTGAATTCTAAAGTGACTTCTGGAGCCTTCCATTTTGGTGGTGGATGCCAAATAGCACTTTCTAGAATGTATTCCTAATCCTTAACCTTTTGGGGTCTATTTAAGGACATTTTTGGCATTGTAAAAGGTAGTTCGGAGTGGAGTTTGAGAGAAGGTACTGGGAGAAGAAATTATCTCCAAATTTATGCTATTGTAAGCCCATAGGGCATGTTTTGGAGTTTGTTTCCTCTACACTATGTGTACTAGCATATTTTCATAGTTAATAAATTTTTCCCTTTCCTATTGTGTCCATTTTGTGCTTGGGTTGTGTCCCCATCAAGTGATATCAGAGCAAGAGTATTCTGAGTGTGTAGATAGAACATCGACTGTGAGGCAATTTGCACTAGGATTGTGTGGTTGTAGGTTTGAGTTAAGAAGATGCCTCTATGAAGAGAGTGTGGTGGAAGGGCTAGAGCTATTAATCCTGAGGAGGTTAGAGCCCTCCAAAGGCAGGTTCAAGCATTGTAGGAGGAGCTCCATAGAGAAACAAATGTTGCTGCAAGTGACGAAAGTGAGGACAACAATAAAGAAGAAGAAATTGGACTAGAAGGGGAAGTTGAAGGGGAAGTTTTGAATTAGGCAGAGGAGAGGCTTTTAGGGCCATTACTAAGTTTGGGAAAAGACCTACAATTGATGTGGGTGTATTTTTAGGAAATCTGAAACCAGATGAGTTGATCGACTGGATCAGTAAATTGGAAGAGTACTTTGAGTATGAGGATATCAGGGATCCAGATAGGGTTAAGTTTGTAAAGGCCAAACTGAAAGGTCATGCCAAAATTTGGTGGCAAGAGGTTCAATTGGAAAGAAATAGAAGAGGAAAGGAGAAGATCACAAGGTGGGATCGCATGGTGGACAAACTAGAAGTAGTTCATTCCTATTGACTACGAGCTTGATTTGTTTATGAAGATGCATGGGTTAAAGTAAGAAGGAAAATCAATCTAGGAATATACGGAGGAGTTTTATTGACTTTTGATTAGAGTAGGTCATGCAGAAGAAAATAAGGAGAAGGTTGCTCGTTATATCAGTGGGTTATGACCTAGCATCCAGGAGGAATTAAGTCTGGTAAGAATGACCAGCGTTGAAGAGGCATACCAGTTTTCCCTATGAGTTGAAGAGAAGCTAAATAAAAGGTTTGAAGGGAGACAAAGAGGGCATAGTCAAGGAGGAAGGGGTAGTGGTAGGTCATTTGGAGGTCGAAATGAGACCCAAAAGAAAAATGAAGATGTGGGTACTAGCAGGAACTAGAGGAATGAGGATTTCAACCGCTCCCGTGATCAAAACTTTGGAGATTAGAGAGGAAGAGGTAGAGGACATGGACAAGGTTCAGGAAGAGGAGGTTTCTGTGGTACCTATTTCCATTGCAATGAACAAGGTCATCATGCCTTTGAATGCCCTCAACAATAAGGAAGGATAGATAGGAGAGCTGAAGGCCAAGCTAGGGTTGCTCATGTGGATGAGGATGCACAATCATCACATTTAGAGGATGCAGAAAGAGGAGAGACTTTAGTAAATGAAAGGGTCCTACTAAGAGGTGAGATTGAACCAGGACAAAGGAGGAGTCTATGAATTTGTATGAGAATAAATTTTCTGATGTGATAATTGATGGTGGTAGCACTGACAACTTGGTGTCAGAAGAGATGGTCTCTAAGCTTAAGCTCAAGAGGGAGAAACACCCCCAGCCCTATCGGATCACTTGGGTGAAGGATGATCATAAGGTCTTGGTAAGTGAACAATGTTTAGTGAAGTTCAAAATTGGGAGTTATCATGATGAAGTTCTCTATGATATTATTCCAATGGATGTCTGCCATCTATTATTGGGAAGACTGTGGTATTTTGACAGACATGTAGTACATGATGGTCATGTAAACACATACTCTCTGACAAAGGACGAAGTTCACCAAAAACTGAAGCCCATGGTAAAGGAAGGTGAAAAGGTATGCAACAGTGCTAGGATCTATCTTGTTGATGGAAGAAAGTTTCTAGATGGCATGAAACATCAGCGTATGTGCTATGATTTGAATCCTAGAAAAGATAAGGAAGGTAGTAGTGAAACACCACTTGAAGTTTCAGATTTATTAAGTGAGTTTGGAGATATCATTTCTGATAATGTTCCAGAAGAATTGCCACCAGTAAGGCAAATCAGTCATCAAATAGATTTAATCCCTAGAGCTAGTTTTCCTAACAAGGCTGCTCATAGGATGACTCCTACTGAAATTGAGGAGCTAAATAGATAGGTTCAGGAGCTATTGAAGAAGGATTTGATTCAAGAGAGCCTAAGTCCATGTGCAGTACCTGTAGTACTAGCACCAAAGAAGGATGGAGAGTGGAGAATGTGTATAGACTCTTGAGCTATAAATAGGATAACCATCAAGTATCAATTTCCTTTGGCAAGAATGGATGATCTTATGGACTGCTTGAGTGGAGCTCAGTACTTCACAAAGATAGATCTCAAGAGTGGCTATCACCAGATATGGATATGAGAAGGAGATGAGTGGAAAACTGCCTTCAAGACCAAGGAGGGTCTTTATGAGTGGTTAGTCATGCCCTTTGGATTGACGAACACTTCAAGCACCTTCATGCGGCTTATGAATGAGGTACTTAAGAAGTTCTTGAAAAAAATTGTTATTGTCTATTTGGATGATATTTTAATTTTTAGCAAGACTTTGGAAGAACATTTATTGCATATTCATAGTGTCCTTGAAAGGTTGAGGGAAGAGAAACTATTAATTAATTTGAAGAAGTGTAGCTTTGTTAAAAAAGAGTTAGTCTACCTGGGGTTTGTTGTATCACCTGAAGGTCTCAAAATGGATCCAGAGAAGGTAAAAGCCATCTTGGAATGGCCTACTCCAAGGTCTTCTACTGGGGTGAGATCATTTTATGGTCTGGTTAGTTTCTACAGAAAGTTCTTTAAAAATTTCAGTGGCATATGTGCACCCCTAACTGACACAATAATAGGGGATAGAAAAGAGTTCAAATGGACTGCGGAAACTATAAGAAGTTTTGAATTGCTGAAGAAGAGGGTAACAGAACAACCTGTGTTGGCACTTCCTGATTTTAACAAGGTGTTCCAGGTGGATTGTGATGCTAGTGGCAGGGCTATTGGGGCTGTATTAAGCCAAGAAGGTAAGCCTATTGCATATTTTAGTGAAAAATTGAATAATGCAAAAAAGAAGTATTCTGTTTATGATCAAGAGTTCTATGCAGTAGTTCAGGCCTTAAAGAAATGGAGGCATTATTTATTGCCAAAGGAATTTGTTTTATATACTGATCACTAGGCATTGCCGTATCTTAATAGCCAAGGTAAATTGAACCAGATGCATATGAAGTGGGTAAAGTTCTTGCAAAGCTATACATTTGTGTTGAAGCATAGAAGTGGAAAATCTAACAGGGTTGTAGATGCATTAAGTAGGAGGCAGTTGTTGCTTACAGTAATGTAGGTTGAAGTAGTTGGGTTTGATGAACTCAAGAATCTGTACCTTGAGGATCTTGATTTTGCTGAATCATGGAAAGCTTGTAAATAACCTGTTGCTGTAGAAAAAACTAAGTGGTTAGACTATCTAATTCAGGATGGTATGTTGTTCAAGGGTAGTCAATTGTGCATTCCAAGGAGTTCCATGAGGGAAAATCTGATTAAGGAGAAACACAGTGAAGGGATGGCATGACATTTTGGTAGAGATAAGACCATTTCCATTCTTAGAGAACATTATTTTTGGCCTCATATTTCATAGGATGTGAAGAAGTTTGTACAGAGTTGCCAAGAATGGCAAGCGGTCAAGGGATTTAGTCACAATACTAGACTTTATCAGCCATTACCTGTTCCATCAAAGCCATGGGAGGACATAAGTATGGATTTTGTTCTTGGATTTCCAAGGACACAAAAGGGTAATGACTCAGTATTTGTGGTGGTTGATAGGTTCTCCAAAATGGCACTTTTCATTCCATGCCATAAAACTCATGATGCTGTCCATATTGCAGACTTGTTTTTCGGAGAGGTGGTAAGACTACATGGCCTCCCAAAGAGTATAGTTTCTGATAGAGACACTAAATTTGTGGGGTATTTTTGGAGAACATTATGGAAGAAGTTGAGAATGGACTTGAAATTTAGTTTCACACATCATCCGTAGACTGATAACTAGAAAGAAGTGGTAAACAGAAGTTTGGGCAATTTGCTGAGATGTTTAGTTGGGGATAAGCCCAAGGGATCAGATTTGATTCTACCACAAGGAATTTTCTTACAATAAGTCTATAAATAGGAGTATTGGTAAATCACCATTCCAAATTGTATATGGAACTAGCCCAAGGACTACACTAGAATTGAGGAAGATGAAGCAAGGGGAGAGGACAAGTGCTGAAGCAGAAGAGTTTGCTAAACATATCAAGTGCCTACATGAGGAGCTCTAGGCACACATTATCAAGATGAATCAACAGTATAAAGCTAGAGCTGATCAAAGGAGAAGACATAAGGAGTTCCAAGTAGGGGATCTAGTCATGGTACACTTAAGAAAGGAAAGATTTCCAGTAGGTACTTACAACAAGCTAAAGATGAAGAAATTTGGCCCCTACAAAATTTTGAAGAAACATGACTCAGGAAATGCATATGAGGTGGAGTTTTCAGATGGAATTCACATTTCTCCTATCTTCAACATTGTAGACTTAATAGAGTATCATGATGATGGTGCAGATGAGGAGCTGATTTTAGAGCCATGTCCAATTCCTAGTTCTAAGGAGGAGATAGAAGAGATTCTAGATAGTCGTGTGGGTAGGAGTACTAGAAATAGGAAGTATGAAGAGTATCTGGTTAAGTGAAAAGGATGACCAATAGAGGGCTCAACTTCAATATCAGCAACTGAGGTTTCCCATTCAGGATTTCCTTTACCATCCATAAAGTGATAGGGTCACTTTTTAATCTACCCTGGGTGTCTGATGCAGGTATAAGGGTAATCCTATGTCACCCAAAAAAAATGTACCTAGACATAGTTTTTATTTCATGTGTTTTCATCTCTGGATACCCATTTGGGTCAAATAAAGGTTCCAACTCTCACAGTTCCACTATCAGTGTTTTGGGTTAGAGTATTTAAGCACCTTGGGATACATGTAAATGCCGAAAAAATATGACTATGTAATTGAGCCATAATTATGGTGAATCAGAAGGTGTAAATTGGAGGGAGGATTAAAATTGTAATTTAGAACATTCTAGAAAAAAGAATCAGGTCAAAAGGCTGCACGGTTTGAAAGTTATCACAATTTTTTGATCTTTGGAGACCTCCTAAGAATGCTTCAAAGTCAAGTTTGAGGCATTAAATGACCTTTTATAGGGCCAAAAAATGGGGGATGAGTGAAGTTGGTCTACAAGGCTATAGAGCACTCCAAGAGCTTTGCAAAAATGTAAACGATTCATCAATCGGAGCTACGGTTCAAAAATTATGCCTCCCAAAAGTTCGGCTACCATTTCTAGATTCTTCTAAAGTGACTTTTGGAGCCTTCCATTTTGGCGGTGGATGCCAACTAGCACTTTCTAGAATGTATTGCTAATCCTTAACCCTTTGGGGTCTATTTAAGGACATTTTTGGCAATGTAAAAGGCAGTTCGGAGTGGAGTTTGAGAGAAGGTACTGGGAGAAGAAATTATCTCCAGATTTATGCTATTGTAAGCCCATAGGGCATGTTTTGGAGTTTCTTTCCTCTGCACTAAGTGTACTAGCATATTTTCATAGTTGATAAAGTTTTTCCTTTCCTATTGTGTCCATTCTGTGCTTGGGTTGTGTCCCCATCATTTTCTCCCATAGAAAAAAGAACACACAATGATCTACAATTTTCCATGCTGAACCTATCCAACACAGACTTCACATACTTCCTTTGACTCAACCAAAGTTTTGTATTAGACCTATCTCTACTGATTTCCATACCCAAGATGTACCTTGCTGCCCCAAGATTTTTCATCTCAAACTATGCTAACAATGAAGATTTAAAATTAGAAATCATACCCTTACCCTTCCCAAACAACAACATATCATCAACATATAATCCAACAATAAGAAGGTGATCATTTTCAACTCTAAAATAAACACAATGATCTGATCTCGATCTTACAAATCCAGTTGACAACACAAAGGCATCAAACTTAAGGTACCACATCCTAGGAGATTGTTTCAAACCATACAAAGACTTCTTTAATATGTAAACCAAAGATTCTTTACCTTTAACAATGTAGTGCTTAAGTTGTGACATATAAATCTCTTCCTCCAAATCTCCATGGAGGAAAGCTGTCTTCACATCCATTTGTTCTATTTCTAAATCATATGATGCAACAAGAGATAACAAAAATCTAATGGATGTCAACTTTACAATAGGAGAGAATATTTCACCATAATCTATTCCCTCTACCCTTGAGTAGCCCTTCACAACCAATCTAGCTTTGTACCTTTCAACACTGTCATTTGCACAAATTTTTTTCTTGAACACCCATTTGCTACCAACTGGTTTTCATCCTTTAGGAAAAGGTACAAGGTCCCAAGTTTTGTTTTTATCCAATGAAGCTATTCTTGAAGTATAGTATCAGTCGAAGTGATATACTCATTACATTGAGTATTTGTATTCATGATTTATATGAATTTTTTTTTGTCTCATATTACTAATATATATATATATATATATATATATATATATATATATGAGTGTATGTATGTATGTCTATGACTTACATAAGCTATGGGACATGACTTTATTGTAGCCTCTGTTGGATTGAGTTTATTAAAGCTACCTCATTGATGATAAATTGTCCTTAATATAAGTATCTTATATATATAATATATATTATATATGTAATATAATATTTATTATATATTATGCATTATATATCTTACATATAATATATATGATATATGTAATATAATATGTATTATATATATTATGAATATTATATTATTATATAATAATATAATCTTATATTACATATATGGTTAATATATTAATATTATATATATGTTAAAGGTGAGTTATGCATATAGTTATTTATAAACTAAATGGTGATTTACTATAGAGACATGTCTCCTCATGTCTCTTGAAGATACATGTCTCCTCCTCTCATATTTATATGAGATCCAAATCTGCATTTGGAAATCATCAATTAAAATGGCAATGATTATACATTTGCAAAAATGATCTTAGTTACTTTAACATGGTATCCAAGCCTAACTGTAGATGTAAATCAAATGAAGAGTATGTAAGAAAGAGATTGTATATACTATGGCTAAAATATTACGGTCAAGGGTTCTCACTAATCAACAATTTTTGCCAAAGCTTCTTGAAATGAATATGATCAAAGAGGGTGATTAGATCAAAGGAAAGACATGCTTTGGCATTTGTTACCAATAACCATATCTTTTTCATCTTCTTTTCTGCTATCTTTGAAAGTTCATTCTTACTTTTGTGGATATTTTGGTAAGGGTATTGAACAATGATTTTTTGCAAATAGAGGTAAATCACTGATAGATGGTAAAGAAGGCATGAGATTTGAATCTTTGCATTACTATCGAAGGGAATAGTTCATGACATACAAGAGGCACTGCATATCATGAATTGGCATGTCAACAAAATGATTCAATTTTGAGAAACATCATCTACACCTTGGAAAATGTGGCATCCAAATTGAAGCATTTCATATTTTGAATAAGTGACAAATATACTACAAAGGAAAAGATGCCAGTTATAAAAGTTCAGCGATAATATAATGGTCATATAGTTTGGAAATGAACAACATCAAATAAAGAGTTCACTGACTTCAGTCTCTTAATATATGAATTAGGAGATTTGCTATAACCAATCAATTTATTAGAGAAAACAAAATATTATAGGGTGCAATTATCATTTGATAAGAGACAAAAGATATGTTGTGGCAATTCACTGCATTGAAAGGATATATGATGGTGATAATTTTATTTATTGAGAAAGGCTGCAATTTAGATAATAAATAAATAATTGCAAGGTATGCTTCACAAAAGAGGTCGATAATATTTAGGATCGAAGACTAAACCTTTACATCCAATATCCATGATATAAGAGTTATTCAAAGTATAATGCATGCATATTTGTGGTGACATTTATAAGAAGACAAGCAATGATAAAATACAAGAGCAGCCTCAGGCTGGAGATACATTAAGTGGACTGCACAGTCAACTATGATATCACTTCACTGTCAGATTTATTGTAGAGCACTCATAGTTCTAAAGTGGGAGATCAAATGAGCCTCCATCACTACAATTTTTCGTAGCTAGTACAGTGGTTCTATTTATGTGAGCCTACCATTAGACAATCACAAAGAATATGCATCTTGTGTTTGATCACAAAGAATCTGGACAATGTAGGCAAACACCAATTGTAGTCTTCACATTGAATGATAAATAATGAACCGCCAATGACCAATGCAAACACAAAAAAGGTCTAATCATATCAATAACCCGAGAAAGACTTAGAAGAGATGGGAATAAATTAGTTCCACCCGTATGAGATTATCATGTCTATTATACACCATGTTAGCGGTGCAAATGATTAGTGACTCAACAAAAATAATAATGGATAGTTGAAAAAGAGTTGTTCCCATAATCTAGGCAACATTTTCTATTAGACCAATGCTTTATGTAGCAAACAACCCAATTATGAAAGCCTTACTTTGAGCTTAGAAATAGTTTTTGATGAATAGCCAACAACTTTAGAAATATAACTATCAACCATTGATGAAAACAATTACACGTATACCTTCAAAGGATGGATTAACAAGTAATGGGAGAATATGTGTTATAAGTGACTGGCCCTATAGGTGGGTCAAGCTTGGTCGTGTCCATAACTAGAAAATAAGACAAAGAGGGCTAACTATGCTTTGGCTCATAAAATAAAATAAATACTCCTAGTTAACTCATCAGTAGAAGGATGTTGTAGGCCCTAAATTAAAATAGCTATGCATGTGGAAAAGAGTTTTGATTGATGCTATCCAAAATAAGTTAAGGGAGATTGAGATTAAGAGGGAGCCAGACCTTTGAAATTTCATTAGCTCCAACCTTGAAAGAGAGGGAGCAGATAGATGATATGATTTAGTCAATCTTCGGTGATCTCAATCATATTGATTCAGAGGGAGTAAATCATGTTGTGATAGAATCTTCAATGATCGATAAATTGTGATAGTAAAGATGACTATAATTCATTCAACTATGTGATCTTAATGGACCTACCCCTTGTGTACGTGATATGAAAGTGAAAGTTGGAACATAGAAAGAAGTTAAATTTGATGTGATGTGGAAAGTGTTCAATGATATAAGAGTGGTAACTTTACATTGTGGGGGAAATAATATGCAATATTTCATTCCCACTTGAACCATCCTTAGAAAAGGAGATATTCCATGACCCTCATGGGTAGATAAGTACAAATATATTTTACATTTATCTATTCATTTATTTGTAATTCTATACAAAATATAAGGGTTAATTATTTTGATATTTTCCTTTATGTTTGAGGATATTCATACAAGAAAAGAAGGTTGGTACTTTACATATGCTACCAAATATTGTGTAGACTAAATCTAATGATAGTAGTTCCAAAGACCCTAATGATTAAAATGGATAAAGTGAGGCTCTTGAAGAAAACATCCTTGATGATTAAGTTAATGAGATTCTTCTACATTAAGAGGGATTATTGTTAGGAATAATGTGTCTCAACCTTGGATAATTCCTATTCTTATTATTTGTTTTGTAAAATGTATTTCTTGCAAATAATGTTGATGTGTCAGTATCTTGAATTGTATATAAGGAGATCATCGCTAAAACAGTTATGAAAGATTCCTATGACACGTAAGAGCTATGTCAGGAAGATTCAATGACAGGTGAAGACATGTGGCAACTGGTAAATTTGAGTACTGTACACTCTACCCCAATAGTGGGGTTCAAGCATTTCTAGTATAAAAGATCAGATTTAGCGAAGAATATGGATTGCGTTCATGGTGATTTTTTAGAACATTTTTGGAATCAATATAAAGAAGATCCTTGCAATTCATTTCTTCATAATGTATTTCTCTAAGTGAATGGTACTTATTTGATTTTACATCTTCTTTTATTCAAAATGATTTTTTATGGTGTTTCAAGCATTTTTGGTTATAAGTTATTATGTGCATGATAATAATCTATGAGGATTAATTTCTATAGTGTGAAAACATTAGAATAGTTGTATTCAATTATCTCCTTGGTGTATAGTGAATGACAACCTTATCCATTAATTAATGTAATGTGCGTAATGATGTCTTGATTTTTTTTGATAATGTGAAAACCTATAATACTAATTATTCATTTTATTATGACCTAGATTTGAATTTTTTTATAGTTTATTTTTAGGAAGTCCTACATACTTTGTGTCTACACCCAACATTCCCTTAGTATGAACTACCCATTTTCCACTCATCCATTCCAACATCATCATAAATTGATAACCAAGACCTTGGGATGCTTGATATTCTCATTCATTCTTCTTTAAAGAGAAATTGATACAAACACTTGGTCTATGTTTAATGAGTTAAAAGAACCCTCAAAAAAAGGTATTTGAAAATTTTCCTTAAAAGTTCACTATTATTTATGCTCATATTTCATAGATATGGATCTTAATCTCGAGTGATTATTAGTTCAAGAGGGTTCTTTGAGAGATATTTTGAATTGACTATCTCCTTATGCATTCGAGTTGTTATTTGACGAATAAATTGATGATTGAGTTTGGGAGATGGTTTATTGAGATTTTTCCTTTGATTGGGTATGAAATTGGTTTGATCTTATTAGTTACAAGTGTATGCTATAAAAATAGTGATAGGAATACAAGGAAAGACTAAGCATTTGACAAAATAAACATTGACAACATATGGTATTAAACTTAAAAAAAGAAACAAAATTAGAATGCAAAATAAAGTAACAAAAACTCCAAGACAACTTCTTGATCTTTAGATATAGTCCAAGGATGGATTGTGTGTCCAATGCTTCAAAAGGGATTGAGGATTCAATAATGGAGATGAGTGATGAGGTTTAGAAGAATTTTGGAATTATGAGGGTATCAATGGAAATTGTTGCTCTTCAAAAGAGCATGGTAACTTTAAATATGATTGTGGATGATTTTTGGAGGAAGCATGGTTCAATTTATATGAAAATGGACAATAAATATGCAATATTAGAAAATACGTAAGAGTGGACAAGATGCAAGGAAAGTAGAGTACATAAATGTGAACTATCAAATGCATAACCTTGTGATAATTGTTAGAAGGAGAGATATTGAGAGAGGATTATGGTTTTGGAGGGAGTTGTCGACATACATAATATAACTAATTGTGTGATAACTAGTGATGTAAGTCATGATCATACAAATTTTATTACACGATGATTAGTTATTCTATTGTCATTGATGTTAATTTTTGACCTAGTGTTCTTAGCATGTTGCCAATCATATTGTGATGAAAAAAGTGTTGTAACAAGGTCTAATAGGTATGATTATTAAGATATGATCAGGGAATTTTTTGATGTACCTATGGTGAATAGTGCTACTAAAGTGAAGATTAAAATGATCGATGACTTCACATTGCAACCACTAGAGTAGTTAGTGACAAGCAATACATTATTTAATTGGTTTGTCAAGTCCATGTTGAATATGTGAAGTGATTGTAGGATGATGTGAAGAAGTTCGTGAAGATAATGTGGTTAGTATAGAAACTCATTATCATTATAGGTAAATCCTTTCCATGATAGAAAGGTGACTAATGAAGCTATAATAGGCTTGATGAACAATAAAATGAGTTCTTGAGTAAAATAAATGAACTAAAGATTGGTGACTAGTGACAAGGTTTCAATGGCTTAAGATGAGTCAAAAATGATTTGGTGACACAGATAAACATATGGAGGTGATAATTTGGCATCACATTGTTCAAGGATAGTGTGTAAAGAAGATTCTAGAGAAAATAAGTGGTTGGACAAAAAATGTTTGACTTCTAGAACATAATTCTATGAATTAATTGGTATGATCATGTAGATATGTTCTATGGAATAAGGCATTGCCTTATGTAACCTAGATCTAAGAGGGCTATTTGAATTTCATATCAAAAAAATTCTTAGGTTTTGATTAAGGCAGTAGAATTGGAAAATTTATATAAACAAGTGAAGGATGAAAAATTTGTGTTGCATGGTCAAGAAAGTACAGTGAATAAGTGCAAGGTCTGATCCAACTAAAAAGAATTTAGGAGTGTTGGCAAGTTATTTTAAGCTTTAGTGGATCTGATTAGGCATAGGTAGTGATATTACACAAATCATTCTTTTTGTTGTCTCCTAAAACTTACAACAGTTAAAATCCCTTAAGTAGATGGATCCTAAAAAGTACTTTGTTGTAAATCTTTTAATAGGATGCCACTTTAGTTAATGTTTAAAGTCCTTTAAAAAGGCTACCCCTAATGGGGATAATGGAAAATCCCCTAACATAGTGACACCTATCAATGTCTTTGTAACTCCTAACAGAGTTAAGCTCCTAAAAGGGAGACTTTAGAAGAGTAAACAATTTTTGGGTACTAATCCCCACCATAGTTTTGATCCAATTTGGGTTTCCATGATACCAAAATATATATGTCAACTTTATTGTTTTCATGGTTTTAATTCTTTTACATGATTTTATGAAGTTATTTATCAGTTAAAGGTTTAAAGAGTTGATTATTTGGCTGATCACTAATTCACCCCCCTTACATTGATTTGATCCTTGACCATTTTGAGGCATGTGAAGGAAAAGAAGGTGTAAGATATGGGTGGAGTGTTTAAGTGAGGTGCAAGAGCAATTAAGGAAGAATTTAATGCATTTGGGTTGGGGAATGACAAGATGTGACAAGAGTTGACTTGTGTTTGGGCTATGATTTCTTAATCCTCATGTTTAAAGTTATGCAGATGATTAGGGTTAGGTTATGAGGTGATTAGGATGCAAGTGGTATTTGAATGAGAATGAAATTATATCACTTATTTAACTAGGTTTATTTAGTTAATTAAGTGGGATCAGTATGGTTGAATGGGTTGAGTTGAGCACCAACATGTAGGTTAAGATTGGATTAGGATTTGGCTAGGGACAAGATTGATTAAACAGAAATTATTCGATCAAAAGGGATTTTGGGAGTTGAATTAAATAGGCTTTTTGAAATTATTTAATTTAATAAAGGAAGGAGCATTTTGTTGATATTGTGGAGATTGATCATGTAGTAGGGGTTGATGCTATGGCACTTTATTCGGTAGTTGTTGGAGGTGAGGGGCGATAGCCTCGAACCTCCAGTTGGTGCACAACATCAATTTCTTGGGTGCTTTTTTAGGAAATGGAAATTGACATTGTAAAAACCCTAAAACAAAAAATTTTAGAGGTTACCCTAAAACGTTGTTATAAGCGACTGAGATACATAATGAATTCTAATGTTGGTGAATGTTTTTGCTAGATAATAGAAAGGTTGAAGGCTATGTAGGTGGATGTAGCCCATGTTTTGGGTGAACCACATTAAATTTGTGTGTTAGCCTTGTTCTTTATGTTTTCTACTATTGCTTCTGCATATAACTATTTATTCTTATATTGTTCCAGATCTGTCAAACCCTAACAATTGGTATCAGAGCATGGTTTGTTGCTATAGATTGACAAGACTTTCAAATTTGAGTTGGAGTAATGGAGGATTCAAGATTCAAGATTGAAAAATTAAATGGCCAAAATTTCTAGTTATGGAAAATGCAGATGGACAATTACCTGTATCAAAAGGATCTATAGAAGCCATTAGAAGGAAAAGCCAAGAAATAGGGAACCATCATAGATGAAGATTGAGAGATCTTGGATAGGAAGGCACTAGGAACTATTTGATTGCACCTTGTACTATCTGTAACATTCAACATATCAAAGGAAAAAATGATAGTAGAGCTGATTGAGACATTGGTTACATTATATGAGAAACAATTAGCTTCGAATAAGGTATTTCTTATGAAGCATTTTTTTAATATGAAAATGGGCGAGGGAGGATCTATAGAGAATCATTCAAATGAATTTAACATAATTACCAGTAAGTTGTCATCCATATAAATTTCATTTGATGAAGAGGTCATGGCTCTCTTAATCTTATGTTCTTTGCTAGAAAGTTGGGATAGCTTAGTTATGGCTATAAGTAACTCTGTCTCTAGTTCAAGTACTTTTAAATTTGATGGAGTTGTTGGTGTTATCCTAAGAAAGGCAATGTGATGAAAAAGATCAAGTGAAACTTCAACCTCGTCAGGTTCCACTTTAAACATGGAGAATAGAGGAAGAACCAGGGAAAAAGGAAAAGGGCCTTCGCATGACAAGTCATGGGGGAAGTCAAAGAAAGGATGTTCTCAATCTAAAGGAAAGAAAGATTGCTGGTACTATGGAAAGCCTGGTCACTTGAAGAAATACTATTGGTCTTAGGGGAAAAAAAAATAAGGAGATGAAAATGAAAATGACAATAAGGAAGCTAATGTTGCAAGTAATGCTTTACAAGATGCTTTAATCTTATGTTTGGATAATGTTAATGATTCTCGGATAATATATTCTAGGGATTCATTCCATGCTACACCCCATAGAAAATATTTTCAAGATTATGCAAGGTGATTTTGGACAGGTATATTTGGGTGATGATGAGCCTTGTCCCATTGTTGGGAAAGGAAAAACAAAGATCAAGTTGCCAAACAGAAATGACTAGATACTGCAGGAGGTAAGGCATGTCCCTAATTTAAGAAGAAATTTAATTCCTACTAGACAATTATGTTTTCAAAAAATATATGGAAGGTCACTAAAGGTTCATTAGTAGTAGCTAAAGGTGCAAAGGTAGGCACATTGTATCTGTGTACTGTTAACACTTATTCTACCTTACCTACTACTGACAATGTTAATTTAGGGAAAGCTACTATAGATGTTGCAAGAACAGATTAGAAAATGTGGCACCATAGTCTTGGGCACATGACTGAGAAAGGGATGAAAATCCTTCGCTCTAAAAATCTATTGCCCGGACTAAAAAATATCAATTTAGAGTTCTATGAAAATTGTGTTTATGGAAAATAGAAAAGAGTTAGATTTCTTAGAGTTAGGAAAGAAAAGAAGAGTGAGAAGTTAGAGCTAGTGCATTAAGATGTATGAGAACCAACTCAGGTATCATCTCTTGGTGGCTCTTGTTATTATGTTATTTTTATAGATGATTCAACTAGGAAAACATGAGTGTATTTCTTGAAACAAAAATTTGATGTTTTTGAAATATTTAAGAAATGGAAAGCTTTGGTTGAGAATGAGACAGGAAAGAAGTTGAAGTGTCTTAGGTCTGATAATAGAGGTGAGTATTTCAGCACAACCTTTGAGGATTACTATACTATTAATGGAATTCGAAGGCAAAAGACAGTTCTAGGAACCCTAGAAGAAAATGGGGTGTCAGAAAGAATGAATAGGAAAATCATGGAACGTGAAAGGAGAACATGATTGGGTGCTGGTCTACCTCTTCATTTCTGGGAAGATACTATAATCACTACTATTTATTTGATAAATAGAGGACCTTCAACCCCTTTGGAGGGTGGTATTCTAGAAGAAGCATGGATTGGAAAAATTGTAAATTATTCATTGAAGAAAACTTTTGGTTGTGAAGCCTTTGTCCACATTAATAAAGAAAATAGAACCAAGCTTGATGAAAAATCTCTAAAATGTATCTTCATTGGATATGGAGTAGATGATCTATGGTTATCACTTATGGGATTTTGAAAATCTTAAAATAATTAGAACCAGAGATGTTCTATTCAATGAGAAGGTCATGTATAAAAAAAATTGCATGAAAATAATCATGACTAGGTCAACCAAGAATATGTGGTGTTGGATGAGACTACTAAAATTGAAAAGCCACTGGTACCTAATGCTCAACAAGAATATGTTATCCCACAAACTCTTGTAAGTGTTAGACATTCTACAAGGTCAAGTAGACCTCCTAAAAGATTTTCTCCTTATTTGTATTCCATTTTATTGACTGATTTTGGTGAACTAGAAGAATATGAAGAAGCAATGCAAGTGGATGCATAACAATAGTGGAAGTTGGGAATGAAAGAGGAGATGGACTCCTTGTTCAAAAATAAGACTTGGGATTTAGTCCCTCTACTCGAGGGAAAAAGATCCTTGCTTAACAAATGGGTTTATAGGTTGAAGGAGGAAGATGTAGGAAAGAAAAGGTATAAGACCAGACTTGTTGTAAAGGGTTTTGCATAGAAAAAAGGTATATATTTTGATAAAAATTCTCCCCTATTGTAAAAATGACTTCAATTGGAATTTTTCTAAGTCTTATGGCTGTAGATGAATTGCATCTTGAATAACTAGATGTCAAGATAACTTTTCTCCATGGATAATTGGAGGAAGAAATTTACATGCAACAACCAGAGGGAAATGAGGTCAAGGGATAGGAGAATTTGGTATGCAAGTTAAGGAAAAGTATGTATGGCCTAAAGCAGGCACCTCATTAATGGTATTTAAAATTTGATGTTTTCATGGTTGAACAAGGGTACCATAGATGACATTCTGATCACTGTGTATATTTTAAGAGATTGGATAATGGGAGTTACATTATCCTATTAATCTATGTTGATTACATGCTTGTTGCTAGGTCTAATATGCAACAAATAAATGAAATTAAACAAAAATTAGTAAGGTCATTTTCTATGAAGAATTTGGGTGCTACTAAGAAAATCCTTAGTATGAGGATTAACAAGATAGGAAAAATAGAACCTTGAACTTGTCCCAAAGTGAGTATATAAAGAAGGTTTTGAAAAGATTTAATATGCAAGATGCAAAAGCAATCAGTACACCTTTGGATAGTCACTTCAAATTGACTTAGGAAATGTGCCCAAAGGCATAGGAAGATGTCTAGCATCTTGTATTCATCAATAGTTGGTAGTCTGATGTATGCAATGGTATGCACATGACTAGATATTGCTCATGCAATAGGATTTTTCAGCAGGTATATGAGCAATCTGGGTATGGAAAATTGGAATGCTGTCAAATGAATTCTTCGATATTTTAAAGGTACTACTACAAAGGCATTATGTTTCACAAGATCCATTTTTTCTTTGAGTGGATCTGATGACTCTGATTTGGCAAGAGATATTGATTCAAGGAGTACTATAAGGTATGTTTTCACTATATGGGTGTTGACATTTTAGTCAAGTTTGTTTATTTGTGATACACACACTTATTTAGATGGTTAGTAGTTACCAAGTTTATTGTACAATTAACAGTGTTAGCAAAGTAATTTAGGCTCTACTAAGTTCTACAGTTGCTATCGAGTTTCAAGAACAATATCCAATTTGTGATGAGTAGTTACTACCAAGTTGGTGATTATCAGTGTAAATTGAGCTTCATAGTGTTTATCGAGTTTCTTAGTGCAAATTGAGTTTTGCAGTGCTTATCGAGTTCATAACTTTAGTGATGTAAATCTAGTGTTGATTGAGCTATGCAGTGTCAACCAAGTGATTTAGTTTATATCTAGCTTGTAGTGATAGTATTGATTGAGCTATGTAGTGTCAACCAAGTGATTTGGTCTATATGTTGAGTTTCATAGTGTTCACCAAGTCACTAGTGCAAACTAAGTTCAAACTACTTGGAAATGATTAGTATGTGCTGAGCTTCTACATCTTCTGAGAGCATGACAATGCCAAGCATTGACAATGGTTGCCAAGTATCAGAACCTCATCAAGTTTTTCTTTAGAACTTGAGTACCTACAATTGGGCCGACTTTGTGTATTTTGGTGAGGTTTGAATTGTAAATTGGATTGGTATATATGTAATGTATTGCATCACATCCAAAGATATATAGTAAGCATGCCAAGAATATTCTTAAGCAGAAATGTGAAGTAAAAGGCTACAACAATATAAGGAGCAACAAATATTTATCTATCAAAACAAGGTGATCATTACACTCAAAGAAATCTCATTCAACAAATCAATTTACAAATAAGAGATCATCCAGTGGTTCATCCTAACAGGTGGAATAGTTAAATCCTTTCACAAGTTAGAAATAACAATCTTTTGTAAATCTCTTTACTGAGTGCATACTTCATTTTATGTTTGTAAATCCTTTTGCAAGGTGGAACTAACACTCCTTATTGCTCCTACTAGGGTAGACCATTAGAAGTGATCATTGTAAGCCTTAATAGGCCAACTTTATACTACAATACTAAAGCTTGTGGGTATCATCCCCACCCTAGTTTTAATTTCTATTTAGAAGGTTTTTGGGTTACCATATTGCATGTCAAAGTGTTATGAATGTTTTAATGCTTTTAGTTTTTCATGCATGCAATTAGATTAGAATACACATGAAGGATTAATTAGTAAATAAATATTAAGTTTTATTGGCTACTAATTCACTCCTCCCCTCTCAATAACTTAGTCTATCATATATTTCCAACAATTGTATTAGAGCTTTGCGGTTCTTAGAGAAGAAGTTTAACAACTTGAGGAAAGATTAGAGGAAATGGAGGTATTCATACTTGATAAGGCTATTGACAATGAAAATCTAGATTTGGAATTGGCTATTGGGAAACTTAAGAAAGCAAAAGAGCAAGTCTCTCAATCCCTAAAAAGAAGAAAATATCTTGCAGTACAGATGAATGATAAACTCTACATTGAAGAAAGAATTGAAGATATCCATTCAAAAAGTAATTCAGATAAAGCTAATGAGGAAATCAAATAACTATTAGGAAAGAATGATATAGTTCAAGAAGAAATTAGCTAGCTGAAAAGAGAACAAGAAATTTAGTTAATAAGATTGTGTGAAGTCATGGAAGAGAAAATAAAAATAAAAGTAGAGTTAGAAGGAAAGAATAATGAAATTCAGTATCTATCCCTTCAACAGGGAGAATTTATTGATCGACTTATTAATGCAAATAAAGAAATCATGAATCTAAGATCATAAAATGAAAGATTGTAGAATGATCTAAACACTGAAAAGCAAACCAATGAGAGGATGATGAAATATCAAGTAGACATGAATCAATTGAATGAGCAAAGCTAATATAGACAAAAGGGAAAAAAAAGAATTGGATATATAGAAGAAGGTGAATCATCCAAGCAAGGAGCTCAAAAGAATCAAAGACCTACTTGTACTCACTGTGGTAAGTTAGGTCATACATCAAACAAATGTTGGAGTAATGGTAGCTAAATTCAATAAAAAATGCTACAATTGTAATAACCATGGTTATAGAGCTAATGAATGCAAAGAGATACCTAAATTTGAGGGCAAATGGCACAAATGCAAGAAGCGTGGGCACAAATCTTTTGAATGGAAAACTAAGATAGTAAATCAAGTAGAATAGATTGTAAAAGCTATATTTGGTTGGGACTACAACACTTGGTGCATATGTCATTACTGTAGAGAATTGGACACATTGGAATAAACTGTGTAAAACATCACATGAGGACAAGAGACCCCACTATAAGATGTTTCATTTGTACTTGGTTATCTTGCCAAGAACTGTATGAACACTAGAAGAATTAAAGATGAAAAGAAACCCAAGGCTAATTACATCAGAAAGAAAATGAAACAATAGTGGATTCCAAAATCTTCTGAGAATGCAAGTCTGAGTAATGAAGCACATATCACTCAAGAATTGGGTGAATAAAAAATTTATACTTGATCTACCATATGGACAAATGGAACAAAGATTCTGAAGCAAACATCATACATCACTTCTAGTCAAGCTAGAAAGAAAGATTCATATTAGTATTCTTGATGCAAAGGGATCACTGAGTATCTAAGGAAATTCTGGACCTTAATGAGCTAGGTCAGGTTGCAAGAAGTTGCTGAGAAAGGTTGGGAGTAACTAAGTCATTCTGTGGACACTGAGTCATGAATGTTCCTATTGAGAAATTAATTTAAGCCAAGTGGAAGACATTATTTCATCAACCAAGTGATGGTACCAAGCATTTATGGTGATTGAAAGGTGGAATTTGATAAAAAGGGAAAAATTGAATTCATTTATCACTGTGAATTTTCAAGATCTATTTGTGAAGAGCAATTTTTGTGCATCCAAGAAATCTATGCAAATTATTATTGAGGTTTTTCATGTTTTCTAAAATTCTACCAAGTGATGACATCCTCCAATAGCAAGACAAAGAAAGGGTCAGAGATGTTAGTTCAAGGAGTTGAATGGAAAGCACTAGATTTCAAGTTGAGTCTGGCTATTGCAAAAAATCTTGATCCAACCAGAGCTCAGTCTCAAATCCCATCTAAGATACTTATGGTAAATGACATTCACTCACATTTTCATTATTTAGTTCAATATATAGGAACCCTAGAAATCGATGAAACTTTGGAGAAGTTGTGTGTGAATGGTGTGTTAAAACCAGAGCATCAACACCTTGAAGCAAAGGGTTTAACCCACATTTCACACATGCCCCAAGATTTTTAGATAAAATGGATAAGATTTATCCTTAGCCATGTGACAATGAGTAGTTATGGTTGGAGCATCCTATTCCCATAATAAAGAAAATGATTCATTGGATCACAATACTTCCAATGTTGACCAAGGCAAAAACCACCAAAACCCTAAGTCGGGTAAAACTAGAGAAGAAAACCCTTACCAAATGGGATGAAAGGGGTATGAATATTAGTTGTGTTACTAATATGGAGCTGAAATTTTGAATTCATGTAATTGCATACAAGATATACAGCTCTAGTCGACTCAATAGTGTATCATGTGACACTGTGGATCTCGCTTTCAAAGTTTTTGAGAACAACATGTCCTTCGACCTTGTTGAGTTGATGTTGAACCAATTCAACAAAAACATGGAAAGCATTAGGTCATCAAAGAATAATCTATGTAAGTTTGGTTCACTTTTAACCTATTTATTTTTCTTTGTGCAAAAGTTTTTCCCCTCAAAAGGTACAATTGTATGGAGAAAAGATGTGCCTATTCTTTATCAAATCAATGAGTATATAGTAGAAATGGGTGAAAATTATGTCAGTATCATGGACAACTATTTTGATGCATTTAAGGATAAGATGAACAAAAAATTTAGAATACCAAAGAAACTTGTAGAAGACTACAAGGATGATATTTTTTTTATGGTAGATTGTGACAAAGTATACATACAAGTAGTCAAATTGAGAATTGTATATTATAGAAGCATTGTTGAATGAACCTATTGATCCAAAGGCCACATATTTTGGAACATATAATGAAGCTAAATCCAAAATTGAATTAGAAATAAAGCTTCTTTAGGCTATCACAAAAGGTAAGAAGAGGATAGCTAAACTGAAACAAACTAGCTTTACTCTCTTGTTGACAGAAGGTAAAGTATATAATATAGAAGAAGATGATGTAGAAGATGAGGCAAAATCAGAAGAAGAAGAGCCAGCCAAGAAGAAAGGTAAGGTTATCATAACCAAACTTTCCAAGTCATCTACTACAATGTTTACAAGAAGATCATCTAGAAAGAAACTAAAATTGGGTGAAGAAGTAGGAGATATGATTTTCAAATAGCCCCCACCCACATTTCCAGAGAAACTGAAAGAAATAGATTTTGGAGCCAGCATGGAAAATTTTAAATTATTAAGGTATGAAACCAGAACTATAGAAGAGAAAAAGAAAGTTGAAGACATGGTTTATGTATAAGATAGGTAAATGGAAATATTCACCATACCAACTCACACAATAGATTGCCAATGAATTAATGGAGAAAATTAAGCCAAGATGGGAACATGCCAAAAAAACTGCAAAATATATATAAGAGAAGACTCTAAGGAAACTCATGCCAAGCTTAAATGTTAAAGAAGTGAAAGAGTTCATCAAAAAAAATGAAGAGAAACTTACGTTGAAATTTAACAATTGTATGATATTGATCAATGACAGTAAACATGTGGTAAGGAATGCCACTAATACATGGAAGAATATTTACAATCTTCATAAGCACAGTAATTTTATTGTTCATGTCAGTGACAAGGATGATGATGAAGATGAAAAGGAAGAAGAGGACAAAGATGATCAAGAAGAAATAATTGATGAGAATAAAGATGATGAGGAAAAAGAATAGGAAGCCATTGAGGAGAATCTCCTTGAGATTCAAAGCATTGAGGAGATCGACCATGAAAATATTGTAGTAGTCATTATAGTCTCACTTCCTCACTCTCTGAGCAAATATTTAAAGCCATCTAGCTCAGAGAAAGCTACTACCGAGTTGGTTTTGTCAAACACTACAAATCCAAGAACTAATGCAAGAGCATCCAATGGTGTAAGGGAAATCCTGTATCACCCAAAAATATGCTTAGAGACAGTTTCTATTTAATGTGTTTTCATTTTTGGATACCCATTTGGGTCAAATAAAGGTTCCAACTCTCACAGTTCCACTATTAGTTTTTTGGGTTAGAGTTTAATTGGTTTTTAAGCACCTTGGAATACATGTAAATGTAGAAAATGAGTTATTTTGTAATTGAGCCAAAATTATGATGAGTTAGAGGGTGTAATTTGGAGGGATGATTGTACTTATAATTTAAAATACTCAAAAAAAGAATCAGGTCAAAAGGCTTTATGGTTAGAAAGTTATTGTAGTTTTAATTTTCTTGGAGACCTCCTAAGGGTGCTTCAAAGTTAGGTATGGGGCACTAAATGGCCTCATATAGGGCCAAAAAATGGGGGATGAAAAAACTGGTCCACAGGGCTATAGAGTGCTTCAAAAGCTTTCTGAAAATGTAAATGGTTCATTAATTAGAGTTACGGTTCAAAAGTTATGCCTCCCAAAAGTTGGACTACCATTTCTGGATTCTTCTAATTTTACACTGACTTCTAATGTGATTTTTGGAACCTTCTATTTTGGTGGTGGATGCCAACTAGAATATTCTAGAATCTATTCCTAACCCTAAACCATTTGTGGCTTATTTAAGAACATTTCTAGCATTGTAAAGGCAGCTCTTAGTGGAGTTAGAGAGAAGGTATTGTGTGGAGGATTTCTTTCTCCAGAATCATACTATTGTAAGCCCACAGGGCATTTTTCATTGATAATAATATTTCACTTTTCTTATGTGTTCATTCTAGTCTTTGGTTGTGTCTCCATCAAGTAGTATCAGAGTAGGTTTTCCTGAGTGTGTAGACAGAGCGTCGACTATGAGGCAATTTGCACCAGGACTTTGTGGTTGTGGGTTTGAGACAAGAAGATGCCTCCACAAAGGGAACATGGTGGAAGGGCTGGAGTTGTTACTCTTGAGGTTAGAGCCCTCTAGAGAAAAGTTCAAGCATTGCAAGAGGAGATCTATAGAGGACTAAATATTGCTATAGGCAACAAAAGTGAGGAAGAAAATGAAGAAGAAGAAAATATTGGATAGGAAGGGGAAGATGAAGGGGAAGTCCTAAATTAGGTAGAGGAGAGGCTTTTTAGGACCATTTCTAGGCTTGAAAAAAGACCTAAAATTGATGTGGATATGTTTTCAGGAAATCTAAACCTAGATGAGTTGATCGACTGGATCAATGAACTAGAGGAGTATTTTGAGTATGACGATATTAGGGATCCAGATAGGGTTAAGTTTGCGAAGGCCAAAATGAAAGGCCATGCCAAAATCTAGTGGCAAGAGATTCAACTAGAAAGAAATAGAAGAGGAAAGGAGAAAAACAATAGATGGGATCGCATGGTGGACAAACTAAAGAAGTAGCTCATTCTTGTTGAATACAAGCTTGATTTGTTCAAGAAAATGCAAGGATTAAAGCAAGCAAGAAAATCTATCTAGGAATATATAGAGGAATTTTACCAACTTCTTTTTAGGGTAGGGCGTGCAGAAGAAAATAAGGAGAAGGTTGCCCATTACCTCAGTGGGTTACGACCTAACATTCAGGAGGAGTTACATCTGGTTAGAATGACTAGAATTGAAGAGGCATACCAGTTTTCCCTATGAGTTGAAGAGAAGCTAAATAAAAGGTTTGAAGGAAGGAAAAGAGGGTGTGGTCAAGGAGGAAGGGGTGGTAGTAGGTCATTTGGAGGCTGAAATAAGACCCAAAAGAAAAATGAAGATGTGGGTACTAGTAGAAACCAGAGAAATGAGGGTTTCAACCCTCCCATGATCAAAAATTTGGAGATCAAAGAGGAAGAGGTAGAGGATGTGGACAAGGATCAAGAAGAGGAGGCTTCCATGGTACCTATTTTAATTGCAATGAAGAAGGTCATTGTGCCTTTAAATGCCCTCAATGACAAGGAAGGATAGATAGGAGAGCTAATGGTCAAGCAAGGGTTGCTCATGTGGATGAGGATGCATACTCATCACATTCTAAGGATGCAAAAAGAGGAGATGTTCTCATAAATGAAAGGGTCTTACTAAGAAATGAGATTGAATCTAGACAAAGGAGGAGTTTGTTTTGTACTAGGTGCAAGTGGGAGGATAAGTGTTGTGATGTGATTGTTGATGGTGGCAACATTGACAACTTGGTGTCTGAGGAGATGGTCACTAAGCTAAAGCTCAAGAGAGAGAAACACCCCCAAACCTATCAGATTTCTTGGGTGAAGGATGTCCATAAGGTCCTAGTTAGTGAACAGTGTTTGGTGAAGTTCAAGATTGGGAATTACCATGATGAAGTTCTTTGTGACATTATTCCAATGGATGTCTGCCATTTATTGTTGGGAAGATCATGGCAATTTGATAGGCATGTTGTACATGATGGTCATGCAAATACATACTCTCTGACAAAGGATGAAGTTCACCACAAACTGAAGCCCTTGGTAAAGGAAGGTGAAAAGGTATGCAATAGTGCTAGGATATGTCTTGTTGATGGAAGAAATTTTTTGGATGGTATGAAACATCAGCGTATGTGTTATGCTTTGATTCTTAGAAAAGATAAGGAAGGTAGTAGTGAAATTCCACCTAAAGGTTTAGGCTTCTTAAGTAAGTATGGAGACATCATCTCTGATAATGTTCTAGAAGGGTTGCCACCAGTGAGGCAAATCAGTCATCAGATAGATTTAATCCCTGGAGCTAGTTTGCCTAACAATGCTACTCATAGGATGATTCCTACTAAAATTGAGGAGTTAAATAGACAAGTTCAAGAGCTATTGAGGAAGGGGTTAATTTGAGAGAGCTTGAGTCCATGTGCAATACCTATAGTACTATCACCAAAGAAGGATGGAGAGTGGAGAATGTGCACAGACTCTTAAGCTATAAACATAATAACCATCAAGTATCGGTTCCCTTTTGCCAAGAATGGACAATCTTATGGACTGCTTGAGTGGGGCTCAATACTTCAAATTGATAGATCTCAAGAGTGGCTATCACCAGATATGGATACGAGAGGTAGATGAGTGGAAGACTACATTCAAGACCAAGGAGGGTCTATATGAGTGGTTAGTCATGCCTTTTGGACTGACCAACACACCAAGCACCTTCATGCGACTTATGAATGAGGTACTAAAGAAATTCTTGCGAAAATTTGTTATTTTCTATTTGGATGATATTTTAATTTTCAGCAAGACTTTGGATGAACATTTATTGTACATTTGTAGAGTCCTTGAAAGGTTAAGGGAAGATAAAATGTTGATTAATTTGAAGAAGTGTAGCTTTGTAAAAAAGGAGTTAGTCTACTTGGGGTTTGTTGTATCATCTGAGGGTCTCAAAATGGATCTAGAGAAGGTAAAAGCCATCTTGGAATGGCCTACTTCAAGGTCTTCTACTGAGGTGAGATCATTTCATGGTCTGGTTAGTTTTTACAAAAAATTCATTAAGAATTTCA
Organism: Cupressus sempervirens; assembly: GCA_028749045.1. Classification (NCBI taxonomy): domain Eukaryota; kingdom Viridiplantae; phylum Streptophyta; class Pinopsida; order Cupressales; family Cupressaceae; genus Cupressus; species Cupressus sempervirens. Next base: position 536,469,779 of record CM053793.1, read on the forward strand.
GTAGCATATGTGCACCCCTGACTGAAACAATAAGGGGGGATAGGAAAGAGTTCAAGTGGACTACAACAGTTGCAAGAAGTTTTGAATTGTTGAAGAAGAAGGTGATAGAAAAACTAGTGTTGGCACTTTTTGATTTTAGTAAAGTGTTCTAGGTAGATTGTGATGCTATTGGCAGTGCTATTGGGGCCATATTGAGCCAAGAAGGTAAGCCTACTGCATATTTTAGTGAAAAATTGAATGATGCAAAGAAGTATTCTATTTATGATTAGGAGTTCTATGCAATCCTTCAGGCCTTAAATAATTGGAGGCATTATTTATTTCCAAAATAATTTGTCTTGTATACTAATCTCTAGGAATTGTAGTACCTAAATAGCCAAGGTAAATTGAACCAGAGACATTTGAAGTGGGTAGAGCTCGTGTAGAGCTATACATTTGTATTGAAAAATAGAAGTGGGAGGTCTAATAGGGTTGCAAATGCACTGAGTAGGAGATAATTGTTGCTGGCACTAATGCAAGTTGAAGTGGTTGGGTTTGATGAACTCAAGAATCTATACCTCGAGGATCCTAATTTTGTTGAAGCATGGAAGGCTTGTAAAGAACTTGTTACTGTAGATAAGACCAGGTGGCTAGATTATTTGATTTAGGATTGTATGCTATTCAAGGGTAGTCAGTTATGCATTCCAAGGCATTCCATGAGGGAAAATTTGATCAAGGAGAACCACAGTGGGGGGATGGCAGGACACTTTGGTCAAGATAAGACCATTTCCATTCTTAGAGAACATTATTTTTGGCCTCAAATGTCACAAAATGTGAAGAAGTTTGTATAGAGTTGTCAAGTATGTCAAGTAGCCAAGGGATTTAGTCACAATACTAGAATCTGTCAGCCATTACTTGTTCCATTGAAGCCATGGGAGGACATAAGTATGGATTTTGTTCTTGGATTTCCAAGGACACAAAGGGGTAATGACTCAGTATTTGTGATGGTTGATAGGTTCTCCAAGATGGCACATTTCATTCTATGCCACAAGACTCATAATGCTGTACATATTGCAGATTTGTTTTTTAGAGAGGTGGTGAGACTACATGGTCTCCCAAAGAGTATTGTTTTCGATAGAGATACTAAATTTGTGGGATATTTCTAGAGGACTTTATGGAGGAAGTTGAGGATGAAATTGAAGTTTAGTTCTACAAATCATCTGCAGATTGATGGACAGATAGAAGTGGTAAATAGAAGTCTGGGTAATTTGTTGAGGTGTTAGGTGGGAGATAAGCCTAAGGGATGGGATTTTATTCTACCACAGGTAGAATTTTCTTACAATAATTTTGTAAATCAAAGTATTGGTAGATCACCATTCCAAATTGTGTATGGTAGTAGCCCAAGGACTGCACTAGAATTAAGGAAGATGGAGCAAGGGGAGAGGACAAGTACCAAGGTAGAAGAATTTGCTAAACATGTCAAGAGCCTACACGAGGTGGTCCATGCACACATTACCAAGATGAATCAATAGTATAAAGCTAGGGTAGATCAAAGGAGGAGACATAAGGAATTCCAAGTAGGGGATTTGGTTATTGGAACACTTACGAAAGGAATGGTTTCTAGTGGGTACTTACAACAAGCTGAAGATGAAGAAATTTGGCCCCTACAAAATTTTGAAGAAACATGACTCAGGAAATGCATATGAGGTGGAGTTGCTAGATGGGATTCACATTTCTCCTATCTTCAACATTGTAGACTTAACATAATATCATGATGATGGTGTAGATGAGGGGTTGATGCTAGAGCCATGTCCAATTCCTACTTCTAAGGAGGAGATAGAAGAGATTCTGGATAGTCATGTGGGTAGGAGTACCAGAAATAAGCAGTATGAAGAGTACTTGGTGAAGTGGAAAGGACAACCAATAAAGGACTCAACTTGGATATTAGTAGCAGAGGTTGCCCATTTGGGTTTTCCCTCTACCATAAAGTGATAGGGTCACTTTTCAATCTACCCTGGGTGTCTGATGTAGGAGCATCCAGTGGTGTAAGGGCAATCCTGTATCACCCAAAATTTTTCTTACAGATAGTTTCTATTTAATGTGTTTTCATTTTTGGATACCCATTTGGGTCAAATAAAGGTTCCAACTCTCACAGTTCCACTATTAGTTTTCTGGGTTAGATTTTTATTAGTTTTTAAGCACCTTGGGATACGTATAAATGTAGAAAATGAGTTATTTTTTAATTAAGCCAAAATTATGATGAGTTAGAGGGTGTAATTTGGAGGGATGATTTTACTTGTAATTTAAAACACTCCAAAAAAAGAATCAGGTCAAAAGACTTTACAGTTAGAAAGTTATTGCAGTTTTAATTTTCTTAAAGACCTCCTAAGAGCTCTTCAAAGTTAGATATGGGGCACTAAATGGACTCATATGGGGCTGAAAAATGGGGAATGAGAAAATCTTATCCATAGGGCTATAGAGTGCTTCGAGAGCTTTTCAAAAATGTAAACGGTTCATGAATTGGAGTTACAGTTCAAAAGTTATGCCTCTTAGAGGTTGCACTACCATTTCTGGATTCTTCTAATTTTACACCAACTTCTAATGTGATTTTTGGAACCTCTTGTTTTGGCAGTGGATGCCAACTGGCATATTCTAGAATGTATTCCTAACCCTAAACCATTTGGGGCTTATTTAAGAATATTTCTAGCATTGTAAAGGCAACTCTTAGTGAAGTTAGAGAGAAGGTACTATGTGGAGGATTTCTTTCTCTAGAATCATACTATTGTAAGACCATAGGGATTTTTTCATTGATAATAATATTTCCTTTTTCCTGTGTGTTCATTCTGGTCTTTGGTTGTGTCTCTATCAAGCACTCAACCAATCTTTGCTCCCATTTAGCTCAGTACTTCATTAACTGAAGTGACCATCACTTCATCTATCGAGAAGTTAGTACTTCCTCCTCCATCAATTTTTGTTACTCAACAACAAGGTATTTCTTCAATAAGTGTAATATCTACTTTTACTACTAGTCCTTCCATTTCCACTATTGTTACTATTTTGAGCATGCAAATAATAAGTACAAAGATAGTTGAGAGAAAGCCTCAATCAAGTACAAAAGTTTATAGCAAAGGTAAAGAAAAGGAAGAAGACATTTATCTTGATGAGGATATAGTTATCCCAAATTGGGATATCTCTAATCTAAATCCTAATCAAATTCATATAGTAGGAGAGCTTCTACAGAAGAAAGCCAAGCAACAAAGACTTAGAGAAGAAATAAATAAAGAGCATCAAGTACTTGAAGATGCAAAGAACATTCTTATAAAGGTAGTCATCACTAAGGTTGACACTTCTAAACCTATTTTGGCTCAGTTAGCAGAAGTGGTCCAAAAATTCAATGAAGATTTGAGTGGACAAGAGAAATTGTTGCAAAGAGCAGAGAAGAAATTTGAAAATAAAGTATTGGAGCTAGTTGCACAAAAGATTGCAATATACCAAGTAAACCTATCTACTATTCTTAGCTAATTGGAAACCTCTACCAAGATTGATACATCCATCTTCACATAGGAAGTCAAAGATAAACTCTACAAATTAGATGAAGATTTGAAGGCAAGTGCACATTAGTTGTCACTTGATCCAAGCTATAGTTCTGCTCATTACTCAAAGATCAGATTTTTGATTGACATGCAAGAAAAATTGCTAAGGGAAGAAGCTAGGATAAGGGCTACAGTTGTAGATATACAAAGCATGATTCTTCCCAACATGGATGCATTGCAAAAACATATTGCACATGAAAAAACTGTCATCCATGATAACAACTTCTTTGTTGCTGATCACATGATGTAATTATCACAGAAGTTAAGATTGCATTACATACAAGGAAGGTGTTACAAGAAAACTGAGACAAGACAATGTCACTAACTCTAAAGGTGCATTCTAATTTCTTGTCACATTTTGGCATTACCATGTAGCATACACCTTTGTCATTTATTTGAAAAAGGGGGAGAAGATGTATATAACATGAAAAGCATATTGTAAAGGGGAGAAGATGTAATATAAGATGTGATATAAAAGGAGAGAATACGAAAAGATGCAATAAAGGGGAGAAGATGAGAATATATATATATATATATATATATATATATATATATATATATATATATATATATATATAATGTGTAAAGTATATTGAATATATATGTATGGGGGAGCATCATAATATTATATACATGTACAAATATTTAGATAAACATCTCTTATGAAAGCAATTTTGAAAAATCTCAAAAACAGAGTATTTCAACGAGTTGAAGACACAAGATGAAGACTAAAGATTGTTTGGAACTTTTTGAGAATTTAGTTTTGATTGATTATTGTTTTTGTCACTAATGCTAAAGGGGGAGATTGTTGACATTTCAGTCAAGTTTGTTAATTAGTGAGACACACAATTATTCAAATTGTTAGTAGTTATTGAGTTTATTGTATAGTTAATAGTGTTAACCAGGTAATTTAGGCTTTACCGAGTTCTACAGTTGCTACCAAGTTTTAGGAACAATATTCAGTTTGCACCGAGTAGTTACTACCAAGTTGGCGATTATCAGTGTAAACCAAGCTTCATAGTGTTTACCAAATTTCTTAGTGCAAACCAAGTTCTAAAATGCTTACCAAGTTTTTAGCTTTAGTAATGTGAATCTAGTGTTGACCAAGCTATGCAGTGTCAACCATGTGATTTAGTTTATACCGAGCTCATAGTGATACTATTGACTGAGATATGTAGTATCAATTGAGTGATTCAGTCTATATATTGAGTTTTGTAGTGTTCGCTAAGTTCAGACTACTTGGAAGTCATTATTATGAGCTGAGCTTCTACATCTACTGAGTGCATGATGATGCTAAGTATCAGAACCTCACCGAGTTTGTCTTCAAAACCCAAGTACCTGCAATTGGGTTGACTTTGTGTATTTTGGTGAAAATTGTATTGTAGTTGACTTTGATGGTAAATTGGATTTGTATATATGTAATGTATTGTATCACATCTAAAGATATATAGTAAGTGTGACAAGAAGATTCTTAAGTAGAAGTGCAAAGTAAAAGGCTACAATAGTATAAGGAGCAGCAAAGATTTATCTATCACAACAAGGTGATCATTACACTCAAAGGAATCCCATTTAGAAAATCAAGTTGTAGATCATAGATCATCCACTAGTTCATCCTAACAGGTGGAATAGTTAAATCCTTTCACAAGGTAGACTAAACAGTCTTTTGTAAATCTTTACCGAGTGCATACTTCATTGTATGTTTGTAAATCCTTTTGCAAGGTGGACCTAGCAGTCCTTATTTCTCGTAACAAGGCAGATCATTAGAAGTGATCATTGTAAGCCTTAATAGGCCAACTTTACATTACAATACTAAAGCTTGTGGGTATCATGTCCACCCCAGTTTTACTTTCTATTTGGAAGGTTTTTGTGTTACCATTGTTGGAAATACAAATGGGAAATGTATACTTCTGAGTGGGGGGGGGGATGAATCAGAAGTACTAATTTGTAACCAATAAAAATTTTAACTTTAAAACAATGCGTGCATAAAAATATTAAAATAACATGTAAAGTAAATGCATCCACATATACACTTGACACTAGATATGATTACCCAGAAAACCTCCAATGAGAAAGTAAAACTGGGGTGGGGATGACACCCATAATTCTTCACTACTACAACAATAAAGTTCACCTATTAAGGTTACATGATTTGACCATTCTCATGATTTTCCCTATGAAAGGCCTACCTTGTTAAAGGCTTACAAAATATTGTTAGATCCTACCCTATTAAAGGATTTTAATACCCTATTAAAAGTGTGCCTGGCTAAAGGACTTTAGAACACTCACTTGGAATGTCACCTTGTTAAAGGATTGCTCAATGACTGTTAAATCAACCTTAATATAAAGGACTTCATCTTGCTGATATAGTTGTTAGAAAGTACAATAGAATGTTTGATCTAATACACTTACAATTTGATATTTCTGATTTTAGATCCCAATTTAGTTCATTTGGACCCTCTCTAATCTAATATGAAATTACTGTAACCTTGATCCTTTGTTCTACAAACTGATTCTACAATTCTGTCCTTCTTCTAAGTCACCTGATCAATTCACCCCTTTCACTGCTATTATCATCTTCTCGCATGCATTCTCTAATGCTCTCTCTTACATACTCTCTTTAATTATGGGGCTTCATCTCCCTTTAAAAATAATTTGGTGGCTTAGGGTTAGGTATGAATCTATAATTAAGATCCATTCAACTTTCTGACTCAATTCTCTCCATTTTTCTGATTGGTTGCATGTTGGTCACATAGGGAATCAAATAGATTCAATCTTATCTTTAAAGCTTCGAGATCTATCCATATGTCAGCTCAAAAATGGTTTACATAGTTGTTTGTGCCATCACAAACAACTAGGCCAATTCTGTGTTACTTGGTACTTGTTGATACTGATGCTTGATACATACTATAATTTTGTCTGGCTTGAAACTTGAACTTTCTCAGCACTAACTATTCACTCGACACTTGAAACTTTCCTGGCACTAGCTGTTTGCTTAGCACTTGCTATTACTTGGTACATGAGTGACTCAACACTCATTGTGACTCAACATCTATACATATTATACTCAGCATATGTTACTAGCTCGACATGAACTTAGTAAATTTCTTAAGTGTGTTGTCACTCAATTGTCAAAACCAATCTTGAGATCAACAATCTCTCCCTTTGACATGAGTGGCAAAAACACTTAATTGTACATGATGAATCTAACTTCCTCAAGTATAATACACATTTTCTTTGACATATATACAAAACTATATACCTCAAAATTTTGTGACTCCCCCTAAGTTTATGTATCTTTTCTGTATCCAAAATCTCTCTAAGTAGATTTGATTTGCCTCTACTATTTATCTTTGGCTTCATTCTGATACTCTTTATCTGATGTATTTTGATATGCCCTACTTCCTGCTATTTGCTCCCCCTTTATTCTCTCTATTTATCTTGTAACTCCCCCTTTCACATGTCTCCCCCTTGCATATATCACACGCTTTAATATATCTCCCCCTTTTTGACACTAATGTCAAAGGGTTTATACACTAAGTGTGTATTTATCCAAGAAGTTCTTATTTACTTCCATTAAAATTTTGAGAGTAGCATCCCAGTTGTCTATTGTAACATCTACTGACTTGATTTGGATGGCTATCTTAGCTGCAAGGTGAACTAAGCCATCTAATGTTGAAAGATTGGGATCTTTCTTGAGTACTATCTCAACATAGGCTAGTTCTTTCTGTAGGATCTCCATGTGTGGGGTTAGGGAGGCTTGAATTTGAACTAACTTGGCTCTTATATTGGCCTCTTCTATTGTGAATACAACTAGTTCCTTTTGTGTGTGAAGTATGGAATGAAAATGCTTCTCACTTTGAGCTAGATTCTATGGTAACTGCATACCAAATACTTCCAAATTTTTCTCCAAACTCAAAATCCTTTGGCTCATTTCTTGTGTGAAGAGTGTGGGATCACACAACTTAGTGTACAATGAGAATATATTCTCAAGTACCTTCTTCACCTTTTCTATCTTTGTAGTGAATTCCACTTGTGACAGTGCTATTCCACTAGAGATTTTCTCATGTACCTTTCCTTGAAACTTCTTTTCAGACCATTCCATAAGTTTTGCATTAGTTTCTTGGTCTTCATTTGTCACCTGTTCAACAATATCTAACAATTGTTCCAATATTGGCTTGGTTTCATTAGGTGTCTACAAGATGAATGCATCTAGAAAGATGTCTTTGATTTCATGTAATGCTTGCCTTTGTTTATACTCTTTCTTGAGTATTTCTTGGTTCTTCTTTCTTTCCAATGCCTCCTGCATCTCATTGATCCATTCAAGGTTCATGGTTGCATAATCATAGTTTGGTATGACAATTTCTTCATCTAATGTTGGGTCTCCATAATGAAGTACCCTTGCAACCTTTATTGAGCTCGAACTTGGTGCTAAAATTTGGAGATGCATTGCATCACTGCTTGACTTTTGAAGGAATTTTGTAGGAGTTCTAGTAGTTGGTAGATTAACTAATGTTTGAATTGCTTCCTACTCCTTTTCCTTTGGAATTTCCTTTTCTTTTTGTTATCCTCCTTGATTAATCACAATTATTTGTGGTTCACCTTGAGTTTGTGTAGTAGGAATAGATACCTTTGTCTATCCTGTTTATTCCTTTGTTGTCTCCTTGATAGTTTGAGTTTGTTGCTTAGTTATGAAAACTTTCACTATTATACCAACCTTAGCTAATGTATACTTTGATTCTTGCTCTTGAGGTTTTCCATTGGTATATGTAGGGATGATAGAAGGTGGTTCTTGTGTTTTCACCTTATCCCTAGTTAGGTCAGCTACTACCTTCTACAACTCATCTACACTGACCAATACTGGATTGTCACACAACTTTTCTTGTAAAGTTGATTGGTCAAGGATCTTCTTTAGATCCTCTATAGTTAGTGGATTTATGTTTTGAACTGAGCTATCAAGAACAAATTTTACTTTGATTGTCTTTGCAGGTGTATTGGAGTCATGTGGAGGGCTTGGTGGTGGCAATTATGTGTCTGGCACACTTTGATCTATTTGCTGCTCCTTAGAAGTTGCTACTGCATCATTTTTCTGTGTTCCCTCCTCCACTATGTTATCTACCTTTTCTTTTTCAACTTCTCCTTCTTTATCACTATCTTCCTTTTCTTCATTGTTTCTTCCCAGAAAGGGATCCTCCTCTCCTTCCTTAACAGTAGTTAGTCCATATATTAGCTTCCACATTTGAGTGGACTTCTTGATAACATCTTTAATCTTGTTTTGAAGTATGCTAAATACTCTATACTTTGGTGCAAACTTGCTGCCATGCTTTTTATTTGCTTTTGTTATTTGGCCTTTTGACAAGTCTAGCATTACTTGTGCCAATGTGGACTCTCTTATTTCCTTTTCCATGTTTAGGCAATAATGGAATTTATTCTCAACAATTGAATATAAATCTTTAGGCATAGTAGTATCAAATTCAAGTGGGGTATTCTTGAATTTTCCCATCATGGCATATTCTGATTCCTCAACCTTATTCTATTCTTCTCTACTTAATTTATTGAATTTAATTCTTTTTAAACCAGTTATGTCTGCATTATCCCTGATACTATCACAAATGTTTTCAAGATTTGACTTAGGTGCATGACTTAGAACTCTAAACTGGCTGTTGTCATCTAACTTGGTCCTTTCTTCATTAGATTCTAGTTATGCAATGTATTTCCTCATTTTCTTTTGCATTGGACCTAGTTGCTCTATAGCCTTTTTTGTTTTTGTTTTCTCTTTTTCCTTTTGAGTGGTGGCCCTTGTAGTTTCTCTTGTGGCTGGAGTAGTAGGTTTGGCAAGGCTTGGTTTAGCAATCTTCTTACCCTTGGGTTGAGCTGCTGGCTATTTCTTAGCCTTTCTCTTCTTTTACTCTTGTATTGCTGGTGCTTCCTCAACTTGTTCCTCCTCAACACCTTCTTCCTCATCTTCACCCATTCCCTGTGTTAGGGCAAGAGGTTCTTGACCCTGTTCTTGTTCTTCTTCTTCTTCATCATCTTCTGCATTATCACCTTCAACACTTTCACCAAATTTTTCTTTAAGCTTTTTCACCAATTTATCTTTCTTCTTTATAGTTGAAGCAGTTTTCAACTCTATTTCACCTTGGATTTTACAACATCACAGTTGTCAAAGCTCTTTGCTTACTTATCAATTTCCTCAGCAAGTAATGCAGTGATGGTTACTGATGCTTCATCTATATTGATCTCATACCCCAATGGCCTTAGCCATCTTACTTTGAGTACTACAACTTGAATATATGTGTAGTCAATATCTACTAAGAAACATATGCCATTGTAACACTTCTCCACTAGGGAAACTAGGATTCTCAATCTTTGTTTCATAGTTTTCTTGAAATCCTCAAAATAACTAGTCATTATAGACTCAAAATTATCTCCCATTTACTCTATGTACTCATTAACTTGTATAGCTACAGACCTATTGGTCTTCCATCCTACCTTACCAAAATAAGGGAACTCATTTTGAACATAGATAAATATACATATCAAAATTGAACCAAATTTGCATTTAACTCCTTTTGATCTCCTTATAGCTCCTAGGTTCTCCATGATTTGTTGCAACTATAGCTCTGCCAGATCATAAGTGTGATCTTTCTTCACACTTTTGTATCCTGCATCAATTGCAATGCATGTCACATTGTTTAGTTGACTTGATTGATAGAATTTGTGAGATATGACCCTCACAAATAATTCAAGAAGTAAATCCTTGATGGTGTCAATTTTCATTCCCCTCTTATTCCACTTTGTCCCTGTATTCTTCTTAATGGCTTCTTTTGAGTCGCTTCTTAGGGTTTTGGGCCATTCTAGGTTTGGAAACCTTGTAACCCTATGCACAATCCTTTTTGACAATTTGATGGGTCCTCCTTCTAACCATAATCATCCATCATGGATTCTACTTAAAAAAATTCTTATCCATTCAATTTTAAAGATGGTAGGGAAATCTAGGGTATGGGTTAAGCCCTTTCTCTCAATGATTTGGAATTCTTCCTTCAACACTCCATTCTCACACAATTTGTCATATGCCTGTCAAATTTCCATGTCTCCTATCCCTCCAACCTTGTAGTTATAGCACTTCCTTACATCTTGAACCATTACGAACTTGGGTGGAATGATTGACAATGGCCCAGCTAGGTCGTTCTTATATGCAACTTCAGGAATAGGCCTAAAATCTGGCTGCTTGACTTCATTACTAACCAAATTAACTTTGAAGGGTTCCTTATCCTTGGGATTTCTAGAGCTAGAGGTCATTTTTACAAGCTAGTGTTTTAAGAGATATTTAAACTGCGTAACTACATAACTCGACACATGAAGAATACCTTTAAATTGATGAAATGATGCTTGATCTTGGTTGGAATTCATGTAAATGCTTCAATCTCTGCTCATTAGTCACTTCTTTTCTTTGATCGATCTTGCTTTATGTTTGTAATGACAAAAAATGGGAAAATTTTTTCCTTAAACCTTTTCAAAACATAGCATTTAATGCATGGTGCATATATCGTTGTAAACTCAGACTCTATGCAATTTCTGCTTTACTCAACATCCATTGGTTTTCATCACTCGACAACCACTACAATTACCCTTACTCAACTTCAATAGGAATTACCTTCACTTAGCAACTATGATTGACTCAACTTCAACTGGCTTTGCCTTATAACTCAACACACACTAGAAGTTGCTCGACAATTAAAGAGAACTTTTCACACTTGGCAGTAAGATGAAAACTTAAAGATTTTACCTTGGTTTTTCCTTGTTTACTTGCATCTTTATTTGTGCTAGTTTTTTCTTTTCAATACTAAATTTCCTTGGAATTGATGTATGATGAGGCATTTAAATACCAATCCCACATACCTCCTTTTTCTTAGTTTGATGAAGTGTGACCACTTAACCCTTCAAGTGAAGTGATCCCTTCATTTGGTGTGTTGCATCAATCTTTCTTCTTCCATTTCTTGTTCATCTCTCCTCTGATGTATTTAATATCTACCTTTCCTTTTCCCTTGTTTGACTCTGAGTTAGGTGCCTTTGTCCTTGTTGGGCAGTGCTTGTTGATATGACCAGTTTTCAAACAACTAAAGCATTTAGTTTGACTTAACCATCTATTGTAGCTACCTCTAAAATGTGTTCTTATGCAATTCTCAAGGATGTGTCCATACTCTTGACAATAATGACAACTATGTCTTGTATTGTAATCCCAATTATAGGAATTTTAATGACTTCTTCTCTTGTTTGATGACCATGTGGACTTGGATCTACATTCAAAGGCCTTGTGTCCAAACTTTTGACAATTGTAGCAGTGTCCTTCAAATCTTGGTGGATGCATGGTCCTTGTTCTGCATTCATGTGCTTGATGACCTTGTTTGTTGCACTTGTAACAATGTGTCATGTTCTTTGGCTTGGCATTCTGACTAGCATTAGCTGTATGTCCTTTCTTTCCATAATGATAACAAGTAGGTTTAGAATTCTTACCTTTATTCTTTCTTTCCTCAATAGCTTTGGATGATTCTCCTTCTTCAGTTCTTGTGTAGCCCAATTCTAATTTGTCTTTACTAGATCTAGGGGATTTCAATAATTGCTCAAAGTACTTGACGGCTTCATTTGGCTTGTTGAAGCTTTCAAAAAACTCATTTTCTCTTTTTAGGTCATTCTATAATTGCTCATTCTACAACTTTAATGTGGTTATTTCAATGTCCCTGACATTTAGCTCATGATGGGCATTCATCATTTGGCTTAGGGTGTCCAACTACATGTTTGCGATCCTAGACAACTCTGCCAATTTTTCTTCCAATTTGTTTGACAAAATTCTTTTGTCTTCTTCAATCATGGCTTTTTCCTCTATAGCTTTCTTCTTTTGTTCAGTCACCTCACATAGTAGTTTAACTTGCGATTCTTGCTCCAACTTGAGATTTTTGATCTCCTCAGCTTGTGTTCTATTTTTGTCCATGAGATCTACAATTGTTGCATCAAAATGATAGGAGTTACCTCTACAAATAAATTTGTGGTGTCAATCTCTTTGTATTGAGTGTCATTTTCAGCTATACAAATCTCTTTCCTTCTCTTTAGTGAACTTCTCAAGGATCTCTGGCTTCATTTAGTTGTTGTAGTAAGAGATGTATCTCAATCTCTTCATTTTCAATGGTCTTTCCCAACTTGTAAACTTCCATCTTAAGATATTTTGTCCAAGTTGTAAGGCTTCTCTTGATGAGAACTAAGCTCTGATACCAATTTTTGTAAACACAAATGGGAAATGTATACTTCTGAGAGGGGGGGGGGGGGGGGGGTTGAATTAGAAGTACTAATCTCTAACCAATAAAGCTTTTAAATTTAAAAAAATGAATGCATAAACATATTCAAATAACATGTAAAGTAAATGAATCCACATATACACTTGACACTAGATATGATTACCTAGAAACCCTCTAATGAGAAGGTAAAACTAGGGTGGGGATGACACCCACATTCTTTACTATTGCAACAATAAAGTTCACTTGTTAAGGTTACATGAATTGACCATTCTCATGATTTTCCCTATGAAAGGCCTGCCTTATTAAAGGCTTACAAAGGATTCTTAGATCCTACCCTATTAAAAGATTTTAACACCTTGTTAGAAGTGTGCCTAGCTAAAGGACTTCAGAACACTCATTGGAATGTCACCTTGTAAAAGGATTTCTCAATGTCTGTTAAATCAACCTTAATACAAAGGATTTCATCCTACTGATACAATCATTAGAAAGTATAGTAGAATGTTTGATCTAATATACTTACAATATGATATTGCTAATTTCAGATCCCAATTCAGTTCATCTCCACCCTCTCTGATTTGATATGAAATTTTTTGTAACCTTGATCCTCTGTTCTACAAATTGATTCTGTAATTTTGTCTTTCTTCTAAGTCACCTAATAAATTCACCCCTTTTACTACTATTATCACCTTCTCTCATGCATTCTCTAATGCTCTCTCTTACATACTCTCTTTAATTATGGGGCTTTGTCTCCCTTTAAAAAGACTTTGGTGGCTTACGGTTAGGTATGAATCTACAATTGAGATTCATCCATCTTTCTCGCTCAATTCCCTCCATTTTTTTGATTGGTTACATGTTGATCACATAGGGAATTAAATAGATTCAATCTTATCATTAAATCTTCAAGATCTATCCATATGTCAGCTAAAAAATGGTTTACATAGTTGTTTGTGCCATCACAAACAACTAGGCCAATTTTGTGTTACTTGGCACTTGTTGATACTAATGCTCAACACATACTATAATTTTGTCTGGCTCGACACTTGAACTTGCTCGACACTAACTATTCACTCAGCACTTGAAACTTTCTTGACACTAACTATTTTCTTGGCACTTACTATTACTCAACACATGAGTGAATCGGCACTCATTGCGACTCGACATCTATACATATTATACTTGGCATATGTTACTAGCTTGACATTAACTTAGTAAATTTCTTACATGTGTTGTCACTCAATTTTCAAAACCAATCTTGAGATCAACAACCATATTGTGTGTCAATGTGTTATTAATTTTTTAATGCTTTTAGTTTTTCATGCATGCAATTAGATTAGAATACATGTGAAGGATTAATTAGTAAATAAAGATTAAGTTATATTGGTTACTGATTCACCCCTCCCCTCTCAGTAACTTAGGCTATCATATATTTCCAACAAAGGGGTACTACAGTTAGTTGGATTTCTAGATTATAGAAGGTTAATGAACTTTCAACCACTAAAGCTGAGTATGTAGCTTCTATGGAAGCTAGCAAGGAGATGATTTGGTTATAATGTTTTTTGGAGGAATTGGGTTAGAAGCAGGAAGATTTCCCATTGTACAGTATTAACCAGAGTGTCATTCATCTTGCAAAGAATTCTTCTTTTCATTCAAGGACAAAGAACATATAGCTCAATTACCATTTTATAAGGTCTATTTTAGATGATGGCCAGTTGCAGATTGAAAAGATTCACACAAGTGAAAATCCTGTAGACATGTTCATGAAGGTAGTCCCCAAGGAGAAGTTGGTTTCTTTCTCAGCTTCTATTTGGCTTCTTGAATGATGATCATGGAGGTAATACACAAAAAAATCTTTTATCTAGTGGGATTTTCATGTACTACATTGTCATCTAGTTTTAGTCTCCAAGTGGGAGATTTTTTGGTATGGAGCTCTATCAGTCTCCAAGTGGGAGATTGTTGATATTGTGGCGACTAATCATATAGTGGGGTTGATGTTGTGGCACCTCCTCTAGTAGTTGCTAGAGGTGAGGGGCAGTAGCCTCGAACCTCCATCCAATGTGCAATGTCAAATTTTTTTGTTGCTTTTTCAGGAAATGAAAATTGACAACATTGTAAAAGCCCTAAAAGGGACAATTTTAGAGGTTGCCCTAAAACACTATTATAAGCGGCTAAGATACATAATGAATTGTAATGTTGGTGAATGTTTTTGCTAGATAATATAAAGGTTAAAGGTTGTGTAGGTGGACGTAGCCTAGGTTTTGGTGGAACCACATTAAATTTGTGTGTTATTTGTGCTCTTACTATTTCCTTCTATTGTTTTTGCATATAACTATTTATTCTTTTATTTTTGAATCCATCAAACTGTAACACATTTACTTAATAATCATAATCTAAGTTGTCATATCAATCTATTGATTGGAATATAGTTAAGTAATTATATTAATTAACTAGGGGGATGACAAATTAATTAAATGTTAAAAATATAATTAATGATTCCTTAAAAGAGAACTAAATAACTTTGCTTGATTGTGTTATTAGATTTAGGTTTCTAAAGTTTTGTCCCTCTTTGACATAGTGTTGAGACAACATTATTTTGAACACATTTTAAAATAAATAGATGACACAAAGAATTTATAAAGAAACTAAATTTGCTATTCTTGAGAGGAGAATGATAGAGTTGACTAGGTGATGCCCCCTCAAAAGGTGGCGGGGAGATAAAATGGGACCTTGTAACATCTTGAAAGGAAAGAATTCTTCCAAAGAGGACACATAAGAGCTAGAAGACATTAAAATTACAATGAGGATGAAAAAATAAAGGGGGGGAAATGGGTCACCCAATAGGAAAAGTAGGGAAGGATGGATTAGAATGTGTCCTATATAAAGGCCCTAGGGTTAGAAAGCAGATCATTTTAATTCACCGTTTCTATTGAATTCTTTCTATTTTGAGCTCTAGATTTCACTGATAGAATAACAAGAGGAGGACATCTTTGGCACTAGGTGGATGTGGTAAGGGGCGTGCAAAGGCATTGTGTACAAGATAGACTATTAAGGTTGAAAAATATCTTGTGTCATTTTTTCATTTTCTTTGATATTTAATTTTTTGTTTTGAATTTGAATTCCCATCAGCTTGAGATATGAGAGTTTACTATTATGACTAGAAATATCATGATACCATTTGAAATAAATAGAGGCTAGGGGTTTTTGGGTGGGCTCAAGGGAGATTTTATAGGACAAAAAAATGATGGTTGGGTTGAACTTTATGTGGGAACATGGTCTCACAAATAATTTCTTATGGGATTGTGTTCTTAGAGAAAAGATCTAGGTGGTTGAGAAACAATTGTGATCTCTCAAGAGATCTCAAGGGATTAGGCTAGTTAGTCACATGAATGCATTCCCGCAACTAAAAGGGGTGGGACTAGGATTCAAATTCATGCATCAAGAAAATGTGGGGACTAGGGTTAGCAATTATATTACCAAGATTGGTTGGTAAGATCACATGTTTCAGGAATAAATTAGGATTTACACATGAGTGATGTTATTGGGACCTAAGGGGAGGGTTAAATATTTGTTAGTAATGAACATAATGCTGAAATGAATTTATTAAACTTGAATGCATTGGTCCACAAATTGGTTGATTACGTAGGAGGGGTGTGCAATAGTACTAAGTGTAGTAGAGCATTTTATGCTCGTAGACTAGGTATGGGTTGATGCAATTAGTTTGGAGAATCTTTCTAGGATGCCTCATCAAAGGACATATATGCAAATGGTTTTAACACTCCACATGTACTGGCACTAAGAGACACTAACATTTTTTCTCCCAATGGGGGAGATGATGGTTAATTTGGAGGATTTATAGCATAATTTTTGGCTAGCCATTTAGGGACCAAAGCCAATTAGAGAAAATGTGACACAATAGTAGGATATATAGGTATTGGTTAGACCTAAGGCTATGCATGATTACAATACATGGGTAGTTAGGACAAGACCATTACTTGGATACTGCACCTATAAGGTATGTTTATTTGTTTATCTATGGGCTAGTGTTGGGGTATATTACCTCTAATATAGGAGGGATGGGCAATAGACTATCCCTTATCCCTACCATTGTGTCAATTATTGATGTGAGAGTACTAAATGCTTGGGGGACTCTAATTCTTGTAGATACATACATACATACATATATACATACATACATACACACACTAAATGACCTACCATTGAACTTAGAGCTAGGGGTGCAATATTGACACCATTGCATTACTACAAGTGTGGCATGGGAGTACATGACTTATTGGCAGGTAGGAAAAATATGAGGTTCACCTATGGTGTTCAACTGGGGGGAGCCATTGAAATACCATTATGTCAATGACTTGGAGTACTAGAAAGAGGCCATTGATGACATACAAGATGACATCACATGGATGCCATACCTCATAGTGGGTCCCTGGATAAAGGACCAGTTGTAGTTACCCTCTAAAATTACCCCTAGATATATTATAGGTTGCTAGGAGTGAATTGTGGAGCACTATTATCTAGAAAGGGTGACATGTCATTTTGGATTCATAGAGGGTGTACCAAAGTTTTGCTGTCAACTAGAAAAATGGAGATTATTAGTATTGTGGTGTGACAGTCAAGCCATCCAATATGATTAGTAGGGTAGACACACAAACACTCATACTACACAGGAGTACCAAGACTGGTTTAGCTACCAAGGAATATAAGAGGGGGAGAGGAGTTGGACAAGGAGCCTAGGATAGGCATGTGGCTAGGGTGGTTCTAGTTAGGTCATCACCAAGGAGGAGAGCACAACATGAGGTTAAAGGACAGAAGGTCATGGGATGAAATGACCAAATAGATGTGGATGGGGGGAAGAAGTGGAGGGGATAGAGGAGATAGAGGATAGGGCCCATAGATGCCACCTACTACTTAGGCATCTATAAAGGGATCATAAGGAGGAGAGTCATATTCTAGGGGTGGTGATGATGGGATTTCAATGAGTCTAGCATCCTTAGATTCTATACATATAACAATTAGTGAGTTACCATAGGATACCTAAAAGGATAGGGACAAGTTGGTAGCTAAACTAACATGGATTATAGGGGAGTGTGACACCTTATGGCCAGATCTAGTAAGAGATTTCAAAGGGGCTTATCATCATAAATAAGTGCAAAAAAATTAAATGCAAGAGAAATAACATACACGATGATAGAGTTTGACTGCAATGGGAGAGGTATCATTTACTTCAGGATCTAGTAGTGGAACAACCTCAGGGAATGGGGTAGGGGGATAGTCTATGGAAGATATTTAGTAGATCGTGAATTTCTAGGGAGATGTTGGATCTTTGAGAGAAAGTAGGATTTTATAGGGTCCATTATTATACAACCGTGACTTAGGAAAGGATGGAGAAATTTTTAAGGGTGACCTAGTGTTAGGCTACATGGATAGGGGCATAGAGAGAGGCAGGTGAAAGTAGCACTCATAGGTAAGGTTCTCATAGAGGAATGAGTAAAGTCACTAGAAAGGGAACACATCTAGATGAAAACAACCAATCACTAGTTTTGTGCAGATGGGGGAGGCCGAGAGCTCAAGGTGATAGGTGCACTAGAGGGAGGATGAGAGAGAGGATTATGTTGTGATAGAGGAAAATTTTAGCACAAAAATCATTCAAAGTTATAGGTAGTCAGACTTAGGTAGATATAATGCATCACCAAGTTATGAGGGTCTAGATGTTTGAGCTACCACTGCTAGACCCTACTTAGGTTTCTGCAAGTGCATATCTAGCCGTAGCCACAAAAATATAGGAAGATTTGACAGAGCCCAATCAATCAACTACATGAGAGACAAAGGGGTAGTGATACACTATATTTTGGGGATTTATTATATGTATATTCTTTATTAATTTTTTTAATGTAACATGACCAATGTGTTGTACTATATATACACATTATTATTTTATGGACTTTTATGGAAATTACTAGTCATTTATTCTTTTTTGGAGCTAAGGGATGTATTATATCATTCATTTCTGGTGTATGTATGTATATATGTATGCATGTATTTATATCTATATTTGTATATATATTTATGTATACACACGAGATAATTGGGTGGGATATAGTGGTGTATTTTATGGATCATGTGCCTCATTTTTATTATGTATGGACATGCTTATATCTATGATTATGTACTAACACACATGGTTACATAATGTGATTCTTTATATGATTATAGTAAATGTTCTAACATGTTCCTATAGGATGAAATAAATTTTATGACATTTATGTGCTTTATGCAATATGTGATGTGTTTATTTAATGTAGTTTTCTATATGAGATTTGTGCTTCTATATGCAATGCATATGTATGAGTTGATGATGCATCTATGTCATGAGATATATGTAATATGATTTAGTCTATGTGTGATATTTAATGCGATATGAGATATATATGATTTAGTCTATATGATTATGTTGCAGTTGCATGATTGATTTCTATATGAAGCTTAATTTCTATCTAATTGATGTAATTTGATGTTACTTATGTAAAAAAAGGTTTTAAAATGCACATGTAGATGTAATATGAACCTAAAATGATCTTAACACGAAGTCTTAAAATGAACCTTAACATAAATCCAAAAATGAATCTAAATTAATGATAATAAACAAACTGAATTCACTTAATAACATGGACTAATGCAATTAATATGAATATGAATCTAATGAATGTAATCTTGTGACATAGTGACATGCTAATGGAGAAAATTTATGTATAAATGATAATGCAACCTAATCAAAATAAATAAAATGATAATGCACTTTAATGTAGATGAGAATGTAACTAAAGTGAAATTAATCATGGATATGCAAACAAATTATAAATGAATGAAGCCTAATGAAAAGTAAAATGAATAAAACCTAATGCACAATAAAATGAATAAAACCTAATGCTTATTAAAATAAATGCAACCTAATTCACTTAGGATGAATGTAATCTAATGCACTTAGGATGAAATGTAAGATGCAATATATCATTGATCAACTCTACTTCATTATGAGATTAGGATGGGAGGGGAATCATTTAAAATTTTTTATTTATAAGGATTAGGGGATGAGGGATTAGCAAGGGTATTTTTATTTTAAAATGAACCCTTTGTTGAAGGTTCAAGCATTTTGATTTTTTGAGACATGAGGTTTAGTTTTGATTTTTGGATTTGATTTGGAATGCTGATTTAGATAGGATATGGATGATTAGTGCTTTTTAATTTGTTAGGATTTTGATAGGATTATTTCTAGGAATTTCAATTGGGCATAGGACATTTTGAATCTTGAGCATAGGGTACTCCAAAATGAGCAACTCCATGTAGTTGAGAACTTAGTTTGATATAGAAATACCAAAGAACTACCAAGATTATCAAGAACATCAAGGCCTTGTCGCTAATATTGTATAGGACTAACTCAAAATAGACATGCAAGGATTTCCCAAGAATCACATGTAAATTTCAATGGATTGAAGGTATAATCAATGCCAAGAAACTCAACAAAAAATAATATTTCCCAATTGCACCATGCAACCACAAGTGATTACATTCTTGAATATGCAAGGGCTACATCTGATTGACTCATGAGCAGAAAAATGAGAAAATGATCAAGACCTTTCTCTTGGATTGCTTCATTTGTAGCACAAGATGTCATAAGAGATTATAGAAACCTTGAGGAGAGAAAAAAAAAATTATTAGAAAATATAATTAAGAACCAAAATTGAAAACAACCATCAAAATGATAAAATCCAGAAAACAACCTTTTGCCAAAGAGATCAGTAGTACTATATACTTACGGGATAATGTTGGACATGAGGAAGGATGCATCCTATAAGGACCTATTATTAGGATTTGGAACCATGATAATCTAGAAAATTGGAATTTTTAGGATAACTGTAATGAAAAAGGATATTGCATGAGGGCATTCTGAAGTGCATAGCTAGGATAACTTGAGGCCTTGATCTAGCACAAATTGATGCAGAAATTAAGATTTATACAATCAGACAAACCAATGAATGATTGAAAGGGAACATGTACAAATTGATTGACTATAGTATTCATAAAGGAACCTATACAAAAGCTTAGGATAAGAATATAACATTCTCTAACAAATATAATACAACTAAAAATCTTAGGATCTTGCAGAGTTAAAGTACAATATGTTGATGTTTTTACAAGATTAGGAATTAGGATAGTAATGACTTCTTTTTTCATAACTTGTGATGATGAAAAATCCTAGAAAAATGTGTGTACAAATCTATGGACATTATGGAGATATGGGATGGGATTTTTATTGATAATGAGAGGGCTCAAGTACCCATGGTTCCTATCGCCAAGTTTTCACCAAGATACCTATCCAAGGTGCTTGAATTGCTAACTTTTCACCAGTCCAAGCTATAAATATTTCATATATTGGTTTTAAAATTAATCTCTATGATTTGTGAAGGTGGTGACATGGATACTAAAAAAGAATATGATATGGTACATGAGGAACTTCATAATATATACTCTAGTAGTGAGAGTATGTGGGATTTCCTTAACCCACTTGTTGAAGTACTCTATTATAGTGGAAATAAACTTGTATCCATTTGAGGATGAGGGGGTGATCTCACCAATGAGGTCAAACTATAAACATGAAAAGGGATATAATGGTGCAATGGGATAAGATATTATGCTAGAGCACATATTATATTTGCATATTGTTGACATGGTTGATATCTTTTGGAAAATTCATGAGCATACTGTTCCAGTGTGGATTAGAAGTACCTAGCTCTTAAAACCTTCTTTTCTAAGACCATACTACTTTTATGGGTACCACAAAGTCCTACATGAACTTACTATAAAACCTTAGTAGCCTAGTTTGAGTCTAGACACCTAGAGAGAATTTTGTGATAACCTCAACAATATAGGGTGTTAGCTACAAGAGTGTAGTAGGAAGCTCTATGAATTAGGTTTTGGCATTGGGTGATTGTGAGGCAAGGGGATATAATACCATTTATTAGGTAAGTTTCAATTTCATGGTACCATTAGGATTGGGGATCTAAGAAGATGCATACTATTTTTTATTCATTATTCTCATAAGTGGGTGCATGCAATTTCTTGACTAAACACTCATATTGCATAGCATCCTAAGGGATTTCCAGGAGAAAGCTGATAATAGCCAAAAGATCTGTAGCATTGTTCTATAGCCTAGGAACTTGTGTGGAGTATTTTAAGGAAGTTTTCCTTCATTTTATAAACCATTTCTGTTTATAGAAACACCTTATCATCTTTGGTATGTTACACATCAAGGACTTTCTTTATACCGGCTAAGAGTTACTAAAGACATGTAACTCTATGATGTTCCATTGGATTTTTGTTTTTAAGTGTTATAATGAGAGCACCATACATAGATATATTATTTGTACACTAAAATCCTACATTGAATGATATGGGATGTAGTCACGTTGAGGTGTGATAAAGAGTATCCTTGGTCCTGACCTATGAGATGTGTACAATCCATCAAAGTAACACTTTTATGGAGGTTGTTCCTCTACCATGCATAGGTGTTCATAATTTAAATCCATGACTCTAGGGGATAATAATCAACTAGGAATGCCTCAACTAGTTGATCTACAATGACTTTCCCATTGATGACCTTTCCATTATTGTACTAGATGTTGAATTCACTTAAAAACATAACCCCACTCAACCATGAAGCCTGCAAGAGTAGTGTAAGATAAAATTTATCTCAATGGATTTACTTTTGAGATAAGCTTGACTATATAACTAAGAATATAATGGAAAATATTTTGAGTGTAAAAAACCACTAGAAAACATGATTTTCCATAGAAGTATAATTAATCTCATAGTTAACAAGAGTACAAATATTATACTATATTTGTCTCTCCTTTCTATGATCATCCAGTTGGGCCAGAAGTGCCCCCAATGTAGTTAGAATCATGGATATGTACAAGATCTATAGTCACCCTATTATAGGTGGAACCAAAATGGGTTGATTGGATAGGTACACTTCAATATTCTTGAAATTATGTTGATAAATTAGATCCCATTTAAAGAATTGATCCTTTTGAAACAGGTGAGTGAAAGGATGAAACTTATCAAAAAGCTATGATATAAATCTCTAGATAGACCATAGTTTGCATTTGAGGGTACAAAGATATCTTAATGTACTAGGAGGTAGCATTTCCATGATAGCCTTGATCTTTTTAGGATTGATCTCTATACCTCTAAATAATACTATGGAGCCTAGAATGTTTCATTACATGACACCAAAGACACACTTCTTTGGATTTAGTTTGAGATGATACCTGTTGAGATATTCAAAGATCTCCTCTAAGTTTTGGAGATGATCTAACCTATGTATAGACTTGGCTTGTATGTCATCTGCATAATCCTCTAGTATTTTTTTGATCATATCATGGAATATGGACATCATAGCTCTTTGATAAGTTGCCCCTATATTTTTAAGGCTGAAATACATCATATTATAGAAAAGGGAGGTGAATGCTATCTTATATTGATATTCTTCTTCTATCAAGATTTGATTGTATCTTAAAAACCTTCCATGAGAGATAACATGTCATGTTTGAAAATGAGGTCTACAATCATGTTGATGTAGGGGAGAGGAAAATCATCCTTTGGGAAGACATTGTTGAGATATTTTAAGTTGGTACAAATACAAATATTACCTAAAAGTTTACACACTAGGACCATGTTAGATATATAGTCAGAATAATATATGGCTTTAATGATCTTAGCTTGTAGTATCTTTTATAATTCTACTTCATCATCTGGGAAACTTTAGGATGCATCTTGCATAGTTTCTACTTTGTTGGTCTTGCATTGGGATTGACTTCAAGATAATGTACTACTAGCATATGGTCTAGCATATTTGAGTAAATCTACACAAAAAATTGTGATGATTTATTGGATGATCTTAGTGAGATATTATTCTTCTATATCTTATATTTAAGCCACAACATATGTAATCCTTGGGACCCCTATTGTACCAAGGTTGATGGGTTTGGTTTCTTTGATTAAAATTGATGAGACCTTAGATTTGTAATCATGTAAGGGAGGAAATAAAACTCCATCGTCAAGTGCATTGAAAAGGTTTTCACCATCAGATATGTCCTTTATTTTTACTTTTCCTGAGTCAGATAGTTCTCTAGAGGGGTTTTCACCAAGATAAAGTATTAGTTTATATTTTTTCTTTTATTTTCTCTTTTGAGGCTATACATTTCTTGCTCCATGAATTATATTTTTGGATCTAGATTATAGACATATGAAAATGTGAGTTTTTTTTTTCTTTTGATGTAGTTCAAATCTCATGAATCTTAGGAGCACAATCCCCCTTAATTTTATTTAATGTGTATAATGCTTGGTTGGTCTAGATTTATGAGTTTGGGGTGGAATAAGGGGAGATCAATGAAGTTTATAGAGAGTTCATGGAGAACTGAGGCTCCTAGGAAAAAGTCATCTTTGAATATATCACCATAAGATCTCTTTTCCTCCTCCTCAGGGATGTCTTTGACTTCCACAAGTTTACCTTGGAGGTTCAAGAAAGTAATGCCATCATTGTTAGTGCCCCAAGTTGTGGGTAATAAAAAATTGAGGCCTTGATTCCTTGTTTTTATATGGGCTTGTAGAGGGTATCTGATGCTAGTTTATTCATTACCTAGGCCACCACCTTGATAGTCCCATTTCTTAGTGGCTAGTTATGTGATTTTGGATAATTATCTTTTTAATATCCAAGTAGTTTTTGTCTCTCAAAAAGGGATATCGATAAATGAATTGTGATATTGGGGGTCATCTCCTTACCATTTAGGATGCCACTAGATATAAAGTTAGATGCCCTAAGTTGTTTCTTTTGTGGTTCATTTATTCTTTTGGGCCTTGTTGTGAAGGGAACTCTTGTGTGTGCGGATCAAGGGGTAAGGCACCAAGTGAAAATGCATATGATACGATATATCTAACTTAACTATGGTAGTTGATCTTGATGATGGAGAGGGTGGATGCAAGGATGGTGTAAAGGTCATACAAATATATAAAGGAAATGGTGATAGATGTGCCAATATTAATTATTGGATATTGATTATCAAGAGGATAAGAGATCTCCAATGTATGATAGTTTGCAAAGTGTTTTTGATCTACTTGAATGGTTACCTCAGTTCCTAGATGAATTATATATATATATATATATATATATATATATATATATATATATATATATATATATATATATATATATATATATATATATATATATATATATATATATATATATATATATATATATATATATATATATATATATATATATATATATATATATATATATATATATATATAATGATGGTATGTGGATGGGAAGGCCTTCATTATTTGTATCCATGGTCAATCATGGAGGAGGTTGAATGAGAGGCTAGTATAAACCACATTAAACAACATGTCTTGGGTAGATAGGTGCACTTTGATAGGAAATAGGAAAGTTCCTTCTCAAGTTTAATCTAGGTTGCCATAGGATTTGAAGGTGATGACTGTTGGAATGATTTAGAATAATTGAGAGGGAAGGGGGAAATCACTTATCCTTAGGTCCAGATGCAATAATTCAAATTTTAATCACTTCAAATACTTCATATCTAATCATTGAGTAGCTTGACCTCTATAGAAAATAATCAACAACATGAAACTTGTAGTCCACTATCATAGTAGTAACAAAATTTGCAGAATGTAAAGCATTAACACTAAAACATCTCAAATAACATCCACACAAGTATGACACCATGATTTAACATGGAAATCCAATTTGGGAAAACCACTAGTAACATGCTACCAAATTTTCACTCTTTTGAACTGAGTTCTATGAGGAGCCAATCTTGTTAAAGGTTACAAAACACACTATTAAATGTGACCTTGTTAAAGGATTTAATCACCTTGTTTGGAGTGGCTTGGTTAGAGGGATTTAGAACATTCCATTAGAATGCCACCTTGATTAAAGGATTTACAAATGATTGTTAAGTAAATCTTGATTAGAGGATTTCAATACTAATACAATGGTTAGAAAGTAACAATAGGTTGATCTAGCAAATAAACCTCACTTTGGAAATACAGATCACAATGTATCTCATATGTTGATCCACTATCTAACCTCCATTATCATCTCTATCTCTAATCTTCTTGGAAATCCTTCAAGTGATCACACTTCACCTCTTTATAAATCTTCTCAGCCCCTTGCTTAAGTTCACTAGTCAATAACATGAACAAAAATCTACTTGTTCACCTTAATTAAGGTTACCCTTATGCCTCCTTAAATAGGTAGTTCTAATATTTTACCGCTTAAACACCACCATATATTTTAAGGTTTCAATAAGATTAAACATATACAATGAATCTATCCACCATTTAGTTCTCCTTATCCCATTCTAGAAAATTCTCTTTCAATCCATGCCTAGGAACACTCAAACATGGTTTCCCTTAAATTAAATACTGTAGGTCATCCATCCTTATCTTCAACACATTTTAAATTTTCCAAGCATTCAATTGTGTCAACTGGAAATGAAGATTTTTTCACAAACTATCAAATGATGACACTTGGCCAACATTATCTTCAGATGCTCAATCATCATTAAATTATTTGGTCAATACTAGCTATTCTACTCGGCACACTTTCTGATACTCAGTCAATACTGATACACAATTGACATTGTATTCTATGTGGATTATATTATCACTTGGTTAACACTAGCATAACTTGACATATACTTCTAGTTCCTTAATATTCTACTCTTTTTCTTGGTCAAGCCTATCTATTTGGTCTAGCTTTGATCATTTCTTCTGGGCTTCAATACAACTATCTTCTCCACTTAGGTTATGATTAAAAAATCACATTATCTTGTCAAGGTCTAACTAATAAAGTGCCCATTTATAGTTTCAAATAACTCAACCTTTCATCTAGGTCCTTTTGTTATCTCTTCTTCTCAAATCCTCTTCATCAATCATATTGATAAGGCACTCTACTCAGATAGAAACTGTCTTACCAATAAGGTTTGACATCAATGATAACAAAATAATTGTTCCAATTGTAGTTTCGATAGATGACATCATCCATAATGTTATCCTTAGTGTACCCCACATGTTTAAAAACTTTGAAGGCACATAAGTAATTTAGGTCAAACCCATTATCTATCATAACTATTTTGACTACAAAGTCATTGACCATGAAAACTATATGAAGTGGGAGATTCTGATTGATCTTGATGAATATAATATTTTTTGGCTTTGATGATAATCTATGAGAGGTAGATAGGTGTCCCACAAGGTTCTATAATTTAATGGTATTGATAATTGTAGGAACATCTTTTGAAGAGCCTTGTTCAAGATATCTTGATGGTCTGGGCTTGTACAAAGGAGATCTAGGATAGATATTTGAGATGGCATGTTCCCAAAATGTTCTAATATCTCAAATTGTGTGCCTAAGGAGATGGGGATGGATGCACCTATAATGGATATTCTTCCTCATCAGGTTGTGATGACACACTCCTTATTTTCCTCATCAATTATGATCATTGAAATTTTTCCTTCATTGATCACTACTCTTGTCTCAACCTATATTTTAATATCTTCTTTTTCTTTTTTCTTCTCTTTCACTCACTCTTATTTTCATTCTTCATCCTCATCCATATCTTGTGCCTCAAGCATAATTTTCCTAACTTATTCATTGGAAGTACAATTTCCCATGAAGACACTCTTTTCTTTCTCCTCCTGAGATGGGTCTAAGGAAATTGGAACACTATAAACAAATAAATTAGGTTGTTGTACTATATTAAAGAATTTATTTAGATCCTTTGTATCATTTTTACTTTTTTATATGGGTGCTACAAAATTCTCTCTAATTGTAATACCTTTTGGTCTAGGTGCTACTACAAGTACACCTTCATAGTCAATGTCCATTAGTACTTGAGATATTTCTCTCTCAGTTTCCTCACCAATATTCTCAAACTTTCCTATCATAAGCCTTATTATTATAATCTTTTATATCATTGTATATTTTTCCTTGTTAAATATATTATGCATCTCATTAAATGTGATTAGAGGAAAAAGATCACAAATTTTTTTTTGTCTTATCCTTTGATCCTTCTTTAAAGCTCTTTGTATTCTTATGTCTAATCTCTCAAAAAGTTCACTATGAATACTTCCCTAAATCTTTATTAGATTTCTCTTAAAATTCAACAAATAAGTAATAACACAATATTATAATATCTTTTGATCATCAAGGTCATACCTATCATAATACTTATTTATCTTACTCATTTGATCTTCTTTTTCTACCCTTTTTATAATTTTCTTCATGTCTAGTCTCCATTTATTTTTCAAATCATCATTCTTCTCCCAAGCTTGTGATTTTTCCTCAGTATTCATCTTGTTCCTAGTTACCTTTGTATTCTTATGATTAGGTCTCTTATCCTTAGCATTGGGTTTGGGAGTCTTAAAAGCTTTTAAGTTCTCTACCTTAGCTAGTGAAGTCTTCATTTTTGATATTCTTGTAGCTCGCTAAGGTGTAGGGGTATGCCATACTCTCTCTGACACTTCAAGTGGTTTCACATCAAATCTCTCTTCTTTCAATATCCTTGTAGGTACAAAGGTTCAAATTTAGCCTACTTAGCAACTTTTCTCTATTTTCTCAAAGCTTTCATATAGTTTTTTTTATACCCTCCTTTTCTATCTTGTCGTCCATATTTTCTATTTCCCTCTTCATTGTTCCTCTAGTGAGATCTTCTCCCACTTTACTTTCCTCATATATCCACCATCTCTCTGCACTGGGGTCTTTCTTAGATGTAAGAATAACATGTACATGTTGAATAACTATAGAAGGACCTACTACATATCCCACATGTGAGGTCTACTAAACTCCTTGTTCAACCACTTCCATGCATGTACTAACTTTCTCTACCATAAAGAACATAGTATTTGTATTCTTCTAAAAAATCTCTTCTTTCATTCATACCCTTTAGTTAATCTCTCTCTAAAATCATTTGAATAACCAAAGAATATCATAATCTATTTTCTTCCTCTCTTGTAATCTACAATGTTTATGATTAGGAATGCATTGAGCACATCATTTCTCCATGCAAGAGGATGCATATTTGGGAACTTATGAAGGATATGGAAAACCATGTGTAAGATAAGTGAAAAAAATACAAATACTTTCAATTTATGATGCTCTTATTCCTCAAATCTTCCACTCTATAGTCCACCTTTCAAGGGGCTCCATCATTCATTCATTTGAGAACCACCATCATACTATTTGGATTCTTGTACATCATAGATATGAAACTATAAGCCACCATTCAGGGCTCCATTTCTATTGGATATATTGGATAGAAGGGTTTATAGAAGTGTGCCTTTTTTTGAGCATACAAAATAATTCTTTTTGATGTCTACAAGGGTCATAGCTCTCTTATCCCACTATGATACAATTTTTTTTCTCAACTTTCTTGTTGACTAGCTTCATTGCATTAGGTTATTACTCCAACTTTGTCAAATCCAGTTACACGGTGAATAAGTTCTTTTGTTATCTTGATAGTCTGATCTCCCAAATAGAATAATTGATCTTGAATTTTGCTAAGAAAAAAACTTAATCCACACCAATTCTTCTTAGTCTTTAAAATCCATAACTTGAATTATGTCAAGGGTTTCTAAACTCATGAATATAGACTTCAATTTTTTCCTCCTTAAGCACATCCTTAAGATCACTCCATATGTTGAAATTTATAATTGTCTCATACTTGCAATGTATATACACTATTATATCTTCAACATGCAATACTCTATTGAGGGTTTGAGAAAATACTCCCTTAGGATCATCCTCTATAGACTTACAAGATTGTTTCTTGAAGTGATACCTATTCCTCTCCTTAATATCATATACTTGAGGTGTTTCCATACTTAATAAACTAGAATTGATAAATTTTTTTTGTTAAACTAGAGTTTGACTGAAATCCTTGAAAACCTTTTCTTAAATTCTTAAAATAATCTTCACTACACTTTTCTCAAGCTCTGGATTCACAAATAGTGATATATGATTCAAGCTTAGCCATTAAATCATCCAAATCAATTATGTAATTAATGTGTTATGTCACATTCTTGAAAATCTACTACAAAGGTTGTAGCCATGAAAATACATATTGATATCTCAAATAAACTCCTTAAGGCCTACAATCAGAGATATCATGTCTCTCAACCTTGATACACCTTAATGCCTACTTGCATTTTCTAACTCTGCAATTTTGATGGAAAGATATTTTCTACACAATTTCTCCCTCCAAGTCCATTATTGGCTAGCCCAAGATGATGCAGAAGGTTCAATGCTTAAAAATTGAAGAGTTATAATAAAAGAATGTTTTTCCTTGATAAATTATTTAATTTTTTTCTCTTCCCATACCTTCTCATCACATTCTTGTTTTCCTTGATGAATGTACTATTCATACTCTCATAATTTACTTGATTTGATCCATTGTTCCTTATTCCATTGTGATTATTTCTTCTTACATTAGGCATTCTTCTATTATTCAAAAATTCATTAGATTTGCAGTATTTAGATGTATGCCCTAGATTATTACATTTGTAACATGTAAAAACTGAATTTCCATACCTTGGTCATTCTTGATTCACTTACAATGTGAACTCTCTTGCAATATGTCTAATTTTTTTGTACTTATAACTTGTAACTCAAAAATATATGACATTATTATTTTCAATAGGTCTTCTAGCATTTCATCTAGAATTATATCTAGATCATTTTATTTATTGATTTTATTTAGATTTGCATTCATGTAACTTATGCCCATAATTTTTTTTTGAAACAATAACTAGAAAAAAGATTAATATTATTATTACCTTCACAATATTTCTGTATGTGTCTAGATTTATTGCATGCATAAAATCTTCATTTAATTTTCTCAATCTTCTCTTTAGGTTCATCAATTTTAAAAGGTTTTTGAATAAGATCTTGCATTGGTCTTTCCTCAATTTTCTAAAAAATTTAAGTGCTCTAAAATCCAAGCCCAATCGTACCGCCCTTAGGATTTTATAGTTGCAATTTATCATCAAGCTCATCACTAGTTGAATAGAGTTTCTTAAGATATCGTTCTTTTCTTCAACAAGTTCATTCTTGACAATGTTAGTGTACTTTTTAAGTTCCCAATAATTAGATCTTGAATCTTCAAGTTCCAAATTTACTTTTTCAAGATAAGTATTCAAACAGTGACATTCATCTATTTTCTTCTTTAGATCTTCTTTAAGTGTTTCCTTTTTTCTCTTTCCCATCTTGAATATCTTTAGCCATTTGAAGAGTAGTAATCTTAAATTCGTGCTAAAGTGATTCTTTCTCCTTTAAAAAAGTTCTTAATTAACTTTGATTCTATCTCATCTATTTTAGGCTCATTGCTTTTTTCAACTAGTTCCTTCCTATTCACTCTTGAAATATCAACCTATTCCTTGAGTTTTCTGGTGTAATCTTGTGCATCTTCAAGCTTCATTTTCAACCTTTTCTTATCTGCATTTTCTTTATCCAAATCATCAAGTGCTATTGTTGGTGTAAATAAGTATTTACTATTTACAATTTACTTAAGTTTACTTAGGTTAATGCATATTCATATTAGTTGTCATGTAGACACCTAGGAGTTTGTATATTCATATGAGTTGTCATGTTGACAACATAGTAGTTTGCACTCCAATTGAGCACATATTGTCTACTACATCTCTTTATGAGATACACCTTTACATTCTTATTCTCTCATTATTGCACGTACATTCATGCACAATGGAGGATAATCCACTCTTGGTGGACATGTGCTTAGTTGTTTCTTATCTCTTTGCATGACTCTTAGTCATCTTGATTGCCTTGATATACAAGGCACTTCTATGATGTATTCATCCAATTATCTAATTAATTTAATTATCTAATTAATCCATTCTCATTTCATGATATCTTGTCTCTCTTGTGCTATCTCTTGAGCTTCTAGATCTTGGAAAATACTTACATGGTATGATAGCTATACCAAATTCTTATATGGTATCAGAGCCATAGGAGTTTCATTACATAGCCATTGGAGAGATTTATTTTTGTAGGTCAAGATTGGAGCTTGCTAGTGCAAATTAGATATTAGCATCACATTTAGAAGGTCAAAAAACCCCCAAATTGACTTTTTTTCATCAAAATTAGACATCTAAGGTGAAATCTAGAGTTATTTTTTGGGAGGTATGACGACGGTGATTCAAGAAAAATAATTACAGAGGTAATTTTCAAACAACGATATCTCCCTCATACGGACTTCTTTTTTCGAGCAATTTTTTGTTTTGTTTTGGGGTAGAATTTTCTGATCTACACATTGGTGTAGGTTGTTTGCAATCCCTATTCTTGAATTTGTCTGAAAATTACAAATCTTGATTTTTGCAACTTCAAAGGCTTAGTCCGGGCTCATCTGGACACATATTCAAGTGGTATTTTTTTTGAAAGTGCATGATATTTTGTCTACTTTCTAGATTTGGTATCAATTTGGAGTAATTTTGAGTAGATATAGTACTTTCAACATTTGGTCATTTTTGGCCTATTTTGGCACTTGTAATTAATTAGATCCTCGAGAGGTATTCTGTCTTGTCTTGTTGAGTTTGATATAGATTCATATTTTTTGTTATAACCATCAAAATCAAAAGTCCACTTTGGTTCATCTTGACGAGTGGCAGTTGTATACGCACGAAGTATAAAGTGCCAAAATAATCTATTTTGGGGGGTTCTTTGATTAAGTGATTTGGAGGGGTGTCTTGAGTGTTTGCGCTTCTCTTTCTCTTGTGTTCTTTTATTTTGCATCATGGGTTCTCCTAGGTTTCCACTTTTAACTCAACATAATTATGCTACATGGAAAATTAGAGCATGGAGTAAAATAATGGAAAAAAGGTTTAATTGATTATGTTGATGGAACCATGGTTGCACCATCTGATCCTGATAAAATAAATGAATGGAATCATAACAATAAGGTTGATATTAGTACTTTGAGGAAGTATGTACATGAAGATCTTATATTCCATATTGATAATTGTAAAACAATAAATGAAGCATGGGATAAGTTTGCTAGCTTGTATGCAAAATTAGACAAAGCTATGGGTTTTGAACTTGATGAAAATCTCATGTCATTAGATCCAAAGGAGTTTGACACAATTCAAGACTATATCACCAAGGCATATGAGCTAAAGTCAATGGTTAAGGATTGTGGAATTACCATAGATGATGAAAAATTGATCTATAATTTGATGGGAAAACTTCCTCCAAAGTATGTATCATTTGTTTCAAGCTTCAACACTCATAAGTTGACCTTAGGTTCTTCCTACACCATGCCTTCATTTGATTCCTTCACACAGATGTTGATGGTAGAATAATCAAATTTGATGAGTGTGGGGATTCTCAAGTCTTTAAAGTCCAAAGCATTGGTGGCTAGTAAAGGGAATCAAGGAAAAGGATCTAACAAGAATAAAAAATCATGGCAAAAAAATTTACAATAGGAGAAAGAACACTCAACCTCCTCACCAAAAGACAACTCCAAAGGAAAATCATCCAAGAAGGAGTTTCTTACTTGTGCATATTGAAAGAAGAATGGACATGAAGAACATCATTATTATAAGAAGGAGATAGATGAACTCAAAAATCTTGTTAAGAAGAATCAAATTGGTCTACCATCAAGAATGACCACTTCATTCTCTTCTTCACATTCAGATTTTGATAAAGAAAAGGATCACATGGGCAAAGGTCAAGCCTTAGTATCTACTTCAAGTCAAGATTCAGGGAGATGGCTTCTAGATTTAGGAGCTTCTCATCATATGACATCTTCATAGTCTATGTTTTTATCATTTGATCCTTGTCATAATCCACCTATCTTGATGTCAAATCATAATTACATGAATGTTTTTGGGAAAGGAACTACTGATAAGGGGGAGGGATACTTAAAAGATGTGTTGTGTGTACCTCACCTAAGTCATAATCTTGTTTCCATCTATTAACTCACTCATGGAGATAGAAGAAGGACTATGGAATTCACACTTGATTCAATTTTCATCAAAGTCTTGGAGACTAGAGAGATCATTGCTATAGGGGTGGTTGATCATTCATCTAGGCTATACTACTTCTTATATTTTTCCCATGATGATGAAAATGATTTCTCAATAGATTCTTCAACAGATTTTGATCACACTTCTAGTGTTGATTCATATTTTGAGGAGAACTTTGGCTACTTGAACTTGGGTGTTCTCACATGTGATCAAGTTCTTGAGCCATCCATTACTTCTCCTCCTACTGATATTTCATTTACTATTATTCCTGATGATAGTTGTATTCACATAGCCATGGATTCAAGTGATTCAGTGCAGTAAGATATTCACTGTCTTCCAGACTTAGTTCCATGAGATGACTACTTGATAGACATTTCCAGTTTGTTTGTGGAGTCATACATTGCAAATTTGGGAGACATTATTGATGACATTCATCTTCTCTTTGGTGAAGATGATCCTTCTTCAATTGTTGTGAGGGAGCATACTGACTGTCATCTTCATTCTCTACTTGATCAGTCTTTCAAGGTTGACATGATGGTAGATCCTTTGATACAATAGTTGGAGGAGGTCACTTTCTCTTTAGAGGAGATATTTGAGTCTTTGATACATGTTCTAAATTCATCCTCAATTTAGTCTAATTTATCTTTTTCAGTAGAGTGGTATAGTACACATGATTTGGAGGAGGCAATTTTTAGTATTGACATGGGGACATTTGAGTAGGTTTCAGAGATTCCATATATTTTGAGGTTTCTTCCTATAGATGGGGGAGGTTTCACTGATACACCTTTGGTTTTGTCTCTTCCTAAGGGGAGGAATGTTGTTCTACACTCACAGAGCAGTTTCTACATCAAGCTTGGAGCATCTTCTATTGGTGTACATTCTACATTGGGGGGTGGGGGGGGGGGGGGGGTTACTTGGTCTATCTTCCTCTTCTTCTCTCTTATGGGGGGATCTTTTCCTCACATGAAGTCTTCTTCTCTCTCATTTTCTTTTATTGTACTTATCTCTCTTTTTGGAGGGGGGTTTTTCCCATGTAGTTTTCCATATTCTCCACTTTATGAGGAATTGCAATGCATCTATCTTTTGCACTTGCATATTGTACATGGATACCTAACATGGCCTAGTAGTCAGGACCCATCTTGCATTATTATCTAGCTTTTGTGAACATAAGTACATTTCCATAAGTTGCACTTAAGGGGGGGTGTTGGTGTAAATAAGTATTTATTATTTACACTTTACTTAAGTTTACTTAATGCATATTCATATTAGTTGTCATGTAGACACCTAGGAGTTTGCATATTCATATAAGTTATAATGTTGACAACACAGTAGTCTGCACTTCAATTGAGCACATATTGTCTACTAGATCTCTTAATGAGGTACACCTTTACATTCTTATCCTCTCATTGTTGCATGTAAATTCATGCACGATAGAGGATAATCCACTCTTGGTGTTAATGTGCTTAGTTTTTGCTTAGCTCTTTGCATGACTCCTAGTCATCTTGATTGCCTTTATATACAAGGCACTTCTATGATGTATTCATCTAATTATTTGATTAAACCATTCTCATTTGATCATATCTTGTCTCTCTTGTTCTCTCTCTTGAGCTTCTAGATCTTGGAATTTCATTCTTTCCATAGGAAAATTCTTACATGGTATCAAAGCTATACCAAATTCTTATAGCTACATAAAAATTACTCTAAAAATTTCTTGTTTCCATCAAGATCCTCTTCAAGTCATAAGACTTCTTCTAAGGTACCAAGCTCTGATACCAATATTGTTATGATCAAGAACCATAGAGAGGGGGGAGGTTGTGAATCAATGTCACAATAATTTTAAACCAATTCAACACTTTATTATTTAATCATATACAACCATAAACCAAAATACATAAAAGTAAAGAATACACCAAAAGATAACTCATAACACCATGATATATATTCTCAAGGAAACCCTAGCTAAGTAAAAACCCTAGTGGGAATTGAACCCACAAGATTACTTACTAATATAAAACTATATCTATTAGGAGTTCTAACCTTGTTAGGAGTCCTTGCATAAAATTTAGTACATAAGTTCCTATTAGAAGACTATACCTTGTTAGAGGTTTGCAAACATGTTAGGAGTTGAGAATAAAAAGAAAGAGCACTTGCTTGATAATGAAGGTTACATCCACCTTCTAGAATCATTGTCTAAATATAAAGAAAGTGTTACATAAAAAAATGAGCTATACATGATGTCACAATGCCTGATTAGTTCCACTCTAGATCACATCTATTCTGATCCTGTATCAAGGCTTGCACATAGTATCATATATCTCATAAATCACTTACATATCCTTGCATACCAAATATGATATTCCTTTATACCCTTATAAATTAATTAATTTAGTTGGCTTACTTAATACTTCACAAAAAATATGCATTTAAATACCAATATACAAAATTTGACCACATTATCCAAGAGTTAAGTTCTTGGATGTCATCCCTCTATTTCTCAACAATTTAATTTTCAAAACAATTCAATTCGCTAAGTCTATTCACCCAATCTCATAATTTTTCTTGAAGCTCTATCATGCTAGGCCTGCTCCACTTCACACCATCAAAACATATTCTATTCATCATATAAAAAATAGCGACCATACCGTTGGCCATTTTTGCCCCCATTCAGCTCATCAATGATAACTGATCCAAGAGATCTTCAATGGGCTGGATTTATTTGCTATGGGATAACACACTATTTTTTAGGTGTTAACAAGCTATTTTGATGGGAAAACTTGTGTGCTATCCATTTTTTTTCCATTTTGGAAAGACACTTTTATGTCCTTTCTGAAATAGCAAAATTTACTATTTTGAAAAATGACTTTTATGCCCTCTCCAAAATAGAATTTTTTTCTATTTTGGAATGCCAATTTATGCTCTTTCTAAAATAGCTAATTTTTCTATTTTGGAAAGCTTCATTCCTTGGCTTCCC
This sequence comes from Cupressus sempervirens, assembly GCA_028749045.1. Taxonomy (NCBI): domain Eukaryota; kingdom Viridiplantae; phylum Streptophyta; class Pinopsida; order Cupressales; family Cupressaceae; genus Cupressus; species Cupressus sempervirens. The sequence goes on from CM053793.1 coordinate 536,506,747, forward strand.
AAAATAATGAAATTGGTATTGTGATGAATGGGTTTGTGCTAGATGGCTGTGGGAAAACATGTCATGTTATCCCCATTTTTTCTATTTTGCAAGGGCAATTTTTGGTGACCCGTGAAATTGTGAAATCAAATGCTACCTCTTCCACTATGCATTGGGAAATGTTCCAACCATCAAATTTGAATGCATCTTGGGGATCCTTTTGCTTCATCTTAGCTGTTCGTTCGTTATGAAGAAGATATACATCTACAATGGTGTTTTAATCATTTGTTGGGAGATTTATTGCAACATCTAGGCCATCTGTTTCAAAGTGAAGATCCACATCGATGGTCCACTATTTTTGGGGCAAATAAAATTTATTCCATGTGTGTCAACTCTGCATTTTCATGGTAGGTTAATATATCGTGTTATGCCACCTCACATTTTTTGAAAATGACATGAATTGATTTGTTGTGGCCATGATACGTTACAAGAACTACTCCTTTATTGTAGAACAATATGTAGGGCCTTGTTCCATGATACCAATGCATCTCCATGCCTCTTTAATGCATGTAATGATCAAATCTTATAGGATTTGTTTTCTTATAGCTGGATGCATTCCTTTTTTTTCCCTTCCTTGTCACTTCTAGCAACAAGATGCATTCAAGATCATAATTCTCTCTAACTTTTAGTTATTTCTTCTCTACAACTTAACCCCACCTTGGTTGGGGTTTGAACTTCATTTTTAAATCAAATTTATGCCTGATCTAGGCAAGTTGTAAATATTTATTAAGGGTTCTTCTCTGTTTGTATTTTGCAATAAAATTATGCTCTGCAACTTTTTCCTTCCATTAATGAAAAAACCTTGTTCTTACCTATTCTGGATATTTATTAATTTGTGCATGTTTATTTCCTTGTTGTGGACATTTCCCTTCCATTTTTTCATATTTGCATGTTGTTTCTAGTTATTGATAGTCATTGCATAGTGAAGATTCTCTTCCTTTCAACATTTCATCATTCTCAAATTTGCATGTGATTCTTTAGAGAATAGATTGGAGTTCAGTTAGTGTATTTAGGTTCTTTCATCGATGTATAGTGTAGTTATAGGAAGATCTATACCCACATTCTATCTTGGTGCATCACCCCCTTTCCCTTCATCATTTTAATTTATGTTCTCTCTCTCCCTTTTCCTCCCCAGTAGTAGTTTAGGTGCAACCTGATAGTAAGGAAGCCTACCTTCTTTAGAGATTTGACCTCAAAGCACAAGTCCCACACTTGGAGGTCATTCCATGTTAGACAAGGTCACTTAAGGGTCATACCTCAAGCAAGGGTGCACAATTTTATGTCAACAGTTTTTGGCACTCCTCGTGGGACAAGAAGATTCAATTACACAAGTCTGCTAGTAGCCATTGCAAACTTATTCACTAAGAATTTGGGTGTTATTCTTAGTGCCATCATCCTTTGGAGGTATTCCATCAAACACCATGGAAAATCCAAGTGTACATCTTCTAATTTTATATAGACCAAGTGGTAGTATATGTTAAGATCATCTCTAATTTTTTAATATATTTTCAAGGTTTTTCTATGGTTTTATAGCTTTATGAAGTCCTAACCATGGACCCATCTCATATAAATCCTTATTATTTTTCTCTATATCATGAGAATGCTATATATCAGCCCTCTTTCTATCAATATCAATCCTTGGCTCAAGCTTGATATGCCCAAAATTTGTTTCATCCTCCCACACCTACTCCTCTAGCCCCAACATCTCCATATAAATGGTTGAATATATGATGTTGGAGCTCCAAAAGTATATTGACATGACACTTCATGAGTGGAGTGAGTAGTCAATAGCTTCCAAAGGCCAAGTGGATGAATGCATTGAATAGCTTCAGGCCTATGGACCTAATATTAGGACTATACAGATGCATCAAGAGTTTGCTTTGTGATAAATGGAGGTCCAATAGTGGTAGTATGGATAAGAAATTTATTGTTAGGCCTCTCCTCAACACCACAAACCTAACTATTACACTCTCATTCACTCTCTAGAGTGGGAGTTGAGAAAAGCCCCGTTTGAGGAGGATCTTGCAAGAAGATTGGCTATTGCAGAAGAAGAGAGAAGGCTCAAGTTTTCTCAAGTGCAACCAGTTGAAGAACAAGACCCTCCAAGGAGAATATTTTATAGCTTCAGATAGAGCAACATTCCCATTTTGAAAAATTCTAGACAAGAGTCAAAGTCCCACTCACAAGCAACATTGCTAAACCCATATGAAGAAGAGCCACCCAAACACATGCTTGCTAGCTTTAGAAGGAGCAAGCCTCCCTAGATTTCCATTCCTTTCTACAATGATCAAGAGCCTACACTTCCATATGAAGAAGAGCCACCCAAACACATTCTTGCTAGCTTTAGAAGGAGCAAGCCTCCCTAGATTTCCATTCCTTTCTACAATGATAAAGAGCCTACACTTCCATAGCTAAATATTGAGAAACTGCTTGAGGGGTCGAATGAGATAGAAGATGATGAGGTGGTTCTTGCCCTTGAGGAACCAAAGATTGATCACACTTCAAATGGGAAAGAAAGATCAGACTTGCTACAAGATCAAGAGGAGAAAAACCATTAGTTGCAGTAGGAAGTCAAGAATAAGCAGAAGGACGAAGAAGAGATAAATGCAACTTATGATCTAGAGGATGATTTTTCTAGCATCATAACAGATTTCTACTTAAGGCTTGACACTATAATGGTAGCTCCCAAGATGTGGAGATATTTCCTTCACAACAAAGGATAGAGCCACTTCCAAACCAAAAGGATACCAAGGTTGTAGAGTACAACAACATGGTCAAGGTTGATTTCTTAGACCAAGTGCCATTCCCATAAGGCATCTAGCTCTGCAAAAAATTAACAAGTTGCCCCGGTCATGCTTACTCTTGAGCATGAGGGAAAGTTCTACAAGGAAGAGAAAACATGTTTTTATCAAGAAGATAATACCCCAATACTGGAAGCTTCACTGTCTTTAGCATTGGGAAGAAGGTGTTCCATGCAACATTATGTTTGTTATGCTTGCTACTATTTTCAGCTACCCACATGCATGGAAGGAAAAATCAGCTTGTGAAGAAGGGCAACTACTTCAACAAGCTAGTCAATGATTTTTTTTGATTTTTGTAATTATAAATACTTGTATATAGTAGAGTAAGTTTTTCCAACTTCCTAGGAAGTGCATGCACAAATATTTCTGGAGCTTCTCAGAGCTCCCTGGAGCTTTTTTGTTTTTTTTTGGTTACAAAATTTTGTGAAGTTGCAGGCGGGACAACACGTCATTTCTTCTGTTGACTCCATGCCCAATGGATTACTTAAGGTCACTAATCTATTCTTAGTAGGAAAGGATCCTCTCCGAGTCACCAAGAATGTTCACCATTTTTCCTCCATTCAATCCATAATTGATAAATGATTTGAGAGATCTTCAATGGGTTGGTTTCTTTGTTATCACTTAACAAGCTATTTTCAGGGGTTAACACACTATTTTTGTGGGAAAAATTGTGTGTTATCTATTTTTTTCCATTTCAAAAAGATAATTTTATGCCCTTTCCAAAATAGAATTTTTTTTTAATTTTAGAAAGTAACTTTTATGCCCTCTCCAAAATAGAAAAATTGGCTATTTCAGAAGGCTACTTTATGCTCTTTATGAAATAGAAAAGTTAACTATTTCAAAAAGCTTCATTACTTGGCTTCCCAAAATAGTGAAATTGGTATTGTGACAAATGGGTTTGTGCCATGTCACTACAACATTTGGGGTCAAATTGCAACAACGATTTGTGATGACGGTGTAATTTGTGGGTGATTTTCATTTTTTTTTTGTAATTATCCTTGATACCATTGTAATACCAATGCTGTCATTATAATTGTAACGTCAACATGATTATTAAAAAAAAAAGAAACACAACATTAATCATTCCCATTTGACCGATTGTGGAGAGTTGTGCACGAAGAGCTTCGAATGAGAGTATAGAGCCAAAGAGTGTGGAGATCTATGATTTCATTTCCTAGCCATGCCTCTACATTTTATCTTGTTGCCATGCCATACCCTTTCTCTGTGATTGCATTTCCATACCATTACCTTGTGATGTTCGTGCCCTTTCTAGGCATTCTCCCTACACAAAAGATTATTAGTGAGTACTATTGTAGTCTTGGTCTACATTATCATTATCAATTCCTTATGAAACTCTCAAAATCTATTAAAACTCAATATATAAATATAAAATAATACTTCATACCTAAGAGATGCAGTTTCTTGAAATTTTTAAAAGCATACTTAACAAGTTCCATTTATGGACATCTTACAATCTTCGATTCGTTAGTTAAAATTTGTTTGAGACATTCTACTAGGAAAAAATAGGGCTCTTTTTTTTTGGGATCTTTATGTTTAAACGTGTAGAAGTGAACTTTATGAGGGCTGATCAAGTGTAAGACTAGCCATTTAGCACAATACTAGTGCTTCCATGCATACAAAAACCTACTACAACCATGTGTATGCTTAATAACTGAACATCCAAAGATCTCCATATTAGAAACCATGGGTTTTTAAGCTCCCCCAAATTCAAGCCAAATAGTTCTACATGATCTCTAATAATCACATACATGGACACATTTTCAACAACCAAGGAACCTAAGGAAAGAAATGCAAGGGATCCAATGTGGACAAAATGGTGCACACCAACAACTTCCCTAGTTTTACCACACCAAACATTGTACCATTTGCAAAAATATTTGGGCTACCCACCTTTGATCATGAGCAATATAGTAGGAGCCCATAAAATATTATTTTTATTGGTGAATTCTCACTTGTTCTCTATAGTCATTTTTATTTCCAATATAACATCCATTGTCAACATCCATGTATTTTAGGTCTTCACATTTCACTTCATTTGCATTTCACCGAAATGAAAACTGTTGTATAATGATTATCAAGGTTTGTAATAGATTCATCAATTTCATTCTCTAGATTGAAAACTTTCATCAACTAGAGAATCCATGTCTCCAATACTTGCTACCTAAAGAGTTTAAATTCCTTTAGAGTTAGGGCAGAAGGTTACTAATAAAATAATGGAGTTTGCATTTGCTAACAAGCTTCTTGTATGCTGTAATACAATTGTATATAAACCTAACTTTTGTTTGATTCCTTTCTAAGATGTAAAATAACTAAAGGTTATATATGCATCATAAATTGAAGTATAACACCATTTATTTGTAAAAAAAAACATCCATATTCTTAATACAAAAATTCTCAAAAAAAAACCTAAAATTAGTAGACAACTTATCTTGAAAAAAATGAACAATTTTATGCATGTACATTGTATATGGAGACTTTCATTGAGGCCCCCAAAAGTCATTTTAGTCACTCTACATAAAACCATTGCTGCCCTATGCTTATTTTTTTTCTTATCATTTCAGTTTAGCTCAACTTTTCTTTTTCTTTTTTAATATCAATGGATGTAGTGAAATGGTAATTCTTCCCATTGAGAACAAAAGATAGGAATTTAGATATAATTAGTATAATAGTCAAATAATTGAACAACATGATACTAAAACAAAGAATCAATTTTATAGAGAAATTGGAAGTATTATATTATAAACAAAAGTGTAACCATATGATACATCCAAAATATATACAATAAGTGAAACTAGAAATACTAACAAAAGCATAACCATATGATACATCCATAGTGTATAGAAGAAGTGTTATCATTATGGTATTGCAATTGATAGATTTAAACAAGTATTGAAGGGCTTCTTTCCACTTCTTAATTGTTCAAGGGCTTCTCTTTGTATATACAGAGAGACATTTTTTAAGGTACTTATTACATATTAGCACGACAAAAAAATTGATTTAGTTGCATACATATTCCAAAATCCAAATAATAAAAAAATAAAATTAACTGAACCTATGCTAAGTGAGTTACCTCAAGATCCTGCATAAAAATAATGTAGACCAGGAAAAATGGGCAGCGTTCACAAGAAATTTTACAAAAACATATCATAGTAGATATTTTTAGAAAGAAACAAGCCATAACCTAGTTAAATTGTTCTAGTTTCTAATTAGCTAGATTGATTACAATTTCCTATAGATCTCTCATCAAATTAGGTAAAATAAAACAAACAATTAGCTGTTCCCAGCTAGTAGGATCAAATACAATTTTTCAAGGTGATAAAATTGCATATGCAGATGCATCACTTGCATGCCAGGCATGAAGCACATTCCCCAACTTATAATGGATGGTTGGATATAAAGGATCCATACACTATCCCAACAATGGAAGCCAAGGATATAACCATGCACGTATTGGCACAATCTCCCTGTGAGGATCCCAAGTATCTACTATTGCTATTAATTTGGGCATCACATTATGATCCAAAATGTTATGAAGTACTGAAGCCTATAGTAACTTCTCCCATGTCTCTGGAAAATGTAGCATAGGTTCACGGTCCCCTGGCTCCTAGGAATTGGTAAGCATCTATTCTCATTGCTGGAAGAATAACTTCAGTGAAGAGTTGAGTGTAAGGAGTTGAAGAAGCAAGTTTTGCTTTTGTCTAAATGCCATAATCACGAGGCTCATTCCCTTGCAAAAGCATCTGCCACAATGACATTACCTCTAAACCATGCAAATGATGTTAAAGTGGTTCCCAACCTTGAAACACTCTTATAAGAAATGGAAAAGTTGAACATTACACATAATAGAGAACATCCTATCTAGTGTAGTTCAAGATTGCATAATTGTACTTATAAATTTTTATCTTCTATAAGGTACATCATTGACCAATTGTGCATATAAGGAAATATATAAATTGGAATACATATGAGTTCCCATTACAATTGATTTTCTATGATGACAGATCTAACATATGGAAGATCTCTCTCTTTATATGCTTCAATCTTTGCTCAATTAATGTTTCATTCATCTAGTACTATAATTTGGGTTGACCCAAGTGAGTGAGTTTTTTTTGTTTATATTCATTAATATTTTCTTTATGAATATTTCATATGCCTTAATCTTCACTTCATGAATTTTTTTTTGGACACATTAGTTGGGGCTCTCTTTGATTTGGGAGCAAGCTAGAATGTTATCTGGGGTCCCAAAACCCTTCTTAACAAGGGTTTGGATGAATATTGATTGATATCTCATTTTTTCACTATCCAAAAATTATGGATCTTTAGAGTCTAGTAGTGTTTTGAATGTTTTTTCAAATGGAATAGTTCTCATACCTAGGAGTTGTGTCCATGAATACTAAATGGAGGCTCTAGCATGACTTTTGCATAAATTTTTATTAACTACAATAGTAAATTGCACTGTGTTGTTAACTGCAAATATATGGGAAGAGTTTCAATAAAATTTGAAGTTAATAAAGGTTGTAGAGATATAATTCTTCACTTCCTAGCGCATGAAAAATATTTTATTTCTCTTTGAACCTTTGATTTTGAGAATATTGTCTAATTGTCATTAAATAGTGGCTGCTACTACAAAAAAGTTTTCATTTGTTATTGAAGTTATTTCTCAAATTATAATCATTCTAAAAGACATGTAATTCATGTCTCAAATATTTATTTCTACCCTTTAATGGATATGAATTCTTCACACATGTTTATAATAATAAATAAAATAGATCTTGCAAAACTGATTTTTCACAGTAAATCACGAAAGTCAAATTTTTCTTTAACAACTTGTTCAAAACTGATTCTTTTCAATGTTTTGGGTGTCCATTACTTGTAAGGGATTTTTAAACTATTATATATAATATATATTTTCATCCAAGAAGATTTTTGGGAGTCCTATTGTAATCAATTTTGTAGATGACCAAAGAAAAGTGAACCTATAAAGAATTTGCAAGTTTGATCATTACAATGACTTGAAATCTGATTTGGTAGGGTGTTGTTATCAAAAAAAATTTTAACAAATAAATATGAAATTAAAAATTGATTCAAAGGATTGTATGTCTTCTTACTTTTTTTGAGTTCACATGATAAAGTTGGTGACCTAGGACAAGGCATATAAGGCTTGTTATGTCCATGTGTTAGCAATGTCATATGTATGTATTAGATTGCTGATTTGAAAAATGGTTGGAATATTCCCTACTAATCCAAAGTCAATTGACCTTTTGAGATTGTCACTTCCTTGGTCAACCATTGTGAACAATAATACAAACATGAAGTTGGCTAGTATGATGTATTAAGACTTGATAAAACATTGTGCCTATAAGGTTAATTGAATGGGTTTTTTATTTGATCCTTGAGGCTCTTTATCAAAACTAAACCTTGAGAATCCTATTACATAGACCCTATCTTGCAAAGTTCTAGGATCCACATAAGTGCAGCGTTAAAAATATTCATCAAATTTTGGGGTATAAGTTGGAGAATCTTGTGGGAGTATGTTTGTCCAATTCTCATCAAAATTTGTGATGTCATATTTTCCACTCACATTAGGCCTGAAGGTGGGTTGTATTTAGCATAGGTGAAACACCAAGATAATCTAGATTCAAAGAACTGGGGACTAGTTGCATCATAATTGTCTCAAAAAGATGCCATAAAAGTATTCCTCTTCAAATTTCTTCTCCTCCTTAACTACCAAAAGTTTGAGTCCACAACTTATTATGAGATGGATCATATTTTTGTTTCTAGTATAATATTTTGATATGCCCAAACATAATGAATCAATGATAATAGCTCTTTGCATTTAGATAGGAAATTAGAAGTCAAATTTCTTTGCCTTGCCTTTAAGTAGTTTGAAATTAATTTCATTTGTTTCTATTCATTTTGTAGCACATCTAAATTGTGATTAACTTTTTCAAAGGTGAGTATAACCCTTTGGCAACACATATAAATACTTAAAAATGCTTCAAAAACTGATGGAAAATTATTGATGACTAGACCTACCATATAAATTTTATATATTAGTTTGTTAACAACATGGAATTATTTTCTTTAATATTTCAGCCTAATAAGTTGATTTAAAATCACATATTATTGAATTTCTTTCTTTATTATTTGTTTCAGTGCCAATAATGTACAAAAAGTTAGTAGCAATACTAAATAGCGAAAACTAAGACAAATACTTGGGTATAATTTCAATCATTTTATCATCATAAGAAGGTGCTAGTTATATATATAGTTGGTCAAATTCATTTGGATTGGTTAGTGGATTCATTTCAAGCTTCCAACTGTAGACCAACAACCATTAGATGAGACCTAGCTAGTTCAAAGTGTGTTCAGATACTCTTGGAGAATTCTATGACATTCTTGACATTCCATACCCAACTCATAAACAAGGAAAAATATGGAAAAGAGGACATGTTCTTAGGTTGAAGTAAAATCTCAAGTAGTGATGCACTTAATGAGCTATAAGAAACCTATGTGTACTGCTAGCATGCTAGACTACCACATTAGCATGCAAAGTTGAATCTGGATCCATTTCCATGTCAAACATAAAAATAATAATAACTTATATTTTTCTAGAGTTCACATATACAAACATTTCATATCAAATGACTGCCAACCAACTACAATTGGTTGGGTTTCGTAGAAACAATATTAAGATGGGTAGATCACTGGGTGAGAAATGTGATGAATAGAAATGAAATGCAAAGGTGGGATGTTGAAAAGGAATAAAGGTGATTTTGAGTGAGGTGACCAAATTTTTATTTCAAAACCATATGTGTAGATATAAACATTAAGTACAACATGTCCAATATTTTTGTAGATATACACATTAATTAAACCAGATTTTTCTTTCAAAACCATAACATTACAGATATAAACATTAAGTACAAAATGTCTAATATTTTTGTAGATATACACATTAATTACACCAATTTTTTCTTTCAAAACCATATGTGCAGATATAAACATTAAGTACAACATGTTCAATATTTTTGTAGATATATACATTAATTACACCAAATTTTTCTTTCAAAACCATATGTGCAGATATAAACTTTAAGTACAACATGTTCAATATTTTTGCAAATATACACATTAATTACATCAATTTTTTCTTTCAAAACCATATGTACAGATATAAATATTAAGTACAACCAAGTCAATAAGGGTATAAGGATAGGTTATTCCCATGAAGAAGGATCATGTCAGATAATACAAGGGAATTCGATCAAAATAGGGAGACAATCACTAGATTATTGTCTAACTTTCAAAGAGAAGGTGATGACAAATGTTATTTTCCTTGAAAGAGTTGTAACGACTTAAAGAAAAGAAGAATCAAATTTAAAAAAAAAACTAAGAGACATTGTAGGGAGAATGGTCACACTAAAGGGAGGTTTGATTATCATCCATTGGTAAGTTGTTTGTTATATTGTTTTCACAATTAATATACATATGAATCATGGAAAGAGGGTTTTATTATCATCATTTTTTTATAGGTCGATTTCCCTAGGGTAGTAGGTGATATGAACCACCACATCTTAGAGGAACATGGAGGTATGAATATGGAGGAACATGGAGGTGTGAGTATTGAAGGAGAAGATCATGATCCCATGGAAGATGATGATCATACACTAGAAAACACATTTGAAGATGATAGTACAAATGCATTGATCCATGACACATTTGGTACAAGTGGTGGTGGTGGTGGTGATGATGATGATTATGATGAGGATGCTATTGAGGCTATCCATGATATAGCTCTACTTGAGAAGGCAAACATGACCCTTTACGAAGGATCCCAATCAACTCTTCTATCTGTTGTATTATTTTTGGTGAATTTGAAGGTTATGAATGATTTATCCAACATAATAATGTCATGTATGATAAGGTTTTTCATATACGTCATTATAGTCTATAAAAAGTGAAATATGTACCATTAAGATTTTTTATACTAATGACTTATATTTTTTGCTATAGATTAATAGGTGACTATTTTTTACCACCATAAAACATTCTCCCTCACTCATACCATGAATCATGTGCCACTATGAAATATATTGGAATGAAGTATCAAGCAATATATGCTTGTCTTGAATATCATGTTAATTATCATAAAGAATACAAAAATGCAATAGAATGCCCCGAATGCCATACAAGCAGATATCAAAATGATCAAGCAACAAAAAAGGTGCCTCGCAAGGTTCTTCATTACATCCCCATTGTTCCATGTCTTAAATGATTATTCATGTGTAGTATCTTGGTACAATTTATGGATTACCATGCATAAAATAGAAGTTGAGATGACATTATTCAAATACCTGCGGATGGTTCAAAATTTATGGACATAAAGAAAAAGTGGTCACACTTTAAAGAAGAACTCAAAATCTCAAGCTTTCTCTTGCCATTGATTATATCATGTTTGAGTCTATGATCTTGCCATGTATTTTTCTCATGGATATTGGTATGTTCTATTATCCTAAAATTCTAAATTTCTCAATTGATGAAGATAATTTTTTATAATATAATTGAATCTGCTAAGGTAGGTCATATGACATAGCTAGATCATTTTGGTGAGATTATGTTAAATAGTAAGTATATTTTCCTTGACTAACTAGTCTTACTAAGAGTTGTTTCTTCTATTGTAATCATCTTTGTTCAGTTATAAGAAAGTTATTTTACTAGAATAAAAAAAATTCTAAGATTTTTTAAACCCAAATTGGGCTTTGAGTTTAGAGTGTAAATGTTTTCTTATTCCCGAGTTGGGTATCTTCCTAATGGTGTGATTGCATTCCATCTTCCAAGTATGTTTGGATTGAAATGTTCTAACTTCTAAGTTTGTTACAGCTGATTCTATAGTATATTTTCCATTTTATTTTTCTTTATTGCTTGATATAGTATGTTTGGATTGAAATGTTACTACCTTGTTCAATGCAGGGAATGATAATTGTGGCTGTTGGTAAAAAATGGAGAGTTAAAGTCCCTACTGATCCAAGTGAGCTCCATGAATTGGACCCCAAAGTGTATGTTGAACATGGTAGATTCCCTATTTCTCACACTCCCAACTTGAGGTAATTTTACCCAATAAACCATCATGTTCAATTATAATTTAAGATACCAAACTCTAATCTAATGGGTACACAATTTAGTAGGCATGATTTCAGATTATGGGTCAAAGTCTAGATTTATTATTATTTATTCAGATTAATTATTATGTTAAGAACATTAGTTTAAGATGCTTATAGTGTATCTAAATTAGCTTTGAAGGTCATTTCAAGACAATTCATATGTTTAAGAGATGCAATTAGTAACCAACTTAACATTAGTTTAAGCTACTAATTACAAAAGTTTTCATATTATATTGTATCTAAATTAGCTTTGAAGGCCATTTCAAGACAATTCATATGTTTAAGAGATGCAATCAGTAACCAACCTAGAGTGGCAAAAAAAGCATTAGGTGAGGATTGCATTGGACATGGTACAAGTAGAGGAGAGACTCCAAGATTAATATTTCTTGATCAAAGTCTTCAACAACAATGAGTAGTACAACATTTGGGCATGCTTGAACAATGTGCTTGGTGGCCACAATGTGGACTTACATAGTATTTGGTGTATGTACTTTGTGCATGGATATTTGAGGATTTCTTACACTTGCAAATTTTTAGTCTCTAGCTTTTGCATGGTTTTGGTTTATTATTCATCACCATAATAACTTCCTATTTAAATAATGAAAGCCCTTTGGTTGTGCACATCTTTGATCTAGTGTTTGGGGTTGTGGCACAACTATAATTCAATTTTTTCATCTAAGGTATAGTAGCTTATGTTATACTTCAATTTAAGTTTTCTTTCAATGTTTTCATACTTATCACTATTTATATTTGCTAAAAAATGAGATTTGTCACGAGTAGTCATCAATCTCAATGTCTGTACTAGCTAGATTGTATTAGATGATTTTTACCTATAAACATCAATCCTAATTATGAGGCCACAAGTTTTGGAAAAAAATTGGATCCTTATTACATATGAATGTTTATTAAATTCATGCACAATAGGGATAATGGTAATAACATTTTTAAAAATCTCATCTCTAATTTGTGGGTGATAAACACTGGGTAACTCCCCACCATAGACAAAGGACTTAAATATGATATGGGTGGAATGGTGTTCTCAACCAAATGTGATGGGTAATGTTTCCATCTTTAGCATCAGTATTCTTATGCTCAACACTTGTTGAATAGTTTTTATGATAGGCCTTTCTTTTGACCTACTTTCTATTTGCATCCCTTGCGGTGTTGCTACTAAAATGTTCATGTTGGGAGAAAAATTTACCAACATCTTGTTTTCATGACTATTTTGTTGCTTCATTGACATCGCCACACATTCTTCCTAAGTTTAATGACAATATTGATAACTATACATGGTTTTTCTGAGTGCACAAGAGTAGAGTAGAGATTAAGAAGACTAGAGGATTTCCAAAGAAATTCCATTGAATTCATTTAATTAGAAAACTTTGTGTATTAACACTCAATTGGTGAATGATATGCTTGCAACATGATCATTCCTATTAGATTCTCTTTCATTAAAATATGCCCTCACTTGCTAATTTCATTCATTCTATTCTATTTCATTATTCAATTGATTTATTTTATGCCGGTGATGAAATTCCAAGGTTGCCAAGGGTAGCAAATCATTTGTAGTATTAAACAATACAACCTTACAATTTATTTTCAAATAAAAATATAATAACAAGATTCAAGATTCAATATTGTGATATTTTCATTAGAATTTAATTGTAGTGTTTGAGTGAAATTTATTGATTCTTATTTTGATATTTTAATTATAATTTAATTGTGTAGTTATTAAGATTCCTATGATAAATACCACAATTTCAATTTGACTTGTTACAGATAATATCTTCCACTTATCAAGATAGAAGATTTTTTTTGTTTGCAATGTTCATAATGTTGTACCTGAGGGAGGAATGGAAAGATAGTGGCAATAGACTCATTAATATGATCCATACAAATTTTAGCAGTGATCGTACAAGGGTTTCTTTACAATTCCTCTTGCTTGGGAAACATCTGATATGCCCAATAGTAGCTCAAAAATATGGCTAATGCAAGTCTATAGATATCATGAGAAATGTAGTTTGACAACATATTTATGAAGAATCTGCTAAACTACTAAATTAAGAAGTTCAAAGATGTTGAAAACGTTTGAATATTCTATGGAAATAATTTGAAAATCACTGTAGTAGTGAGCAACTTAGGGTATTGAGATCCATTATGGTTGAGATTGTGTAGAACTGAAATGATGATACAAATCTCAAACTAAACCATTATGATATGAAAAATTGAAATAATATTACTGAGTTTAAGACCTAGCCATTATGATGTGTAAAACTTGAATAATAGAACCGAGTTTAAAACCTAGCCATTATGGTGTGTAAAAATTCAATGATGATACCGAGTTGAAAACCTAGCCATTATGATGTATACAACTGGAATGATAATACCTAGTTTGAAAGATAACAATTACAATGCATAGAACATAAAAGATAATATAGAGTATATGACCAAACCATTATGATGTGTAGAACTGAAATGATGATACTGAGTTACAAATCCAACCATTACTGACAATAGTATTAAGAGTATTTATTACATAAGTTAGATTCATGACTTGTCAAGAATCTTCTTCAAAGTGATTAGATTTTACTGTGATGGATAATATAATAAAAAATTCAGATTTCAAATCATTGAATGAAAGTATATGACTATAAATTTTGAACTTTTTGTCCATGTTTTACTAGCAGGTCGTTAGTTCATGAAAATTATAATCTAACAAGGCTTGTATTTTTCGTAATTGTAAAAATAATTTAACTTGGTAGTTGAACACCTTTGTAACCACTTGGAAGAGATCCTTGACATCACTATATGTGATGATTTGATGAGAAACCTATGAGTGATGAAACTCTTGTTTCAAAGTTCATTCTTGAAACAAAGCCACACATCCAACATCTTTTACAATCTTTGCATTCATCTTCACCCATCTCTACCTTCATTATGGATATGTTTTGTATTGACTTGCTCGATGTTAGCCAGATGCTTAACATCACATCTTATTTATTCTGTTCAACCTCTACTGATGTTGCTTGCTTCATGTTACATCTCATCAAACTCATCTCTAAGACTGAGATTCATTAAATGATGTCAATTCTGAAGTGGAGATTTTGGGGCTTCTGCTAATTTCAACCAAGGATCTACCCACTAATGTCCATGACCACTTGAATTATGTGTGTTATTGGCTTGTCCATCATGTCTCCTACTCCAGGGAAGCATCAGGGGTTATCATTAACAAATTTTCTAAGTTGGAGGAGGAAGCCATGTAAACCCTTCAAGCGGCAAGAAACCCTCATATTTATCCAATTGGTCCCTTGGATGTTGTCATCAGATTTTATTATACCCATGATGAGTCAAGGTTCCTAAAATGATTAGATCAACAACCTCTACCTTCTATTTTGTTTGTGGCATTGGGAAGGCGACCAAAAACATACCCAAAGGTCACATATGACTCAACCTGATGCAACATGTTCATTGTTGCTTTGTGTATCATCTTAAAATTGAAGCACTTCCATGTCAAGAGCATTTAGCCCTCTGAGTAAGTGGTCTAGGGTCATGTCAAGTGCCTTGAATGGGTCTTTGCATAGATTTGACTATTTCCCCCTTGTTCTGGTTCTCTCTCTCTCTCTCTCTCTCTCTCTCTCTCTCTCTCTCTCTCTCTCTCTCTCTCTCTCTCTCTCTCTCTCTCTCTCTATTTCCAACCTATTTCTAATAAACTGCTTTGTGAAACTAAGGAATTTGGCCTCTGGGTCAAGGAAAACCTTCTGGTTCAAGGTTGACCCTAACCCTAACCTAGGTCAAGGATGACCTTGACCTTGACCTAGGGTAGGGTCAACCTCATCCCTAACCCCAGGTCTTATTTTCATTTTCTAAGATCTTAGGCTTTAGAAAGTTTCTTTTCTTGCTTCGGGGTTGGCTATTTTGGGTTTCAAAATGGTAGACTCTTAAATTAAATTCAATCTAAGTCCATTCCTAGGGGTTAAAGTTAAATGGGATTTAATACTCCTATGTTAGTCTTCTCTAGGAGTTTGTGCCCTAGATCTCTATATAAGGTAGCCTTCTTCCCTCATTTTGACATCCACTTATCATGCAAGAAAAAGAACCTAAGAGAACCTATGAACAAATACTATCTATGAGAAACTATCTACTTTTCAAAATCAAGCAAGCATTCAAGTTCTCCATTGAATATCAAGGATTGAAGCATTCAAGCCTTTGAAGGGATTTGGTTCAAGCATTCAAGATTCATCATTCAAAACCCTAGATCTAGCCATTATGGTGGTGTGATCTTCCTTCAAGATCCTTTGTTCATCTTCAAGATTTATTCATACTTCTTTCAAGGTGGATTCTAAATGTAGAATCATGGGGGTTTCTATTTTCATTTTTTAATGTCATGTTCAAGATTTCATATCAATATACTTGTTTACATTTCAAATACAATTGCATATCTATTGAATATCATAGCTTCACTGTTAGATTTACTTCTACTATTTGCTAGCATTCTCTACTTCAATTCTATTATTAAGGTTGATTCCAAACTGGTGTAATCACCTAAAAATGGTCATCTAGACTATTAGCCCCCTTTTCAACATTTTGGCTAAATTAATTTAATCACTTACCTAAGCCAAATTGCTAATAATCAATTTATTTGATTATAACCTATAGTTTGACTATGCTATCCTAAGTTCATTATTTTATTAAAAGAACATGTCCCCTTTTAATTAAATAAAACACCCCATTCTTCTAACCCACTTAAAGTGCACACATAAAGTCCTTTTTCTATTTTGCAATTAAAAGAAAAGGCTTTGTGACTTTTGTCTTATATGACAAGTCAACTTATATTCTATTGGCTGACTTGTGTGTGCACATGGATCACACCTATTTTCGAATTCCACCGTTGATCATCCACCATCTTCATCTTGATCTCTATTGTCCATACAAATTTAAAAGGGAGAGAGCTTTCCCCCTCAAATCATCCATCCTCATTTGAATATTGTCATGCTGCAAATTTTCTAATAGGTTTCTTGGGAGCTTTGTGGAGAACTTCTCATTTCTTGTCTCATTCTCTCATTCCATCATATTAGCATAAGATCATATGGCATTCTTAGCATAGTTGCATGTTAGTTTAGCTTTCATTCTTGCAAATAAATCTCACATAGCTTAATATTTGGTTTTGTAATACTCTCATACATGCTTAACATAGCTGCATTTTACATTATCATCTTAGCTTAGTTTCCATACTTGCATTGCATTCTTGAGGGATTCCTTGAAGATATTTGCACTCTTGCTCTTGTCTCAAAGAACCTCCCGTTGCATGGTTTACTAGCAAGAAGTACATTTCTAAGGCTTGGCTAAGAGCTTTCATGCTTGAATACTAACTTCTTGCACTCCATGGATAGGGAGCTCTAAGCTGGCATCCAAGCATTCCAAACTCATGGAATCGTTTGGATAGAATGGTTTAGAGTGTGACACAAATCGAGTGTACATTTTTGGCGCCCACCGTGGGGCTTGAATCAAGTTTCTAGCTCCATTTGCTTTTATTTTTCATCTCTAGTTTTTTACAGCAGCATATTGGATCTAATCAAGTGCTTTTGTAGAATTATCACTTTGGTTTTAAGGCCAACCCATAAGAAGATTGGTTTGAAGGCCAAAAATCTAGTTGGTTTAAAGATTTGATCATATCTTTTAAACCGCTTGGAGTTTGGTTCTAAAATGATTTTAATAGGTTGGGTATATGCTCAAAGTGTCTCAGTCCAATTTTCAGAGAATTTTGACATGATTTTCGGGAGTTATAAGTTTTTCTTTATTTTTCATAAAAATTCATTTTTGATCGCAAATCAGTGAATTTTTTTAAAAAACTTACATTTTCAGAAAGAGTTTTCAATTTTAATGGGGGTTCTTTTTTTGTGTTTTGAATTTTGAGGTCGTATTAAGGATCAAAAATTCGATTTGATAAATTTAGTTTATTTTGACAAAATTGATCTCTAAAGCGCAAATGAAGAGATTTTTTAAAATTTCTTGCATTTTTGAAAAGATCTCTAATTTTTAATAGGGGTCTCTTCTTTTCATTTTCATTTTTGGATACAAAATCATAGCAAACAAGTCCAATCTTGTTGACTAGGTCAAAATCAAAGAGTAAAAATGAGAGCATTTGTGATTAACTTGCACTTTCTTTGCATGCACTTGGTTAGAAGATAAATTGGATTTTTGAGGCAACTCACCACTTTTTATTGCATATTTTTATGTTATTTCACACTAACTTTTGGTGCTAACAAGTTGTGATTACAGGTTGCCATTCTTATGGAAAAAAAATTGAAACATTGCATAAAAAGAACGCATGTCAAAGCTTCAAATGCGCAAGGGCTACTAACATTGTTTGCAGGGTTTCCCAAAGCATAAAAACCCAAAATTTTTTGCTTTTTTGTTTTCATGTGTGGCGTTGACTAATTTTTCATTTTTCATAGGCACATAAAACTTGTGATTGGAGTCTTTTGGTAATAGGAGAGTATGTTCTTCACCCTTGTGGTGAATCAAAAATCTTGACTTGCCATTTGGTTTCAAAAGTAAGGGGTAACTGAATCTTCTTGGCGTGTTTGGGAGAAAATTATTGGAATAGGAGAGTATGCTCTTCACCCTTGTGGTGAACTAGAAATCTTGACTTCCAAAATTTGATCCACTTTGTGTAGTTAGAATCTTTTAGAGGGCCTGCTCTCGGACAACCTGAGAGGAATGACCCAAGTGGGGACAAGATGATTACCTGACTCTTCCAACCCACTATAAACTCAAGGCTACCAAGGACACAAAACTTTGGTAGACGTAGTGTTTGTCTTCGCCTAGTGTGATTGCTTATGGGATTTCAACCATAGGGAGATCACTAGGCAAGAATGCTTAAGGTACTCTTGTGATCGCGAGATCGGTTACTCATCGCAAGGTGAGGTGTCCTGTAATTGGGAGCAAGAGGAACACTATGAACGGAAGCCCTATTTAAACACCCTAAGTTAGTAACTACCCTTTTTTAGCCACTCAACTTCTTGGTGCAAGGATCAATCCTAGTGGACTACCCGGATCACCTCAAGATTTTACACTCACCATATGTGTTCCCTTGGTTGTGCTTATGGCACTTCCATGACAAAGCCAATATCTCTTGTGGGAAACTACTTGGTGTGAGGCAAAGGAGCATCAATCATGGGCCAAGTTGTTGAGTAATGAACCATGTCCTTTAGGTAGATATTGCTTGATGTGTTCTTGAATGTGGTATACCTGTGAAAATCTTTTGAACATACACATGATGATAATTTTAGAGAATTCTTTTGAGACCTCACATATGCTTGTATCATGCAAGGTTTCTTTGTCCCTTGCTTGATTGTTTGAAGAATACTCCATATGTCACTATCTTGCTTGGAAAGAAATTGTTTTTGAACATCAAACTTGCTATGCTATCAATTATTGTCAAACTTTGTCAACCAAGTCAAAACATCAAATGAAAACATTTTCTTGTGTTGCTTGCTAAGGGGAGTCTCATCATTTGATTTTTATTTTCTATGTCTCTAGTTCTTGAACATGCTTAAAGTGACTCTTTGGTCTTGGTGGTCTTGGTCTTTCTATCTTCATGGTCTATGCATGCTTGCTAGTTATCCTTTTGCTAAAATGGTTACCTTGATTTCTTGACTACACTCTTGGGTTGGGAAAGTTGTTCACTTGTCACCCTGCTTGCTCTATCTATTTGGCTATTTGGGCATCTTGCCTAGCTATTGACTTGAGTCATTCATGTCGTAAGTTTCTTTAATCTCTCTCTACTATCTTGGCAAGTGAACACTCTACCTCCTATAGTTTCAACATCAAGTTATCTTCTAAACTATTTTATGCTTGGCTTTGCATCTAAAACTATGGGATCTAAACCTTGTGCTACCAAACTTGAACCAAATCTAGATGATCATGATATCCTCCATATCACTAAAGAGTTTCAAGATCTATATGCACAATACAAAGAACTAGAAGAGACAAATGATCTTTCTTACCTTCATCTCTCTAAGCGCATGACAAAAATGAAGTCTAAACTTGAGAAAAGGTTAGAGGAGAATATTGCATCATTACATGAATCTTCCTTAAGGTCTTTACATGCATGTGAGTCACCTTCTTTGAGGTCATCCTCTTCTTCTAGGTCTACATGCTCTACTTCAAGACATCAAATGTCTTCATCTTCTAGATCTAAAGACCTCCTTAGAGAACAAGCAAGTGATACCTCCTTTGAGCCTATGCTAAAATTTCATGATGGACCTATCTTTGACCAAGATAATGATGAAGACATGGATGCATACCATTCACTTGGGAAGAAACCAAAGGACTCTAGACATACTTTTGAGAGAAATTTTACTCCCTTGGGGAATTCTTATGATGACATTTTGAGAACACTTCTTGGCACCAAGCTCATCATGTTTCCTAAGTCTAGCTCCTATGGAAATCCATTCTTGGATACCTATTGTGCCTATCATCAATCTAATGACCATGCTACTTCTAATTGTATAGAGCTGAAACATAAAATCCAAGATCTCATTGATGATGAGATTGTTGATCTTGGAACCTCTAGTGACTCATGTGCTGAGGATACTTCTCTTGAGCAAGATTACATTGATGAACCTATGTCTAGTAGTGGCTCCATTACATCTTCCACTTCTTCCAACACTCACGCATCTCCCAACACTTCAAAGCTTTCCAACATGCCTCTATCAAAAAAAGAACCTAATGCTTTCCACATTGACTACGTGTATCCTCAAGGGCTACCTCTAAAAGAAACTCAAGCTAACCTTCACTTGGTTGCAAACCTTTTCCATGCTACTAATCCTAAACATCCTCAACCTTCATGCAATATTATGACTAATCCAAACACTACTCCATTCACTCTTCATTCTCCCTTGTCCTTAGAAGTGGCTCCATGTCAAGAGGGCTCTCAAAATGAAAAAGCTATAAATGTCAAGAAAGATCAAGATCAAGCAACCTTTCATCTCTTTCAAGATTTTTCCCCTCCATATCCTATATCTTGTCTTCCTCCCAAGTATGATGAAGATACCACTTCCATTTTCTCCCTTGAGCTTACTGAAAATTATGAGAAAAGTTCTCTTCATATGCTATCCAAAGCTACTTGTCAAGATCAAAGCATCGCCTCATGTTCTACTTCTCCATATCCACTTAAAAATTATGCTCAAGCTTCAAGTGCTTCTATTAAAAATTTTGTTCCTATCAAAGGTACTCATGAGTCTATTGATGGCTTTAACCATGTTGCTCACTCTAAAGATGTTGATATCCTTTCCCACTATCCCTTTGCATATCCTAATTCTATCCTTGGTCCTCATCCATTAGAGCAAAAGCCTTCAAACCTTCCATCTATATTGGGACCTTATGTTCCTTCATCTCCTACACTTTTCACTCCTAGCTCTCCCATCATACCTCAAGATCAACAAAGACACTCATCCTTGATGACTTTTCACCCATCTATACATCTAAACCAGTCATATCATCCTTATTCATCCACAAATCCCAAGTCCTTTGGAAGTGAGAATACACATAAGAATCCATTGAAAAAGAAAGATCATTATGTCCCATCTAATCGACATGTGAATGCTAAGAAGGAGAATGCACAAAAGAGATCGCAAAGGTCCACTACTCAAAGAGCTAAACCAAAGAAAATATGGGTTTCTAAATTCATCATTATACAAATGCACTCTCAAGAACCCAAAGAACAAGGAAAATCTAAAGCTATGTGGATTCCCAAGTCTCTTTTAAAAGACTTGAATATTAAAAATACTTCAAAGTTGACATTCAAGCTTCCAAAGGCTTCTATTCCATCTTCTTCCAAAAATCTTCCTAAAAATATTCCAAAGCCTTCCACTCCACTTTTGTCCAAATCTTTTCTACCACCTGATACATCTAAATCTCAAGCTATTTCATCCATGATTCCTCCATTGTTCCAATACCCTTCAAGGTGTGTGTCAATGTTGATCTTGTCCAATATTTCAGCTATCCACATGAAATTCTCTAAAGCTTACACCTCCTTTCTATACATGAACTCTTATCCTCCATATACTCTTCCTACTACCATTTCTCTTTCATCACCCTATCACATAGCCTCCATCTTGAGCTTTATTTTTATTACTCTATCCCATTGCTATCCTATCTAGTTGACCCCTTGGTCTTGATCATAATAAATGAAACATGGTTCTCATAGGTCTCTTGACATGGCTACTCTTTTGGACTACACACTTTCATGCTATCTTACTCATTAGCTTCCATTGCTTACCTTATATGCTATCGCACTTTTTGGCTTCACCACTTATCCTACATGCTATCTTTCTCATTACTTCCATTACTTGTCCAAAACATGCTTCATATGACTATTTCACCTCTTTTCCTAGCTTGGGTACTCTTGAGGAGTCAGTCCTTGAGGATCACTTTTACTTGCTTCATACTTCTTTCTTATCCATCTTTGCTTATCCACTGGCTTGTTTCTCCATTGTGTCCTATACCTTGCTAGACATTGGGAGAAAATGATGTGATCTTGGTTGAGAACTAGTGATCTCTAAAACCTTCTAAAAATTCAAAAAAAAAATCATATATGATCCTAAAAATCAGAAAATGTCCTGAAAAAATGACCATCTTAGTGAAAACCTAGCAATAGGTGCTTTGGTGCATCACCAAAAAAAATCAAAACTTCAAAAATACAAAAAATTGAAAAAAGGTCCTAAAAAAATCTGTCAAGTGGTGAAAACTTGGAAACAGGCACTACTTGAAACCCTCGCACCTATGTCTATCAGTCTCAATCATCCACTTTGCTACACATTTCCTAGCTTGGAATTGTTTCTTGTTCTCATCGTGGGGACATAGCTACTCCGCCTAGTGAGGTATTCTTGTGCATTAGGGTTTCTTTGGCAACTCACAAAATAGTGTTTCTCAACACTTCCCCCACCTTGACATCAAGTGTTTTTCAACACTTTTCAGATAGTTTACCTACGGTCTTCGATGTCACGATATTTCTCACTATCAGAATCAAGTCTTGAAGAAATGGCCAAGTGACTTATACACACGCACTTTAACACTTAAATGACTGAGCTATGCTAATCTTTATCTACTTTGTGTGCCGTCTATGATGATTTTTTTGCCATGTGTTCCCTCCCTAATAGTCTTTCGAGGATGTCATTGACTATAAGACTGGGGGCATGGGACATATTTTCTTGATTTCTGCTTGTGGGTATACTTTTGTTTGTCTATAGTGTTGTAAGCATTTATGCTGGTCCTATTCAACACGTTGACTTACAAATGTATAATCCTTGACTATTTTGCAAGACCGCACTTGGGGTTTATCCTGGTGCTTATGCCTTGATACAGGTGTAATCTTGCTAAATTAAACTTAGGGAATCTAATCGCGTAGTTATCTTGACTTACATGTCTATGATGCTTAGATTGGATTTCCACATACCTATCTAATATCGATCATATTCATATCCTCATAGTTATACTAGTGATGGTTGTATGATCTCATGATGTCCCTAATCAATGCTCAATGATGAAATTAAGAGTCTAAGTGTTATGCACTTCTTGCTGGTAAACCACTTTTCATATTAGCTTGCATTTTAGGTTCATTTTCTAGCTTAGTATTGCATTCCTGCATATGGGGAGAGCTCTCTCTTCATCTTTTCATAGACATATCGGCTAACTCCTTTCATATATTTCTTTACTTTCTTCTTGTTCATGTCTTTTCACCTTCTTAATCTTTCACTTCATCTCTTTTCTATCTTATCATCACATTATATAAAGTTTTGACCTTTAAATAATTTCAATGTCCTAGATTCATTTTCGGGATCGAAATCCAAATTCGAGTTCATCTTGATGGTCAAAATTGTCTTTTAAAATTCTACTTTCTTCTGAGCAGTTAGCTGACCTTTTGAGGTCTAATCTCTGAATCATCATTGGGGCATCTTCATTTCTTCATGTATTCATCATTTCCATACTTCATATCTACTTCAATTCACTGTTTCATGTCTAAAATCACCTTTCTACTCGTTTTGACCTAATTTTTATGCTATATCCTTCAAGGTCAACTCTACTCAAACTGGGGCATTTTATCAGTTTTTTTAATATTCATTCTTGGGTTCTAATCATTTATCTATCATATTAGACATTGCTATATCTCAATTTTCTCATGTCTAGCTACTTTCTGCTTCCTCTTACCTCATTTCGATTTTGATCCCGAGGGGGCAGAAATGCTCTATTGCTGATTGCTACAACTATCTATTGCTTAGGAGCATTTGTTTGATCTTCTCACTTGCTCTAACTCTATCTACTTTTCCAGGTGTTAACATTCTTCTTGAATTCTAACATTGTTCTCTTCCTAGTGTTCAGTACTACCGCTATCAGGCTATGCATTCAGGACTTGCTATCTATTTCTGCATTTCATTCTTTGAAATCAGATATCTATATCTATCACTGCCTACTTGGCTTCAATTTTCTTTGACATAATGTGTTCCAATATTGATCATGAATTAGTCAAAGAGGGGCAAATGTAATCACCTAAAAATGGTCATCTAGACTATTAGCCCCCTTCTCAACATTTTGGCTAAATTAATTTAATCATTTACCTAGACCAAATTGCTAATAATCAATTTATTTGATTATAACCTATAGTTTGACTATGCTATCCTAAGTTCATTATTTGATTAAAAGAACATGTCCCCTTTTAATTAAATAAAACACCCCATTCTTCTAACCCACTTAAAGTGCACACATAAAGTCCTTTTTCTATTTTGCAATTAAAAGAAAAAGCTTTGTGACTTTTGTCTTATGTGACAAGTCAACTTATATTCTATTGGATGACTTGTGTGTGCACATGGATCACTCATATTTTCAAATTCGACCGTTGATCATCCACCATCTTCATCTTGATCTCTACTGTCCATACATCTTTAAAAGGGAGAGAGCTTTCCCCCTCAATCAATCCTCATTTTGAATATTGTTATGCTGCAAGTTTTCTAACAGGTTTCTTTGGACCTTTGTGGAGAACTTCTATTTCTTATCTACATTCTCTCATCCATGGCATCATGGCATTCTAGCTTAGCTTAGCTTTCATTTTTACATGTAGCTTAGATCATATAGTCTAATAGTTGGATAGTAACACTCTCATCCATGCTTAGAATAGCTGCACTTTTCATATTCATTCTAGTTTAATCTTTAGTTGCATTGCATTCTTGAGGAACTCCTTGGGAGATTTACATTCTTGCATCTTGTCTTTGGAACCTCCCATTGCATGGTTTACTAGCAAGAAGAGTATCTCTAAGGCTCATCTGAGAGCCTTCTTATTCTTGAAATATACTCTCTTGCACTCTGTGGATAGGGAGCTCTAAGCCAGCATCCAAGCATTCCAAACTCATGGAATCGTTTGGATAGAAGGGTTTAGAGTGTGACACAAATCAAGTGTACATTTTTGAAAATTTTGTTGAAAATTGGTCTTAAAATCTTAAAAATCAAAAAATATCCTGAAAAATGATAATCTTAGTGAAAACCTAGCAATAGGCACTTTGATGTATCACCAAAAAATTTTAAAAATTAAAAAATACAAATTTTTTTAAAAAAAAGTCCTAAAAAAATCTGTCAAGTGGTGAAAACCTGGCCAATCACCTACTTTGCTACACATTTCCTAGCTTGGAATTGTTTCTTGTCCTCATCTTGGGGGTATAACTACTTAGTCTATTGAGGTATTCTTGTGCATTAGGGTTTCTTTGACAAACTCACAAAACAGTGTTTCTCAACACTTCTCGCACCTTGACATCTAGTGTTTTTCAACACTTTTCAGATAGTTTACCTATGGTCTCCAATGTCGCAATATTTCTCACTATCAGAATCAACTCTTGAGGAAATGACCAAGTGACTTACACACATGCACTTTACCACTTAAATGACTGAGCTATGCTGATCTTTATCTACATTGTGTGCTATCTATGATGATTTCTTTGCCATGTGTTCCCTCCCTAATAGTCTTTCGAGGATGTCGTTGACTAGAAGACTGGGGGCATGGGACATACTTTCTTGATTTCTGCTTGTGGTTATACTTTGTTTGTCTATAGTGTTGTAAGAATTTATGCTTGTCCTATCCAACATGTTGACTTACAAATGTATCATCCTTGACTGTTGTGCAAGACCTCACTCAGGGTTATCTTGGTGCTTATGCCTTAGTACAAGTATGATCTTGCTAAATTAAACTTAGGGAATCTAATCGTGTAGTTATCTTGACTTACATGTCTGATATCGATCATATTCATATCCTCATAGTTATACTAGTGATGGTTGTATGATCTCATGATGTCCCTAATAAATGCTCAATGATGAAATTAAGAGTCTAGATGTTATGCACTTCTTGCTGGTAAACCACTTTGCATATTAGCTTGCATTTTAGGTTCATTTTCTAGCTTAGTCTTGCATTCTTGCATATGGGGAGAGCTCTCTCTTCATCTTTTTGTGGACATATCAGCTAACTCCTTTCATATATTTCTTTACTTTCTTCTTGTTCATGTCTTTTCACCTTCTTAATCTTTCACTTCATCTCTTTTCTATCTCGTCATCACATTATATAAAGTTTTGACCTCTTAAATAATTTCAATGTCCTGGATTCATTTTTGAGATCGAAATCCAAATTCGAGTTCATCTTGATGGTCAAAATTGTCTTTTAAAATTTTACCTTCTTCTGAGCAGTTAGCTGACCGTTTGAGGTCTAATCTTTGAATCATCGCTGGGGCATCTTCATTTCTTCATGTCTTCATCATTTCTATGCTTCATATCTACTCAAATTCAACCTTTTCATGTCTAAAATCATCTTTCTACTAGATTTGACCTAATTTTTATGCTATATCCTTCAAGGTCAACTCTAGTCAAACTGGGGCATTTTATCAGTTTCTTATGGTCATTCTTGGGTTCTAATCATCTATCTGTCATCTTGGACATTGCTCTATTCTAATTTTCTCATGTCTAGCTAGTTTTTGCATCCCCTTACCTCATTTCAATTTCGATCCCAAGGGGGCAGAAATACTCTATTGCTGATTGTTACAGCTATCTATTTCTTAGGAGCATTTGTTTGATCTTGCTCTCGATCTATTCACTTTGCTAGATGTTAGAATTCTTTTCGAATCCTAACATCATCTTCCTAATGTTCAGTACTACCGCTATCAGGCTGTGCATTCAGGAATTGCTATCTATTTCTGCATTTCATTCTTTGAAATCAAATATCTATATCTATCACTGCCTACTTGGCTTTCTATTTTCTTTGACATAATGTGTTCCCAGATCGATCATGCATTAGTCAAAGAGGGGCAAATGTAATCACCTAAAAATGGCCATCTAGACTATTAGCCCCCTTTTCAACATTTTGGCTAAATTAATTTAATCACTTACCTAAGCCAAATTGCTAATAATCAATTTATTTGATTATAACAAATAGTTTGACTATGCTATCCTAAGTTCATTATTTTATTAAAAGAACATGTCCCCTTTTAATTAAATAAAACACCCCATTCTTCTAACCCACTTAAAGTGCACACATAAAGTCCTTTTTCTATTTTGCAATTAAAAGAAAAGGCTTTGTGACTTTTGTCTTATATGACAAGTCAACTTATATTCTATTGGCTGACTTGTGTGTGCACATGGATCACACCTATTTTTGAATTCCACTGTTGATCATCCACCATCTTCATCTTGATCTCTATCATCCATACAACTTTAAAAGGGAGAGATCTTTCCCCCTCAAATCATCCATCCTCATTTGAATATTGTCATGCTGCAGATTTTCTAACAGGTTTCTTGGGAGCTTTGTGGAGAACTTCTCATTTCTTGTCTCATTCTCTCATTCCATCATATTAGCATAAGATCATATGGAATTCTTAGCATAGTTGCATGTTAGTTTAGCTTTCATTCTTGCAAATAAATCTCACATAGCTTAATATTTGGTTTTGTAATACTCTCATACATGCTTAGCATAGTTGCATTTTGCATTATCATCTTAGCTTAGTTTCCATACTTGCATTGCATTCTTGAGGGATTCCTTGAAGATATTTGCACTCTTGCTCTTGTCTCAAAGAACCTCCCGTTGCATGGTTTACTAGAAAGAAGTACATTTCTAAGGCTTGGTTGAGAGCCTTCATGCTTGAATACTAACTTCTTGCACTCCATGGATAGGGAGCTCTAAGCCGACATCCAAGCATTCCAAACTCATGGAATCGTTTGGATAGAATGGTTTAGAGTGTGACACAAATCAAGTGTACAACTGGGGTTTGACTAAGGAAAACCCATCATTTAAACAAAAAAACTATTTTTCTTGCAGATATAGGTGTGGAACAATGAATAGGAGAGTAGATTTAGATACCCTTTTCATCGAACTTGTGAGATTTGCGAACATAAATTTTGTCATAGTGCAGGTCAAGGTTGACTTTACAAGGTACAATTGTACTCTAGGTAAGATTGTGCCCTACCAATAAGGTCAAGGTTGACCTCCCTTCAAAAAGACAAAATATTTTTGGGTTTTCTCTATTTCAACATTTCCAATCAAGAACAAGTTGTAGATTTTCCAGAAACTACATATAGACATCATAAAACAACATTTTCTAGATTCAAGATTAGTATTTTTCTTTTATCTATTTTAGGATTTAAGAACATTCCCCCGCAATAGAAAGATTATAAAACCCCCCTTTTCTCCCTATTTTTCATTACTTGGTCCATTTCTGCATTGAACAGTTTCTTGTGATTAATCAATCTGGATCATTCATTTTGAAAATTAGGGTTTCTACTTTCTTTCTATTCACTTTTAGAAACATACCATTGAAGATCTAAAATGAAGTTCCATAGCAAGTCAATATCACTAGGATATTGTATATACATCCAAAAGTGATCACTAACCACTATTTTAGAAATAAAAACTACAAAAGAGATAGGGGGTATATGCACCAAGTTGTGGTGCCAAAAAGGTGACAACCTTTTTTCTTTTTCCATTTTTGAATAGCATGTATGCACTATGGCTTGGGTAACCTGAGCCATAGTGCGTACACGCTTTGAAAAAAGAATTTTTTTATAAATGGGCTACATACCCGCAACCCATTTATTTTATCTCTATTTTTAACCTTCCTTCAACAACAGTGCATACACAACTTAGAGAAAACAAAGCTTTTCACCACCCGCCTTGCCAATATGCCTCCTTCCCAATGAAATTTGAGATCATGAGCATGCCCATGTTGTATGTGATCTAAATTTCATTTTGCATTGTTTGATATGTTTTTAATATTGTTTTGTAGGTTTTTTATATTGTTTTATAGGGTTTTTACAATTTTTTTTCAGATTTGTTTATTTATTAAATTTTAATTGATTTTTTATCAAGAAATGTCAATAATCAACCAGTAAATCCCCAAGAAGCTCAAAATCTTCAAGAAAATCAAAACTAAAACCCTCCCCAAGAAGAACAACAAATTCCATAGCTTGAAATAATTACAAGACCTCTGCCTGACACATAAGAAAATATAATAAATGAAATAGAAAGAGGCAAAACTGAATTAGAAGGACTCATTGGTTGGTTGAAAGAATTTGGCCAAACCAATCCAATGAGGGCTTAATTGGCATCATCCCTCAAATCCATTAAGACCCAGATAGCTTTAGTTAGTGGTCAGTTAGATGTTTGGTGGGCTAAGAGGGATGAACAAAAAATATTTTATGCAAATAAATTGTCATATCAAGATGTTAAAAAAAAGATATACCAAAATGTAGAATATGTGCATTATTTAGAAAGCCCAGTGAACAAAATACTGTTAGAGAGGGTACTAAATGGTTCCCCATCCATTGGTGCATACACGATGTTATTAGAAATAATTTTTGGGATAGATGGTTGATGGTTTTTGATGCCCCTCCTTGCAACAATCATGAGGTCCCCTGGTATTTTTTAAAGAAATTGTATTATGAGTTTGTCCTTGGAGAGATCCCCAATTATTTTGATATATTAGACTCCCAGAGTAGAGGTGAGGGGTCATCATTTGAGAGGTCAGGGGCACGTCGTGACCCTAATGTAGTTAGGACACTTAAGGTCAAGCCACAGGGTGAGCATGTGACAATTCCTTCAGTTGTGAAGGAACATGTAGAGGCCAAGCACTCTAGGGACCATTAATGCTTTGACGCAGATGCTCATCTATTGCATGAGTCCATTAGTTGAGGGGGAGCCTTTAGTGTGCTAGGGTCACATGTGTACATCATGCAGATCCTTATGCACATTTGGCACTCATGTTGGAGATGGTGCAGATGATGGGCTTTTCATTGATAAGTTCTTGAGTGACACATTTGGCATTGACACATAGGTAAATTACAATTATAATTTACTAATTTGATCACATTTCATATGTATAGTGAATGATTAGTTAATTATCATCTATTGACATTGTTCAAAATTTAGGGTCAGAGTGTTGGAGGGCCTAGTTGCGATTCCCTGGCCCCATTTTCTGCCCCATCCATGAGTCCAGAGGTATGTATCCATTTAATCATTTAAATTAATACATATATTTATTAAGTAATCATATTAATGATTGAAAAAAAAAATTATGCATATGCATTAGTTCTCTATAGGACCGTCGACATTTACTACGGACTCAGAGCATAGACATCATACGAGCTTCGTAGAGGTACATTTGTTTCATGTTAATTTAATTCATTTGATTATACTTGTTTCATGTTTCATGTTACATGTAACATGTATTGTATGACATGCAACTCATGACATCAAACACTCCTCCTCATCTTCGACAGTCCATCGATTGTGGAGTGGCTGCAGTTATGGCTAGTTCACAGCCATTGACTGAGGTATGAAAGAATTTTCTTGGTTTTAGTTGTTGTTTATAATAGTTAGTATCAAAATTTCTAATTTTATTTATAAGTGATTATATTGATTCAATTTTTGTAGGGTCTTGTCACACCTGATCATCCATGAGCATTTGAGGTGGACTTGCAGAGCGACTATATGATGGCGGTAAGAAAATAATTAATTTTGTGTGTACATATATTTGATTTCAATGTATAATATTTATTCATTCGTTTATACTTTGTTTGTATCAGCTCAAGTTAGAGAAGAGCCTCAACAAGAGGAAAAGCGAGCGTGTGAGGAGGACCCCATCATCACCACCGTCTCCTTCCACATGATGACCAAAGGCCTCTAGAGATTTGTTTCCTTCCCCTCGTGGGAAGGAGAAGATATAGTTGATAGACATGTACATGTATAGGCATCAGTAGAAATATATGTTGGATTTTATGTCAGTGGAAATATTCGATATACATTTGATGTATATATGACATTTTATATTTGATGTATGACATTTATTTGATGCATGACATTATTGGTTAATATATGATATGTTTGTTCATGTACGACATTATTGGTTATCATAATATATTATGTGTTTGTTAATGTACATGACATTATTGGTTATCATTTTATATTATATGTTTATTCATGTATGACATTAAATTAGTTATGTTCATGTATGAAATTAAATTATATATGTTCATGTATGATATGTTCAGTAACTAATCAGTTCAAAACTTTGATATAATATTGATTAACAATAAAATTTATCATTGTTTAAGCATAATTTTATCATTTCCAATATGTCATTGTCATATGATTTATGATCTTGTTCATGTTTAAATTTTTCCTTCTTTGTCATTTGTTTATCAAGTTTAATTCAATACCTAATCAATTTGAATTTTTGATACAATATTGATCATCAATAAACTTTATCAGTGTTAAAATAGCTATTTTATCCACTTGCTTATGTTTGAACTTGGTGTGGGGCCTTGTGTTATCTCCTAGCTTAGGGGAGTGGGGCAATAAGGTTCCATGGTTGGGTGGAAAGTCTTTTATCTATTGAGTATTTTTCCAAAGTTTTTCAAGAGCCTTGGATGATCTTTCTTCACACATTCCAATTTTGCATCTTTTTTTGTGTGTGACTAGATGTTGCAACATCATATTTTTGTATCATGACTATGATATAATACTTATGTATCCATTTTGTATAGAGATCATGTTGGAGGAGAAATTTTTTAGAAGTATATGAAAACATGATATATAATGATTACTTGCTCCTTGTAATATGTATATGTACACATGCTTAGTTGCAATAAAGAAGAATGGGTATATCAAGATGATTGTCCTTGGTATGCTTATGTGATTTTTACGCTATCTAATTGTAATAATGGATTCATATATTTATAATGAAATCTCGTTCATATATTTATGATGGTTTTTACTTATGGGAACTTATGTATGTGTTTGTAGTAGTGATGTTTGGGAACCTATAAGAACTTGGTAGTTGAGCTAATATAGAATATTCATATATTTAATCAATGAGATATATCAAAATATTTAATGTTAGAAGAATTGAAAATGAAATGTATGTGCTTCAATTTTGTGTTAAAAATAGAATAAAATTTATTCCACTTTTACCCTTATTAGTTATGTGATCTCTTAGGTTCCTTGTCAGGGGGATACAAGGAAGAAATACTCTCTAGATTTCTTAGATTACTAGATGGATTTCTTGTAATATTGTGGTTATTGAAATTGAGACTTGTGATGCCTTTGATTCTTTAGGTGTAGATAGGCCACAAAACTTACAAGCAAGTTAAATTTACCACTAGTCTATTTTACTTTTAAAATAACATATATATATATATATATATATATATATATATATATATATATATATATATGGTGCAGGGTACTCAAGGCACTCAAGGTCTAAATGAAGCATTTTCAAGGAATTTTCATCATACCACCTTTCTAGGTAAAGGTGGATTTCGTGTTTAAATAGTCCCTAGAAGAGATCCTAAGCCTTGCACTTGATGTAGAGCCTCCCACTATTCCCCTAGGAATCACAACTCAACTTTGGGATTCCTTTGTACTCTTGGAATCTACCCAAGGAATCTAACTCTACTAGGGTTCAAGAGGAGGTCTTTGACTTGGTAGTACCTTTCCATAACCATATCTAATAGGTTATAACTCAGTTCTTAAGTTTGTCTTCGAAACACCCACATTACTACCTATGCACCTAGTGTACCCTGGTGCCTCCAACATACCAAAACCCATCCTAGGCTTCACACCATGACCCAAAAACCTTGGTTAATCTCAAAAAATCCCATCTAACATGTTCCAACTCCTTGTAACCTCTCAGCAACTCATTTCTTACACTTTCCCGATTTTTCCTATTCTAGGCTTGACTCAACTAGCCCTTACCAGACAGTAATTCTCAGTTTTCTCAAAAATTTTCCATTGACCTTCCCAAAAATTTTTGTGTTCTAGATAACCTTTATCCCCTTATAAAACATACCAAAATTTCAACTATAGTTTTTTTTGTAAATTATCTCTCAAATCTTGCTACCTCAGTTACACAACTAGGCCTAATTAGTGGCCATTTACAAAGCAACTCATATCCCCTTATTTTATGGAACCTTAAAAACCACAAATAGTCTTGTAATATGACTCAAATGAAATTATTTCAAAATTTTTTTGGTCACTCTAGCATTTTTACATCCCTTTTCACCAAACCCTCACTTCTAGGCCCTTTACCCTAGGGCTTTCCCAAAAACTCATCTCCCAATCTTTCTAGATCTTGTAAATGGATAAAAAATACTTAAAATCATCCCAACATATGATATCAAACACAAAAATTATCCTTTTTTGGAGAAAACTCTTACTTCTCTACTTGGGGCAATCACCCATGCCCATGCTCTTCACTGCCCAGCTAGTCTTTGGTTCTTTCTCTGTCAAAACTCTTACCCTGCACACAAAATCATCATATATACATTCATTAAAATTGTAACACCCTCTCCCACAAGTTACATCTAGATCACAGATATTGGGAGGGGTAAATCCATTAATCTAGCCTCAAAATAGTGAAGGATTGCCACATGACAGAGATAGATAGTGATTTAGAGCCAAAATAGGATTCTCAAGGTTTAGTTATGATGTAGAGCCTAATAGGATTCTCAAGGTTTCATTAATTCCATATGTTAGATCTGCCAACATAGAATACCAATTGTAATGGGCACTCACATGTATATGTCCACCTCATAATCAATCAATCTATCACCATGGAGACTGGATATCTATGTATATGCTAGGATAGGTCAAATGGTCTAGCAAATTGTGTTATTGATAAGTAGGCTTAGATCTTTTTTCACAAGTCAAATTGTGATAGTACTAATGGAATTCAAGTGTGTAATTTTTTAGTCAATCTCATTATCCCATGTTTCACGAGTAGTGGGACACAAGAACCCATCTCTCGTGAGAGTAAATAGAACACTTAGCACTCATTGGATCTAGGTGATTCTCATAGAGTTGAGGTACATGGAATTCCTAAGATGTCACCCACCCCAGTACTAATCTCGCTTGAGCACACTTAACTATAAAGTTTCCTCTATGGTTAAACCCACTCTTCCTGCAACACAATTTGCAAAACCTTCACCAAGTGTTGTGCTTTATGAACCATTCATTAGAATTCCCCTTAAGCTCATTTATTGATAAGTAGGAGAAATTTATACAAGAAGTCAAATAGTGATATTGCTATCAAAATTTAATTGTGTAGTATTTGAGACAAATTCATTGACCCATGTTTCATGAGTAGTGGTTTACAAGAATTGATCTCTCATGATAATGAATAGAACACTTAGCACTCATTGAATCTAATTGATGCTTAGAGAGGTGAAGTACAAATACTTCTTAGGAGGTCACCCATCCTAGTACTACCCCAATTCAAGTGTGCTTAACTAAAAAGTTTCCCCCATGGTTAAAACCACCCTTCTTGCAACTCCATTTGTAAAAGCTTCATCAAGTGTTGTGCATTATGAACCATTCATTAGTAACCCCCTTAAGCTTGTTAATTGATAAGTAACATATACAGTCCACAACATTTCAAATTGTGATATTTCTATCAAGATTCAACTATGTTGTTTTTTAGTCAAATTCATTGACCCATGTTGCATGAGTAGCAGTTTGCATGAACCCATCTCTCATGAGAATGAATAGAACACTCAGGACTCATTGGATTCCTACTTATCAATTAACACTCACCAATCCAAACAATACACTACACCATCCCCTCAGCTTCTAGAAGTAGTAATTTGTACACCACATGCTAGTGATTGTCACAACACAAACCAAATGAATTGCAAATCCCAAATCATGCACTATTCCAAGTCTTCTAGCATGCTTTATGCTTCCAAACCTTAATTCTAGGTCACCAACAAGTTATAACCAAAATATAGTAACAATACTTGACATATTTCTCTATCACTAACCTGCAACTAGTCTTTACTAAAACATTTGTAACTTACTCAAATCATTACATAAAGTATTGCAATTGTAGACATAAGGTCTATACTCATCTTGCAACACATATCCAAGCTTACATATCCATGAATTTTGTACACTATTTTTATTGTTCTAATCATTGATCTTAAAACTATTCATTTTGATAGGGTTTACCCAGCCACCCAGAGGTAACAAAGTAGACAGTTTGATCCCACAATGAAAGGTGAGAGAGATTTGGTAGTTGGCAACTTTGTACTGGCCAACACTACAAGTTTTAGCATCACCCAAGATGGCATCACAAAATCAAAACAAAGTATAATCTCTAAAAAGTGAGAGAGGTTAGTGTAGGTCTTTGCAACATGATCCTATAGGAACTAGAATCACATCCATACCTTGCACGAGCTTTGAGATATGCAACATCAAAGATCACAACTCTATGGCATTTAGTGACCCTTAGGGAAATTTTGATTCGATGTGACCAAGAATGTTTGAGCACTAAACGAGACTAGACAAGGTTGGGGATAGGGTTTACTTGGCCACCTAGAGCTAATAGAGTAGACAATTCGATCCCACAATGAAAGGTGAGAGAGATTTGGCAATTGGCAACTTTGTACTAGCTAACACTAAAAGTTTCAACATCACCCGAGATGGCGTCACAAAATCAAAATAGAGTATGACCTCTAAAAAGTGAGAGAGGTTATTGTAGGTCTCCATAATACGGTTTTATAGGAACTATAATTGCATCCATACCTTGCACGAGCTCCAAGATATGCCCCATCAAAGATTGCAACCCTATGCCATTTAGTGACCCTTAGGGATGTTCTAGTTTAGCATGCCCGAGAACGTTTGAGCGCTAAACAAGATGAGAAAAAGTTGGGGATAGAATTTACTTGACCACCTGGAGCTAACAGAGCAGATAGTTTGATCCCACGAAAAAAGGTGAGAGAGATTTGGCAGTTGGAAACTTTGTACTAGCCAACACTACAAGTTTTAGTATCACTTGAGATGGCATCGAAAAATCAAAATAGAGTATGATCTCCAAAAAGTGAGAGAGGTTAGTGTAGGTCTCTACAACATGATCCTATAGGAACTAGAATTGCATCCATACCTTGCACGAATGGCATTTAGTGACCCTTAGGGACATTCCAGTTTGGTGTGCCCAAGAATGTTCGAGTGCTCAATGGGATGGGACAAGGTTTGGGATAGGGTTTACCTAGCCACCCAGAGCTAATAGAGTAGATAGTTCGATCCCACGACAAAAAGTGAGAGAGATTTGGCAGTTGGAAACTTTGTATTGGCCAACACTACAAGTTTCAACATCACTTGAGATGGTGTCGCAAAATCAAAACAAAGTATGATCTCCAAAAAGTAAGAGAGGTTAGTGTAGATCTCTGCAACATGGTCCTATATGAATTGGAATTGCATCCATACCTCACACGAGCTTCGAGATATGCCCTATCAAAGATCATAGCCCTATGACATTTAGTGACCCTTAGGGATGTTCTAGTTTGGCATGCCCAAGAACATTTGAGCATTGAATGGGATGAGACAAGGTTGGGGATAGGGTTTACCCAGCCACCTAGAGCTAACAAAGTAGACAGTTCGATCCCATGACGAAAGGTGAGAAGAATTTGGTAGTTGGCAACTTTGTACTGGCCAACACTACAAGTTTTAGCATCACCCAAGATGGCATCGCAAAATAAAAAAAGAGTATGATCTCTAAAAAGTGAGAGAGGTTATTGTAGGTCTCCACAACATGGTCCTATAGGAACTAGAATCACATCCATACCTTGCATGATCTTTGAGATATGCACCGTCAAAGATCGCAACCCTATGGCATTTAGTGACCCTTAGGGACATTCCAGTTTGGCATGCCCGAGAATGTTTGAGTGCTCAACAGGATGGGAAAAGGTTGGGGATAGGGTTTACTTGGCCACTTAGAGCTAATGGAGTAAACAGTTCGATCCCACGATGAAAGGTGAGAGAGATTTGGCAGTTGACAACTTTGTACTGGCCAACACTACAAGTTTCAGCATCACTTGAGATGGTGTCACAAAATCAAAATGAAGTATGATCTCTAAAAAGAAAGAGAGGTTAGTGTAGGTCTCTACAAATGGTCCTATAAGAATTGGAATCATATCCATACCTCGCATGAGCTTCGAGATATGCCCAGTCAAAGATCACAGCTCTATGGCATTTAATGACCCTTAGGGACATTTCGATTCGACGTGCCCAAGAATGTTTGAGTGCTAAAAAAAATGAGACAAGGTTGGGGATAGGTTTTACCTAGCCACCTAGAGCTAACGGAGTAGACAGTTTGATCTCACAACCCTTTTTCTAATAAGTTGCAAATTTGAGCAACTTTTACAACTTTCAACAATGCAACTTTGCACAAAAAGTGCAATTTTTACATTTTTCACTTGATTCCAATTCTATGACTTGGAAAAGGTGTAGCAATAGTAAAATAACTTATTTCCAAATGATCAGACCTTCACCAATTCCCAAACTCCTGCAAAGTTGTCAGCATTTTTACAATTTTTCTTCGACAACTTTTGCAATTTTTTGCAATTTTTGACATCTTAACTCCTAGACACCTAAAACTTAATCTAATGAACCTAAGGACCTTTATAACCTTATAAGAAACCGAACCACTCCTAGGAATCCCCAATCACAAGGAAAACCTATCACAAAGACAACTAATCACTAGTTGCTCTTAAGGGCATCACGAGGCTTATTTGACACAAAACCCCACAAATAAAAATAATGACTAGGGGTGACTTCCAAGCATGGAAAGGATCTATTTAGGTCCAAACTAACATGAATCCAACATTAGATTCAAACTATGCAACTTTCATTGGCTAGTTGCTTCACAAACTCAAGACTAGGCTTGTAGCCTTTAACATGGAAAATCACAAACATTTCCTCACAAACCAAAGAAAAGAATCACTGATTTGGATACCCTTTTCGGTTTTATACAACATACTAAAGCCTTGTGATCTCAAGAGAAGTATGCAGCAACTAAGTTTTTTAGGGCTCACTTAGGAATGTAGGCAATTAGGCATCCATTAACAAAGGAAGTACCCTACCCCTTGAGAAAAAAATCAATAAAAAAATTAAAACATGAGGGGGATCATCTTAGATGATCACATACCAATTTTCAAGCCTCGAAACCTTCTCTGTAGTGAGTTATGGAAGATGTTGCTATGAATTTCTAGCATGCACATGAATTTTGCATGCCTAGGGCATCAAGTTTTTCTCTCCAACCTCATTCTTTTGACCTAAAAAAAAAAGAAACATAAAAAAAATTGTCCTAATTCCACCAAGGGTTGTTAATTTTCCATGGTGGAATCTCAAGATATGAGGGAAAATTGATGAAACCCTAGGTAATGGCACAAAATGGGGACAACAGCTAGTAAAATGGGAATATCTTGAGTTGTAGAGAAACTTAGAACCTCATTCCAAGTGAAAAAAAAAGAAGATTCACAAAGCTATCCAAAAATGCTAGATATCCATACTTATATGTTATCAACTTGACCAATGACCTAGTGTTTTTCATGAGTTCCAGTATAATAATCTATCTTCTGTTATGATTGAGTTCAATATTTTAGTGTTCTTGTTGATTAGTATTTAAAATTATTAGTGTTAGTTTTTATAAGTGGTTGTGATAGTTGGAGGACATCTATTTAAGGTTTCCACAAGAGGAGAAATCCATTGTATGGATGGGTGAACAACAAACATTGAATAAAACTCATAATTTCTACCTTTTTCTTTGTTGTTTCAATATTGTATGGCCTGTATAGATTGGCAGGGGTGAAATTTTGGTATGTTTGGATAGAGGATTAGGTTAATGTTCCATTTCATTTGGTTTCAAGTCTTTATCTTATCTACAACAAAAGTTACATCAGTTTTTGTAGAGGTTGGTCAGATTTAGCCTAAATCTGAGGGTTTCTTCAAGATGGCCTCCTAACTTGCAATTCCACAATGGGATTTCAATGCCACTTTGGGGAATGAAAGTTAGGAGAGGGTACTTCAAGATGGAAAAGATTCAAAATAGTAGGTTTAGGTTACCTATTATTACCAGCAAGCCCTAGATTGAACATTGCTATATGTCTAGTCTACATTTCATGAAGAAAGAAGGTTTAGGCTTCCAAAGTGATTGATTGACCTAGGTGGAGGGTGTAGGAGGATTAATTGGATGTGAAGAAGAGTTCCAAGGGGTGGAGTCAGGTCTATGAACCCATTTACTCATACTTCCTTTGTAACCCATCCTAATCTAGCCAAATTAGGTCTGTAACTCAAAGTGGGTGTTAGTTGGTGCTGGAATAGAGTAAGAGTTTGATCTTTTGGAATCTCTAAGAGGTGGTTAAAGGCTGTATAAAGAGGTGAAAAGATAGTGTGGCCCTTTGCAAAGTTTGGGAGTTTGACCGAGAAATCTAGGATTAGCCCTATTAGAAATGTCTGTAACAATTATGCAAATCAATTTTTGGGGGTTTGAGAACTTTAAAGTTGGGTTTTTTTGAGAGATTAGGTCCATAGAAATCTTTTCTATCAGGAAAGTTGAGTTCTAAACCCATCTAGGGAGAGTTTTCCTTTTTAGGCCTATTAGAGAAGGGGAGTCCCTAAGAAGTTGTGATTGATCTAAGTCAGTTGAGAACCCTAGTGGTGTAGGGCACCTAAGGCTCTTAGGCATGAATTCAAGGTGTTTAGTAGGTTATAATTATTAGGAAAGAAGTTTGATCCATACTTGTAATAAAAGACTCAATTGTAAGGTAAAATGGCACATTGGTGTGCTTATAAGCCAAGTGACCATTTGTAATCAAGGAGTCATAATAGGTGTGATTTTGAGTATTTTGATTTTTTTAGGATGTTTTAGGTGGACTTGAGTCATTAAGACACCTTTGGATTAAAAGTTTGTTAAAAAGTGCAGAAGTGCAAGAAAGATGCAAAATGCAAAAAGTTGCTAAAGAGCAATTTTTGCAATTTTTGTTGTACGGTCTTCCAACCATCCAAATGGAAGTTTTAACCATTGGAAGGCACTTATTTAAGGTCTCCACATGTGGGGATGGTCATTGTACGGACGGGTGGACAACATTTGGTGAATAAAACTCAAATTTTTTGCCTTTTTTACTATTTTTTCAATTTTGTACAGCCTATATGGATTGGGAGTGGCACAAATTTCATATGGCTGGATAGAGGGTTGAGTTAGAATTCCATTGCATTTGGTTTCAAGTGTTTATCTTATCTAGAACAAAAGTTATAGTAGATTTTGTGAAGGTTACTCAGATTTACCCTAAATTTGAGGGTTTCAACAAGATAGCCTCCTAACTTGAAAACCCACCATGGTATTTCAATGCCACTTTGTGGAATGAAAGTTAGGAGAGGGGTCTTTAAGATGGCAGAGTTTTAGGGTTGTAGAAGTAGGGCACCTATTTTTACTAGCAAGCCCTAGACTGAACATAGTCTTATGTCTAGTCTAGTTTTGAAGGAAAAAGAAGGATCAAACACCCAAGTTGATTGATTTGACCTAGGTGAAGGGTGTAGAAGAGATCCAAGGGGTTGAACCAAGTTTGTGAACCCATTTTTTAATGTTTTCCTTGTAACCCAACCTAAATTGGCCATTTAGGACTGTGACACAAAGTGGGCATAACTTAATGTTGGAGCAGAGTTTGTGATTGACCTTTTGGAATCTCTTAGGAGTGGTTGAAGGGTTTTTAGTGATGTAAAAACATTGGATGGTTCTTTGTATGGTTTTGGAGTTTGACCATTGAAACTAGGAATTTTCCTAACAAGAAGTGCTGGTAATAGTTTTTGCAATTCGATTGTTGAGTGTGAGAAACTTCAAAATTGGGGTTTTCTTATTGGTTTGAGTTTATAAAAAACCATTACCATCAAAAAAGTTGAGTGTTGGAACCATTTAAGAAGTATTTGTCATTTTAAGCCTATTGGTGATAGGGAGTCCCTAAGTGTTGTGGTTGGTCCAAGTTGTTTGAGCACCCTAGGTTTGAGGGTTGGGCTTGTGAAGTGAAGTACACTTAGAGATAGAGTCTACCTATGTTAGAGGTCTAGTGGATCAGTCATTAACCTTGGAAGAAGGCCTAGTTGCTATTTGATCACAAGGAAGCACCAAACAATCAACCTTCCACCCCCCAAACCTCCAAACTCCACAAGGGTAAAGCAAAGGCTATGACTCACTTCCAAATGGATACTACTCTAATATTACAACTTTCCAACAAGTTTACAAACCCAAATCTCCAAAGAAGACAAGAATTTAACTTCTTACTACTTCAATCAACAATGGCCTACTATCCCCCAACTTGGAAAAAGTGGGTTTATGGTGTTCCCAAGCTTTCTGACAACAGTGATGGCTTGAGGCGACCTTAATATGACCAAAATAAGGTAAATCACTAATTAGACCTACTGTAAATAACCCACAAAATAGAATGTAGCATTTGACCTACTAGGCAATTAGGCCTCCTACTTCAATTTTTTAACAATAACTCAAAACGCTTCCAAAGGACCTGGCCAAAAAAGTATAGTTTTAGATACCCTTTTCCAAGGATTAAAAGACTCCAAAGTTTAAAAACTTCACTCCACTCTAGCATGCCTTAACCCCAACCATGCACTCAGGCCTAATTAGCAACTTTAGGCATGGTCTACAAGGCAATGGCCAAGAAATGGGTTCATGGAATCAATCTTCCAACTCCAGAGTGTTCTCCTAACCCAGATAAAAGTGTTTTGCTAATTCACCAAGTCCTCAACTCCTTTTCTTCACATTACTCAACCAAATTGCACAAACAAGGTCTAATCCATGGGTAGTATTAGACCTAGGGCTTGCTCCCATAAATCTTTGTTGTAGCCTCCTATCTTAAGACCTTTAAAATATGATAATGCATTGCCCTAACTTGCTCCATACAAATTTGGAACAATTTCCAACAGTGGAGTTTCAAGTTAGGGCCATTTCTTTGGCCAAACCCTTGTTTTGAGGGTTTCACAGGGCAGTGACTAAGAAAAACCAATAACTTGATTATCTTGACTGATGAACACTTAAAATCAAAACCAAAAATTCATAAATAAGTAGGGCTATCAAATCAGTACAAAAGTTTTGACTTCCCAATCACTGCAAGCCATACTATACGAAAAAACCAGTCAAAATAGTCCAGAAACAAAAGATTTTATTGATTCTAAAGAGAAAGTACATATATTTGTTCATGTTATCTCTCCCCTCAGGTGTCTAGAGCCTTTATACACCATTAAAAATGGGTAGAACCACCCCATGGCAGTTTTAGCCTTTTAGAGTGGTTTTTTGAAAAAGTTGTCAAATTATTGCAAAAGTTGCTAATGCAACTTTTGCAATTTTTTTTGCAATTTTTTCCATTTTGACAAACCTTCTTCCTAATTCAATTCTAACCATACCAAAATGTTATTCTAAGACTCAAAACACCTAAACTATCCTAACAAACATAAAATAAACCAAAATTCCACCTTTTGGATCAAATGATGCCCAGGTTCATATTAACACCTTGGGCTCTTGTATCCATTACATGGGTGGATGGCCTTGAGGAAAATTTCTTAATCAAACCTAAGGCCTTATTACACTGAACAAAACAAACATTTTTATTAAGTGCTCAAAACCACTGTTTGGAGGTTGAAAGCAAGTTAAGGTGCTAATTGGAGTTTGGAAGGCCCGTATGATAGTTTGGTTTTGGAGGACTTATATTTGGTTGCAACACTTGTCCTTTTGAAGGTTTAACAAAATCCATAAAGGGTATCTAGAATTCCAACTGGTTGGGGAGGTCCTTCTTTTTAATATAATTATTGCACATTTTGTCTTGGATGGGCTAGTAGCTTTAATTGCTGCATTCTCAAACAGTGTCATGAAACCCGTGTTGAACATGCTGTTTGGTCTTGATTCTTGGGTCTTACTAACATATTGAATCCCTTATTATGCTGTTCAAATTTTTTTGTAAGGATTCACCATTTTTAGAGGATTGAGTCAAGTTTGAAGTTGTATGGATTAATGCTAAGTGCTGCATTATTTGGACAGAACTATGGAACCTATGTTCAAGTTGCTGTATGGCCTTGTTTTTTTGATTTTGCTGATATATGGAACCCCCTTTACATGCTGAGAGTCTTAATTTGTGAAGATTCACCATTTCTTGGGTGTTGAATCAAGTTGCTAGGTGTTAAGTTTATGGATTAATGCTGATCCATTTGTGTTGTTGTTGTGTCAAGGTGTAGAGGTTTAGTTGTAAGACCTATCCTATTGCGTTGATATCAACATTGTGCTTAGGATTACTTAACCTCTGCATCATTCTTAAGGACTCAAAGTTTATAGAAACACCAATGAGTCTCAAGCCTTTACAACTGGGCTGATATCAACTTGAAACTAGTCCTAACATTCTAAAACATTATAACCTCCATTATGAGCCACTTAGGAAGGTAGTGCTATGAAGGATCATTGCAATGTCTTGTGAAATGCCTTGTATTGTCTTTGTAGAAACTATTTAAAAAGGTGATGGGTATGTTAAGCAATCTGAAAAGTTTCCTGTACCTATGCATGTTCTTCATATATTTTTGAAGTGAATCTCAACTCCCAAAGTCTACTAATCAGTGCGTGCATGTAATCTCCATGCATTCTGCATTTTTAGGATAAATAAGTCAAATGCATAGTCAAGTTTAGTTTAAAACCAAAAATAGTATTTTGGAATTTACATACCAAAGATTTGTCATTTGAACTCCTTGCACATGTATCTAATGATATCCCTATTTGGTCTTCATCTATTATAGTTTTTACTTCCTTAGCTCCCTTAGATTTTCTTCACAATTTTCTTCATAGATATTGAAGGGCAGAGTTATGAGGCAAGTTAAATATAGTAATTTGCATAATTATCTTTGCATGGGCCAAACCATGCATGGAAGGAATTATAATAAAAGCATGTTGGCCACCCATCAACTTTTGGCAACCCCTCTTAATGTACCCCACCCAACTCCCCCCCACACCCAAAAAAAGAAAATGAAGAAACCTCAATTTGAGTGCCTTACTGGGAAAATGTAAAAAGTGAATAAAAATGCACTTGGTAGACCTCATTAAGGTGGCATGATTGTTAAGTG
Source organism: Cupressus sempervirens (assembly GCA_028749045.1). NCBI lineage: Eukaryota > Viridiplantae > Streptophyta > Pinopsida > Cupressales > Cupressaceae > Cupressus > Cupressus sempervirens. The sequence goes on from CM053793.1 coordinate 536,551,242, forward strand.
AAAGGGTACCAATGACTACAATATTTTATATGCATCATTATTATAAGTGGTTGTGTCATCAATAAGAAAGAACCAATTGACATTATTGAAAACAACATCCAAAAAATATCAACATATCAAAAATCTTTTGGTTCTCTCAACTTATACATCGGCTGATCAACATTATCCTTAGAGAGAACTATATCTGTAACTACCCCATTATCATTAGATCGAGACCTGTTTTCCTTCTTACTTTTTGATGATTGTGATCCTCTACAATCCTAGGCATAAGATGATTAACATACAATGGTACATGAACAAAAAGCACTAACAAACATTGAGGATGTGAATTGATAATATTGTTTCGCAGATGATTTTGGCATCTTACCCTTTATCACTAGTGCATCGACTTTATTAGCCCTCTTCTTTGGTGACCTACAAATGAAGAAATAATATAGTAAAAAATCTAAGATAAGATTAATCCACTAAAATTTGAGAATGACAAAAATTGAATCCAGCTTGTCATTAAGAATTATCCATTTGTACAAATACTTGCTTTCTGAGTTTTATGATAACCCTTGCTTGATGAGTATTGAAAACTTCTCCCATTGCATCCTTGCTTTTTCCAGTTTGAAGTTTCTGGTTACATGCACACAATCATGACTTTACATCACAAAACATTCACATTCTACCAATTTTCATGTTCTTTCATTACATTTTGATCTAAACAAAAAATTCTAAACTTTCACTTATTCAAACGACTAATCTAATGATGGGTACTATTAAAGAATCTAATATAAATTCAAATAGTGTATATAGATCCTAAACAAATCAAAACATAAAATCTGTGATTTAAACTTATCTCATCACTTACACATAATAACAATACCCACCTTGTCATGTGGACAATCTTGTGGGACAGGTTGGAACATTGTATTTGGATCCTAGAATTGATCACTCTTTCTCTCTCTCCCTCTCTCTCTATTCAATCTAATGAGCCAACTGGATCTAATCTACATTTTAATGTCTCAAGTATTGCCTTGTGGTCTAATTCATGAACTTTCCAAAGAATCTTATTATGTGGGTTTCCACCATATTTTATCAAGTTGACATTTGATGCAACAACAAGGTTTGAATAATGGAGAATCTCCCTCTCTGTTTGCCAATCCTTGAATAACCACAAGTTAGGGTTCTTCATAGAATATCATCTAAGCCATGTGCTAGTTACAACCACCACACCGACATGGTACTCTAAACCTTCACCATCTATAACCATGTGATCCAATTTTTGTTTGGCTTGGACACAATGACACAAATAATAATCTGTCCCTTTTTCATTGTCTTTAGGTGCAATAACATCAAAAACATGGCTTGCAGTGACAAATGTACAAAATGCGGTCATTAATTTAGAAAATACTTAGGTAAAAGTTATAAAGTTACATATTGAAATTACAAAGATATATAAATATATATATTACCAGGTTGTACTAGATCTGACAAGCGGTCAAAGTCAATAGACGAATCCATCTCTACTATTTCCAGTGCTTGTGGGGGACAATAGATGTCAATTGGGTCCAAAACTCGTATATCCCATTTGTCCACCCATTTAGTTGACTCATAGTCATCCCAGTTTTCCTCTGCACATGATGGACAATAGCATGCCATTTTTTGTGTGTGGATACTCCATGAACCTGCATCAGAGCTTCTAAATGAGTGTAACTCACTAGATCCTATTAGTGTGCAACAATCTTGATATGGTGCAATGTTAGTATTATCTATCAACCAAAAAAATCTATGAACTGTAGAATCACCTTCCTTACGTAGACCCATTGTAGCATTACACCATTGGACAATGAATTTTTCATCTATCAATATTGCTCCATCTTTGTACTTTTGTTCTTCATGAGCCAGGGCTCTTTTGATGCATGCGCTTGCACCATTGTGCTCTCCCTTTCCATGACTAGCCTCTATAAAATTCTACATATATTGAATTCTACACAACCTGTGCATCCTACTCAACCAATAGAGCATCCATGCTTTCTTGAATTGAGATACACAATTGTTTGACCAAATAATGTGCTGACGATTTGTTATGCCCTTGTTAGACAAATCTCCATAAAATAGTTGAAAACAACCATGTACAAACTCCATAGAATGTGATCGATCATTGCTGATCTAAAAATGGCACTCCCTCAAAATCTTCCTGTCATCCTCTATACTTGTAGGTGAATGCATGAATGTTATGTGAAAAAATATGAAAAACTATTGAGAAGTACAATACTTTTTTTGCACCTCATTTTGTGGTTGTAGCGTGTAGTTCTCTATGAAATATACAACCAAAACAATGGTACCCAGTGGAAACGTATCCTTGCACAACTTGAATTACAAATCCAGCCATCGAGCTCTATGGGTATGCTTTGCATACTCGTAAATAATATTTTCATGAAAAATCTTCATGAACTCATACATTGGTATTTTTTCGATGACTGAATCACATCTTTTACCATGTTTCCCATATTTTAGAGCATATGTCACTATCTTAAATTTTCCATAATCTGCATGTGTATAATCCATATGTTGACAAGTTGATAAAGTTCCAAAGAACCGCAAAATAAGCACGTACCATCCAAGCATGATGTCTTGTAAAATTGTTGTCCGTCCCTATTTCACATAAAATGTTGGATATGAATTACCTTGAAGATCTTGGTGGCTCATTCATGTCACAATCCTGCAAAACAAACTGAGAATGCAAAAACGCACATATATGCCTAAAAACATCAAAATGGTTAGAAAATTCAATATGTATCCTACAACAACAAGTTGTGCGTGTGTGATTTATCTTCACATAAAAAAGTTTACCCATCTCAAAAAATCTTTAACTTATTCAAATTTGAGGATACATACCAATAAATTTTGCAAAAAATTGTGTCTGAGTTGAGTCTAAGAAATATTTCGCATGTGGGTCATGATTTTCGCTACCAATCCTCCTTCTTACGACATCTCTTTGATTAGGGGAAACACATGTGTTATTTTTTCAAAAATCTTTGATCAATGATTTCAAAGCTTCACTAATTTCTTTATCTTTTTGTGGTAGTCTACTGCTAAATGTCCATAACTCATTGTTTGTTGGATCTTCCAATCTTTCACGCCTTAGCATGACTCTCCTTCGAGTACCTCTACCAATTTTAAATATTTTTCTTGTCTTTCTCATGAGTCGAGCTTTCTTCATTTGGCTACTTACTATTGTCGATGTAAGTACTCATCTTGTGATATTACTATCTTTGGTGCGTGATTTAGAACCCACTTTTTCATAAGCACTCATTAGATTCTTTACAATGCTTTTTTCATTTGAATCGTCCATCGTTCTTAGCCCAAGAATCTTCATGATAGGCCTAAATTTCAAATTCCTCATCATTTCAACAAATAATTGGCATTAACCTATAATATTTAATTCTTCAAAAAAAATCTCCACATACAATTAACTTTTCTTTGACAAGTACACTTGCTAATCTTGTCAAGCATTGATTTCAAAATGTTAGTATCAATATCAATCAAATATTTTGGTCTTCTAAAACAAATTCTAGAAGGTGTTATAATCTCTTCAATTCCCTCAACATTTTTTAACATCAACATAAGGTTGAGTGTATTGCGTACCTTGAACCAAAGATGATGTGCCTTGGCAATAAGATGCAAAAGATGGAATATCACCTACTTGATGTGTTGATGTTGTGCCTTCAACATGACATGATGGAGTGTGTATATCGTCAGATCTACAAATCAATGTCTCTTCAACATGAGAGGACGATATGACTCCAACATTGGAAGATGGTGTAGCTTCACAATTCAATTATCTTCTTGAGTGTAAAAGTCTCATTCATTCTCTTTGTCTTTCCAATTCTTTCTCTTTCTTTCTTTGTACTAGTGGTTCTTGATCCTCTTCGAAAGTCAATTCTTCATTATTTCTTTGCAATTTTCTTTGTTCACATAGTAATTTCATTTTATCTCTTTTAATTGCCAAATCTCTCTCCCTATCTTCATTTGTTTGAGTTTTTGGTTTCTTCCTTAGCATGATGATGATTTCTACATGTCAAATTATTCAAACATCTGAATTACTTACAACATGTGTAAATTACAAATTATTCAAATACATATAAAAATTATAATTATTTGAATGAATACACAATATATATCAAACAACTTGTCAAATTTTTAACCATTTCAAAATAACATTTCATTCAAACATACAATTTTCAATGAATTCACTATATATTAAACAACATGTCAAATTATAATCAAATTTGTATCTATATATCAACAAACAATATTTAAAATGGATTGCACTAACCTTTTCTATACAAGAAATATTCAAAAAGTCTTCAAATCGTGTCTCCAATGATTGAATTTGGTGTTTGCTAGCTTCAAAAAGTGTTGAAATAGTGTTTTCTATGTTGAAACTCATGATTTCTGTTGGAATAACAGAGTGCACAAGGGACCAAAAGTAGTGAATGGATGAAATGGGCCCCAAAGTTTCTTTTTGACCTTTTTAAGGTGATTTCACATAGCGCGTATGCACTATAATGCATATGCACTATAAAGTGCATATGCACTATGTCAAAACACATCACTCTCCTCCTCCCTACTCTCTATCCTCCCTACTCTCTCTCCCCTCTCCCATCCCCTACTCTCTCTCTCTCTCTCTCTCGCTCTCCCTCTCCCACCTCCTACTCTCTCTCCCTCTCTCACCCTCTCTCCTCTCCCATCCCCTACTCTTTAGATCTCTCACACACACTCCCATCCTCCCTCTCCCACTACCTACTATCTCTCTCTCTCTCCCTCAGCCCCCTACTCTCTCTCTCACTCTCTCCCATCCCCTACTCCCTCTCTCTCTCTCTCTCTCTCTCTCTCTCTCTCCCATCCCGTTCTCTCTCTCTGGCACCTCCTACTCTCTCTTACACTCTCTCCCATCCCATACTATCTCTTACACACACTCCAATCCCCCCTCTCTCTCCCTCTCCCACCACCTAGTCTCTCTCTCCCATATGCTACTCTCTCTCTCTCCCCCCTCTCCCATCCCCTAAACTCTCTCTTTTACAAATACACGCTCCCATCGCCCCCTCTCTCTCCTCTCCCATTTCCTACTCTCTAGATCTCTCACACACACACTCCCATCCCACCTATCTCCCCCCCTCTCCCACTCCCTCTCTCACCACTTACTATCTCTCTCTCAAGTTCTCTCTCTCCCTCTCTACTCTCTCTCTCCCATCCTCTACTGTTACTCTCTCTCTCCCCCATCCACAACTCTCTCTCACACTCTCTCCCATCCCCTACTCTCTCTCACACTCTCTCCCATCATTTCACTCTGTCTCTTCTATCTTGTACTCTCTCTCTCTACCACCCCCTACTCTCTCACACTCTTTCCCATCCTTTCACTCTATCTCTCCCATCCCATACTCTCTCTTCCACCCCCTACTCTCTCTCACACTCTCACACTCTCTCCCATCCCCTACTCTCTCTCTTTCATAGACACACACACACACACACACACACACTCCCATCCCCCCTCTCTCTTCTCTCCCATCCCTTACTCTCTAGATTTGTCACACACACTCCCATTCCCCTCTCTCTATCTCCCTTTCCCTACTCTCTCTCACACTCTCTCCCATCCCCTACTCTCACTCTCTCTCCCATCCCATTCTCTCTCTCTACCACCTCCTACTCTCTCTCACACTCTCTCCCATCCCCTACTCTCTCTTACACACACTCCCATCCCCCCTCTCTCCCCCTCTCCTACTCCCTCTCCCACCACCAAGTCTCTCTCTCCCATTTGCTACTCTCCCTCTCTCTCTTGGGCTACTCTCTCTCTCCCCTCTCTCGTCCCCTAAAATATCTCTTTTACAGATACACACTCCCATCCCCCCTCTCTCTCCCCTCTCCCATCCCTTACTCTCTAGATCTCTCACACACACTCCCATCCCTCTCTCTCCTCCTCTCCCACTCCCTCTCCCATCGCCTACTATCTCTCTCTCAAGTTCTCTCTCTCCCTCTCTACTCTTTCTCTCTCTCTCCCATCCCCTACTCTTACTCTCTCTCACACTCTCTCCCATCCCCTACTCTCTCTCACACTCTCTCCCATCCTTTCACTCTGTCTCTCCCATCCTATACTTTCTCTCTCTTCCACCCCCTACTATCTCTCTCACTCTCTCCCATCCTGTAATGTCTCTCTGCCACCCCCACTCTCTCTCTCACTCTCTCCCATCCTTTCACTTTGTCTCTCCCATCTTGTACTCTCTCTCTATCACCCCCACTCTCTCTCACACTCACACTCTCTCCCATCCCCTACTCTCTCTCTTTCACAAACACACACACACACACACACTCCCATCCCCCTCTCTCTCTTCTCTCCCATCCCCTACTCTCTAGATCTGTCACACACACTCCCATCTCCCTCTCTCTATCTGCCTCTCCCTACTCTCTCTTAGACTCTCTCCCATCCCATACTCTCTCTCACACTCTCTCCCCTCTCCCATCCCCTACTCTCTCTCTTTCACAGACACACAATCTTATCCCCCCACTCTCCTCTCTCCCATCCCCTACTCTCTAGATCTGTCACACACACTTCCATCCCCCCTATATCTCTCCCTCTCCCTCTCCCACTCCCTCTCCTACTGCCTACTATTTCTCTCTCTTAAGTTCTCTCTTTCCCTCTATACTCTCTCTCTCCCATCCCTTACTCTCACTCTCTCTCTCCCATCCCCTACTCTCTCCCATCCCCTAATCTCACTCTCTCTCTCCCATCCCATACGAGCTCTCTCTGCCACCACCTACTCTCTCTCACACTCTCACACTCTCTCCCATCCCCTACTTTGTCTCTCTTACACACATTCCCATTCCCCCTCTCTCTCCCTCTCCCACTCCCTCTCCCACTACCTACTCCCTCTCCCCCATCCCCTACGCTCTCTCTCCCCTCTCCCATCCCCTACTCTCTCTCTTTCAAAGACACACACACTCCCATCCCCCCTCTCTCTCTCCTCTCCCATCCCCTACTCTCTAGATTTTTCACACACACTCCCATCCCCCCTCTCTCTCCCTCTCCCACTCCCTCTTGCACTGCCTACTATCTCTCTCTCAAGTACTCTCTCTCTACTTTCTCTCTCCCATCCCCTACTCTCACTCTCTCTCTTCCATCCCCTACTCTCTCTCACACTCTCTCCTATCCCCTACTCTCTCTCTCTCTCTCTCTCTCTCTCTCTCTCTCTCCCCATCCTGTACGAGCTCTCTCTGCCACCCCCTACTCTCTCTCAAACTCTCACACTCTCTCCCATCCCCTACTCTATCTCTCTTATACACATTCCCATTCCCCCCCTTTCTCTCTCTCTCTCGCACTCCCTCTCCCACTGCCTACTCTCTCCCATCCCCTACTCTATCTCTCTTACACACTTCCATTCCCCCCCTCTCTCCCTCCCACTCCCTCTCTCACCACCTACTATCTCTCTCTCTCTCTCACTCTCTCTCTCTCTCTCCCATCCCCTACTATCACTCTCTCTCTACCACCCCTACTCTCTCTCACACTCTCACTCTCTCTCCCATCCCCTACTTTCTCTCTTACACACACTCCCATCCCCCCTCTCTCTCCCTCTCCCACTCCCTCTTCCATTGCCTACTCTATTTCTCTCCCATCCCCTACTCTCTCTTTATCTCTCTCTCTCCCCTCTCTCATTCCCTACTCTCTCTCTTTCACACACACACCCATCCCCCCTCTCTCCTCTCCCATCCCCTACTTTGTCTCTCACTCGCTCTCCCACTGCCTACTCACTCTCACTCTCACTCTCACTCTCTCTCACTCTTACTCTAACTCACACACACACACTCTCTCTCTCACTCTCTCCCTCTCTACTCTCTCTCTGCTACCCCCTACTCTCTCTCACATTTTCACACTCTCTCCTATCCCCTACTCTCTCTCTCTCTCTCTCTCTCTTTCTCTTACACACATTTCCATCCCCCCTCTCTCTCCCTCTCCCACTCCCTCTCCCATCCCCTACTCTATCTCCCCTCTCTCCCATTCCCTTCTCTCTCTTTCACACACATGCACTCCCATCCTCCTCTCTCTCGCTCTCCCTCTCCCACTCTGTCTCCCACCACCTACTCTCTCTCTCTCTCTCTATCTCTCTCTCCTACCCTGTACTCTCTCTTACACTTCCTCTCTCTCCCATCCCCTACTTTCAATCTCTCTCCCCCATCTCGTACTCTCTCTTTTCCACCCCTAATCTCTCTCACACTTCCTCTCTCTCCCATCTTGTACTCTCTTTGCCACCCCTACTCTCTCACACTTCCTCTCTCTCCCATCCCGTACTCTCTCTGCCACCCCTACTCTTTCTCACTTCCTCTCTCCCATCCCATACTCTCTCTGCCACCCCTACTCTTTCTCACTTCCTCTCTCTCCCATCCCCTACTCTCTCCCCTCTCCCATCCCCTACTTTCTCTCTATCTCTTTCTATCTCTCACACACACATAGCCATTCCCCCACCCCCCCACTCTCTCTCACTCTTGCTTTGCAACTTTGCACACGCGCTATTGAGAATTCAAATGCTTTCAATAGCGTGTATGCACTATAGCATGTGGGCGCTATAGAAAGCTTTGCATTAAAACCAAGCCTAAGGCTTGGTTTTTCCTTGGAGATCCAACCCAAAGGTTTGGAGTTTATAAACAGGTTTGAGATGTGTTTTCCAGCAAACATACAAAAAATGATTGATTTTTCTTGTGTGCTCTCCTTCAAGATTCCTCATGGTTGGGTATCAATAAGATCAGGTTACATGACATTTTAGGTCTCTGTGTTAGCTATCTAACCATATAATTTATTCTTAATTTGAACTATTTCAAGCCTTTCATCTATAATTTCTTTTGAATGTATGTTCATTTTTTGTCAAAAACCATGATGTACTAATTGGGCTATAGATTTGAGCTCATTCATCAAATTTGGCAACAACTTAGTTTTTTAGAAACTAGACTCCATTCTACACACTTTGAAAAAAAAGTTTTGATTTTAAATCAGTTTTCAATTATTTCTAGGGGGAGCACACAGATATTTCACATTTTTGGGATGTGTCTAGTTAAAAAATTCATTAAAATAAAATACACATTATAAAATTACTTGAAAAATCTAGGATAAACTACATAGTGTTAAGTAACTTTTGACCAAAGCGATTAAAGAATTTAAAAAAAAAGTTAAAATTTTAGGGGGGCCACACTTTGTACATTGTTATATTTTTTTGGAATAAATAGTACCACTTTTTGTGGCCCCCTTTTTTGAGGACCTAAAACAAAACCATTTTGAAAAAAAAAAGTAGTTTAGGAACTAGATTCAAAGGACTATGACTTTTGTTTTTTTCATATCTTAAAATTTTGAGCGTAACTATCTTCAAATTCTTGTTGAAGTTCAAAAATTATAGATTTCAGGAAAAAGGTGTCCACTTATACCCCCCTTTTGGCACCACAACTTGGTGCACTTACCCTAGGTCAAGTCAAAAAAGGACCAACCTATCTTAAATGCAAAATTTGCAAAATTGTTCTTCTCTTTGGATGCATATCATTAAACATTAAATATTAAGAATTTTTTTAAAAAATAATTTGGCTAGCTATCATAATTGCGACATGTCCTAATGACTAGCTATCACTTGCACAACACAACTATAGCAAAACCATCACAATTGCAATGACTACGTACGTCCGACGAATCAATGTCGCTTCCACATCATGATTGTCACATGGACATCACAATTATGTCAGGCGATTGGAGGCTTAAGATATCATCATTACGATGACCTATTGTCATGATTGTGATGATGTCAACATGAACTCTTTCCCCTTCATGCTTTTAAGTTACGAAAATTTTATCCATTGCAATTGCAATAGATGCCCTTGTCATCATAATTTGTGATAGAAAAAGTATGATGCTTGTCCGATGGGAGCCATTTCATGGTTCTATCACTTGCACGATGGGTGGCCATCACAATTCGGGCCCAAATGTAGTAGTGCTGGTAGTGGAAAAAAATGTCGTGTTATCCCCATTTTTGCCATTTTGCAAGGGTCATTTTTGGTGAACCCCAAAATTGCAAAATCACATGCTTCCTCTTCCACCATGCATTGGGAAATGTGCCAACCATCATATTTGAATACATCTTGGGAATCTTTTTGCTTCATCTTAGCCATCCATTTGATATGAAGAAGATATACATCTACAATGGTGTTTTAATCATTTGCTAGGAGATTTCTTGCAACATCTGGGCCGTTTGTTTCAAAGTGAAGATCTACATCGACGATCTACCATTTTTGGGGCAAATCAAATTTATTCCATGTAGGTCAACTTTGTATTTTCATGGTGGGTTAACATGTCATGTTATCCCACCCCACATTTTTGACAGCGACGCGAATTGATTTGTTGTGAACATGACACATTACAAGAACTATTCCTTTATTACAAAATGACACCTGGGGTATTATTCCATGATGTCAATGCATCTCCATGCCTCTTTAATGCATGTAATGTTCAAATCTTATGGGATTTGATTTCTTACAACTGAGTGCAATCCTTTTTTATCCTTCCTATCACTTCCAGTAGCAAATGCGTTCAAGATCAATTTTCTTCCTGACTTTTAGTTATTACTTCTTTGGAACTTAACTCCACCTTGTTTGAGGTTTGAACTTCATAGTTAAATCAGAGTTATGCTTGATCTATAAAGGCAAGTTGCAAACATTTCTTAAGGGATCTTCTCTATTTCTATTTTACAGCAGCATTATGCTCTGCAACTTTTACCTTCCATTAATGAAAAAACCTTGTTCTTACCTTTTCTGGCCATTCATTAATTTGTGCATGTTTATTGCCTTGATTTGAATGTTTCCCTTCCATTTTTTTTTCTCCAAATTTGCATGTTGTCCAGTTGTTGATAGTTGTTTCATAGTGACGATTCTCTTCCTTTCTACATTTCACCAATCGCAAACTTGTATGAGATTCCTTAGAAAATAGATTGGAGTTTAATTAGTGCATTCTGGTTCTTTCATTGATGTGTAGTGTAGTTATAGGCAGAGATGTAACCACATTCTATCGTAGTGCATCACCCCCTTTCCCTTCAAATTTTTAATTAATGCTCTCTCTCTCTCTCTCTCTCTCTCTCTCTCTCTCTCTCTCTCTCTCTCTCTCTCTCTCTCTTCCTTTCAAATAGTAGTTTAGGTGCACCCTGATAGTAATGAATCCAACCTTCTCCGAAGATTCGACCTCAAAGTGCAAGTACCACACTTGGAGGTCATTTCCATGTTACGCAAGGTTGCTTTAGGGTCATTCCTCAAGCAATTGGGTGCAAACTTTTGTGTCAACACATACTAGTAGCTCATATACATTGTATGTACCATATTCTCAAATTTATAGCTAGATTTGATAATTCAACTATCGTCACTGACTTAAGTTGTAATTGATTGCTAACCCAAGCAATCATGCAAATGAGGTATGTTGCCATCAATGACAACATTTGACTACTCACTTAACACTCAGGTGCCAACATATGGCTCATTACAATAAAGTACAAATTTGAATAAATCAATGGGGGTCTTTAGACCCCCATGTAGTGACATTCAATCATCTAATAGATTAAAAACAATAATAAATTAGAGACTAGAAAAAAAACCTAGCACCAAAAAATTATTAGTGACCAAACTTTGATCTCCAATGTAAAGCATATGGCAATAAATAGAACATACCAACTATGTGAAATCATGTACAAACCCCATAGAAGAAGGAAAAGAGAACCCACAAAAACCCAAGAAGGAAAGTTGATCCTAAAGCTCTCACATACATAGACGTGTTATGGCTTATGGCTTTTGAGCTCATATAGATGGAAAAACCATAGATGCCTTCACTTCCCAAACCATAACAATATATACACTGCCATGCATCAACTTAAAAAAGTTCAACACACAAGCAAAATAACAATTGTCACATTTTATGTTCTATCCAACCAAATCATTTCTCCAACGTCAAAAACCCCATTGTTGGTTTTGTCCAGAATTCTCTTGCTAGTTTTGTTGTGGCCAGTTCTTGTCCTTTTTCTATCTTCGGTCTCAAGCTTTGGTTTCTCATGATTGGCCAGATAAGGCTTCTATGGTGGAGGGGTGGATCCCAACTATTGGAAACCAACATAAGAAGTCCCATCCTCATTTAAAAAATCTTCTTGGCTTATAAGACCCATTGGGTAGTTTGGGCTTTTCTATTTACTATTCTATTCTGCCAATTTCTTTTGGTCTTGAATTGTGTTGTCCTTTGCACTATTCCTCTGGTTTGTCTTACTCTGCTACTCAGTGTCAGTTGGCAGCATTTTATCTTGGAGCTTTCGTTGAATATCTTTATGCTCTAAAGATGTAAAGGGTTTTGGGTCTCTTTAAAGCCTATTTTAAATTTAATCGAAAATAATTGTTACATTTTAAAATGGGTCATTTCAAAGAAGACTCTAACTTTGGAATAGCTAAATAGGATTCCACACAAAAAATTATCTTTGAATTAATCATGATTCCAGCAAAGCCTATAGAAAGTGTAAAAACACATGGTTACATCTACACCACTAAAAATATAATATTTTAAAAGAATGAAATTAAATTAGTTCCAATCAACTTTTACATTCCAATAAGTCAAATAGCATAGTAAATTGATTGACAAAAACCAAAATGAATATAAGACAAAAATAAATAAATAAATAAATAAATAATAAAAATAGAACTCCATTCTAAAATTATTATAACTTTAAAAAATAACGTGTCACCCATGTTTTAACTTTCATAGATTAGCAGTTGATTTTTTAAAAAGTGAAATCCAGGTGTAAGCCACAAGGCTAACAGCTCACTCACAATGCCTCCAGCAATACTCCATTAAACAATAAAGCTACTAAGCATTGAGATAGCAGATATATATATTTTTTATTAGAGAACAATTCTGATTTGAATTCTTCTGCTCATACTTTTTCCATCTTACCGTACTGTCAAAAAAAAAAGCAATTTGTATTTTAGGAATGCTATGAATGTTTGGCTTTGACTAAGCATCCAACACATTCTCTTTTTCAGTGTTTCCCACTTTTAAAAATGTACTATTCATAATCCAAGCCTTGTGTGGTTGCATTCGCTTGATCAATTGGGCATATCCCATGAAACCATTTTCATCAAGTTTTATTCCATAAAAAACTAGATCACGCCCATAGTTTTTATATTGCTACAGTGCTAACCATTATTCTTCTCCGCATGCCATCTAAATTATTAATATTCTAACAATTTTTTCAAGTCACATCAACCAAATCAAAAGAGCCAAGATCAGTGGGCATTCCTATACCCTGAAAGCTACAAATGGGTGGCCACTGGGCATAGCATTTCTACTCCACTTTGTCTAAACGTTTAACCAGTTAATTGGTTAAACAGTGAAAGAATTTATACTTCATTCTCTTTTAAAATTGGGAGAATAATTGTCCACCAAGCACTAAATTTTATGCTTTTCAAATTTTATAGAACACTCTCAAGTCCTTTGCATATAAAGTCCTTTGCATATTTGGTAGAGGAATAAGAAGAAGAAATTTTGTGTCTCATACAGATTCTTTTTCTGGCTGATCTTTTAAGATCTCTTTAAGTTGTTTGGAAAATGGCAGGGAAGGGGAAAAGTTGGTGTGAGATGTATGAGAAAGCCAAGCCAGCTTTGGCTATGACATCTGTTCAGTTGGGTTTTGCAGGGATGAACATAGTTTCTAAAGTTGCACTCAATAAGGGAATGCCTCCCTCAGTTTTGGTTTTCTATAGGCATGTTGTTGCTACTCTTTTCTTAGCTCCCATTGCTTATTTTTGGGAAAGGTGAGCAATGCTTTCTCTCTATGTATGGAAATCAGTATTTTATTGACATAGATTGTGGAGAATTCTGGTTTTTGAAAGGTTTTTAGGTTTACAAGAACGTTCTTGGAAGAAACTGCCTTTTTATGATGTTGGTCAGTTGAATTTTGGGCTGATATTTAGAGTAAAATCTGTTTTATCTTTAATATAAGTTATGTAGAACTGATATATGTTTCTAATGTTGCAGGAAGACGAGGCCAAAGCTCACTTTCTGGACTTTTAATGAAATTTTTATTGGTGGTTTCTTTGGGTAAAAATTTACAGCTTGGTTTTTTAATATTGATCACTTTTTCCTAATGTTCTTGGATACAATTCTATCTACCAATTGCAAAGTATTGTTAAATATATTGTTATTGTTTTCATCCTTAAAAAACTCTATTGAACTATTGTACAAATATTTTCCTTCCCCATTTACTATTCTAACGATAGATCATGAAATGTGGTTGGTATTGATCAGTTTTCTTTCAACCTTAAGAAAACTTTAATGAACTATTGTATAATATTTTCCTCTCTCTTTTTCTATTCTAATGATAGATATGTGGTTGAAAACACTGTTAGAAAACTACTACCACTTTCTAGACTATCATTCTGTTTGAATAAATATTTGCAACCTCCTTTATGGTATTAAGAACAGCATTTTTTCATGAGAAATTGACCACTACAACAGTAGAAAACTCTATTGAACTATTGCAAAATATCATCTTACTTTCTCCTTTCTAATGACAAATAGTGAAATATGACCCAAAACGCTATGGAATGAATTATAACAGAATTATCTTAGAAACAAAGGTGAGGTTTATTATGCTTAATTGAACCATAATAGTCTGATTCTCTTATGGGCAGGGCTACATTGAACCATAATTTATACTACGCAGGATTGAATTACACTTCAGCTACATTTGCTGTTGCACTGGCCAACATATTACCAGCTGTGACCTTTGTCATGGCTATTATTTTTCGGTATGTAATATTTATAACTTCCATGATGCACTTCTTGATCCAGATATTGTCATGTTCTAATAAAAAAATCATTCTTTAAACTGAACTTGCTCATACAGAGTGGAGAAAATTGGCATAAAAACAGTGGTGGGCCAAGCAAAGGTGGTAGGCACAGTATTTTGTGTGGGTGGTGCCATGATAATGACATTATACAAAGGGATCCAGTTGCAGCTATGGCCATCCCCATTCCATCTGAATAAACACGTAGCAACCAAAAGTAGCAATGCTTTTTCCATACAGGGCCCTTTGTTTGTAGTGGGCGCTTGCATAAGCTGGGCTGTATGGTTTATTTTACAGGTGATTTATCAGTTGTTTTAAAACATCTTCTTTTATTCATGGCAGACAAATTCTATAGTAGTATAATAGTAATAGTGTATTAATTATTATTATTTTAAGATTTTTTTAGATAGATAAAATGCATTTAAATTGATATATTTTAGATTTTAGATAAATGTATTTAAGATATGTATATTAAAAAGACGAGTATGATTTATTGCCTCTATTAATTTGGATAAGAAAAATTCAGCTCCATATTCTAGCACTATCTTAATATGTTTTTCTGTCAGCATACAATATGTTGTGTTAGTTACAGTATAAGTAGTATGACAGCTGATTGTCTCATTGTTTATAGGTAGTAAAATAGATCTAAAAATGATGTATGATGTATTTAAGATATCTTTACTAGTATGACTAACTTTATATATTGTAAATTGCAGGCAAAAATAGGTCAGAAATATTCAGCTCCATACTCTAGCACCACTTTAATGTGTTTTTCTGTCAGCGTACAATCTGCTGTGATAGTCCTAGCTTTTGAAGGAACAGGTCATTCAGTTTGGGCTGTGGGCTGGGATGTTAGACTTCTCACTTCAGTCTATTCAGTATGTATTCAAAAAAATCTCATATTAAATCAGTATCTTGTTAAATATATTTTACTTTATCTTTTATTCCTTCCAAGTTAATTTGAATAACAAATTTATATGATTTTCTTGTTCTTCTTAATATGCTGTTAATGTGTTTCTAAAAGCGCTGCCATTATATCAAGGACCAACACCTTCTTACTTATACACATTTCTAGAACAAATTTATATGATTCACACACATTTTCCCTTATTTTATCTCTTATTTGTTTACAATTTTTTTTTTCTATATATATATATATATTCACAACTAATTTATAGTACAGACTCATCTTTTTACTAAGTTCTTTAAATCTTAAAGTTTTGACACAAAGCTTCTTATTGTAAACTTTCACTCGATGAAAATTTCTATAGGGCATTGTGGCATCTGCAATGGCGTTTTCTATCATGTCATGGTGCATTCAACAAAGAGGGCCCGTTTTTGTGTCCAATTTTAATCCATTGCAATTAATAATGGTTGCCATCATGGGTTCCATTAGCCTTGATGAAAGGCTCCATTTGGGAAGGTTTGTAGCACATATTGTGAACTTCCAAAGCTCTCTTATGTTACTTTTGTTCAAAAATTATTCTAGTTTGTTCTGTTTAAGCTCTTCTTCTCTGATCTATAAGTAATATATGTTGGATGCAGTGTGATTGGCTCAATTTTCATTGTTATTGGCCTATATACTGTGCTTTGGGGTAAAGCAAAAGAAGCAGAAAACCTGGCCAAAATTCAAAAGATGGAGGACAATCTCTCTCACACCATTCCCTCTACAACTTCACATAATAAAGACTTAGTCAATATGCAACATGGTGAGGAGGCAAGACCAGTGATTGAGGAAAAATCATCTTTTCAATCCGAGAATAGTGAAGATACATCAACATATCAGTGCACAAGCCAGCCAAAAACACCAGACATAACTAAGAACTACATAACTATTGATTTATCTCATAGTAAGGACTAAAACACAAAGCAATCACTAGGGAGACAAATTTAATTGAAGAGATACATGTATGCAAGTCTCCCTCTCTTGGTAGGAATGAGTGTGAAATTTGTATTGGTAATAGTTGGGGTAGTATGTAGTTTACAATAAACTATGTTTAGGAGCCAATTTGTGTGTCAAATAGGTGCATTGGTTATACATTTATATTTAATATGTAGATAGGAGTTTAAACTAAAGGTTTGGGCTAGAAGTATGCACTTTTATCTTTAGCTTTTGAACTTAATTTTATATTCATGTGAAATTATGTGACTCTATGTGTATTCTAAAGTGAATATTTTATTTTAAAAAAAAACATGAAATCGTATGTTAAATCTCTTTTATGAGAAATTCTCCTTCTTTTTAGAGGAATTTTTGTGAAATGTGCGTTGATAAGAATTTTGGTAGTATAATTTGCACAACTCAATACGTGCCTTAGTGAAAATATCTATAATTTGTTCCTTGGTAGACACATATTCCAATCTAACTTCATCCTCAAGAACCTTTTCCCTCAAGAAACAATACCAAATAGAAATATGTTTTGTTCTTGAAACCATCACCAGATTCTTGAAAATATTTATGGTTACTAGTATTGTCCCATAATCAGAACAATTTCATCATAGACTACCTTTATATCTTTTAAATTATTGTTCATAAACATAATCTTAGTAAAATAGGAAACTACTACAATACATTCTATCTTTATAGTTGATAATGACACAAAATCCTATTTCTTGTTGTTCGAAGAAGTAAGCCTCCCTCCAACAAAAGTGCTCCACTAGTTGTACTTTTCTTGTTTTTTACATAATTGGCCCAATTGACATTGCTAAAAGCTCTTAGAGAGAAATTGTCATCTCTTTGTACCAGAGCCCAAAATCTAGCTCGTACCTTTCAAATGCATAAAAAATTTCTTTGTTACCATCTCCTATGATTTTTTTGGATTGGCTCCATATCTAGCAACCAAACTACACTACATGCATAATGTCTGGCCTAGAAGAAGATAAGTAAAACGGTCCTCCTATCATGAATCTATATTATTTTTAATTAAATTTTAGAGTCTCATCAAGCTTAGTTGACTATCAGCTACCATAGGAGTTGTAACTGGTTTAGAGTTATCTCTTGCAAAAAAATTCATAACTTCTTTGATGTACTTAATCAGAGAGATAAATATTCCAATCTTCCCTATGAACAAGTTAAAGAGCCATAATTAATAACATCTCAGATCATAAACATTTCAAATTCCTTTTTCATTTCTTCATCAAATTTCTTACATGCATCATCGACTCCTTCAAATATGAAACCATTAACTTAGGCAATTACAATTGATAACTTAATATTTTTAATTTTGAAATAGAGATTGGTGTCACTAACACCCTTCCTAATTTTATTTTGTAACAAATATCTCTAGATCTAATCTAGGAGCTTGTTTAATTCTATAAAATACCTTTTTGAGTCTACACACCATATTCAGATCGTTTGAGAACTAAAAACCATTAGGCTATTCAATATAAACTTCTTTTGTTCTCCATTTAGAAACACAAATTTATGATTCATTTGATAAACTTTAAATTCTTTATATGCCAAAAAGAGCTAAGAATATCTTGGTTGCTTCCAATCTAGCTACTAGAGAAAATAGTTCTTCAAATAAATTCCTTCTACTTGGATATAACCTTTATACACTCATTTTTTTTTTTTGTTTTTTTTGTTTCTAATGACTTGTCAATACTCATAAAACTTATGAACCATAATACACATTTAGTTATAATCACATTCTTGTCTATTGGTCTAGGTACAAGTTTCCAAGTGTAGTTAAAAAAATAGACAAGGTACAAGTTTCCAAGTGTAGTTTAAAAAATCTATTCTAATTATTTATCATACCTTTCATCCAATTATCATCTTTGAGAGCTTCTACATAGGTTTTTGTTTCCATAGTAAATAAGAAGGAAAAAATTGACTGATAACTTGCTTTGGAAAGTCTTCTTTTTGAAGTACCTTTGTCTTTACCCATGATGACTTGATCTTCTAAATGATTTTTTTTAACATACTTATCAGGTGTCCTCAATATTTTCTTAGGATATTTCATTCATTGTATCCTTTACTGACCTTTAGTAAAATTTTAGGTTCAGTTACAACTTGGTTCCAATAAATAAAAACTTTTGTATATTGTACAACTTTGATAGTAGCATCGTCAAGCTTTTTGTTATGGTAGAATATCCCAAGATAATACACTCATTTGATTTTGTATCAAACTTTCCAAGATTACCTTCATCTTGCTCTCAATATAATAAATTTTCTTCCAAAAATTCTAAAATATTTGATAGTGAGTGCTTTGCCAAACCATAATTCATATGATGTCTATACATAAGGATCACTCTAATCTATTGTCAATTAAAAGGGAACAAACTTTAAGTACAAAATCTCTCTAGTACACGTTAGGAAGATTAACATCATTCAACATTGTCATGGCCATTCAATAATAGTCTTATTTTTCATTTCAACTAATCTATTTTGTTAAGGAGTCCTTAGGGAAAAATATAATTTTTTTACACTATCCTTTCACAAAAAGTATGAAAATAATATGATGTAAATTTACATCCTTTATTAGATCTTAAACACTTAATTATACATTTATTTTCAATTCTAAACTAGATTCTTGAAAATTTTATATTTATGTAAGGCTTGGACTTGTTCTCTTAAAAGTAACCCATGCCATTCTAGAATTGTCATCAATATGAACATGAAGTATATTTCACTATTAAACTCTCTTCTTCTTTTAGATCCACACAAATCAGTATGAATAAACTCCAATGGTCTTGTGGTAGAATATTCCTTGTTTTTGAGCCCATTCTTGAAATGTTTTCTCAATTGACATTCTCTACAATTATTGCTAGTGGGTTTGGAAATATTGGAAAATGCATTTCAAGATTAGAAGAGCTCATATTCATCAATTATAAAGTTTGACATGTCTCATCCTTTTATTCCATAACTAACACTCATTTATTTGTGCGAAAGAATATTTCTCTCTATGTTCTTCTTTAGATAATATGCCCAATATTCTCTTACCTTTTGCAACAACCTTTTTGTATCTTGTTCTAATTTTACATTTACCTACAAGAAAACTAACTTGAAATTATTTATTTCAGAATTGAGGTACACTAAAAATACCATGCCTTATGCCTTTAACATAATAAACATCACTAGCTAAGTTATGTTTCCCATAAATAGAGATAGTTTCCTTACCATAAATTGGTTTGGAGACTTTGTCAACAAAAGTGACTCATCATCCTTCATAGTTCTCAAGGTTTGTAAGCACTCCTTTGTCTCTTGTCATATGATTTGAATAAAAAAAATATTTGACCCAAGATTTGGATTCTTTCATTACATTAATGGTAGTCTTTATAGGTTCTTTAAAATATTATCTACACAATTTATCATCGTCTTTCACCTTTATAGCTAGTAATAATACTTCATCATTTGAATCATTCCCTTCTTCATCTTTGAAAGAATAAACCTATTATGCATAAATTAGTCCCTTCATTTCCTTTTTTCATCTATTCTAACATTTCTATAATTCATCCTAGAGCTATCTTTTCATTCATCATCATTAGCCATATTTATTAACTTCCACAAAGGGAGACTTAGCAACATAATGTTCTACTCTACCATAGCCAAAATATTTTTTTGGGTAACTTACCTTTTTATTTTAAAAATCCTTTCTTTAGTGTTCTAAAAAAATTAGCTTCAACTTCATTTGATTCACTCCATGATTCTCAATCATCTTTAGCTTTGTTTGTATCCTTGAAAGCAACACCTTTTCTCTTAGTCTGAAATTGAGACCAATTCTAGATAGTTCAAAGGTAGAAACAACACCATGAAGTTCATCTAAATAATATTTCTCCACATCATGGATTTGTTGTATAGAAATTATTAGTGTGTTTTGATGTGATGTCTGCAACATTAATAAATAATTAATATAAATTAGTTGGCTAACTAGTCCAATTTAAAACAATATCATATAAACTACTTTAATTAATCAATTTAATTATAAAATAATAAGTCACGTCAGCCTATGGCAACCTTTCAAAATCTTCTTGGAGGTCTTTATAAGGAGGTGAATGATATTGAAAAATATCATCGTGGACTTTGTATATATTTTGTATTTGTAATTAAAGTTGGAATTGAGTCTTTTGTTATGCCATTTTGGAGATGCAAGATTCTCCCTAGTCTAAAATTTTATTTTTGGTGGGAGTAACTCCTCATCCTTATTTTCTTATTTTTCCAAATTTGTGAAGTCTTGAGTTAAATATAAATATTATGTAATATATTTAAATTATCAAATGAAAAATACAAATATCCAATTCTTGACTATACAATATCATTGATGGTGTTTACTTTGTGTTCATGATTCATTCCTTTATCCATGAAAATGTTATTGGCAAAGGGATTGGCTATATAATTGACATACTTGGGTGAACATTACATACCCCATACCTCTAGTTGGATTGTTTCTATTTCTATATAACTTGAGAAGGAAAAAAATGTACTTTTATTGTATCATACATGCACTTTTTTGTAAATGTTAGTAGAGAAACCAAAAGTTGGACATATTTGTTAGGAGTGGTCATTGTGAAGATTGGTCATAAGAGAGTCAAAATCAAATTTTTTATGGTGTGAAGTTTATGTTGCATAAGTACTTGGTCATATGGGTGTGGGTGGGTGACATGACAAGTGAGTATTAGGATTATTATGCAGCCTAGTCATATGGATATAAAAGGTTGTTTGGTAGGGGAGTGTAGTGCCATATGAGAGGATTCCATCTAGGTATGAAGTGTTGAAGGAAAACATCATACATGCATATCTATTTGTATAGGTGCAAAATAATGTACCATATAGGGGGAGGTTGGGTGTTAGACATATTGGACCAACTTCCAACATCTCGTTTAGAATTTGTGGCATGGTTTAACTTCCTTCTATGTTCTATAATTCTAATAGTAGTATCGATCATTGACAATTTAATCTTTTGGTACACCATCAATAACCCTAGATTGTAACAAGTGGTATCAAATCTTGGTCATAGGTTTGAATATCCTCAAATAAAACTAAGGGAGTTATTGTTGGAATAAATACCAATTTTTCCCTTTAGGATTTGTGACATGGTTTAACTTCCCCATGTGTATTATAAGTCTAGTGGTTGTATAGGGAAGTCACAGGTCAATATTTTGGTGCAATATCAACAACCCTAGCTTGTAACAGGTGGTATCAAATCTTGGTCAAATATTTGAATATCCTCAAATAACACTAAGGGGATTATTTTTGGACTAACCACCAATGTTTCCCTTTAGGATTTGTGTCATGTTTTAACTTCCCTATGTGTACTGTAAGTCTAGTGGTTGTATGGGGAAGTCATGGGTCAATATTTTGGTGCAAAGACAACCCTAACTTGTAACAATACAAGAACAATGCATTACAATAGTATTAGGGTTGTTTATCTTGCTAGATTTTAAAGGGGCATTAGATATATAAAAGTGGATACTAATCATTAGTTAGGATGGGGGAGTCAAGCACAAAGATGATGGCATTATTAAGAAAGTTAATAAGGGAACAACAAAAACTCAATGATACTTCAAAGAAAGGACAATAGAAAGTTGGTGAGACGCTTTTTCATTTTGTGGAAGGAAAGGAAAATAAATTTTTTAATAGAAACAATTATAATTCTATCAATGATATTTCCCATACAAAGTATTCCCACACATGCCAATTTAAGTCGACATTTCCTTAAAGGAATGAATAGTGTGGAGAACAAGAGAATGCAAACTTAGAGATGCAATATCAGTTTATAAATTATTGGTTTAGCAATGGATGCGAAGTAGAACTACCCTTAAAGGACTATATGTAATTGTGGATGTGATATTATAAGAACCATGAACATCACAATAATGACATCAAGAAGAAGATTGAAACCTCTTCAATCTTGATGGATCTAGAAAGACATGAGTAAGAACATGGGTAACAAAAGTAGATATCTAATTCAAGGTCAATCTAGTGCTCAAAGTTAAAGAAATAACTTTTTTCTCTATACTTGGAAGGAATTATTCATGACTGGTGACACAATGGGATGGTCACCCTTGGTCATAATCAAGTCACTTTATAATGCAATTTCAAAGAGAGACTCATTAATTTCTTTGACAAGAAGGATCCAAAAGCCAAAATCAAGGAGTAAAACTAAGATATATTAGACCAATGGATATTTACATCTTATAATTTTAGGGACTACTAGTGTTGGTTACTAAAATTAATGAGAGATAACTTGTAGTACAATTCAAAGATTTATTTATGAAGCACCTCAAGGGTTGTGCCAAAGGTTCCAACCTAAATATAATCATTATTGTGATCAAGATGGCACATGACATGACTAACTCATCTTATTCTTCTAAGAGATACACACATGTCAAACCACCACTCACATAAGGAAAGAGAAAATAAGACATTCTTGAAGAAGCCATGAGTAGATGTGACAACAAGAATAGAGCTAAGGAGAAGGAAACTTTGTTTATTATGCAAGGAACCTTGGGAACCAAGTTACTAATGTTGAAGTAAGAGAAACATGGACTATATTAGGGTGATTTAAAATTACAAGGATAAAAATGAATAATTTTATATAAAATAGTAATATACTAAAAAAGAAACTAATTTATGTAGAGAGGATTTCCATGCTTTTGAGAAGGGGAGGCACCATTTATACACTATTCATGACCTTGAGGTGTAGTGTACTTTAAGTCTAAGGAACACTCCAATTACAATTAGTTGTATTCATTCTTTATAGAGGATCCACACCAAGTTTAATAAATTGATAACTCATTGCTAGAAGGGATTTTCATATGGTAAAGCATGAAGGATTCAAAGTCAAGGTGGTAGGAGTAAAATTACTATAATGTACTTGTTTTCTTATATAACCAAGAATTTAAGTGAGGAACTACACAATGATAAATGATTTATTTATAGTAGCTTTGGATGATACAAATGTCATATTAGGAATTCAATTCATAGAGACTCTTGATCAATATACATAATGTTTCAAGAGGATGTACTTCTAATTCAAGGTGGATGAAGAGAAGGTAAAATTGAGAGGAATTTCGAATGGTGTCCTAAGGGATATCTCTAAGAAGTGTATGGAATAATTTTTCAAACATGATGAAGTTTTTTGGGAAGTATGGTGTCAACACAAACTTTGAGTGGACAATAAGAATACTACCATGATTATGAGCTTTAGGAAGTGTTGGTAAATTACAATATGATCTTTACAAACATTCCACTAGGTATACCCCCACATATAGGTCTTAAGAACATGATAATGTTGGTGGAGGGATCCAATATAACGACTCCCTACTTCCATACTAAGAAGTAAAAATAGAAGATAGATAAGACAATCCAAAAGATCCTCAACAAATTTTAGATTGCACCTATTTCTAATCATTGTGCATCTCTTGTAGTTTTGGTGAAGAAGAAGGATTAGAATATCAAGATGTGCACAAATTATTGAAAATTAAACAAGAATAAAATAAATAACTTATACCCAATCTCAAGGATTTATGAGCCATTGGATGAACTACACAGACTATTTTACTTCTCTAGGATTGAGGTTGCATTCTACATATCACTATATCTGCATGAGGGAGATATGTGCATAGAATAAAAAATCCCATTTTCAATATAGATAGTATGAGTTCTTGGTCATTATATCTAGAAAAAATAATTCTCTAGCTACTTTTTGGTATTGCATGAACCACATCTTCAAAAAGTGTTTGTGTAATTTTTTTGGCATATTTACAGGAAGATGTGTGAGGATCATTTGACACATTTGGACAAGGTATAATGGAATATGGAGTCATATTAATTATTTTTAAATATACGTAACTGTAATTTTGGGATGATGAAGATATTATAATTATGGCTAATCATCATTATCCAAGGGGTTCAGGTATATCAAAAGAATATTCAAGCAATTCTTAATTGGTTTACACCTAGGGGAATCACAAATCTACATGGATTTAGTGGACTACATAGTTAATACAATAGGTTTGTGAAAGGATTTTCATATATGGGGCCACCATTGATAGATCTTATGAAGAATGGGTCCTTTATTTTGGATGATGAGACATAAATAATTTTGACATGCTAAAGGAAGTCATGAGAAGATGTCCAATTCTAGTACTATTGGACTTCATTGAACCCTTAGGCATTGATTTTATTGCATCAAGGGAGGGCATTGATATAGTATTGATGTAATAAAATCATACTGTTTAACTTGAGAGTTATAATACATTGGGATCCAAATAATTATAATCAATCAAGGATATGGAGATTCTTCCCATCATGCACGTAATACCAAAGTTCTAGAAGTACCTCATTAAGGCAATATTTTTGGTAAAGAACGATTACATCAGTTTGAAATATTTCTTGGAGAAAAAGGATTTGAATAAGAGGAAACAAAAATGGGTGAGTGAAATATAGGAATGTGATTTTAAAATTGATTATATATGGAGGAAGAAGAATGTGATGGATAACACATCATCTAGGAGACCCTCTATATATTCATTTTCACATATTTTAGCTAATTGGAGAGCTCAATTTTTTGTTGATTACTCCAAGAACTCATCCTCTTTCCAATTGATCAAATGTCAGATACAAGAATATATATAAAAATTTGTGAATGATTTCATCCACTACAAATACAGTATTATTTGGTGCTATAATAAAATATGAAGGGGGAGATGGTCTTGAGAGAGGTCCATGAATCACCCTTGGAAAGACACCCAAGATACATTAATACTTATTGATAGATTTGTTCAAGGTTAACTTAGAATATACTCAAGGATAGTGTACTACAATGTAGAGTATTTCACTTATTAATAGAATAAGTTTGAGCATAATTTTCTTGTCATTTTAACCTTTTCCAGTTCCTAATAAAAAATGAGAGACTATCTTGAATGAATCCATCACCATAAATATAAAGTTTTAGGGTAAGAATTGTATTTATATTGTGGCATATTGGTTGATAAAACATTCTCGTTTATTTTCTATTATAATGGAGTTTTGTGCAATCCAAGTGAGTGACTTGTACTTATGAAAGGTGCTCTATTTGTATTCCCTTTCATAAAACATAGTTAGTGATAGATACACTCATTTCCTTTGTACCTTTTGGATGGAACTCTCTTATTCTCCTCCCCCTCCCCCTCCACCTTCTTCTTCCTCTCCTTTTTCTCCTTCTTCTTATCTTTCTCCTTATCCTTCTCCTTTTTCTCTTGATTCTCCTTGTTCTTTTCCTTTTCATTACTCTTCTCCTCCTTCTCCTCCTTCTCCTCTGTATCCTTCTCCTTATTATTATTATTATCCTTCTTAAAATTCTTCACGTCATCCTCCTTTTCTAGCTCCTTTTCCTTCTCCTTATCCCTCTCCTTCTTCTCCTCATCTCCCCCCCACCCCTCCTCCACCTTCTATTCCTTCTCCTTCTCCTTATCATTCTTCATCGTCTCCTTCTCCTTCTCCCCCTTCTTCTTATTCTTCTCATTGTACTTCTTATCCTTCTAATTCTTCTCCTTCTTATCCTCCTTATTCTTCTACTCCTTCTCCTCCTCCTCCTCTTCCCCCTTATCCTTCTCCTCATCCTACTTATTATCCTCCTCCTCCTCCTCCTCCCTCTCACCCTTCTCCTTCTTCTTATCCTTCTCCCTCTTATCCATATCCATATCCTTATCCTTCTCCTCCTACTCCCCCCTTTTTAATTCTTTTTTTTCTCCTCCTCCTCCTCCTCCTCCTCCTTCACACATTTTACTTGTCCTTCTCCTTTTTCTTCTTCTCCTTCTCATTGTTATTCTCATTTTTATTCTCTTTCTTATTCTCCTCCTCCTCCTCCTCCTTCTCTTTCTTCTCTTTCTCCTCCTCGCCCTTCTTCTCCTCCTTCTCCTCCTCCTCTTATTATTATTCTTATTCTTATTCTTCTTATTATTCTCCTTCTCCTTCTTATTCTCATTCTCCTTCTTCTTCTTCTCTTTCTTTCTTCTTCTTCCCCTTCTCCTTCTTCTCCTTAACCACTAGGGTTCCCATTGAAGAAATAGATTGAATTGTCAATGATGATACAACCATTGGACTTATCGAAGAAATATGATTTGTTAAAACATGTCCCAAATCCAATCTTCTCATTATCCTTCTCTTTCTCCTCCTCCTCCCATGCCTTCTCCTTATGCTTCTCATTCTCCTCCTCCATGTTCCCCTTCTTATTCTCCTTCTCATATGATTCTCCTCCTCCTCCTCCTCCTCCTTTTCATTTTCCATGTCCTTTTCCTTTTCCTTTACCCACTCCTCCTCCCATGTCCCATGTCTTCTCCTTCTCCTTCTCCTTATACTTATCCTCTCCTTTTTCTCATTTTCTCATGCTTATGTTCCTTTTCCTTCTCCTCCTCCTCCTCCTCCTTCATCTCACTCTTCCTCTTATCCTTCCTCTTCCTCTTCCTCTTCCTCCTCCTCTTCTTATTTTTCCTCTTCCTCCTCTTCATCTTCCTCTTCTTCCTCTTCCTCTACCTCCTCTTCCTTTTCTTCCTCTTATTCTTTCTCGTCCTCCTCCTTTATTTTTCTTCTTCTTATTTTTCTCAAGATTTCTAAATATTGGTTATATAATTATAAATAATTTTAGATTATTGTATAAGGGTAATTCCCAATAAATGTTACATATTCGACCATTGTTAGGGTCCTAAATGTTGATGATTTGAGACATTATAAGTAGTATTAGATAATATTATCCTTCTAAACTCTTTATTCTTAGTGTTAGTATGATCTCATGCTCTCTTGGAGTGATCTATCTAAACCAAAATGGCTGGTGTATCTTTAATCAAAGTAAATAATAGGATTTGATCATACTGTTCTAATAATACTTTGGTTATGGGTGACATATGTAGAGTTTTCTATTCATGTTTTCCTATTCTATAGAATTTTGAATATTTTAAGTGTTAAGTATTATTGGGTAAATGCACAAACCTATATCACCTTTTATAAAGAATGAGATATCAGAATGCGATAGTTCAACATTAATGACAAAAAATTAGGTATTTGTGTTTAGAATTTGAAGATGATGTAAACTGATGAAATGTGTAGAATTGGATGAATTTTATGCCTATAATTTTTATAATTATTTTGAGTAATAATTTATTCATTTTCTTTTATTTTGAAGTCCCCTTTTAACTGTAAAAAAATAGGGTGTAGCTCCCGTCAAACAAGTATATGCAAATCATCTTTTTTTGTTTTGATTTAAAAATATCTTATAGATGACATGTATAGCTAGAGAAAAAAATAAACAATTTTTTTAATGTATATTTTCTTTGTTATGAGTACTCAAGTCGACCTTATTAGAATCCAACAATTTTTTTCTCTCATCAAAACTTCCCTATCATATCTACATGTTCTTGAAAAATTATTGCATGTTCATGAAGAGGACTCTCTCCTCTAGAGATAAATATATTTTAAAATTTTTTTTAAACAATTTACTATTTTTTTATTTTTTGAGGGAGCATCTTCCAAAATGTCAAAATATCAACTTATAATATTTTGAAATTATAACATATTATTGTTAGAATTCTTTAGAATAACTGAGAGGGGGGGGGGGGGGGGGGGGGGTGGTGAATTAGTTATCCAAGGTCCAATGATGTCTAATAAAACTTTTTCTACAAATCCTTAATGGCACATAATTGAAATTATCATGCATGCAATTAAACATTAAACAATCATGAAAAGTAAACATGCATCACACCATAACACTAAGGATTTGATAACCCAAGAACCCTCCAAGAATAAGAAGGTAAAACTGGAGTGGGGATGATACCCACAAAATAACTGTGCAATTGATTTCAACCACTTATGATGGTCTGCCCTATTAAAGGCCTGCCCTGTTAAAGGCTACAACACATTGTTAAATGCGACCCTGTTAAAGGATTTAAGAACATTCAACTTAGAATGTCACCCTATTAAAGGATTTACATAGAGCTATTAGGCTCACCAAAGTCTATGGGATTTACAGTCACCTTCTCAAAAGAATCTTTCATCCCTCTCTAAGGATCTCCTATCCTTCTCCTGAGGATCTCTTTATCCTTCTCCTAAGGATCTCTTTATCCTTCTCCCCGGGATCTTCTATCCTTTTCCTGAGGCTTATCCACCTAGCTGTTAAGCTAACCTAGCAATGTAGGATTTCAATCTAATACAATGGTAAGAAAGTATTAGAGGGGGTTTGACCTGATACAGATTGCAACCCTAACTATACAGATTTCATATCACTCTTCAGTCCCTTTCTTTGCTTGCCTTCTCTCCTTTGCAGTGCTGATAGCTTGTTCACCCTTCAAGATCTGTCTCCTTGAGTTCTTCCACTCATTATGCCAATGCAATCTCTAGTCACTTAATCAACTCAGAGTCTTGATGCTCTGTTCTTACTCCTCTAGGCTTCTTTGCATGATCACACTTATGACCAATTCCCTCTCTTGCATGTGCACTTTATCTCTGGCCTATAACTCCTTATAAGGAAGTTCTGTTCTTCTTTTCCTGCTCAAATCTTAATTTTCTCTTGAGAAAATGGTATTGTTTTCCCTCCAAATTGTTTCTTCTAGAAACTTCATGATAAATCCATTAACATTTGCCTTGGATTGGTTTGCATGGATTACATAGAATTCTATGACATCTACTCATCATCCATATCATCCAACTAATTCACAAAATTTGATGTAACAACCTTATTGCTGCTAATCTGGTGAATCTTTGACTTTAAAAAATAATGCAGTAACTTGACATTATTGGTTTACTAATGCTCAACTCCTTCTATGTTACTCAGCTTCTATTATTATTTACTGGCACTTGGCACCTATAGCATTTTCTTCTTTTCTCGACACTTGAAGACTTACTCAGCATCCATTATCTTTTTCTGCTACTCAACGCCTGAAGGTTTATGTGTTACTTGGCATCAGAGTAATTACTTGGCCTACACTGAAGTTGAACTTGCTCGGCTTCAACTGAGAATTTTTTCGGCTCTAACTAGCTAGCTCGGCTCTCTCTAATGAACTTAGTTAATCCTTACATCTTTGATGTGTCTTAGTGTGTCTATCCTCTGTGTCTTAGAGTATGTCATCAATGCACTATTTCATCAATGGCTTAACTGATCCTTATACTTCATTGTATCATCATAACTTCAACCTTTCTCTAGGTACTCTAGTTACATCTTATTGATTGCCACCTCCTTGTCAATCAACCAATTGATAGTATTTGGATCACTAAAGAAATTGTCATTCTTGCAGGTAGCAAGTTTGACATCAATTACAAAATAATGATTGAAACATTCTTTACCAGTTCCATTTCTCTTTATTCCTAATCTTTTCAATCATTTCCAACAATATCCCTCTTTGGCAGTGATGGAAAACCAAACTGATCAAATGATTAAGCCGATCAACTTAGTTACCACCAAAATTTGAATCCTTTGTTTTGCTTCTCCCTTTGGACTGTTGCATCCTTACTCTGTATTCCTGATCCTTCATATCTCTCTCTCTCTCTTTGTATTGATCAGTTTCTAATAGATCTCCCTCTTTGACATAAATGCCAAAGATGTAGCATCTTCAACATGCTAAATATAAGCTTTGCATTTTCATGTTTTCTCCTTCTGTCACCATGCTTGTGACTAATCTAGAGTTTTTGCTCCTATTGTCATCCTTTGCATCACTCTTCTGATATTTCAATGATCTACTCTTGTTAATGCAAGGCAGCTTCTTTGTTCCTTTAGACTACTTGAGTTAGGGGCATTACCCCCAACTTACTTCTAAGATATTCATAAGCATCCTTGGGCAATGGTTTGGTGAAGATATTTGCAATTTTTTCCTTTGTGTGAATGTATTCCATCTTCACTTGTTTGTCTTCCACCAATTCTTTGAAATAGTGACACTTGATTGCAATATGCTTGGTTTTTGCATGCATTAGTGGATTCTTGGATATGCTTATAGCACTTGTATTATCACAATATAGTATCACAGGTTTGGTTACCTCTTCTTTCATTCCTTTCAATAGATGTTTAAGCCACACAATGTTTGTGCAATTGACTAATGCTGCCACATATTCTACTTCTGCAGTGGACTGAGATGTGCATGTTTGTTTCTTACTAGTCCAAGTAACTAGCCTTTTTCCTAAGAATAATGCTCCTCCACTTGTGCTTTTCCTATCAGCACTATTTCCTCCCTAATCTAAATCTATGTATGCATTGAGCTCAAACTTCTCATTGTTTTTGTAATATAGGCCAAAATCATCAGTTCTTTGAGATACCTCATTATTCTTTTTATTGCCATGAGATGATTTTCTCTAGGATTGGCAGAGAATCTGGACACTATTCCAACTGCTAGTGCTATGTTTGGTCTGCTATGTACAACATATTGTAGTTTTCCAATCATGGATCTGTACATTGTTTGATTGACTTCAACAGATTCATCATTTTTGGATAGCTTGTGTCCTGTTTCCATTGGCATGCTGACTGGTTTGGAGTCTTCCAGTCCAAACTTCTTGAGTATTTCCTTGATGTACTTTGATTGTGTCATGAATATACCATGTTTTAGTTGATGTACTTGCAATCCTACAAAGAATTTGATTTCTCCAAACATAGACATTTCAAACTCATATTTCATTTTGTCAGCAAAACTTTTGCACAGTACTTCCTTTCCTCCAAAAATTATATCATCCACAAATATTTCAGATACAAAAATATCCTTACCTTCTTCTGATTTGATGTACCTGTTGCTGTTATCATTAGTTCTTTCAAATGCTATTTGCACCAAATACTTGTGAAGTCTCTCATACCAAGCTCTAGGGGCTTGCTTTAATCCATATAGAGCCTTGTATAATTTGCATACCTTATTTTTGTTCTTTTCATCAAAAAAACCTTCTGATTTCTCTATGTAGACTTCTTCTTCAAGTATACCATTCAGAAATGTGGACTTAACATCCATTTGATAGACTCTAAATCCTTTGAAGGTTGCATATGCCAGTAAGGTCCTTACTCCTTCCATTCTAGCAACTGGAGCAAAAGTTTCTCCATAATCTAGTCCTTCTTCTTGTGCATATCCTTTGCAAACTAGTCTTGCCTTGTTTCTTGTGATTTCACCATTTTCATCTAACTTGTTTCTAAACACCCATTTGGTTCCAATCACATTTTTGTCAGCTAGTCTTGAGACTAAGGTCCATGTCTTGTTTTTCTCAATTTGTTCTATTTCTTCTTTCATAGCATTATACCAGTCATCATCTGTTATGGCTTCACTCACTATTTTTGGTTCCATTTTTCTAAGCAGACATGTTTCTTTTCTGAGTTTATTCCTTATCATTGGTCCAACCTCTTTATTTCCAATAATTTGATCTGTAGGATGATGTCTTTTCACATAGTTTTCCAATACTGGTTCTTTCCTTGTTTGCATGTTGTCTCTTTTAGAATTTGAATCTTCATGTATATTTTCATCAAGAATTTGTTCATTTTCTTCTTGTTGGCTATTCTCAAAATTTGAATGAACATTTTTTGTATTCTATAGCTCGGCTTCTGAATGTGTCTTTTGTTCGGCATTCACTATCTATGACTCGACATATGCTGGATTTTGTTGCTGATTGTCATTCTAAGTTGCAACTTCACCATTATTAGGTATACCTTCATAATAATATAGAAACATCTTGTATTCTTCTACTTTCTTGGTGTTTTCAACACTTTGAACTTCTGCAAGCTCATCAAATTTCACATTTGTGCTTTCTACTACTTTGTTAGTGTTAACATTCAAGCACTTATAGGCCTTGCTTCTAGTAGAATAACCAAGAAATGTGCCTTCCTCACTTTTTGCATCAAAATTTCCATTTCTAGACTCTTTATATATATAGCATTTACATCCAAATATTTTGAAATGTTTTACATTAGGAGAATGCCAATACCATAATTCAAAAGGTGTTGCATTTGTACCTTTCTTGACTTGAACTCTATTGAGTGTGTAGACTGCAGTACTTACAGCTTCTCTCCAGTACTTGAGTGTAACATTTTTCTCCATCATTAAGGTCCTGGCATAGTCAATAACTAATCTATTCCTTCTCTCTACTATACCATTCTGACATGGAGTTCTGGGTGCTTATGTTTGCCTTTTAATTCCTCTTTCATTGCAGAACTCTTCAAATTCTCTTGATGTGAGTTGACCTCCTCTATCAGATCTGAGACATTTTAGGCTCTTTCTAGTCTCTTTCTCAACTC
Organism: Cupressus sempervirens; assembly: GCA_028749045.1. Taxonomy (NCBI): domain Eukaryota; kingdom Viridiplantae; phylum Streptophyta; class Pinopsida; order Cupressales; family Cupressaceae; genus Cupressus; species Cupressus sempervirens. The sequence continues at coordinate 536,584,292 of CM053793.1, forward strand.
TGGCCAAGTACCATTTGAACATTTGGAATGCATCTGATTTTTGTTTCAGGAACATAACTGTCATCATTCTTGAATAGTCATCTACAAATAGCATTATGTATCTGTCACCTTTGTAGCTTTGCACTTCAATAGGACCACACATGTTAGTATGAAATAGCTCTAATACTTCATTAGAAGTATAAGTCTTTCTTTTGAAAGTTGACTTGGTCATCTTCCCTAGTTGGCATTGTTTGCACATGGTGTTATTAGGCTTCTTCAACTTGGGTAGACCTCTAACTTTCTTCATCTTGCTGATGCTTATCAGATTGTCAAAATTTACATGACATAGCCTCTTATGCCATAACCATACATCATCAGTTTAAACAATGAGACAAGAAGCATCTTCCATGTCAAGGTAAAACAAATTACTCTTAGTCTAATCACCTTTTCCTATTAGACTTCCTTGAGAATCATAAATCTTAGCAATTCCTTTTTCAAATTCAACCTTACATCCTATGTTGCCTAACTGTGAGACACTTAACAAGTTATAATTTAGGCCTTCAACATAGTATGCATTATCACATGATATCCTTTCAGTAAGCTTGATACTACCTTTCCCTTTGATCTGACATGGTGCATTGTTACCAAATCTAACACTATTTCCTTCATATTGAGTTAAGGTAATGAACTTACTTTTGTCTCCAGTCATGTGATGAGAGCATCCACTATCTATGATCCATCTATCATTCTTGTTCATGCAGCTTACCAGGGCAGTTGCTTCATCTTCATCTAATTCATCTTTCATAGCCACATAGACTACTTCATCATCATTCTCATCAGAGTCTTCTTCAATAATGTAGCATCTTTTGCCTTTACCTCTGTAGTCCTTGTTGTCCTCTTTCTTATTCTTGAAGTTGCCTCCATCCTTGTAATTTTTCTTTTGTGTGCATCTGGCTGCAATGTGACCAACTTCAATACAATTAAAACAAATGATTGGTAGCTTACCTTTGAATTTGCCTCTTCCTCTATGAAATCTTCTTGCTAGTAATGCCTCCAATTGGTCTACATCATCTTCATCAGTGCTATTGTCACTAGATACATACTTTCCTTTTCCATTCTTTTTCTTTGTTTGCACCTTATCATTGTCTTTTATTGTCATCTTGGCTTTGAATGCAGATTCAAAGTTTCCTGGCTTGTAATTGTCAAAGTTGGATAGCTCAACGGCAATGATTCTTCCAATTATTCCTTCAAATGATATTGCATTTCCTGGTACACACCTTAGTTCTTGGATGGTTGATACTCTTATAGCATAGATAGGTAGCAAAGTTCTCAAGTATTTGCTAGATACTATTTCTTCTGCTAACTATCCTCCTAGGCTTCTTATGGCATTGACTACTTCCTTCATCCTTGCACCATACTGAGCAGCATTCTCTCCTTCTTCCATTTTCATATCATCAAATTTTCCTCTTAGGCTTTCTCTTTTGGCTCTCTTGAAATTGTCATCTCCTCCATAGATTCCTGATAATGTATTCCACATCTGATGTGAAGTATCACATCCTTTGATGTCATCATACTCGGCATAGCTTAGTGTTGAAGCAATATCTAACATTGCTTGATTGTGCTCCTTCTTTTTGCTCATGTCATCTACAGTGAGGGGTCTTGCAGGGTCTACATGGTCAACTATGATTAAGGTCTGTGCATAGTCACCTATTGATCCGAGGTGTAGCTTCATCAAACTTTTCCATGCAATAAAGTTGTCTTTGTTTAGCTTGGGAACTTCTCTCTTGGACATCTTGATCTTCCTGCTACTAGTACCTTGAAACAAATCAGCAGATTGCTTTGATACCAATTGTTAGAATTCTTTAGAATAACTGAGAGGGGGGGGGGGGGGGGTGGGGGTGAATCAGTTATCCAAGGTCCAATGATGTCCAATAAAACTTTTTCTACAAATCCTTAATGGCACATAACTGAAATTATCATACATGCAATTAAACATTAAACAATCATGAAAAGTAAATATGCATCACACCATAACACTAAGGATTTGATAACCCAGAAACCCTCCAAGAATAAGAAGGTAAAACTGGAGTGGAAATGATACCCACAAAATAACTTCACAATTGATTTCAACCACTTCTAATGGTCTGCCTTATTAAAGGCTACAACACATTGTTAAATGTAACCCTGTTAAAGGATTTAAGAACATTCAACTTAGAATGTCACCCTATTAAAGGATTTACATAGATTTGTTAGGCTCACCCAAGTCTATGGGATTTATAGTCACCTTTTCAAAAGAATCTTTCATCCCTCTCTAAGGATCTCCTATCCTCCTCCTAAGGATCTCTTATCCTTCTCTTGAGGATCTCTTTATCCTTCTCCTGAGGATCTCTTTATCCTTCTCCTAGGGATCTTCTATCCTTTTCCTGAAGCTTATGTACCTAGCTATTAAGCTAACCTAGAAATGTAGGATTTCAATATCTAATACAATGGTAAAAAAGTATTAGTGGGGTTTTGACTTGATATAGATTACAACCCTAACTGTGCAGATTTCAAATCACTCTTCAGTCCCTTTCTTTGCTTCGCTTCTCTCCCTTGCAGTGCTGACAGCTTGTTCACCCTTCAAGATCTGTCTCCTTGAGTTCTTCCACTCATTATGCCAATGCAATCTTTGGTCACTTAATCAACTTAGAGTCTTGATGCTCTATTCTTACTCCTCTAGGCTTCTTCGCATGATCACACTTATGACCAATTCCCTCTCTTGCATGCACACTTGATCTCTAACCTGTAACTCCTTATAAAGAAGTTCTATTCTTCATTTCTCGCTCAAATCTTAATTTTCTCTTGAGAAAATGATATTGTTTTCCCTCCAAATTGTTTCTTCTAGAAACTTCATGATAAATCCATTAGCATTCACCTTGGATTGGTTTGCATGGATTACATAGAATTCTGTGACATCTACTCATCATCCATATCATCCAACTAATTCACAAAATTTGATGTAACAACCTTATCGCTGCTGATCTGGTGAATCTTTGACTTTAACAAATAATGCAGCAACTCAGCATTATTGGTTTACTGATGCTCGGCTCCTTCTGTGTTACTTGGCTTCTATTATTATTTACTGGCACTCAACACCTATAGCATTTTCTACTTTGTTCACCACTTGAAGACTTATTCAGCATCCATTATCTTTTTTTGCTACTTGGCACCTGAAGGATTCTGTGTTACTCAAAATCAGAGTAATTACTCAGCTTACACTGAAGTTGAACTTGCTTGGCTTCAACTGAGAATCTGTTCGGCTCTAACTAGCTAGCTCGACTCTCTCTAATGAACTTAGTTAATCCTTACATCTTTGATGTGTCTTAATGTGTCCATCCTCTGTGTCTTAGAGTATGTCATCAATGCACTATTTCATCAATGGCTTAGCTAATCCTTATACTTCATTATATCATCATAACTTCAACCTTTCTCTAGGTACTCTAGTTACATCTTATTGATTGCCACCTCCTTGTCAATCAACCAATTGATAGTATTTGGATCACTAAAGCAATTGTCATTCTTGCAGGTAGCAAGTTTGACATTAATGACAAAAAAATGATTGAAACATTCTTTACCAGTTCCATTTCTCTTTATTCTTGATCATTTCAATCATTTCCAACAATTATAACTAATCAAAACACTCAAAAATTTATATAATGATGATATTGAATCTAAGATCTATAAAAGGGTATTTTTAGTTTTTGAAAAAAATTGAGTTTTGATAGAGAAATGAGATTTGAGAAAAATAGGTTTTGGTATCTTAAATGGTGACACAAATATGTGTTTTTACCCTATCTATATTTTTGATATGTGAAATGGATCTGGATTCTTTAGCATATAGTGATTGATCATGTATATTATTGGTTTATTATATTGTCTAGAGTAAATTTGACAGAGTGAAATGATAGTGATTATAGGTAGATTAGGATTATTAACTAAATATATCCTATATATTGTTCTTTCTTTTCAAAATATTCTCTTAACATTCTCTTTTAAGAGTCTATTAAGTTTCAAAACCTTCTCAACAACTAGAAAAATCCTTGAACAAATAGTCACATGTCCAACTAAGTTAATTCCATACCATTGTGATCCAACATCTAGGTAATTGAGAGGAGTAAGAACCTAGATTATTTTCCCTCCTTTAGGTAGCTTTGACTAGAAAAATATCCTTGTCAACTTTGGGAACTTAGTATTTTTAATATAATAATTCTTTGAGCAATTATGTTAATGCAATTACATTAACAAGGTTTCATATCCATATTTTGGAATATTTTTAGCATTGTTATGCAACATAGTAGAAGTGATATATTTATGAATTTTTTTAGCATTACTATATAGGGTTTCTTATGGTTTAGACATGCTTCTTATTCATCCACTTGCTTCTATCTTGAAATATGGCCTTCTGTATTTCCATTTTCATAAAAAAGAACCATTTCTCTTATTAACTCTCAATTTTATTTTTCATATGGGAGTTCCAATAAGTTCTCTTTGTATGAAAGTCAACATTGGGTATGGAAACATTACAAGGCCAACAATTTTCTATTTTCCAAAAACCTTTTCTTGTCCATCTAAAAGCCTCAAAGTTAGTAGTTTCATCCCACATAGTAAGTTAATTGTTATTATCATAAACTTGGTTCTAGAAGAGAACGAGTATTCTACACAACTCTTTTTCCCACAATAGTAATATAAGAACCCATCATTTAAGACCTTTTAGAACATATCCCATTGAGACTTCATGGACCATGTATGGACCTATTCTCAACATTTCCATTCTCTTATCTCTTTCTACTTTTTTTGGTTCTATCTAGACTCCCTCTGAGACCTCTAAAACCTCTTTTTGAGCCCTTTTGTGGGAACATGTCAACCCATCCAAGAAAATATCAATCCAAGGTTGACCTCTATTAGAAAGAGGTTGACCAAGTCAAGCTCTTCCATGAGGGTAAGATGCCTCATGACCCAAAGTGGCTTGGGGTTTCCAATTATTTTATTTTGATATCTGGACAACTTTTATTGTTTTCCCACATAAAAGCTAGTAGAAAAGGAGGCTTGGGGTCTTCATTTTCACATCTATACATTCTATATGCATCCACAAGGCATCCATTAGCAATCAAGATCACTCAAGGGATTTAGGTATTCAAGAAAGAAATTTATCATCAAGAATTTAAGGAAATCAAGGTTTTAAGGAGTCTTTGTGGGTAGTTACTCATCAAGATCTAGTACTTTGTTTGCCATCTAGGGAGGAGATCTACATTGAAGCATTCATCACTTCTTCATTGATGCACATTTATATCCATGGCTCCATGATGTGGTTTTGGTAGATTAATTGCAATTGTGGAGAGATAGTACAATCTACATACCAAATTCAAAGTTTGCAATATATAGTAACACAAATTCTTATTGACAAGTGTTTCTACAAGAAAGGTGAATGCTTACATTTACATTCATTTACATTTCAATTTCAAGGCCGATTCCTCAATCTACAGCTTGAAAAAGGAAAGCCCTCATCCACCCAAAAATAAAACCATATTTTATTGTGTGCATGAACATGTTAGACAAATTATGGCTATAGATATAGAAATCACTCCCTAAGATCTTTCAAAAAAAGTTGGGTCAAACTAGTTACAAGGTCTTGGGAAAATGATGACTTTTTGGATTGCCATCCAAACACATTTCCTCTATGTTGACCTATTCTAGAGGCTTCAAAATGATTTTTTTTTGGGTATATTTAGAAAACCATGAATATGATTTTAGAATCAATCCCAAATTCATACTTTTTAGAGAAAAAATAATTCTTTGAATACACATTTCAAGGCGAGTTCCCTATCATTCATCTCTATTTTCAATTTTAACATAGCTACATATTTTAATTGGGTTGATGCATTCATTTAGCACTTAGATCTATATTGTATGCCTCCTTTAGTCAATTAGTTTAATTACATAATCACATTGACATACCAAAAATGGGACAAAGAACCTTTACTTGCATAACATTCCTTTTAGGAATTTGAATTAAGTATTGGCAACCCTTCCTCTATTTGGGTCTTGTTAATCTAATTTGAATTCAAAAGGGAGTGTGCTTGTAAGTTCTCCTTCTCCCCCCACACATATTAATGCTTTTGAATGAAAAGTGGAGGCCTAGGTATTATTTTACCCTCTTTCACTTTTCACCAAAATATTTTAGTGAACCCAATGTGAAAAATGGAAGAGGATAAAATAGGACCCAAGACTACAATTTTCAAGAAAAAGAATTAACGTGTATTGGAAGAACGAGGATTTCCAAGAATAATTAATTTTTGAATTTGAATTAGATTAGCAAGACCCAAATAGAGGAAGGGATGCCAATACTAAATTCAAATTGTGAAAAGGAATGCAATGCAAAGAAACACTGAATTTTTTTTGGGAAACTAAGATACTAAGAGGGATGGTGAATCATGATCTATAAAACTTTTTTCCTTCAAAATAACTTTACTAAATTCACTGTGTTAATCATTTCATATCCAGTTTATGCATAACATAACTTGAAATACCAAATGCTGAATTAAATCTAAGTATCACATCCATGAAATAAAAACACATAACATAAAAGATTTTGGTAACCTAGAAACCCTCCAAGGTGAAGGTAAAACTGGGGTGGGGATGACACCCAAAAATATCCACTATTGTAATAACAAAATTAGCCTATCAGGACTATAAATTTTGATCACTTCCAATGAACTACCTTGTGAGGGGTCTGTTAGCATGAATGCTAATGGTATTCCTTTGGGGGAGTATCCTAAGCATTGGAGAGCATTGACATTTTGCATTCATGATTGTGTTTGCCATTGATGTCAACATAGCAGTGATTTTGTGAAGACTAGCAGAATAGAAGACATAGATCATACTTGTATGGATAGAGTTTTGATGTACAAGTTAAGCACAGTTAAGGAAATATTCCACTATGTGTCCTAATGACAAGGTTAAATGCATAGAGTCTAAATCAAAGATGTACAAAATCTTTAAGATATTTATAGAGAGAAGTGCAGAAACAAAGTGTATGAAAAATAATTTTTGATGATCCTATTATATCTTTTAGCCGAGATATAATCTAGTAATGTGCAACTAGAAAGTGATCTAGGATAGTTTGATGGTGATGTCAGTAAGTGCACAAGTCCTAAAGTCACACGTGTGAAGTTTTGTATAGAATGTGAGCCGACAGTGCTATTTGAATTATAAATAAATAAATTATCTTAATATAATTAATTGGGAAAGCCTCAAAGCTTCAATTCTATTATTCTTCAAGGAATAATACAAAGATCATTTGGACAGTGGGTTCATTGGTATTGCCCCAAAAAAAATTTGGACAGTGGGTCCATCTATCTTCCACAACTCCTAATAGAGCTGACACAACTCCTAATAGGGTTGGAATCTCCTAAAAAGGATTCAAAGTCTTCTAACAGGGATTGATATATACTGAATGTTATTATAGACTCCTAATAGGGTCCATCCTCTAACAATGAATATTTATATTAGTGCATCATCTTGTGGGTACCATCTCCACCGAGATTTTCCCTATGATCAAGAGTTTTCCTAGTTAACATATCTAGTGTTATTATGCACAAGTATCTTGTTGTGGTTTCTATTTATATTGCTCAAAAAGTTAAGAATTATCAAGGTTGATAATTGTGATAATAGTAGTATAACTGATTCACCCCCCACTCAGTTATATTGGTGGATCATATATTCCAACAATTGGTATCAAAGCACCAGGTCCTTGAAGAGAAAGCTTAAAAACTTTGGGAGATCATGGCAAGTAATATAAGAAAGGATAGTTCTAAGTCAAATAGAGGAAATTTTGATTCCTAGAAGATAGAGATTCTTGGTGAGTTATCAAATTTGTGTAAAGAACAGATCATTGAGTTTCTAGATCTAGAATCATTTTGTTGCATTCAAGAGAATAGAAGCACAAGTATAGATAAATCCATATCCAAAGAAGACAAATAGATCAAAGAAGGTATTGATTTGCTTATGAAAAGAGAGACAAAAGTTATGCAAATTTTTGTTTGTTGGACATATAAAGAGTTTGGTCATTTTTTGTCCAAATGTCCTAAAAGAGTAAGAAAATCTAGAAAGAGTTCATTTTTTGATGAATATGAAGAATTTGAAACAAGTATGGAAAGATTATTGAATTATAATGATGATATAAACAATGAGCCCAAATTGGTTATAGAAGAGATAACTTTAGTAACTATTATTGATGGAGAAGAAGATAATACTAGAATTGTTAGACAGAATGTAGAAGTTTTCTTTGAGACTAACAATGATCTACAAAATGATGTGAAAATTGTTGAGAAAAGAAGAGAGAGATCTAAACCAAGTGAAGAAGTAAGATTTGAGTTAGCAACTCTTACCTCTAACATGAATGTGACTAAGAATCACCCTCCCGATAAGATAATTGGAAGCAAAGAAAAAGGAATGATGTCAAGGAATAGAGTCAATTACGAGGTATGCTTGATTTCTCAAGTTGAACCAGGGAGTGTAGATGAAGCTTGTAAGGATGATCATTGGTTTCAAGAAATGAAGGAAGAATTAGATCAGATTGCAAAGATTAAAACATGGGAATTAATTCTAAGACCTAAAAACAAGAATGTTATTGGAACCAAATGGGTATTTAGAAATAAGATGAATGAACAAGGTGATGTTGTATGAAACAAATCCAGACTTGTGTGTAAAGGATATTCATAGGAAGAAGGAATATAATATGAGGATACATATGCTCCTATAGCTATAATGGAAGTAGTAAGAATGTTTCTAGCTTATGCAGTGAATAAGAAATTCAAAGTATATCAGATGGATGTCAAACCAACCTTCCTGAATGGATAACCTGAAGAAGAAGTATACATTGAGAAACCTAAAGGTTTTCCTTTGATAAAAGAAAAAGACATGGTGTGTAGACTAAAAAAAGATCTATATGGTTTGAAGCAAACACCTAGAGCCTGGTATGCAAGGTTGGACAATTATTTGGCAAAGCTTGGATTTGCTAAAGGTATGACATATAGTAACTTACATTTGAAATAAATAGAGAATTGATTGCTGATAATAGTAATATTTTTTGATGACATAATATTTGGAGGTAATGATGAAGCAAGTGATAAGTTTGCTAAAGAAGTGAAGAATGAGTTTTAAATGAGTATGATTGGAGAAATGAAGTTTTCCTAGGGTTGCAGATTGTACAGAAAATTTATGTTATTTTTATTTCACAAGCTAAGTATTTGAAATACTTGTTGAAGATATTTGGCTTGGAAAGTTGTAAGCCTATTCGTACACCAATAATAACTAGTAACAAGTTATCTAGCAAAGATGAGACACCTATAGTTGAGTAGAAGAAGTACATATCCAAGATTGGAGGTTTGCAATATTTGACTCACACCATACCAGATATAGAAAATACAATTGGGATTATAGCTAGATTTAAAGATGATCCTAAGGAGCATCATTATGCTGCAGTAAAAAGGAAATTTAGATATTTGAAGGAAATATTTGATCATGGGATATGGTATGATAGATCAAGTGATTTCACTTTAGGTGCTTATACTAATGTGGATTAGGAAGGAAGTATAGATGACATAAAGAGCACCAGTGGTGGAGCATTCTTTCTTGGAGAAAGATTGGTTTCTTGGCTAAGTAAAATATAAGATTGTATTTCACAGAGTGCAACTAAGGCAACATATGTAACAGTAAGAAATAATTGTAATCAAGTGATGTGGATGAAGCTGATGCTGAAAGACATTAGGATAGAATTTTTAGAACTTGTTATCATATACCATGATAACATAAGTACAGTAAGTATGTCTAATAATCCTATATTGCTTTCTAAGATAGAGCATATATTTTCTAAGTATCTAGATTGGAATATGTAAGTACTAAATATCAAATTGTAGATATCTTTATGAAGCCCTTACCAAAAGATGCATTTGATTATTTGAGAGGTATGCTTGGGGTTATGCCCCTATCTACTTTAGAGTAGATGATGTAGAGATTACATTATTCTAATGGTATGGATCACTATTGTTTGACTGGACTGAATTTTGATGCTTCTTGTATGGGGGAGTATCTTTGAGGAGCAGAGTCATTTAGGACTCTTGGTATTTGGTATTAAACAATGTCTTTGGACACTTGAGCTGGTTGAAGAATTACAATAGTAAATTTACATAATGAGGCCTTTAGTTGAATGGGGGAGAGATAAATATACATATCTCTATTAGGGAGATTTAGAAAGAATGATGGATATCTCTATGGGGGAGATATACAACATATAACTTAATAAAGCTAAGCACGGGCTGAACATGAGTAAACTTAATTTGGTCGCTTTTTGGCACACTTTGTGGGTTTTTTGTAATCTTAATTGCTCTTGTATTCTTGAGGGAAAAAAAGTTTTTTTTTCAGTGAGATTTATCAAGGGTTTTTTCTTTGCTCTTAGAGTTTGTAGAGAATTTTCCCTACTCTTAAAAACACTATGGTGGGAGAAAGGCATCACAAGGAGCTGGAGGATAAAGTGGCAAAATGGAAAAGGAGATCAAAGGTTTGGGAGAAGCTAAGGGAAGGTGGCATTTCAAATTACATTGAGAAATTGAATAGCTGGAACCCTAAGATTATTGAACTTATAGTCACATCTTGAAGAGAAGGGAAAGTTAAGATTGATGTAATTGATTTCTAGGTTAATGAATGTGTTATTGTGAAGGTAACTGATTCCCCTTCTGAGAGCATCAAATTATTTAGGGATAAGAAAGTTTCCCTCAATATTGTTAAATAATTTTCCAAGAATGCCAAGGAGATGAAGGATTTGGTGAAGGCAGGAGCATACTATGAACCAACTTCAATTAAAAAACTATGGAAGTTCATTCTTAGGGTGATCATATCTTGCATTATGCTAGGCACAAGGTATGATAGAGTCTATACCCATCACTTTGTCATCCTTTACCACTTTAGGTATGGCACTAAGATCTTCATCCCCTACTAGCTCTTCTTCTTTGTAAATAAGAATATTGTAGGATATAAGAAGAAATCGTATGCTAACCCAACTTTCCATGAGGGTTTGTTGTTACTGATTTATGAGCACTTTAAGGCTCAAACCCATGGCAGATCCATAGCCCATAAAGTGCAGTCCTTAGAGGACACTAAAAGCTCATATCTCTAGTTTCACACAAAGGATAATGTTGGGCTTCATTTGGATGAGGAAGAGGAGGTGGCCAAGATTATAAAGGATATGGGTAAAAACAAGAAGAAAAGTAAACCCAAAATGAATATAATCAAGGTTGGGAAAGGATCAAGGTAAAATGATCAAGTCTAAGGTTAATTATGTTGAGTATTATAAGGAAGAGGACGAGGGAATGGAAATGGAGGAGGAGAATAATGTGAGAGATGAGGGTACTAGCAAGCTCCCAGTTCACAGGAAGGTGGAAAGCCCAACGAAGAGGGAAGGGGAAATGAAAGGGACACATATTAGGATTCTAGTAAGGGACATGGGACCCCTCTCCATGCCCAGGAGGAGAGAAATAAGAATTATGGCATGGAAAAAACCACCTATATGTTTGGTTCTAAGGGTAAGAATTTTTTTTGGAGAAACTCTAAAACTTAGACTATGAAAATGGGCATTGTGAGAGAAACCATCTAGCCTAAGGTCTTGGAGGGTAATGATGGTAAAATTCATTTGGAGGAACTTATTGATTTGGCCATGGTGATTCTCAGTGATAATGCTAGGGAGATGGAGATGAATCTCCTCAACAATGCCCAGAACAACATGGTGGACAACTTTTGGTCTATCAAGTGGATTTTTCATGAATCAGAGGAGATAAAGAATAGGTTGCAAGGTCTAGAAAGGAAGGAAGGGGAAGGTGAGATTGATAGAATCAAGAAACTAGATATTTGGGTTTTTGAGGTGGAAAAAAATGGAAAGGATGGAGAGCTCTCTCCACAACACTACTAACTAGAGCTTCAATATTATCAAAGGCTTAAATGATAATATCAAATAAGCTGCATAAAATGATGGAGGTTAGCACATGGGTGAAAGAAAACATGAAAAATGAGGACAAAATGGTAACAAAAGAGGATGTTGACCCCCTTATTGAGAACCCAAGAAATAAATCAAGATCGAACAAGAAGAAAAGGGACAAGGATTACTCTCCTCATGACATATAACTGATGAGTGAAGTGGCAGAGACCTTGGATATGTTGGAGCTCAAGGCTGCAAAGTTGGTAAAAAATATGGTGCCCTAATTAGTCCCCCTGGCTTTTCTATTTTTCCTTTGCTTTTTTGCTTACTAGGCTTTCCTTTTCCTTCGAAGGCTATGTTTTATTTTTTCAAGTTCTTGTGGCCTTCTATGGCCTGTTGTTTCTTGTTGAATTGCTTCATGCTTAAGACATAATGCTAGTTTCTTTTGTTAAATGTTGGGTTTTAGACACTCGTTAAAACCTATTTTGCTTAATCAAAAACAAAAAGAAACAGAAAGTATTGAGTTATATCAAAAGGCTACTAAATTGAAGAAATTAGGAGTGAAAAGTACAGCACCGACAATTGATGATTTTATTAGAGGAATAGTAGAATTGGGAGGTTTAACATGTGTAATGAGAATTTACAACTTGGAAAGTAAAGAAGACTTAAAGAAGATTGAAGATAAAATTGTTGTACATTTTCAAAAGTTCAAGAGAAAACCCTTTGAGGTATATTCACAACTACGTAATTAATTACAACAAGAGACTTCATAATAGTTGGAAGAGATACACGAAAAATAGGTGGAGAAAGATCAAGCCAAGGATATTGACATAATTGATCAACCAAAATTAACTACAAGTCAAGAAGAGATAGTTGCATTAGAGGAAAAAGCTGAAATAGTTAAAGAAATATGAAATGAACAATAAGAAAAGAGTGAGGAAGAGTATCAAGTAAGAAGAAAGATCATTCTTGAGCCAAGTGCATCAAGGAAAAGTAAGCCAATAAAAATTCTAATTGAAGAGTAAGAAGAATAATTAGGTAAAGAGGAGATTATTGCTACACCTATGGATGTAAACAAGTTAAAATGTAAAGAATTGATGGAATACTCAGAAAAGGTAAAGATGAAATCTATTAGAGGCAAGAAGAAGAAGAGACAAGTGTTTTTATTAGGTAAATGTAGGTTTGAAGGGGACTTGAAACTCCAAACAAAAATAAACCAAAGTCAGGAGCTAGTTTTATAGGGACCAACAACCCAAAATATCATAGTAGAATTCAAAGGTTGGTTTTGCAAGGACCAGTAAGCAAGTCATGTTGGTTTTACAGGGACCAACAACCAACATAAATTAGAAAAATAACAAGGACCAAAAGTCTAGAAAAGACCTAGATAAAAACTTAGATTAGATCTTTAATAGCACAAGTAATAGAAGTTCCCAAAACAACAACCTCTTTGAGAGAGTCTTGAATATTCTTCACAAGAAGATGGAGGTCCACTTTCTAAGTTATTTGTCTAGTTCTTCTTCTTGGACCACTAGCCAACAATGGTGCATGATCGATCGAGATAGCTTCATCTAGAGAAACTTTTCCAATAGAAGTAGTAGTAGCCAGGATGGATGAGGTAACACCTTGCATACCCATCTCACTGTCTTTAATCAATTTTTAAGGGAAGCTTCATAATCCTAAAGTTTAGTTGGGATGTTCCCAACTACAAATTCTAGCTTCCTCCACTTCTTACTTTCCTCATCCACCTTTACTTGTAAAAATAGAGATTTCTCCTACAAGGAAGGAACAAATAAGTGAAGAATTTTAATTTCATTATACATCTAGTTGTGTATACCATCCCAATATTATCTCTATCTTTGGCTTTATTCAAAAATTCCAAAACATTATCATCACCCTCAGAGTCATCATTCTCTAGAATATTAATTTTTTCCATCTTTTCCTTAAAGCCCTAGTTTTGGGTATAGGGCTCATTGTTTGTACCAAGATTAATATCTTCATGACTGAATTTAGCCAGAGAAGCATTAGCTGACATTGGATCAAGGGAAAGGGTAGTAATGATAGGGGAATTCTTAGTTTGCTATATATCTAGTGTGTGGGTAATCAGGTTGATTAGCCCATCTTTTTCATTATTAGTATTCTCATTCCTATCATTTTGATCATGCAAAACCTCCTTATTCATCATCTTTCCACTATCCTCTTTAATGATAAAACCCTTGATCTCAAGGCTAGTATTAATCCTATTTTTTCTTTTACGCTTTGAGGAAGGGACATTATCCTTATCTTTACCCTTATTAGAAGAGAGCTTACCTCTCTTACTGATAGTACTAGGGGAAGAATGCGAAGAATCATGGGATGAGACATCATCCAAGCTGAGAGCTGTATCATTCATCTCAAAAGAACACCCATTACTCACAGTATGGGCCAAGCCATCATCTAGGGGGTAGCATCATCCACTAAATCATTCGAGGTCTAATTAGAGTTTGTTTCCATAGCCAAATCTCACTTGCAACTATTTTTGTTTTTCATTAAAGAACCACCAATAATCTCCTTTCCACTAGGTGTACCTTCTCCTTCCCTTTTCCATTTACTACTAGAATCAGAGTGAGAAGATGTGTTTTCTCGACAAAACTTAGTGATAAGTAGGATGAGGCCCTCATGGATGATAGGCCTATAATCCTTATGCATATGGGCTTTGAGCCTGTTGAGGAGAGAATGTGCCAAATAGTAAGGAGAGGAGATTCTTTTCTTATAATGGAAGTGATTCAGAAAAAAAAAAGTGGTATTGATGAACCCTCAAAACCCTACCATCCAGAATGAAATACATCTGCACACAGGTAAGAACTTCCTACCAAATGTCCTTAATTTGAGAAAGATCATAGAAGTTACCAACCTTCACTAGTCTCACATCCTCCTGGTCATTTTTGGGAAAGAGCTTAACTACCTCTTCTGAAGCTTTTTTCTGCTTGAAAAATCTCATACCTTCATTCAGCAGCCTAGTAAGCTTACCAATGAAATTAACATTAAGGATAATTTTTTTCCATAGAGTGTAACCATGTCACCATCCCAAGCTTTGTATAATTTTTTTGTCAGGTTTGTAGCAATAAAGTTTTTCAATATAATTGGTCACCTTCCCTTTCTTGAGTTAGTGCTAAACTTCCTTTTTCTTTTTCTAGTAGTGTCACTTCTTAGGATCCAAATTTTTCACTTTCCCTCCCATATTCACAGAAAGAAATCCACTTTGCAGGATGTGACTGAGAGAGCTAAGAGGAATACCTAGAGAAAGGTTTAACGTATTACCTCTTGAAAGCCCAAAATGCACCCATAATCCATGTGAAGTCCTGAAAAATATGCAAGCACAAAAATTGTTTCATTTAAAGCAATAAATGGAAGTAGTAATGACTTAATAAGTGGAGGCAGTGAGCATATCAAATGTAGATTTTACCTTCTCAAGATATGTTTCTTTCATAATTACCCTTACCTTTTAAATCATTATCCATGCTTAATTGGTTAGTCCATGTGATAATTTTATTAGTTTGGACTGCTAGGTTGGCCATCCAATTAGCCAACATGTTTGTCTCATGATAGTTATGAGAAATGAACAATTTTTGAAACAAATTGAGGTCTTCTTTTCTTTCCCAAAGAAGGTTAGAAATATTCTAGGTAGGGTCAATTTTATTATTAAGGATATTGACAATATTTCTAGAGTCCCCTTCCATCTAGAGGTTCTTGCACCTAGTATCCTTAGCTAGCTTGATCATATAATATGCTCTGGTCATCTCATCTTTGTGTCTAGAAGTAATTACAAGAGGAATAGCTTGAGCCCTGATGATGTTGCAACTATAGTCCCTGATGACTCCCCCACAACCAGCCTTGTCTAGGTTCCCTATGGAAGCACCATCAAAATTAGCCTTTATCCAACCATTGGGAGGGGATAACCAGATGTCATTCTCCCTCAAATTATCCTTTTTAACTTTGCGATTTTGACTAGGATGCTCCAAGCTGAGATTTTTTGAGGGGCCCAAATGTGATATAAAAAGTCTCCTTTATGTTTTTTATAATTCTTTTACCAATGAACCATGAGGGGGTGCTGGTATCTCTAAAGATTCTATCATTCCTTTCTTACCACAAGCCCCAGCAGATTTGGGGAAAAGAATAATGCTAGACGATGCAAACATGTTCTCCTTTTAAGGGACTACTCCAGCTTAAAAAACTATCAGAAAGATTCTCCTGAAAAGTCCATTGCATATCCCAGAAATTCAAAATTTCCTTCCAAACATCCCTAGCATAACATCAATGAAGAAAAATATGGTTAACAGATTCCATATCATTTCTACAAAGATGACACCAGTTGGTCATGATCATCCCTCTTTTCCTAAGATTGTCTATAGTGAGAATTATATTTTGTAGAGCAATCCAAAAGAAAATCTCAATCTTAGGGGTTAAATCTTTGGTCCAAGATTTAACCCATGGGAAATCAATTCTCTTTTCTTCAAAAAGGGAAGAAACTTTGAAGTTACCACTCGCGTAAAGAGCCTAGATGACCATGTATTGGGAGTTGAGATTAATACAATATGAAAAGAGAGAGAGTTGAATAGGGCAAAGATTGATATCCAAAGAAGTAAGATCCACCTATTTGTTGTTAACCCAGTAATCATTGACTTTAACACCAAAGGTGGCTTTGCAGTGCTCAATGTTACTTGGTTGGAAGAGACAAGTGTTGAGATAGGCTGGGTATATTTTAGCAAAATTATTACCTGAATAATATTACAACATAGGTGAACCAATAATTGATTAGTTAGAGACATTGATCAATGCTATCTATGATCAAGACATCGATTTGGAATTTGCAACCATGGATTTTATGGGGGGAGAACATGGAGAACAATATGAGGTGAACTAACTAACTTAGTAAAGGAGGTAAAATTAACATTGAATATAGTAGGAAATATCTTTACCAAAATATAAAATTAGTTCCAAATCATGAAAGATTTAGAGTAGTAGAAGGAAGAAGTACATAAGAAATTGAAAATTTTATGCAACCATCTTAGTCCATTATCAAACTCAATTAATTTATTCACTGAAGAGGTGAAGAAAACACTGAACAAGACTAAACAACTACAAGATTGAAAAAGTAGGAGAATGTAGAATATACTAGAAGTACATGCACTTCTATTTCCTATCATGGAGTCAATATAGAAAAGCATAAGGACAATAAAGAAAGCTTTGGTACTTCCAAGTGTAGATTCAATTGAAAAGATGTGTGACATTGGAATAAATATGCAAGAGTAGTTTATTACATTGGTCCATCTAAAGAAAACATGGGAGCCATCCTTAGATTCATCCCAAGCAACCAACTCAGTCTATTATCAAGTTCAATTAATTTATTCACTAAAGAGGTGAAGAAAACATTGAACAAGACTAAATAGTTATAAGATGGACAAAGTAGTAGAATGTAGAATATACTAGAAGTACATGAACTTTTGTTTCCTATCATGGAGTCAATATAGAAAATCATAAGGACAAAAAAGAAAGATTTGGTACTTCCAAGTGTAGATTCAATTGAAAAGATGTGAGACATTGGAGTCAAGATGCAAGAATAGGTTATTTCATTGGTCCATTTGAAGAAAACATGAGAGTCATCTTTAGATTCATCCCAAGCTACAAGCTTATGCTAGAAATGATTGAAAAGATCATAAATGAAGAATGATGGAACTGGTAACGAATGTTTTCAATCATTGTTTTGTCATTGATGTCAAACTTGCTACTTGTAGGAATGACAATTGCTTAAGTGATCCAAATACTATCAATTGGTTGATTGACAAGGAGGAGGCAATCAATTAGATGTAACTAGAGCACTTAGAGAAAGGTTGAAGTTATGATGTTATAATGAAGTATAAAGATCAGCTAAGCCAGTGATGAAATAGTGTATTGATGACATACTCTAAGATACAGGGAATGGACACAATAAGACACATCAAAGATGTAAGGTTTAACTAAGTCATTTGTAGAACTTGACTAAGTTCATTTGTGAGTTCCGAGCAAGCTAGTTAAAGCCGAGCAAGTTCAAATTCAGTGTGTATCAGGCAATCCTTCAGGTGCCGAGTAACACAGAAGATGCAAAGCTTCAATAAATGTAATAGAAGCCGAGTAACACAAAAGGTGCCAAGCATCAGCAAATGTAGTAGAAGCAGAGTAATGCAGAAGGTGTTGAGCATCAGTAAACCAATGATGCCAAGTTGCTACATTATTGATAAGACAAAAAGATTAGGCAGATCAGTAATGATAAATTTTTTACATTGAATTTTATGAATTAGTTGGATGATAAGGATGATGAGTAGATGTCATAGAATTTCATGTAAACCATGCAAACTAGTTTTGAGCGAATATTGATGGACTTATCATGAAGTTTTTGGAAGAAACAATTAGGAGGGAAAACAATATCATTCTCTTAGATCAAATAAAATTGATGAGTGGGAAGATTTGAGCAAGAAATGAAGAACATAACTTCTTTATAAGGAGTTATAGGTCAGAGATCAGAAGAGTGTGAGTGGGTTGGTCATAAGTGTGGTCGTGCGAATAAGCCAAGAGAAGGCTAGTGTGAAGTGTCAAAAGGAGGACACAGTGAGGAGTAAGTACAAAGTATTAAGACTCTGAGTTGATCAAGTGACCATAGAGTGAATTGGCATAATGATTGGAAGAACTCAAGTAGATAGATCTTGAAGGGTGAACAAGCTGTTAGCACTACAAGGAAGAAAAGCCAAGCAAAGAAAAGAACTGAAGAGTGATATGAAATCTGCAAGGTTAGAGTGGCTATCTTTATCAGGTCAAAACCTTTCTAATACTTTCTTACCATTGTATTAGATATTGAAATCCTACATTGCTAGGTTAGCTTAATAGCTAGGTGGATAAGCCTCAGGAAAAGGATAGAAGATCCCCAGGAGAAGGATAAGAGATCCTCAGGAGAAGGATAGGAGATCCTTAGAGAGGGATAAAAGATTCTTTTGAGAAGGTGACTGTAAATCCCATGGACTTGGGTGGGCCTAATAGCTCTATGTAAATCCTTTAATAGGGTGGCATTCTAAGTTGAATGTTCATAAGTCCTCTAACAAGGCACACTCCTAACAGGGTGTAGAAATCCTTTAGAAGGGTCACATCTGACAGTGTGTAAAACCTTTAACAGGGAAAACCATCAGAAGTGGTTGAAATCTATTGCGTAGTAATTTTGTGGGTATCATCCCCACCCCAATTTTACCTTATTATTTCTGGAGGGTTTCTGGGTCACCAAAATCCTTTGTATTATGTGGTGATGCATGTTCACTTTTCATGATTGTTTATTTGCATGCATGATAATTTCAATTATATGCCATTAAAGATTTGACAAGAAATTAAAAAGGCTAGAAAGAAAAATTTGTATTGGACATTATTGGACCTTGAATAACTGATTCACCCCCCCTCTCAGTTATTCTAAAAGAATTCTAACAAATTATCTTTGGTGGATTATAAATTAACTATTACAAGCTCTTAAAAGATTACACTTCTTCCACTATTGTCAAAGGGGGAGAAGAAGAGGGTTAAAAATAAATGAAAGAAGATGAAGAAAGGAATGGAGATCTAAGTGGTATTTCCATAAAGAAGAGGACCAAAGGAACAGATTGAGAGAAGCCCAAAAATAATAAGAGATATAATCCAAGGGGGAATAGGTAAGTGATCTCAAGTATTTAGAGTTATAAATATTAATGGTATTAGCATCAATTCCAAAGTGGGAGATTGTTGAGCTAATTGACATTGAGAAATTTGGAAGATTGTTGAGCCAATTGAAAGGTATATGACTATCAAATGGTTGTCATTAATGAAAATAGTACATACATTTGATTAGTGAGAACTATTTTTACAATAGGTTACAAGCCTCATGCAAGCACTTGTTGTAGTCAGCAATCACTAAGTAACAAGCGGTGATCACATGGTTAAGTGTGGTTAGTTAGTAAAAATGCCAAGGAAGGACTATATTGGATAATTTGAATTCAATAGTAGAGATTAAGAAAATGATATCTATTACCTTGAGATATGTAACAAGGTTGGTAACCTAAGTAATATGTCTGGACTCCACATGAAATATTTTTGACTAGTCCGAGTGATGGAAAGGTGAATAGGAAATAAAGATGGCTCAATCATATTTAATCACTAAGGTTTGTAAACTATTTGAGAGAATAGAGAGGGAAACAAAAAATTCAATTGGAGGGTCATAATTAAGAGGCAAAAAGATAACATGAAAACATAAAGGATCTATAAAAAATTGATTGTATGATGATGCTGAAAGGAGAATAAAAAATCAATGAAGGAAGACAATCAATGTAAACTAGAAAAACATAGATCTAGTTATTGTGATCAAAATATAGAGAAGAGAAGTGCACAATGCAACATAAATAGATTAGAGACTATAAGGGGTCTGACAAGAAAACAATGTCTTTTAGAGATCATAGATTACTTGTTTCCTAATAATTATAACCAATAAATTTGTAGATGGGGTGGACCCTAATAGGTTCAAAGCTAAAAATCCCCTAATAGGATAGGATCTTAAAAAATTTCTATAAATCTTTTAACAAGGAAGATATTAGTAGATTTGATTCTACTTTTAATAAGGCACAAGATCACTCCTAACAGGGTGAACCTCCATAAAAGGTTAACCAAGCAAAATTATTTACTATGGTAGTAAAGATTTGTGGGTATCATCCCCATCATAGTTTTACCTTTTAACCAAGGGTTTTTGCAAGACCAAAATCATT
The DNA here is from genome assembly GCA_028749045.1 of Cupressus sempervirens. Lineage (NCBI taxonomy): Eukaryota > Viridiplantae > Streptophyta > Pinopsida > Cupressales > Cupressaceae > Cupressus > Cupressus sempervirens. Next base: position 536,605,061 of record CM053793.1, read on the forward strand.
GTGTTATGTGTCTAATGTATATGGTGAATTGATTTTGTTATGCTTTATGTTCTACTACTGATTATATGGTTGATTAGTAGTAAAATTTTGCACGTATTGATTCATCCCCTTGCCCCCATGGTACTTATAAATCTTAAGTTAAAGTATAATTGTCCATTTTTTAACAAAACATATTTTAAAACTATTTTTCATAGATTTGATTCGTTAAAACATTTCAGACTATTCAAGGGGAGGTGCATTAGTTTATTTCATTTTTTATAGTAAACCATGCTTTTGAGTTGATGTTTGCAATTTTATACTTAGAAATTTATACATTATCAAAGTATTATGAATATTTGAAAGCACTTTAAGCTTAAGGTTTTAAATGAAGTTTAGACAAAATTACAATGATTTCACAAAAAAATAAAAATAAAAATATTTAAAAGTAGGTACATCCATTCCATTGCTTTATTTCTTTGTTGGAAAAAAGAAATATATTCAAATCCTTTATCATAACCATTAACTTATTTATGTAGCTTAAATTTAATTATCGTATTCTAGGAAAATTAAAAGCATTTCAATGGAAACTTTGCTTTTTTCTGACCTTGTTTATATAGTTTATGAATATTTTAGAAAGCATTCATGAATCAATGACCATAATTTGTGTAAATTTATGTAGAAGATTGGACAAAAAATAAATTCAAAGCTAACAGCTGAGTAGCTCATTTGTATCAATTGGATGACAAATAAATTCAAAATAATATTCCAAATGTTTATACAATCCACTGTTTGATAAATTATAGAGAGAAGAATAATTATAATAAAAGATAAATAATGATAATTTCTATTTTAAAAATGATTACAAAAAATCTTGAAAATAAATCATTAATATTTTACTTCATATTTCTTAAATTAATAATACATATTGGTAATAATAGCAATTCTATTGTAGCTAAAGATTGAATGATTTGAATATAGTTGACAATATATTAAAAATGCAAGTGCTAATTACTATTCTAAAAAAAGTTTGAGGTTTAGGATTACATTTAGAATGAGCATTAGGATTTAATTAGAATTAATTGAAATCTAAGTTCCTAGAAATAAATCACTATAAAATAGTGTTTGATCTAAGGTTCAATTAATATTAAAGGATGAGTTAATATTATGATTTCAATTAATATGTCTTATATTAGGACTTGATTTTGATTAAATTTTTCATCCCATCTAAAATTCTATGATTATAATCCTAAGACTAGAATTATTATGGAGATGATTGCAATTGCTCATTTAAGTTTTATATCCTTTCATTTATTATCTAATATCTATCTATCAAAGATCATTGTACTTCCTTTTTAAACTAAGTTTTCCTTTGTATGAAAATTATACAAGAAATATAAAGCAATAACCAATAAAAATCTATAACATTTGTAGAATAATAGAATTAGATTTTACAAAGAATCAATTTAAAAAAATGACGTTGTCTTCTTTTCATGCAAACTCTACTCCATATGCCAAAAAAAATGGATTTTACTTTTGTCGAAAAAGGGAATCTTGGGAGATTCAAAACATCTTTTCTGAATCAGACATCGCAAAAATTTTATTTCTCAAAAACCAAATATGCAAGGAACATTGCAAATAAATTTGATATCCTAACCATCATTGATGAGGATGAATGGATCTTAAAAGAAGGATCAAGATCGGCAACACAAATGAACCAAGTGAAGGATTCATCTAGCAAATTCTAGCAATGGCAAAAGTTTTTCTCAAATACAAAATATGCAAAAATGGATCAAAATGAATGGATTTTAGCTTACAAAAAGAAGGAAGTGTGTTTAGTAACCCTAAACCCCTTCCAAGCTAATAAGGATAAAATCCCTTTTTAGAATTTAGTTCCTTGGACCCATTCTAGAGAACAACATATTTGCAATCCCTATATCCTTCCCCATCATATACCTAAGTCATTTACAAATCATCCTTCTACCCGTCGACTCAAATTGAATCTGTATTTTAATCAAATTCATAGAGCTCATTATCCCTATACCTCTAGATTGAATCATTTAAATCAAATTAAGGAGAATATACTCATTATTAGTAATCAAGTAAGTGAGGATTGTTTGATAGATTGTGAAAATCTTGGATTATATGCCTTTTGGAATGGACCTAGTTCTAAAAATCTTAAGATGATTAGATGGTTGGAAGATTTTTGCAAATCACGGGTAATTATTTCTCCCATTTATAATAGATTATCTTATATCCAATGTAAAAGTGAAAATGTCAAGAAAGAATTTCTTTCAGTTTTAGTTTTTTTTTTTAAAGGTTATTCAATTAAATTCATAAATTGGGAATTGAATTTTAGTGAATCGGAAGTTCATAAATTTTTAGCTCCCAATTAGATAGAAATAGAGTCTATTTTCCCAGAATTAGATCATATAGAAATCATTAGGCGTAACAAATAAAAAATGGGAGATTTATTAGGAATAGAAGGAAGATCAAATATACTTACTAACATTTGAATGCTTATCAATCTAAACTTCAAATATTCTAATTTTAAACCTATTAAACTAATTACCAATAGATCGATCCATAGTCTAAAAATTTCAAGATACGAAGGTCATATTTATGACATTATCAAAATAAATAATTCACATAACAAAAACCCTTATCACCTACCTAAATATTCAAAACTTAGAGAAATTTTTCTGATGATACATATTAAGAAAAAAATTATAACAATGGTAATAACTCAGAAAATGTAGAACAATCAAAGAAAAGTATATTGGAAAAGATAATAGATACAAGTCTTGAACAAGAAATTGAGGAGGGAGAATTTTTGGACAATATTTTAACTATAGAAGTTCTAGTAATTAGGCCACATTTAGGCATCATGAATATACAATAGACTTAGATTAATATTGTCAATTTAGAAGTTAATATGGAAACCCTTTAACAATGCAATCAATGTATTAAACAAAATCTATATATTGAAGACATAAAAAAACTTGGTACAATATAAAAGACTTACTCATGACATCTTATTAATATAAAATAATATTAGTGACCAAATTACCCTCTAGGAGGAAGCACATCAAAACCATTTTCTAAGAAACATGGGAGCAAAGGAAACAAAATAGAGAAAAAAGGAATATTAAGATTTAGGACTAGAAAAATAAAATCTCAATCACTCAGATCAAGTAATAAACCAAGAAATAAATGATATTGATAGTATAGATCATCAAACTAAGGAAGGGGAATCACCAATAAGAGAGAAGCAATAGAACTAGAGTAATTATAGACCACCTCTAAGAAAGGAGGGTCATTTAGTGACTAATATAACATGGAATGTAGAGAAACTTACCCAAAAGGGAACATAACATGTAGGAAAAGAGATAAAGAGAGAAAGAATAAATTTCATAAGTTTTGGAAAACTCCTTAAAATGGGAAAGATCCTTTTGAACCAAGTATATCAAAAGAAAACCTAAGAGAAGAAGAAGAGTAGGTGTGGACAAGTATTCTTGTAGAAGTAGAATCATACATATCTAATAATAGGGAAGAAGCTAACTCAAAAGAAATTTCTAGAAATTGAGACAAAAATAAAAGAATAACGAAAGAATATTAGGGGAAATTTGGAATATAAAACAATTTGAATCTCAAAACAAATTTGTTTTCCCAACATAGTATTCAATCTCCAAAAGTAGATAAGGAAATGACTCTACAAAAAAATAACAACCTAAGTAGGAAGATATTCATAGAAATAATAGAAGAAGAAGAAGGAGAGGAGGAAAAAGTTGAGAATAATATAAATAATGCTAAAGATAACATGGACTCTCTTGGACTAGCTTGTAATATGGAAGGAATAAAAAAATAGTGCCATGGTAAATTAAATAAAAAGAAAGGTAGGAAGACTCTTGCAGAATTAAGAACAAAAATTGGGAATGCTAAAAATTAGAAAAAGATCCATGAAATTTTGAAAGCTGGGAAGGGGAAGGTCCTTCCCTCAGGGAAATGAAGTTAGCAACCTGGAATGTTAGGAGCTTAAATTCCCCTTACAAAAAATGCCTGTTAAAGTGGAATCTAATCTTATTTGAGTAAGAATTAATATTAATCCAAGAGATGAAATTGAGTAAAGCAGAAGGAGATTTGTTGGATAGAAAACTAAGGATATGGAAAAATAACATAATTCAACCAGAAGGAGCCTCAGGAGGCATAGGCATTATATGGGACCCAAGGAAAATTTAGTATAGGAAAGGAATAGTTGGAAACAATTCCAAATAGCATATGACAAAGTAGATTGGAGATTTACGTGTAAATCCCTCAAATCTTTTGGTCTCAAAATAATGGATTAATCTAATTTTTAATTGTATCTGTACACCTAATCTCTACTTATCAATAGCTCTTCAGAAGGTTGTTTTAGTATTTCAAGAGGGATAAGACAAGGGGATCCAATATCTCTTTCCTTGTTTATTATAATGGAAAAAGCCTTTGTTAGAAGTATTAAAAAAGCACAAACAAAATCTCTTATCAGATGAGTCATTTTTGCAGAAGGTATTCCCAATATAATATATCAACAATTAGCAGACAATATTGTTCTCCCAAGGGAAAGTTCAATGGAAGAGGTTCACAACTTCAAAAAAAATTTAATAAATATATGGAAGCATCTAGATAGAAAGTTGAAAAAGATAAATTAGAAATATATTTCCTAAATACAAATTTAATTTTAAAGGATAACATATGTCAATTCATGGCCTATAATCATAGTTCCTTCCCATGCAAGTATCTAGGAATACAATTAGAAAAAAGTTACAAGGATTCCAAGTCCTCTAACCATATAATAGAAAAATAGATTTTAAAAATTTGAAAATTGGAAAGGGAAATGGTTAAACAAGGTAGGTAGAGCAACCAAAAGAAAATATGTACTCTCTGCTATTCCTACATACCAAATGTCTTGTCTACTATTACCAAGAGGGATTAAAAAGAACTTCTATAAGAAAATGAAAGACTTCTTTTGGAATGGGTTAGAAGAAAAGAAAAAGAAATCTCTCATTCAACGAGATACCATCTATAGACCCAAAAAAATGGTGGTCTAGGTATTAAAAATTTAAATTGGTAAAATAAGGCTCTAGGGGGCAATTTAGTTTGGAGGCTATTCCAAGAAAAGATAGAAATTAGGAAAGTATTCTTTATCATAAATATCTCTCTGCAACCAATGCAATGTCTATTTTTCAAACCTCTAACACCCCTACGAGCTCTAGAACATGGAATTTTATGATGTAATGTTGTCCCCTCATTTTTCAAAAATCTAACTTGGGACATAGAAGATGAGATTAATGCTTCATTTTGGGAAGATTCTTGGGATGGGCTCCTAGCTCCAGATAAGATGAATCTTCCCCCAAATATCAAAACCACATTATCAAATCTTTGGGGCCCTTCATTTAGAGACTATCAAAATGTTACCATTTTCAAAAATTTGATCAAATGTGAGTGGAAATTAGTTGTCTAGACAGACTTATTAGAATTCAAAAAATCACAATATAACCAATTCATAAATCAATGTATAGTTAACCATAAAAATAGAAATGAAAAGTTAATTTGAGAAGCATCTAAAGATGGGAAATACAAAGTTAAATTAGGTTATGAACTTATTGTTAACCTCATAATGGTTTTTGACACTTGAGTGCCAACACACTTAATCATATTCCACATTGGATACCGAGTACATCATTGATGTCGAGTGATCTTCATGCATGTTGAGTAATTTTTAGCTACTGAGTGAAGATCAGATACCGAGTGAAGATCAGATACCAAGTGAAGATCAGATATCGAGTAAAGATCAGATACCGAGTGAAGTATAGGTGCCGAGTGTTAACAAGTGCCGAGTGTTAACAAGTGCTAAGTAACATAAGGTGTCAAGTAATACAATTTTTTTAAGGTGCCAAGCTATCCAGGAAATAGCATGTGCCGAGCATCAGCAATACTTCAGGAGCCGAGTAACTCAGTATATCAGCATAAGAGTTTGTAATTGCACAAACTATGATGCAAACAATTTTTGCAGCCGACATATGGTAAATCTCGAAGGATTTAATGATGTGATTGAATCTTTTATTTTTCCTATGCAATTTGCATGCAGCCAATAAGAAAAATGCTAAAGGCATGCAACCAATCATCAAAAGAGAAGTATTGAGTGGAAAATGAAGATTGAATGTGGATCGTAGATCCATACCTAACCCTAAATCTTCAAATGTCTTTATAAGGAAGACAAAACTTCATTGTAAAGTGTAAGAGACGAGAGGTGTGAGAAGACATACAAGGGTTCGCAAGGAATCTTATTTTCAGAAGTGAGGATTATCAGATCACAAAAGGATCCAAATCAAAGAAAGCATAACAAGTGCCTGCATTCAACAATCAAGGATTGTAATCAGTCAAGTTTATTGTATCTAATACTCTCTAGCAATTGTATTAGAATAAAAAATCCTATGGTGATAGGTTAGCTTAACAGCTATTTCGATAAATCCTTTAACTAGGTGATGAAATCTTTTAACATGGTAACACTTCATGTTAAGTGTTTGAAAGCCTCTAACTAGGTCACTATTGACACAGTATAAAGCCTTTAACAGGGTAGACCATCAGAAGTGGTTGAACAATATTGCTGCAGTAATTTTTGTGGGTATCATCCCTACCCCAGTTTAACCTTCTTATTCCTGGAGGGTTTCTGGGTTACCAAATTCCAAATTCCAGTGTTAAGTGTTATTGATGCATGTGTTTTGTTACATGTTTATTTGATGTATTTATATGCATGCAATTTACTTTCAGTTAAAAGTTTTATTGGCTAAAGTGTGATACTTATGATTCACACCCCCCCCCCCCCCCCTCATAAGTACTCTTTCCATATTTGAATATTTCAACACTTATTACTAAATCTCATAGATGGGATTCCATATAAATTATAGTAGATTTATGTTGGGACTCAACTTGCTTGCCTAAAGCTATCATTTTTTTATGAGCCACAATTCAAAATAGAATTCTAATAGAAGATAGATTTATGAAGATGAGAGATGAAGGCCTTTCAAGATGTACACTCTGTAAAAATAACTCTAAAATAGTTGAACATTTATGATTTAATTGCCCCTTCTCCAGAACTTGTTGGTACTAGTTATGTAACAAACTAAATTGGCACTCGACCTTTCAAAAGAATCTTTTGGATCATCTGACAAGCTAACCCAAGAAAGGATATTCAAAAATATATAAAAGGAAGATTTGTCCATCTATTCTTTAATGGGAAATATAGAAGAATAAAAATCTTAGAATTTTCCTAAATGAGGAGCTATCCATCTCATCCCTACAATACAAAGTTGAAGCAAGTATCATAGAAAACATCAATAACAATCTCAGAAACTTGATTAAAGAAGAAGAAACATTTTCAGAATGGGATGTTGAAATGAAGAATAGTTGGTGAAATCTCATTAATCCTCCAATTATGTACTGTAAAGTTGATAAACTAGCTAGAGCTAATTGTAAATGGTTTCCACCACTAAAAGGATGGGCCAAATTATACTTTGATGGAGTATCCCGAGGAAACCCTGGAAATGTAGGCCTAGGATGTATCATTCATAATTAAAATAAAGAATGGTTAGTCAAGTGTTCCAAATACTCAAGTAAGGTTGCTAATAATATTCCAAAAAGTAAAGCATTAATAGAAGGATTAAGCTTGAGCTTGGAACTCGGTATCAAGAAATTGGTTATTGAAGGAGGTTCACAAGTTATTTTGAACACAATTAGGATAAAAGGAACTCTGAATTGGTGACTTAAGTCCAAATTAGAATAGGCTTTAGATTTAATGGACAAAATATGATCAATTTATATTATGCACATCTATAGGGAAGGCAACAATAAAGAGGATGCTTTAGCAAATACAGGAGCTTATGATAGCAATATACTCACAAAAAACATTAATCAAATAGAATAAAATGAATATACTAACTAAATCATAAATAAGATAATTTAAGATTTTACTAGACATATAATTAAACTACCAAATAAATTAAATCAGTTAAAAATGTAACCAAGATCCAAGTGGTTATGAAATACAAACACTTCAATTTAATTTTCGATTAGTTATTCCTATCTTAAATTCTTAGCCCTTAGGCTTCTCCAACTTGTATCTTTTTTGGTTGAAGCTATGTATACCCCTATTATGATCAAGGGTCATGTGCAATAGTTAGTCTTTGATGACATAATAGAAGATCAAAGACTCAAAAGTATAATGCTAGCTACTCACGTTTTAGTAGTTTGTGTAGTACATAGAATTCTAGGTCAAGAATTCATTAATAATAGGGATGCATAAAGAGTTAATTCAAACATCCCTATGATGTGCATCACTTTAGCATTACAAGTAGATTTAGACAAAGTTGCAATTGAATTATTATGTAGAAGAGTTTTCAGAGCATCTTACATTCAAATTCTTACTTTAGTCACTTCAAACATCAGGGAAGATCTAACCATTCCTAATCTTGGATTTTATCTTCAAAGGATGATAGGTAATAGGAATACTCATTTGTATCCTATACTAGCAATCGAAGATATTGATAGTTTTATTAAATAGGAGCCCACTATTCGAAGAAATTTGGATTTCTTGTTTCATTTCACCATGTTCGGCCCCCTCTTTGTCCAAGCTAGATTGAAGTATTCATTGCAAAAGACCCAGAAAGTTTTTATTTGGAATAAGTGCATAAATAAATAAAAGAACTTTTTGTAGGAAGTTTTAAACCAAAAAAATTCTTAGATGGTATCATGTTTATTTTTCCTATCAAAATAGAATACATTATTCAACGATTTTCATTATCATGTAACTGTAAATACCATAAATAAAGTAATTAGTACAAGAGAGTCTTATTATCACTATATACCTAAACATATCCTTAATCTCATGTTAAATCTTAAAAGTAACAAAATATCTATTTTCAAGGTTGCAAATCAAGAAGAATGTGTCCTTCAACACATTTAAAATGGTACCAGTAATGAAAACTTAAGTTGCTTTAATCAACATACTTTAAAGCTATACATGACAATAATTATAGATTTTAATTTTCAAGATCCCCTCTTCTTAGTTCTTGCTCCATTTTAATTTATTATTATGCATCTCTCTATTTAAACTCAAGGAGAGCCATAAATTTCAATTAATTTGCTGTTTCATTCGTCTATGTTTGTTTAGAGTTCTTTTTGTTTGGTGTGGAGCTTGATCAGTCCCCAAGTGGGAGCTTGTTAGATTGTGGTGACTGATTAGGAAAGTACTATACATACTTCATAAATTCTTTGGGGTTCAGGGCATCGCCCCAAATTTTTTTTTGGGACGTGGCCAACGTTGTAGCCAACATATGGCCGACATGTTGTAACCCTAAAATGGCATAAATTGCTTGTATAAAAGGGTTTAGGGTTAGGTATTTTTCATTATGTTGTGATGTGAAATTGCTTCTTGCAGCGGTATTGAGCTGTAAGGGATTATAGATTGTAATCAGGTTGTAATCACTGGATTTTAATAATATTGGACTTGTAGTTTGGTGGATGTAGCCCAAGGATTGGGTGAACCATGTTAAATCTTGGTGCCTTGTGTTCATTTCTGTGTGATCTATTATTTTTTGTTATTGGTTATAGTTGCATGTAGTTTTTATTTCTGTCTGTGGTTTTATCCTAACAATATCTCATCAAAATTGTTGGAGTTGATGAAAGCCAACTCTGAAGATGCTCAAGATCACTTGCATGCGAAACTTGTCAAAGAGAAGCCAAGGAAGGAAGAGCATAGAGCAAAGGAAAAACCCTAAACGGACATGAAAAACCACAAGATATTGAAACACTATGAAAATGTATTTACAATGAGAAGTGATATTATGATTGATAATGTGATATGAAATACAAAGAGAGAGCCCGTATATAAAGAGCTCAAGGAATATTCTAGAACAAGTGAGAAGATGCTAGGAGATAAAAATGACAACCCAACACACATCCACAAAAGGTGGACCATGCTAGAAGGGAACAAACTCCCATGTTGTCAACAATTAACCATTACATGCATTAAATACAAAATATTAAATAAATTCCTTAACCTAAGTAAGCTTAAGTAATAGAATAAATAATTAATAATTAATTAATTATTTACTCTAACACCCCCCCTTAAGTGCAACTTAGGGAAATGCCTTAAGCTCACAAAACTAAGATGAATATAGAATGGGTCCCAGCAATGAGGCCATTTTAGGTACCCAAGTACAATGCAAGAAAATGCAACCTTTGTAAAATAGGGAAAGAGAGAAAACCACATGGGAAAAACCCTCCCTCAAAAAGAGGTAAGAACCTGGTGAAGAACTGAAGAAGCCTCCAACTAGGAAAATGTCCCCTAAAACAGGAACAAGGAGTGATCATGAAGAAGCATCACTGAAGCATGAAGAAGCCGTAATTCTGTCAACAAGAAAGAAAATTGCTGATTTGAAGAACCTCCATGGAAGAAGAAGGCATGGACCGAGCATGTCTATGTGGTAGATGATCCATCTCATCGAAATGCATAGCTAGCCAGCCACTGCAATCGCCTTGTATATAGGATCAACCACTAAATACATAGTTCACACTATCAAACCATCAAACCATAGATGCATTAGAATAACAGCATAACCCCCCCTTAATGCAGATGGGGTATGATGATAGGCAATTGAGAAGTTGGGCCAAAGGCTCATGCAGACGAACCAAGAATGACGAGAGAGGGAAAGAGGTATAGACACCTATAAAGACACGATCAAACTGACTCTTCATGGGGCTAATGTCATGGAAGGGACACTCACTTGAAAAAAGGAGAATGCCTAAAATAGCAAACAACTATCCCCCCCATGGTGCTTTATGAAAAGAGTGCATGTACAATTGACTCAAAACAACGTTCATGATCTTCGGAATGCAAAAGTGACACTTTATCTTAGTGTGATATAAAAAAGTGCTTCAAAATGATAGCTACAATGATCAAAACTAAAAAGGAGCTACAACAAAAAAAAGTACAGCCGAAAACAAGAGAATCCATGCTAGGAAAATAATCCTCAGGCCTAAAACACTCAAAATATCCACCATATAGCAAAAATGCCAAAACTATGATAGAAAGAGCATGCGCCAAAAATAAAGAAAAAGGACCACATTTCTGAAAAGGTGACAGAACTAGCTTTCCAAAGATATAAAGTTTTCAAAAAATGGGCATGGGATGCAAAAGATATGCTTGCCAGAGTCAAAAATAGAACTTTGGACTTTGATTGAAAAAATAGGCAATAAAAGGGCATCAAAACTTGAAAATACCTACACCAATGTCTCCATCTCAGAACTAGCTTTTCGACACTTCTTTCGGATCGAAAAAATATCTCCGTATGCTCAAGTTATGGCCAAAAAACCAAAGGTAGGTCAAAAAGAACCTAGAAGGAGAGTGCAAGCAAGGTTGATGCAGTGCTGACATCATGCTGATGTCAGCATTTTACGCATTTAAAATTGACAGCTTGGAGGCCATTGCCACAAAAAAAAAGGCCACATGGCACACCACGTGGCAGGGGTGACGTGGCAGGTCCATGTGGCACCCAGGCCACGTGTCACCCCCACAGTGGCTGCAAACATTGACAACGCTAATTGTGCGGCTGAATCAGATGAGCAGAGGTGGCCGTAGGGGTGGAGCGATGGGGAGGCGAAGTTCGTTGGTGTAGAGGGAGGTGTTGCCTGGATGAGTGGTGTCAGGTTTACTTGCCGATGGCGGTCGGGCCAGAGTGGCCCAACGGTTGCTCAGTCAATGGCAATGGCCGAAGAGAAAAGCGTGGGTGGCTGCTCGGTAGCGTGCTGGGGGTGCGACCGTTTTAAATTTTTTTTCAACCCTACATCTGTACAGTCGTATGATAGACCCTACAAACAAATTTTTTTTGCCTCTCGGAGCTTTGTCTCCAAAATCAACAAGCTTTATATGAATCCTGGCTGCAAATGACATTCTGGATCCAATGGCAGTGTCCGTTTGGGCTGAAAATGCTCCAAAATTTTGCCGATCCCTTGATTTGAAAAAAAAATGCACAAACAAACTAGGGTTTGTGACTTCAAATCACGGCTTCAAAAATCTTCAATGAAGTAGCAATAGGAAGGCTCTGATACCATGTTGAAGTTGATGAAAGCCAACTCCGAAGACACCCAAGATCACTTGCATGCGAAACTTGTCAAAGAGAAGCCAAGGAAAGAAGAGCATGGAGTAAGGGAAAAACCCTAAACGAACATGAGAGACCACAAGATATTGAAACACAATGAAAATGTATTTATAATGAGAAGTGATATTGTGATTGATAATGTGATATGAAATACAAAGAGAGAGCCCATATATAAAGAGCTCAAAGAATCTTTTAGAACAAGCTAGAAGATGCTAGGAGATAAGGATGACAACTCAACACACATCCACAAAAGGTGGAACATGCTAGAAGAGAACAAACTCCCATGTTGTCAACAACTAACCACTACATGCATTAAATACAAAATATTAAATAAATGCATTAATCTAAGTAAGCTTAAGTAATAGAATAAATAATTAATTATTTACTCTAACAAAAATCAATTCCCTTTTTTTGTGCAAATCCTTTTACAACTAACCTGGCATTAAATCTTTTCTTACCTCCTTCCTCTTCTTTCAACCTGTAAACCCACTTATTTTGTAAAGCCTTTTTACCTGCAGGCAACTTGCACAAATCCCATATCTTATTTTGTAGCAAAGAGTCCATTTCATCTTTCATTGCAGACTCCCATTGAATCTTAGTATCCACCTGCACAGTTTCATCATAACTTTCAGGTTCACCAGCAGCAGTAAGGAAATCATAATACAAAGAGGGAGAAAATCTTTGTGGAGGTCTAATTTGCCTTGTTGACCGTCTAACATTCATCGGTGTGTGTGGTATTTATTGTTGTAGTTGTTGCACATCATGAGGATTGGATGGAACATCAGCTTTTGGAGTATCATCCAACACTACATAATCATCTTCTTTCTTCTCATGTTGCTACAATAAATCTTTGTACAACACTTTCTCATTGAATATGACATCCCAACTTTTTACAATTTTATGATTTTCAAAATTCCAAAGCCTATAACCAAATTCATTAATGCCATATCCAACAAAGACACATTTCTTTGATTTAGCTTCTAGCTTGGTTCTATTTTCAGAGTCTATATGAGAAAAAGCTTCACAACCTTCTTACCAGTCCATGCCTCCTCTAGAATACCATAGCCCAAAGGAGTAGAGGGACCTCTATTAATCAAATATATAGCAGTATTGACAGCCTCCACCCACATGTGTAAGGGCAACCTAGCATGCAACCTCATGCTCCTTGCATGATCCATTATAGTCCTGTTCATGTGTTTAACCACTCCATTTTCCTGTGCAGTCCTTGGAATATTTTTTTGTCTAAGAATACCATTAGTGGAGAAATAATCTTGAAATTCATGACTGCAATACTCACCACCATTATCAGATTTGAGACATTTTAATTTCTTACCAGTCTCATTTTCAACCAAGCATTTCTATTTCTTAAAAGTTTGAAATATATCAGATTTTTGTCTAAGGAAATAAATCCATACTTTTCTAGTTGCGTCATCAATAAATGTAACATAAAAATGAGAGCCACCAAGGGAAGATACCTGAGCCGGTCCCCATACATCTGTATGCACAAGTTCTAATTTCTCCTTTTTGTTTTCCTTCCTAGTCTTTAGAAAACTCACTCTCTTTTGTTTTCCATACACACAACTTTCACAGAAATCCATATTAACACATTTCAGACCTGGTAAAACTTTCTTTGAATGAAGTACTTTCATACCTTTCTCACTCTTGTGCCCAAGTCTATTGTGCCACAATGTTGTATTAGAATCTACAACTATTTGTTCTCCTTGCTCAACTGCAACAATTGTTCCTGAACATTTATTTTTCTTTGAAACAATCAAAGTAGAAGGAACAATATGACCTGTACAAAGATATAAGGTGCCTACTTTCACAACTTTTGCTACTACAAGGGAACCTTTTAAAACCTTCCAATTTTTATCATTAAAAGTAACTACACAACCATCATCACCGAGTTGTCCTGTTGAAATTAAATTCCTACTCAGCCTTGGAACATGTCTTACCTCATGTAGTAGCCAATGATTCCCATTATGCAACTTAATCTTAATTTTTCCCTTTTCAACAATCTGACAGGGTTCATTATCCCCCAAATAAACAAGCCCAAAATCCCTTTGGACATAATCAATGAAATAACCTCTATGAGTTGTAGCATGAAATGAAGCACCAAAATCTAAAACACAAGAATCATCAACACTTTCTAAAGACAAAAGAAAAGCATCCTCTTCGGATTTGTTACCACATTTGCCTCCTTGTCTCCATCTGATTTATCTCCTTCATTTTTCTTTCGATTCCAACAATCTTTCTTTTTATGACCTGGTTTCCCACAGTACCAACAATCGTTCAATCCTCTTGATTGAGACCTCTTCCCCTTTGACTTTCCTCTTGATTTCCCACGATTTCCAGAGTTACTTCCTCTCTCGGTCGTTCTGCCCTTGCTTTGTGCATTCAAAGAACTTTCTGATGTAGATCCACCTGAGGATTTTCTATGAGTTTCCTCACTCAAAACAACCTTGATCACATCATCATATTATAGGGTACTAGATCCAGGCATAGAATTACTCATTGCCATTACCAAGCCATTCCAGCTTTCAGGCAAAGAACACAAAATCAAGAGAGCCCTAATTTCTTCATCAAAATTGATACCCACAGAAGATAACTAACTAGTAATAGTATTAAACTCATTTAAATGATCTGCAACAGATCCATCTTCTACCATTTTCATATTAAATAAATGCTTCATTAGAAAAACCTTGTTTGAAGCAGAGGGCTTTTCATACAGTGTCGCTAGGGTTTTCATCAACTCTTTTGTCATATTTTATTTTGTAATATTAAATGCCACTGATGGTGCTAGGCATAACCGAATGCTTCCAAGTGCCTTTCTATCCAAAAGATCCCATTCTTCATTTGACATAGATCCCTGATTCTTGGCTTAGCCTTCCAACGGCTTCCATAAATCCTTCTAATAAAGATAGTCTTCCATTTGCATCTTTCATAACTGCAAGTTCTGCCCATTAAACCTATCAACCCTCAGCTTACCCTCATCTGCCATCTCTCCCACTCAACTGTGAGACTCCCACTTAACTGTGAGACTTTCCTGCAGAGGATAACTGAAAGACAACCTAGCTCTAATACCACTTGTTAGGATAAAACCATAGACATAAATAAAAACTACATGCAAATATAACCAATAATAGAAAATAATAGATCACACAGAAATGAACACAAGGCACCAAGATTTAACGTGGTTCACCCAATCCCTGGGCTACGTCCACCTCCACCAAACTACAAGTCCAATATTATTACAATCCAATGATTACAACCTGATTACAATCCGTAATCCCTTATAGCTCAATAGCATCACAAGAAGCAATTTCACATCACAACATAATGAAAAATACCTAACCCTAAACCCTTTTATACAAGTATTTTATGCCATTTTAGGGTTACAACATGTTGGCTATATGTTAGTTACAACGTCGGCCACGACCCAACATTTTTATACATGTATGTACAGGACTTTCCTGATCAGTCAGCACAATCTAACAGTTCTCTGGTTTAGGTCTTTAGGTCTAATGGATACTCCAATCTAAATAAGGTCGAGAAAATGTGAAATGTCCTTTTGGGGGAAAGTAAGTGAGCTAAGGGTTAGAAGATGGTAAATACTAAGGACAAAATGGTGTTTAGAGCTATTGATAGGGTAGTTTGGGAAGATTTTTCTGTTGTCGCAAATCGTCAAAAGCATAATACAGATATTGTGGCTACGCTTGTGGCTACAATATTACATGTAGATGGGGATAAACCAACTATAATAGATTTCTATAGGAAAGTTTTTAAAAATTTGATCATTAAGGAATTGGACTTAGCTCTTGAGATTATTGATGACAATATTTGCATTCCTAAAAGGAGTGAGTATGGTGTTCATAATTCCATGTCCAATTTTATCCCATTTTGGAAATCAAGAATATCTTAAGCTTTTCTACTAGAAAGGAAGAGATAATTAGAATTTTGATGTTTATTTTGGCCACCACTAACACCTGCATTTGTGAAGATTGGAAAGGTTTGAGTGGTATTTGGAAGTTGAAGGTCTAATGTGATATGGGTTTTTTATCACCTTGGCATTAAGAAGCAGTAGGTTTAAAGTGATGTAGTTAGGTTTTGTATTTGGGCCCTTGGTTTTCTCTCTCTTGGTGGGCCTTGCTTCTTGGTCTCTTTCCCTCCTCCTTTTGTCTTTTTATGTGGTTCTAGCTCATCAGTGTTGTAGTTCCTTTTGTTTATAATATGGAGAAATAAGAGTTGTTCTTGCTCAAGATTACCTAGCTCACATGTTGTAATATAAATATTGAATATGAATAGACAATATACTCTTAAACATTTTGAGGCCTTTGTAATTCCTGTGGAATGTGATATTTTGAGTTTATTGTTGTTGTGTTTATGCTTATCACATGATAGGTTTAATTTTGCCATATTCTTATAGTGATCTTAGCTTCAACGATTTGGATGGTATTTTAATTCATGTATAGAAATATCAAGTATGGATTTAAGATTTGATTAAGTGGCATTGGCCTATTTTTAGGCCTTTCAATTTTTTTTTACTTAATTGTAATGACCCTTACTATAAAGGCCACTGAAACCCTCAAACTGGACTTAGGAATTTTGTCAAACAGTTGGCATGTAACCGAATAAGGCTGCAATATTACTAATTGTTGTACAACGAAACCTCAATATATGATGCCAATAATGTATGAACAACAATTCCAGATTATAACACTACCAATCTAAGAGATAGATGACAATATGAAACTCAAATATGAAGTCCAATGCAATTCTGATTTTATGTCAGCAAATAGAACTGATTACAATGAGAGACTGTCACAACTATGCACTTCTAATACATCAAGCTCTTGACAATGCAATGTTATGACATGAACAATAACCCAGTTCAGATTTGGAATGCAAATGATGAAACTTTTACAATAGTTATTAATGACTGGAAATAAATATTTATGCAATGACAGTGCTGACTGTTCTAATCCATAACATGCAATATTTTGGCAATCAAAACTTCAGTTTGTGCACCTGGAATAGCTCCAATTTTGCCGGATATGAATGCTGAATTAATGCCACACGAAGACCTCACAATCTGCCCCAAACCGACTCACAAAATTGCTGCTGCTGCCCAACTGACAGGGCCATACAGGTATGGCCTAGTACGGCTGCTAGATAAAAATATTGCAGCATTTTTTTGTCACTCCAAAAGCAATAAATCTGGGCGCCTAGGGTTGCTAAATAACCCCCTAAAATATGAAATTCATCCGTCAAGCCAATTAGGAGTTATGAGCAAAAACGTGGGTCCAAACCCTGGACTGGCAGTCTGAAAATAATGCACAACTGTGTCTTCAAACCCTGTTAATCAATCCAAAAATGCTAGGGCACAACTAAAACCCTTATTCCAACCAAAGTAAACCCTTATAACTGAATCTCAATGAAGTCCAAATGAGATAGCTGAATTACCAACTCCTCAAATGCAACAATTCAGGTGATATTTCACACCCTCAAAGTCGCCAATCCAAGGGAGTGATTCGTTCTCAAAGATCAAATGATAATTTGCAGACCCAAGAGACTACAAATTTGCTCCACAATGGAAGAATTAGAAGAAATCTCAAATCCAAGCATGTCCAAAATGAGAGGCCCAGCCCTCTATTTATTCACTTTTCTAAGAAGTTGCTAGAACTTCTAGAAACATCCTTTATAAAATCTCATTATAATGCACTTTTTCTAGAACTTCTAGAAACATCCTTTATAAAATCTCATTATAATCCCATTTTTGTTAATAAAGTAATTTTATAAAATAAAAAGTGCAACTCAACTTAAAATTATAACATGTAGGCCCCAATAACACATAATAATAAAATATAACCTCTTAACACTTCTTCAAGAGCAAGATATGACCATCTGATCCGCAGAATTGACTCTCTCTCCACACCATTTTCCTACGAGAGTCTAGAATAGGCAAAATCCATGATCAATGTCATGTCGAACTAAAGAGGGGACATTACAGTCCGCCCCTCCTGAAATTGCTTGGCCTCAAGCAATCTCAACGCCGGGTGCTGCAAAATAGCTTCCCCCTCCCAAGTAGCATCCTCAACAGGTAGATCTTTCCACTTAACCAAGTATTCTCTGATCACTCTTTTGCGAAGCTGCTTTTCTCTGCTCTCCAGGATGGATTCTGGCACTAAAATCAATTTTCCCTCATCGTCTAAAGGAGGTAATATTGCGAAAGGCACCACATTCTGACCCAACGCCTTCTTGAGGCGGGACACATGAAACACATTGTGCACCCTGCTGTCTGCCGGAAGCTCCAACTCATAAGCCACCTCACCAATTTGCCTGATAACCCTGAATGGTCCGTAATAACGTGGCTTGAGTTTCTCTGCACCACTCTTCTTAAGAGTAGATTGCCTGTATGGCTGCAACATGAGGTAAACCATATCATCCACCTCAAAACTACGCTCAGTCCTCTTCTGGTCTGCATACTGCTTCTGCTGGTACTGAGATCTCGCAATATTATCTTTGAGAGTAGCAACTATATCCTTACTCTCCTGTAATAATTCTTCTGCGCTGGGTACCCGGCTGTCGCCCAACAACAAATCCAAGAAACTAGGTGCTTCATAACCGTAAAGTGCCATGAAGGGTTTCATCTGTATAGTGATGTGATATGTAGTATTGTAACAATACTCGCAGAGATATATCCATCTGACCCAAGCTCGCTGCTGAGCTGCCACATAATTCCTTAAATACCCTTCCACCCATTTGTTCACAATCTCCGTCTGACCATCGATTTGTGGGTGATAGCTAGTGCTGGGTGTAAGCTCCATGCCACATAACCGAAATACCTCCTGCCAAAAATGACTCATGAAACGGCTATCCCTGTCACTCACAATGTTCCGAGGCAATCCGTGCAATCTGAAAACCTCTCGAAAGAAAACCTCTTCCACTTGAGCTGCTGAGTGGGTAGTGGTGATAGGAAAGAAATGAGTATATTTTGTTAATCTATCTACCACCACATAAATACAATCTCGTCCTTGTACCTTGGGCAAACCCGTGATAAAGTCCATGGAGATGCACTCCCACTTCCTGTCAGGGATCGAAAGTGGCTGTAGGAACCCTGCCGGATAGGTGTGTTCTTGTTTGTTTTGCTGGCAAACAAGACACTCTCGAACGTACTGCAAAACATCAGCTTTCAGCCCCTTCCAAGTGAACCGCTCTCGAACTGACCTGTAAGTCTTGAAGTACCCAGGATGGCCTGCTGTCGGTGAGTCGTGAAATGCTCTCAAAATCAGTTGCTTAACCTTCGATCCTGGGACTACGTAAATCCTATTCTTGTAAATGATTAAATCATCTTCAAGTGTGTATCTGGTATCAATCATTGTTCCCTCCACTATATCGGAGGCCCATGTATCCCTGACATACTCTGCTATAATCAAGTGTCGCCAATCCTCTGATATCTGAACCATAAGAGTGAGGTATGGCCTTCGAGAAAGAGCATTTGCAACAACATTTTGAGTTCCCTTGACATATGAGATGTCAAAATCATATGCTTGCAACTTACTCACCTACTTTTCTTGGCGATCATTCAGGTCCCGCTATCCCAAGAAATGCCTCAAACTGTTATGATCAGTTTTAATACAAAACTTGCTACCCACAAGATATTGTCTAAATTTGGCCAAAGCATGCATGATGGCCAACATCTCCTTATCATATATACTGAATGAACGCTTGGGGCCTCTGAGCTTCCTGCTCTCATAAGCTATGGGGTGCTTATTCTGCATAAGTACAACACCTACTCCCTCTCTAGATGCATCACATTGAAGCTCTAATGGCTTTGTGAAATCAGGTAATGCTAGAACTGGGCACGTAGTCATTACCTCCTTAAATCTCATAAAACAGTCCTGTGCCTTCTGAGTCCACACAAATTCCCCTTTTTTCAGTAGATCTGTCATGGGAGCTGCATGTCATGAGTAGCCACTGACAAACCTGCGATAGAAACCACATAAACCAAGGAACCCCCTCAACTGTGTAAGGTTCTCTGGTGGAGGCCAATCAACAATAGCGCAAATCTTTTCAGGATCCATCTACACTAATAATTTGTCCCAAATATAATAGCTCGGTCATCCCTAAGTCACATTTGGACTCTTTTGCATACAAGGACTCCTTCTGTAAAATGCTCAACACTGTCTCCAAATGCTCTAGATGCTCCTGCCATGATCGGCTATAGATCAAAATGTCATCAGAAAACACCAGCACGAATTTCCTCAACTGATGGTGGAAAACTCTGTTCATAGTGGACTGGAAAGTGGCAGGTGCATTGGTCAGGCCGAAAGGCATGACTACAAACTCAAAGTGCCCACAATGACATCTAAAAGCAATTTTCTCAATATCCTATTCACGGACTCTGATCTGGTGATATCCTGATCTCAAATCAATTTTCGTGAAATAACAAGCCCCATGCAATTCATCTATCAACTCATCAATGCGAGGAATGGGATACCTGTTCTTAATGGTTCTCTTATTTAATTCCCTGTAATCAACACACATTCGAAGAGTTCCATCCTTCTTTTTTACCAAAACAACAGAAGATGCAAAAGGTGACTTACTTGGTCGGATGTGCCCCATAGCTAGCAACTCCTTGATGGTCCTTTTGATCTCATCCTTGAGTCGCTTTGGGTTTCGATATGGTGTGATCATGATAGGCTTAGCACCTTCCTCCAGCTCAATAATATGCTCAATGCCTCTATCCGGTGGCTTGCCTGGTGGAATCTCACTGAATACCTTTTCGTACTTAATCCTCAATTTTTGAATATCAGGATGATATTTCGTCTTATGTTTCTCCTCCTGTGTAGGTGTCAAAGTACAAACTGCTGCCCACTCTATATCATTATGCCTAGTTAATCTCTCCAGCCGCCTAAATGAGATAGTCCTGATGTCTCCATTACGAATAGCCTTAAGCACATGAGTCCTACCATTCACTTCGAATTGTATCTCCATATCCTCTAGTCTCAGGGTAACCACCTTCAATGAATGTAGCCACTGCATTCCAAGTACTATATCCATGTCACCCATGTTGACCACATGATTGTCCGCCTTAAACTCATAGTTGTTCAGGCGCAAAGGTAGGTCTCGTACCATCCTGTCACAACAAAGAGTGTATCCATCAGCTACCTTGACTCTTAGTCCCACGAACTCCTCAGTAATGAGTCCACGCTTCTCCACGAATCGTGCATCAATGAAATTATGTGTGGCACCTGTGTCCAATAATGTAATAACCTTCTGCCCAGCCAAAACTCCCCGAAGTCTGAAAGATCCCTCTCTGGATACTAGACAGTCGTGCTTCCTGTAAATGTAGCTCTGTTCCCTGCTGTTGCCCTGCACTGTCTATCTCCTGCTCTCCCTCTACTTCATCAGGATCCTCATCATGATGTTCTGAACTATCTGAATCTGAGCCTTCGTAATAAGCCCACATTGCTCAGTTGGCCTTCCCTTTTGGCCTCATAGGACAGTCATGGCCATACTCATACGGGCCTTTGCAATAGAAGCATAGCTTCTTCCTACGCAAGTCATTAAGTGTCTCCTTGTCCAACCTCTTACTTTCCTCCTTAGGTAGCTGTGCCTCTCTATGAAAGGGTTTCCTGTCCCTATCTTTTCCTGAAGGGAAACTCTTTACCTGGAATTTATTTTTAGAAGCTGAAGAGGAATCCATGTCACGAGCTTTCTTAATGGCTTCCTGCAAAGTGGGAGGGTTGAGAGCTTTAATCCACCCTCTTAACGGATCAACTAGCCCATCCATAAATAAAACCAATAGCCTCCATTTAGATACATCTGTTACTAACACTGCAAGTTTCTGAAACTCTAAAATGTATGTTTCTAATGATCCCCATTGTTTAAGCTGAGCTAACTCCTTGAAATGGAGTTCTAGATCCTTCTTATCAAAACGTTCAATCAGTCTCTCTGTAAACTCCACATATGAGGTAATGTGTGCATGACCCATAGTGATCATACCATCATGCCACCACTCGTGTGCTAACCCATCCAGGTGAATTGCTGCATACTTAATAGCTTCTTCCTCAGACATAGGGTTCAATTGAAAGTATGTGTCAAGTTTTTGAACCCAAGTTCTTGCTGTAGACTTCCCTGAGCCATCATAATATGGTAACTGAAGTTTTCCTACTTTCTTTCGTAGCTCATAGCTCTGAGTCCTGTCATGTCCACGGGGCATATGCTTCATCTATACATCCATATACTCACTAAAGGTGATTGCAGCTATAAAATCTGGACCTCCTGCTTCCCAATCTCTCCTCAGCTGATCCTATATGTCAGTGATATGGGGTTCTAGTACTGGCTGCTCTGGAGCTCTAGGAAGGAACATGGGAATCATAGGTCTTGAACTCACTGTCCTAGCTTGCTGGGGTGCATGACCGAAATTGTTCCCAATTTGTTCGCCTCCATTATGTATCCCATCCTAATTAATCCCATTCTGATTGTTACCATTTTGATTATTTCCTCCACCTATGTTAGCGTTCAACCCCATTTGACGAGCCATCATCTGCATCATAAGCTCCATTCTCTGATTCTGTTCCTGTGCTCTTTGTTCGGTTAATCGCTGTCCCTATGCCAAAGTGTCTAATAACTGTAAAAATCTTTCCTCTTGCTGATCTGGACTGGCATTCCCACCTCTATCCATATTTTAGTCGTAGTCTTGATCAAAGAATACCTCCCCTGTGTCTGTATAACTGGATTCTATGTCCACCTGTACAGATGAGCTAGATTGTTCGCTCTGCAGGTCTGAAATCCTATCTTGTCTTGCTTTGTTATTGCGGAAATTATAAAGCCTCTGTCGCATGCTCATAAGTGTTCTAATTTTAGTGTTTTGACATTTCGTCAAACACTTTCCCTTCTATCCAGTTGTTCCAAATTCCCTATAAGACCTCCACAGGATGGCAGGACTTATAGCTCTGATACCACTGTAATGACCCTTACTATAAAGGCCACTGAAACCCTCAAACTGGACTTAGGAATTTTGTCAAATAGTTGGCATGTAACCGAATAAGGCTGCAATATTACTAATTGTTTTACAACGAAACCTCAATATATGATGCCAATAATGTATGAACAACAATTCCAGATTATAACACTACCAATCTAAGAGATAGATGACAATATGAAACTCAAATATGAAGTCCAATGCAATTCTGATTTTATGTCAGCAAATAGAACTGATTACAATGAGAGACTGTCACAACTATGCACTTCTAATACATCAAGCTCTTGATAATGCAATGTTATGACATGAACAATAACCCAGTTCAGATTTGGAATGCAAATGATGAAACTTTTACAATAGTTATTAATGACTGGAAATAATTATTTATGCAATGACAGTGCTGACTGTTCTAATCCATAACATGCAATATTTTGGCAATCAAAACTTCAGTTTGTGCACCTGGAATAGCTCCAATTTTGCCGGATATGAATGCTGAATTAATGCCACACGAAGACCTCACAATCTGCCCCAAACCGACTCACAAAATTGCTGCTGCTGCCCAACTGACAGGGCCGTACAGGTACAGCCTGGTACGACTGCTAGATAAAAATATTGCAAAATTTTTTTGTCACTCCAAAAGCAATAAATCTGGGCGCCTAGGGTTGTTGAATAACCCCCTAAAATATGAAATTCATCCGTCAAGCCAATTAGGAGTTATGAGCAAAAACGTGGGTCCAAACCCTAGACTGGCAGTCTGAAAATAATGCACAACTGTGTCTTCAAACCCTGTTAATCAATCCACAAATGCTAGGGCACAACTGAAACCCTTATTCCAACCAAAGTAAACCCTTATAACTGAATCTCAATGAAGTCCAAATGAGATGGCTGAATTACCAACTCCTCAAATGCAACAATTCAGGTGATATTTCACACCCTCAAAGTCGCCAATCCAAGGGAGTGATTCGTTCCCAAAGATCAAATGATAATTTGCAGACCCAAGAGACTACAAATTTGCTCCACAATGGAAGAAGTAGAAGAAATCTCAAATCCAAGCATGTCCAAAATGAGAGGCCCAACCCTCTATTTATTCACGTTTCTAAGAAGTTGCTAGAACTTCTAGAAACATCCTTTATAAAATCTCATTATAATGCACTTTTTATAATAAAGTAATTTTATAAAATAAAAAGTGCAACTCAACTTAAAATTATAACATGTAGGCCCCAATAACACATAATAATAAAATATAACCTCTTAACACTTCTTCAAGAGCAAGATATGACCATCTGATCTGCAGAATTGACTCTCTCTCCACACCATTTGCCTACGAGAGTCTGGAATAGGCAAAATCCATGATCAATGTCATGTCGAACTAAAGAGGGGACATTACATTAATCTATGGGGTGGGCACCTATTCTTGACCTTTTGGGTCCTTTTTTGCTTCTTGTTTCATTCTTTTTCTTTTAGTCTGGTTTGTCTATCGAAATATACTTCCTTGCACTTTGGTTTTTCATTTTCCTCCCTGTCTCTAGCTTATAGCTTCTAGTTATTCCTTCTCCTAAGTTTCTCTCTCTTAGGGCTTCTTGTAGGTTTTCTTCCATTGTCTCTTTTGAATTAATTTCTTCTTTCTATCAATCTTTTTTTTTCACTCTAAGATCCTTTAGAATTTTAGAAAATCTATTTTTAATAGTTTATAATCTCTTTTGGTTGTATGGATGTACTGGTAAAATTTATTTAAGCAAAATCTAGGAAAGTTCTAAACAACATGATAGTGTTTATATGAACTTTTAATCTTGGGCTTGCAAGTATTTCAATTGTTGAGGATGTTAGTTTCAAAGTATTCTATGTTCCAATATAAGTCTTTTCCCAATACAGGTTTCCTTTTTAGTATCTTGATGAAAAAAAAATATTAGAGATTAGATATACTGATCATAACGGAAACAAGATAGTGATCTAAGACTCGGTCTTCTTGAACATGTTAGATTTATAATGAAATGAGCTTTTAATCATGACAAATTGTAATACTCAGATAAATACTACCTAGAAATGTTCCTCTTATTAGGCATCCTTGAGACTGACATATTTAATTAAAATAACAAGTAAAGTAAATCAAACTCAAACCTTGAAACTTAGACTGAATAAGTCCAAATGAGGGAACATAAATATTGATAAAAGTATGATATCCTTGAAATGTTATATGAAAATTTAAATTACAAGATCAAACTAAATAAAGGAAAAGCATTGGAAATCTTCAAAAACTTGAAAGGAACAAGGATCGATTTATAAGATAGTGATCTTATAGTTTTATTCATTGAAACATGCCATTTTTTTTTTTTGGTTTTTCTATATAATCTAACAACTATATTGGTCAAGCATTTGAATTTTTGCAGCTAGGTCATTATAGAAAGCACGACTTGAGAAGTGCAAATTCATAGTAAAGATGGAAGTTGGAAATCAATTAACCAGGAAGGCTCTCATAATGCAACAATTTTTTTAACTTGTAAGAAGGAAATGAATCCTTCAAAAATGAAGATGTTCCCTTTTAAGGACATGTTGTAAATTTTGTTGTTATTTATTAAATTATTAAGGCCTTGTCCTTTTACCAATAAAAAAAAAGGAACTAGATTTTAAGAAATTGTATGAATTCATATGTAAACCATCACATAGTTGTTACTTATCCCAATAGGATTTAAGACATCCAACGATATATTAAATATTTTTTCCAAACTCTAAGCCAACATATAAAATCCTAAAACAATTCATTAAAGTTGTGATCCAAGGCTGTAGAGTAGTTCTTGTCATAATGATGAAAGAGATGTTGTAATTTTAGAAAAGAATTAAACTAGAATTTTATCTTTATTAATTTACATTAACATATATAGTATAAAAATATCAAATTTCAACATGAGATCTTTAAATATGACTTAGCTATATTGGTCACCCAAATATTTATGTACAATTTATTTATGTAGAGAATCTCCCCATTCAAAGTCTAGCCATTTTGCTTCTATGCTCTCTATCTTAAAATAATAAATATAAGATAATAATCATCTTTGGGATTGGGAGGCGGATTAGGAACAGTCTAGCCATCAACAACAACATTAGCAGTGTCAGTGGCCTGATCAACATCCTTCATATCTGGTCGTGGAGGCGAAATAGCCAGCTCCAGGTGAAAAGACCATTTCCCAAAAATCACTCACCAAGTACTAGGGGGAGGAGTCGGGGACCAACCAAAGCCACCACAGGGCAGGGAAACTGAGCGATGAGTCCATCCATGATCGCCATTGCTGGGAGAGTGATGACGGGAAGCCTAGGAACACGAAGTGTGTGAGCAGCGACCTCTACGCGTCAAGGTATCAATCGAGGCATCTGGAGGTACCCTAGCAATAGTACAAGGGGCATTGCCCTAGTGATTAAGAAGCTCTTAAAGGTGGGCCACCTCCAAGGCCACCTTGTTTGCTTGCACTTGAATCTGCATCATTACATTATCTCTTAAGAACATTTTATGACAATTCGTTTTCTTTTATATAATAAAATGTTCCTAATTTTATCTATTATTAAATTTAATAAAAAAGTGTACTAGTCTTATCTATATATAATTTTATATCAAAAATTTAACAAATAATTATATTTATTGAACTTTAGAAAAATAAAACAAATGTATAAAACATAATTTATAAATGCAAATACAATTAATTAATTTTTAAATCATTTTTTCAATGTAAAATTGAAAAATAAATAAATTTAAAAGATAATCATAACATTTAATAATATTCAATAATATTCAAATATACTTCTTAAGAAATTAAATATTGTATCATTCAAAACTGTGTAAGTATAAATCTTTTAAATTTAGAGATGATCTAAATATATGCAATATAACAAATATTAAACTAATCTTTGATAGTTAGAATGTCAAAAATATTTTTGGTTTGATTTGAAGATGAAACAAATGTAATAAAAAAAAATTCATTGGAACATATGTCTAGTTCTCAAAAAAGCATACTTATTGCCCAGAACATATTAACCAATTAAATTTTAGAAAATAATTTTTTTAACTATGTTTAAAAAAATTTGCAATTCAACTTTAAACAAAATTTTAAAAGTTAAAAAAAATAAAATATCTACCACCTATTTGTTAAAAAATTTAATTATTAATAACCATTTAAGTTGTGTCAATGCCTATAGTTCTGACCTCCCTTAAAAAAAATTCAATTTGACTTTAAATAAAAAGCGCCTCTATGAACATCAGCTTCCATTTATTATCATAAGATGGATTCGTGTTAAATACTATTTATAAAACATTAGTTAATAAGTTTGATTCAAAAACTACAAGTTAAATCCTCATAGAAATATCATAATTTGTATTGCTCTGAAAATTATCTCCTTATCTCCTACTTATCAGCTAAAGAGTAATAATGATAATTTATAAAATTATATTTAAAGAAAGAACTCTACTCAAAAGTTACGAGATGAATCTCTCTAGTGAGAAAATTAGAAGATACGCGAACTGCTTGACAAAATGTCTGAAAGGTTCGAATCTCTAGACATGCAAAATTTGCAGAATATACAGAGAGATTTCGTCGAAAACAAGATGCGAACTGTTGGACAAAATGCCTCTGACGAAGGACATGAAAATCCATCGAAACTTAAGAATAGAGGAACTCGGTTTCATTTTGCAGATGCAAATGTCCTAGTAGTCAGAAGCGTGCGAACTGTTTGACAAAATGCCTGAAGTAAATGGGGTTACATGGTGTGCTACTACGAGAGGATAAGCAGAAAACTTTTGTATTAAATATGGTAGGAATCATTTGAGCAAAACACTTATGGGATGTATAAAGTCAAGCTCCACAGTGCGTGGCAACATCCTTTACGAGTGATAATTCAGTCATGTGAACTGTTTGACAAAATGCCTCGAGGAAACGTGGTTATATGATGGCTGGATACTCGGAACACTGTTCTGTTGAAAAGGCTTTTAAATAGTCAAGCTCCACAGTAATGGCCGTAGGGATTTTCAAACAGGGCATGGCTATCCATAAAGCATAAAGGATAAGAGGAACTTCTTAAGAATTCGTACATACAGTCAACTATGATGAAGTAATCATTCAGCCAATAAAGCCAGTGAATAGTGAAGTGAATTCATCCTTTCCAAGAGGGCACAAAAATTCTTTCGAAATTGTTTGAATTCTATTTCCGATTATTCAATTTATCTAAAATTTGTGGAAAGCAAACCAAGGCGAGACAAAGGAAAGTGGCTAAGCAAAATGGTCAAAGGCAAATCAGAAAAGATTGATCTACGTTTAGAAGCATGCATATAATTTTTTATGCCCACATCTCAAAATAGGAGAAAACTGCAGTGCTCTCGTGTAGCTTAGCTCCTTTATCAAAATATTATATAATTAATTTTTTATTTGAATTTTTTTACAAATAGGCCTTCTCTATTAAATCATATATTTACAAAAAAGGTTGGGATACATGATCACTCTGCGAGAAGTATAAAACATTAACTATTCATCAAAAGAAAAATACCTCAAGCGACCAAAGTAATATCCGCTGAAGGAGAATCCTATCAATAATCTTTACACCATATATTAATGGGTTTAGGGGTGTAATCTGGGATACACCACCTAACTTCAGTATCATTTTCTTTATCTTCTCATTTGTCCTCCTTGAGAGGCGAAATTGTGGGAGCTAGCCAAGAAGCCCCCTATTTGAAATTTAAATTAAGTAGTAAATACAATTTAAAAATTATCATTCAAATTAGGTTTAATTGATTTTTGATATTGATATAGGATTAAATTATGTGGTTTTTTAGTCAAATTCATTGAGTCATATTTCCTGACTAGTGGCTCATAAGAACCCATCTCTTATGAGTATGGATAGAATACTTAGCATTCATGGATCTAGTTAATGTTCACAAAGGTTAAGCACCAAGACTTTTCAGGGGGTGACTCATCCTAGTACTACTACAACTCAAACATGCTTAACCACAAAGTTTTCTAACAGTTTAAGCCCATGTTGCTTGCAAGCCCATTCACAAAACCTTCACCAAATGTTTTGCCTTATGAACCATTCATTATAAAGCTCCTTAAGCTCATCAATTCAAAAGCAAGAGATATTTTTCACAAGAAGTCAAATTATGATTTAATCAATTCTATTATTTTGTAATCATTATCACTATGCAATCAACTAGACAGTAATACTTGTTATGGATTATGACACTTGGTTGAGGTCATAAATATTGGTCAACTAAGAGAACATATGTTATTGCTTTATCTCCCACTAAATATTTCTTATCAAAGCCATGTATAATGGGTTGTAAATGCAACTATTTAAGGTGTCTAAATTGAAAATATTTTTTATCAAATTCAGTAGCTACTTTAGATGACAATCCATCATTTTTATTACAAGAATGGTATTTAGTCACATAGAATTCAATACACCATTAATAGACCAAGCACGTAGAGGTTCACACACACCACATGTAGGAGCTGATTTATGTACAAGTCATTGATCTCTAATACTACCAGTTGACTTCTAAGAAACTTGTTGATATATTTACTAAACCTTCTATAGAAAGTTTATTTTCTTATAAGCCCTATTTTGGGGTGCATGAAGCCACTTCTAATGGGGAATTTCTAAGTACATATAAACCTAGACAAGTTTAATTTATTGAGACTCATCTTTTCACTAATTTAAGTTTTGTTTAAGGGGGTGTTGATGCAACATTTATTTTCCTTAATAATATATCTTTTACACATTTACTTAGATTGCTTTGTTATAATGAGTAAATGATATCTTCCATGAAAGTAAAAATCTTACCTATTTTGTGTAGTTAGAATTATCTCTCTCAAAGTTAATACTTGCCTCCTTTTTGTATATGTATTCGCTCCTCTAGCTCATTCCCTAATGCATTAGTTATACATTCTTTTTATTGTAAAAATGTTATGGGTATTTGCATGTTCACTTATTGTTGAAGTAATCACTTTTCTACCATTTAAATATTTATATCTTATGTTGACTGTAGTTGATGTGTTTATCTTTGCATTGCATATTGTTGTTTTCTCATTTTCAAAGAATCTATGACAAGAGACACATCTTGTGTTGAGTTTTTCTAACTCCCCAAAAACTTACTCATCTCCATTTAATAATCATTTATAGTTAGCCCCATCTATTCACTCTTTCCCTATCCCAATATGTATTTGCATCCACATATTCATTCTGTTGGTATACATATTTGTTACTAAATTTTTTAATGTTCCTCACACAATGTGTAGTGACACATATTTCAATAGATGGATAAATTATTATGAATGAACAACTTTCCTCTACTTAAGAATAGATGGCTCCCTCATGTGAAAAAACCTAATCTTTTAGCCTTTTTGAAAAAGATATAAAAAATGGTGGGTCTAAACTAATGAAGAAGATAAAAACATGTAAAAGATCAACACAAAGACTCAAAATCAACATAATTACTAGTGGATACAATTGATCAATTGTATGTTGTCTTTGATGTTACACAAATGTCATATCAATTATCAGACAAAGTCTATTGATCTCAGTTGGTCAATAAAGCAAAAGACAGAGCCTACCGAGCTCAGATGGTCAGCAAAGTGAAATACAGAGTCTATCGAGTGTTCCTAAATATTAAACTGTGGAGACAATTTCTACCGAGCTAACTCAAGCATTGAAGGATTTTTATGGCATAAGATAGTTTCTACCAAGCTCACAAGGTCAGCGAAGGAAAATTAGTTCTTACCGGGTTCACTCGATCTCCAAAGGATTTTGCAAAGTTCGCAGTGTTTACCAAGCTTCACCTGGTTAACATTGGAAATCATTTCTGGAGTAGTGTTTACTGAGTAGGGTCAGCCAATGAAGGATTTCATTGTTTTGGGAAATAAAGTTTAATTGTTTCATGTAATGTTTGTAGCTGACTAATGTATTGTTTATTGGTAAATGTAACTTGTAAATGAGCTGACTTGACAATCTATAATGTATAAATAAAAGGTCAAGTTGTGAATTCAAATGTATGAATGAATGAGCAAGTATGCAAGTGACTTAATTGTGTAAGTGTGAGCGAATTTTGAAGAAGGATCAGATATCCTTGAGGAGCAACAAAGTTGTATTCAATCAGAGAGGATCTAGTGAAGCAGAATAGAGATCTGTATTAGCAAATATCAGTTGCATCTTATTTAGGTCACTTATTGTTACTTTATCACCATTGTAACAGTAATTTCTAAATCTCTTAACAGAGTTGGTCTAATAGCCATTTTTGTAAATCCTCTAACAAGGTGGACAGTTCTACTAAATTGTTCTAAAGTCCTCTAGCAAGGCCACTCCTAGTAGGGTGATTAAATCCTCTAACAAGTTCACACCTAATAGTGTGTTTTGTAACCTTTAACAAGGTTGGCTCCTAACAGGGCTGACTTCAGAAGAGTGAAAATTGGTAGCTAGTTACTTGGTGGTTTTTTCCATATTGGGTTTCCACGTTAAATTTGGTGTCTCTTGTGTTCATGTTATTTCCTTTTACATGCATGTTAATAATTGTGAATTCTTAAAGATCAATAATAAGTTAATACACAATTCATTTACTGATTTACAACATTTTTTTGTGTGGCTATCGAGTGACAATAGTAACTAGTTATTTAAGACATCTAAGGGATCTATGGATTTGTTTTTGTGGTAACTAATTCACCCCCCCCCCCCCACGACCCCCCTCGTAGTTACTCCATCTAAATTTCCAACAATTGGTATTAGAGCTTTTGGTGCTTGTAGGAAGGATTTCAAGGATCTAAGCTAAAGATCAAGATGCCTTACAAGAGGGAAATTCCAAGGTTTAACAGAGATAACTTCTCAGCATGGCAAGGTCTCATGAGACTCCATTTGGCTTCCATTGGAGATACAAGATTGAAATATTTGGATGAAGCATATGTAACTCCTTTTGGTACATTATCTACTAATGACATTGCTGAGAAAAAGACTCATAACACTATGATGATAGATATTGCATCTGCCCTAAACCATGAAGAATTTGATGATGTCAAGGACTACAAAACTGCCTTTGAAATGTGGAACAAGCTAAAAGATATCTATGGAGGTGATGATAATGTGAGAAGAGCCAAAGCAGAAATTCTAAGAGGAAAATTTGATCAAATGAGGATGAGAGAGGATGAAAACATTGCCAAATATGTTGAAAGAGTCAAAGTAGTTGTCAATGCAATCAAGGCTTCTAGAGGAGACATTGAGGAGGAAACAATTGTAAGTAAAGTTCTTAGAACATTAGTTCCCATTTATACAATTAGAGTTTCTACAATTTAAGAAAGAAGATGTGAAGCAAATCATAAGATAAATTTAGAGGCCATAGTAGGAAGATTGACTGCATTTGAGCTAGATAACTATGATAACTATGTTCTAGCTTCCAAGAACATTGAATTAACATTTGAAGCCAAGCTTTCACTCAAAGAGAAAGGCAAGAAGATAAAGGAATCTCAGTCTGAAAGTGAAGAAGAATCAGAACATAGTTCTTACAATGATCTTGAAGTGGTTGAAACTCTACTTGCAAGGAAATATTCTAGAGGCAAAGGGAAATATAAAGGTAAGGTTCCTCTAATTTATTTTTTTTGTGAGGAAATTGGTCATATTGTTTCTAGGTGCCCAAACAAGAAAAATAAGGATGAGAAGAAAGGTCACAAGTGCAATGGCAAGAAAGACTTCAAATCATTCAAGGACAAAGGTAATAAAACATGATGGCTAAGGATTCTAATGATTCTGATGATGAAGAAGAAGAAATTGTTTACATTGTTGTGAAAGATGAATCTGATAATGATGAAGAAGATAAAATGGCACTTATCTCTCATGTGAGCAAAAATGATACATGGATCATAGATAGTGGTTGCTCTCATCATATGACTAGTGATAAAACAAAATTTGAACATTTTAAAGACTATGATGGTGGTAGTGTGAGGTTTGGTAATAATGAACCTTGTTGCATAAAAGGAAAATGAAGAATCTCACTAACCAAAGAGCTTGTATGTGATAATGTATATTGGGTAGAAGGACTAAAACACAATCTATTGAGTGTGGCACAACTACTTAATAATGGATTCAAAGTAGAATTCATACATGGAAAAGCAAGACTGCTGGATGACAAAGGAAAGCTGATTGGATCAGGCATACAAACAAAACGTAACTTGTTCTATCTTGAACTTGGTGAATGTTTATGCTTTATTGCTCAAGTTCAAGAAAGTTGGTTATGGAATAGAAGTTTATGTCATGTGAACTTTGATAATTTGGTGAAAATAAGAAAATTCAGAAAAGTAAGAGGCATTCCTAATATAAAGAAACCTGAGGTTGGTATATGCAAGAATTGTTAGATTGGTAAGATGAGAAAGACTAGCTTCAAAAGTAAGAACTATCAATCTGAAGAATTTTTAGAAATTCTGCATACTAATTTGTGCAGACCTGTTGGAATTGAAAGCTATACTGGAGAAAAGTTCTTCATTCTTTTTGTGGATGATTAATCAAGGATGATGACTATTATGTATCTGAGAGAGAAATCAGAAGCATTTGAAAAGTTCAAATGGTATTTGGCTAGAGTAGAAAATGAAATAGGCAAAAGACTGAAATGCTTGAGGTCAGAAAAAGGTGGTGAATTCATCTCCCATGAATTCAATAACTTTTGCATTGAAAGGGGAATCAAAAGATAGGTATCATCCCTTGGAACTCCCGAGCAAAATGGAATAGCTAAAAGGAGGAACAAATCTATCATGGACTGTGCAAGAATTTTAATGATTGAAAAGAACATTACTATCAAAATACTGGAAGGAAGCTATTAGCACTATAATTCATACCTTGAACCGAGTATAGCTGAAGAAGGACTCATTCAAAACCCCCTATGAGTTATGGTATGGCTATAAACCCAATGCAAGTTACCTAAAAGTATTTAGAAGAAAATGTTACATTTTGAAAGAATCTAGAAAAGGTAAATTTGATATGAAAGGTGATGAAGGAATATTTTTGAGATATTCTTGCAAGAGTAAAGCATATAGATGTTTGAATTTGTCTACTCACAAAGTCATAGAGAGTGCACATGTGAAAGTTGACGAGTTTGTAGAAAGGACTAAAGAAGAAAGCAAAAAGGAACCAGAAGACTACAAGAGATTTGTTTTCATTGAACATGATACAATGCCAAATACATCTGTCAATCAGGAATCTTCTACTCTCGAGTCTTCAGTAACCAAGTTGTAGGAATTTCAAACTGAGTTAAAGAAAATTGAGTCACATTCATATGCTACCAAGCCAATTCCTACCAAGTCTGAATGACCCGAGCAATAGACATAATAGCCAGAACCTGAAGTTGAAGTGTAAGAGGATGACAGTGCAATTCATTCAAAAGGCAAGGAACCTATATTAGCCAAGTATGTCAGGAGACATCATGCACCATATCAAATTATTGGAGACAAATCTGAAGGTACTATGACAAGAAGTAAGTTGAAAGGTACTTTTTTACTTGCTGATTTTGAACCTAGAAGTGTCAAAGATGCATTAGGAAATGAAAGTTGGATTGAGGCTATGAATGAAGAGATAGAGAAAATAGAGAAAAACAAAACATGGACTCTTGTACCCAAGCCTAACGATAAAAATGCGATTGGAACTAAGTGGGTATTTATAAATAAGTTGAATGAAGATGGTAAGGTATCAAGGAACAAAGCTAGACTGGTATGCAAAGGATGCTCTCAAGAAGAAGGAATAGACTATGGAGAGACTTTTGCTCCTGTTGCAAGATTGGAAGGTGTTAGGACCCTACTTGCATATGCTGCATACAAAGGATTTAAGGTTTATCAGATGGATGTCAAGTTAGCATTTCTCAATGGTATACTGGATGAAGAAGTATACATTGAGCAGCTTGAAAGTTTTGTTGATCCAGACAAGAAGGACATGGTTTGAAAATTACAAAAAGCATTGTATGGTCTGGAACAAGCCCCTAGAGCATGGTATGAAAGATTGCATAACTATCTTATTCAGATTGGTTTTCAGAGAACTAATGATAACAGTGGCTTATATATCAAGGAAGGACTAGATAATAAGATTGTTTTGATAGAAATATTTGTGGATGATACCTTGTTTACAGGAAATCATGACCTATGCAAATTTTTTTTAGAGAAAATGAACAAGGAATTTGAAATGTCAATGTTTGGTGAGATCAAATTCTTTGTTGGTCTTCAAATTCAGCAGAGTAGGAATGGCATCTACACCACTCAGTCTAAATACATCAAGGACATACTGAAAATTTTTGGTATGGAAGACTGTAAACCAATTGGAACTCCTATGTGCACTAGTCTAAAGCTTACCAAGGATGATGAATCAAAGAAGGTAGATCAGACATTATCTAGATCAATGATTGGAAAGTTGCAGTATGTAGTTCATACAAGGCCAGATATTGCTCTTGTAGTTGGTATTGTAGCAAGATTTTCAGAAAAACCAAGAGAAAATCACATGATGAAAATCAAAAGGATTATGAGATACTTGAAAGGCACTGAAGATTATAGATTATGGTACAAATTTGGAGGTAATTTAGATTTGAAAGTGTTTACTGATGCAGATTGGGCAAGAAACATTGATGATAGAAAAAGTACAAGTGAAGGGGCTTTCTTTCTTGGAAAGAGGTTGGTTTCTTGGACAAGTAAAAAGCAAAATTGTACATCCCAATCTACAGCTGAAGCAGAGTATGTTGCAGCAGCAGTAAACTATTCTAATATTGTTTGGTTTAAGAAATTATTAGAAGGCATGAAGGTGGAAATCAAAGAACTTGTTGTTATGTTTTGTGACAATACAAATTGCAATTAACATATCTAAAAATCCATTGATGCATTCAAAAACCAAGCACATTGCAATAAAGTATCACTTTGTAAGAGAATTGGTGCAAGATAAGGAGATCAGATTGGAATATGTCCATACAAAAGAACAAATTGCTGATATATTCACCAAACCATTACCTAAGGATGCATCCTTGTATCTAAGAGGTAAGTTAGGGTCATTCCCCTATCTGAAGCTCACTAAAATGAAATTTTAGTGATGCATCAATAGGTATAAAGTCGAAGATCTTTCAGTTGATGCAGAATAATCATGAGAACATTGCATATGAATCAGTACATAAGGTATATTGTTCTTCATTTGGTTTGTGTTTTCTTTGGCATGTGTTGTCAAAGAGGGAGAATATACTATCATATCTTTCTAAAATTTGAATTTGTTTGTGAAGAGTTTGATGTTTGAAAAGAAGCTATGTAATTCCTTCACAGAGGGAGATTACTATATTTGAGAAGTTTGTGGAATGAAATCTTAGAGGGAGAAACATTCTGTTAGAAAAAGACTTGTTCTCAAATTTTATTCTGCTATGACATTTTGTGTTGCCATCAATGCCAAAGAGGGAGATTGTTGGATACAATTGATCAGTTGTGTGTTGTCTTTGATGTTACACAAATGTTATATTAGTTATCAGATAGAGTCTACCGAGCTCAATTGGTTAGCAAAGAAAAAGATAGTTTACCGAGCTCAATTGGTTAGCAAAGTGAAATATAGAGTCTACCAAGCGTTCCTGAATATTACATTGTGGAGACAGTTTCTACTGAGCTCACTTGGGTGCTGAAAGATTTTTATGGCAGGAGACAGTTTCTACCGAGCTCACAAGGTTAGCAAAAGAAAATTAGTTCTTACTGAGTTTACTCGGTCTCCAAAGTATTTTGTAGAGTTCGTAGTGTTTACTGAGCTTCACTTGGTTAACACTGGAAATCATTTCTGGAGCAATGTTTACCAAGTAGGGTCAGCCAATGAAGGATTTCATTTTTTTGGAAAATAAAGTTTAATTGTTTCATGTAATCTTTGTAGTTGACTAATGTATTGTTTATTGGTAAATGTAACTTGTAAATGAGCCAACTTGACAATCTGTAATGTATAAATAAAAGTTCAAGTTGTGAATTCAAATGTATGAATGAATGAGCAAGTATGCAAGTGATTTAATTGTGTAAGTGTGAGCGAATTTTGAAGAAGGATCAGATATCCTTGAGGAGCAACAAAGTTGTATTCAATCAGAGAGGATCTAGTGAAGCGGAATAGATCTGTATCAACAAAGATCAGTTACATCTCATTCAGGTCACTTATTGTTACTTTATCACCATTGTAACAGTAATTTCTAAATTTCTTAACAGAGGTGGTTTAACAACCATTTTTGTAAATCCTCTAACAAGGTGGATAGTTCTACTGAATTGTTCTAAAGTCCTCTAGCAAGGCCACACCTAGCAGGGTGATTAAATCTTCTAACAAGTTCACACCTAACAGTGTGTTTTGTAACCTTTAATAGGGTTGGCTCCTAACAGGGCTCACTTCAGAAGAGTGAAAATTGGTAGCTAGTTAATTGGTGGTTTTTCCCATATTGGGTTTCCACGTTAAATTTGGTGTCTTTTATGTTCATGTTATTTCCTTTTGCATGCATGTTAATAATTGTGAATGCTTAAAGATTAGTAATAAGTTAATATACAATTCATTTACCGAGTTACAACATTTTTCTATGTGGCTACTGAGTGACAACAATAACTAGTTATTTAAGACATCTAAGGAATCTAAGAATTTGTTTTTGTGGTAACTGATTCACCCCCCCTTCTTAGTTACTCCATCTATATTTCCAACAAATTACATGTTGTAACATTCTAAATGGTTAACACCTATAATTTGGTGCTCAACTTAGCCTCATTATAGTATGTATGGGTTCCTACAATGATTTCACACTCTCCTAACACTTAATTAGTAATCATTTTTTTTTCATTTATTGCTTATGCATTTGCAATAATGAAAAGAGAGGAAAACAAAATTCCATATCATTTCATGTATGTTTTTCTCATGTTTTCATATTTTTTTCAATTAGATTAGTTTTTTTAATCTACATATATTCATCAAGGTGATAGTGACTTAGCCTAATTTCTATATCTTTATCCCTTTCCTAGGGACCCTCCTATCCACAAGGACATTTCAGTGCAAGAAGTTTTTGTTAACCCTTCTCTCAATGATCTCTCTCTTTGGTGAGAAGCATTGAAGATTAATGTTAACCCTTCTCTTAATATGTTCCTCCCCCATGAGAATACCTTGGTGAAATTTGAGGATTTTTCCCTCATGATAGATTACCTTCCATTCACTTCAATGACTTTCCCTTTAGGAATGAAGTTTTAGTGAATTATGATTATCCATCTCCTAAATTTTGGTGTATTTCTACTCTTAATGATCTCCCTATTTGGGATGAACTAGTGGACAAAGATATTGACTATTATCTAGCCCATGAAATAACTTTGATGAAAGAAGATTGTATTATGATTGACATTTCTTCTGCTCCTTTTTTATCTTCCCTCTATAGAAAAAATATTCATGTGTGATATTGACCCTTATCCTAAGATGTACCCCCTTTATGAGGATATTTTGGAGCAAGAGGGGGATATTATAAATATCTTTCTTGATATCACCTTACATTCAGTGAATGCCATTCATTTTAGAAATGAAACATTGATTGAAATCCCTGTTCCCTATTTTCAATATTTGCCCATTCATAAGGATACCTCAGAAGAAGAAGATAATATCATTAGCACTTTCCTTGACATTGTCCCTTCTAGATATAAAACCTTGAACAACCAAGAGCCCAATCAAGTCAATGTTGTCAATGTTTTGGGTATTGAAAGTCCTATGGTTTTTAAGCATCTTTGGTAAGATGCCCCTTGACCTCAAAATAGACTAGTCATTGTGGTTAAAGGTTCTCAACAAAATGATTATCATGTAGTTTCTCACACATATAACATAAGAAAGAATAGATAACCTACCAATTTAGATGTCATCCCTTCTCTTCCCATGTAGTGCATGCCCCTAGTTGTCATTTCTATTATCATTGCTAAACTCTTTTAGGCTAATTTTATGCTTATGATTAGTAGCATTGTTTTGAGATTTTTAGATATTATTTTAAATTTAGTTGATTTTACAATGAGATTACTTGGTACTCTATATTTCATGTATGCATGATGATTATCATAATATTTGCAATTATTGATGATGATTAGTTAGTTGGTTTATTATCATATGTGTTTTCTTATGGATACTTACCCCATACTGCATGTGTATGGTGTGCATGTTTTTTTTCTTTATGTATGGTGTTTCTGATGTGGTTAAGGAAGGGAGTCGTAGTCACTTGCTAGTCAGGATCTACACGATGCACCACTTCTTGCCATTTCCTGTTTAGCTTAGTATATATTGGGCTTGTACATGCATGGATTTTATGCAGGTTGCAGGTACCGAGTATCGACTTCCCTGAATGGCTAGAATGAGTGTACCCTATCACATTATCTCAATGGTAAGAGAGGGGAGATAAATTCTTAAGTTCAAATCCTAAACCCTTAAACCATTTGTCATAGAAAAGTAGGACAAGTATCTAAGCTGTCTACCTTCTAAATGCATTGAATGACGTAATTCATGATTATAACCGCTTAGTTTGATTTTGTATGAATTTTTCTATGATGGGTTTTTGTATTTTACTTTGGGAGTCTTTGGTGAATTTTCTATTAATTAAGTCTAATTAAAAGATTTAATTTAATGAAAAATTAATTTGATATTTTAATATTTTATTTTATTTCATTAATTGGGAAATTAATTAAATTAA
Source organism: Cupressus sempervirens (assembly GCA_028749045.1). Lineage (NCBI taxonomy): Eukaryota > Viridiplantae > Streptophyta > Pinopsida > Cupressales > Cupressaceae > Cupressus > Cupressus sempervirens. The sequence goes on from CM053793.1 coordinate 536,644,908, forward strand.
AAGAATTAAATCTGAGGATAAATTTATAAGTTTAAATTTGGAATGTGTTAATATTTATTTAACTTAATAATAATATAGTTAGAGTTCATTTTTAAATAAATACTAAATAATATTATTATTTAAATTAATAAATAGTTATCAAAATTAATGTTCGAAAATAAATTTAGAAGTGGGAAAATAAATTAATTTATTAAAAGTTTCATGATTGCATGAGATTAAATTAAATAAATTAATTTAAAAGAGGTCAAGTGAAAAGAAAATAAAGTAATTTAATTAATTAATGAATGTGCATGGAAAAGATAAAGAAAGACAAATAAAAGTTAATAAAGAGTTAAAAGGTTAGTGAGCAAAGAGTTATCTCGAGTGAACGCACAATTAGTGCCCTGATTTTAGGGAGAGAACTCCTTATCACAATTTGGGGGTTCATTTTCAAAGGACTGCGAATTTAGGAAGAAATTTTTGGAAAAGAGAATGTTCTGAGAGGAGGGAGTTTTCTCTACAATTTTTGGGGCGTAGCAAATTAGCATCAGTGTCCAGGTAGATGCTTGTGAATTTTGCATAATTTAAATACGCTCTTTTCTTTCCTATCTTCTTTATGTTTGTTAGATGATTGTGTAGATAATTCTTGTGAAGAATGTATCATGTTGTGAGTTCTGGACATTTGAAAATTATTCTGTACATGGAACATTTTTATTTGTTCAATATAATTTTCCTTCCAATAAATTCTAGATTGAGAAAATTTAACTCAAATGAATATATATATATACCTTTGAAGGAGGAAATGTTTTAATTTGAAATGTTTTATAATTTAAAAATAAAATAAAATTATATATATATATATAAATTAGGAGGTGGGCAGTCACGTCCCACCCCCTATCATTGGCACTGTCCACGACAGTGGACTATCGGTAGCCTTAAAGGTTGTACGGCAGGCCACTATTGTTGCAAAGCCGCTGTGGCCTCCCTTAAAAGGGATGACATTTGTTTTTACACAACGCCAATTTTCCTAAAGAAACATGCAAGCACGAATTCGATTTTTTGGTTTTATTAAAAGTTTTAAATTGTATTTAAATTAATCTAATTTAAGATTTTAAAATATACTTATTATTATTTATTTTAAATATTATTTTAATAATAAAGTTATTAAAAGTTTTTAATTTATAAAATTAATAAATGACATTTAATATAGTTATTGAGTTATTTATAAATTTATAAATATTAATTAAATATTGTTAAATGGACATTGGTTTATTTTAAATAAAAATTTGATTTAGTTAATATGAGTACTAATTAGTAAGATAGGAAATCTTTTATGATTGTTAATCTGACTCTAGTAGAATTATAAATCAATGGGAGTCTTACCTTAGCGAACTCAAAACAAATATAATATTTACCCTTAGTAAATTTAGAAAATTGATTTTTAAATTATGGGGTTAAATCTTTTTTTTACTTAAACAAATACTTGAGTTAATTATAAGAAAAACGAAGAATCTCTCTTACTTGATAACAACTCTAAAACGAAAACTGAAACCTCATATTTGGCTTAACCATGTGATTGCAAAAGCAAACCAAAACATGAACTTGTATCTTGTTTCTTTATGCTATCTGTGTTTTGGGGTTTTTGGGTTGACTAGATTGTTGACCAATTATAGGACATCTACCAGAGGCTTGAGGGTTTTGTGAGTGTGGTATCATGTTGACTCAATCTCGATCATTTTGCTCATCCATGTATGTGATGGTGTGCTCATGATGATTATGTTTATATTGTTGGTTACTATGTTTCAGTGTCTTTGTGGGATATCGAGATTTATGCTATGAGATATCTGATTTAACCATTTTGAGTCATTGATCAATTTTATTGGGATACTTTCTGGTTGCTCATTGAGAACTGATGGATATTGTGATTTATCTTTGTTACTTTCTGATTGCTCGTTGAGAACTAATGGATATCATGATTTATCTTTTTTGCTTTCTAGTTGCTCGTAGAGAACTGATGTGATTGTTATGATTATCTTTATGATGCTTCCCAGTCACTTGTATAGGACTGAGGTGATTTTACTATGATTCTGTGATTTGTGATTTCATGAGCTTAGGGTAGGTTATCTATATGTAGTGTCAGGAAGTGGCTTGCAATGGGGATCGGGGACGCTCAGTGGTCCTAGGGGTAACCCATTGTAATAAGTGATACATTACACTAAATACTAAATTAAATGATGTAATGCTACACTAAGCATAAACTGAAAGATTAGAAACAAAGAACAAGAACAACAAACGCAACAATCTTTTTTTATTATTATTCCAACATAATACAAGTACAAATACATAGATTGAACCACTCTCAATCTGAAAACCTCAAAATGAAAGATGATATCATCCAAGTACATATTCATTATAATGTGAATACATATCAATTTCAGTACAATAATGAAGTACAACATCTTTCTTAATCACTAATGTCCCACATATGGACCCTACAAATAACGAATTCTGTTTCTAGACGGAACTTCAACAGATATCCTTAGCTACTTGTTAATCAAGTTGAAGCACTTGAAAAACACACAAAAATGCAACACAACACAAAAAGGGGGCTCAATACAGACTGAGTTGAAAAGCATAATCCACCTGCATACATGTTAGAATAAACATATACATAACCATAATGCAGATATCTGATACATTGAACATTGTGCAGTTCCAAAATTAATATGCAAGAAGTAAACATTTACTTAACAATGCAAAATTAAACTCGCACTAAGAATAACCTGTAAATAAATCATATATATACTGAGGTGTCATCGTTATGGCACTAAGATTCTGCATCCATGTATGGTATGCTCATAGTCAACACATAACGAAATACTCTATTATACTTGTCAATGACAGAATAGAGATTTGCCTTGTTCTCCGTACTTAACCTTATAGGTTTAAGTCATAGGTAAGGCAAATTATCTTTTATATGAAATTAACCCACCCAATTCATTTTAAAGTTATCACTTAATTAATTAACTCAACAGGATAAACCAAATTCAGCCACCCTGATATATGTTCATCACAGCTATCCTTAAAATACACATCAAACAGATATTCTAAGAATGTACATGCAACAGATATAAATTAGTATTCAACATGAGACTACATCCTTTAATCTATTTGAACACATCTTTTCCTGCTTATTTCCAAGGTAAATTTAGATTACTATAAAAATAGAAACAAATACTATAATAATAAGAAATCGTAAATACAATTAAATTGACACATTAATTCAATGATATTTACTGATATTAGTACTATACTATTTAACCCTGCTGTTATAACAACCTTTATTAACTGTTGAAATAGAAAAATAAATAGATCTACGTACAAATGATATTCTTGTTTTAAAATAAATGCCATCAACAAATATCATTACCGTTTCATTATTTGAAATCAACATTCCAATTTAATCATAAACTGCAAACATTTCAGAATCCAAATAAATAACAGATTGCATCTGTAGAATTCTATTTTATTTCGAACATCATAAAATGTAATGAAATACTCCATGACAAAATTTAACACCACAGACAATTTTTCCCCATAAAAAAATTCAATATATGTTTGTGCAGAGGATCAATTACAATGTTGTCATTTGTGTTTAACTATACATCTAAGTCACTGTGATTTCAATTCTACCCACAATATGTTTCCTCGTTATAGAAATATTCCCTGTTTAAGCTACAACAACATTATATAACATCACAAATCTTTTAACATATGACTGTTCATGCAAAATCCATGAATTCGCAAACTCATACTAACTAATTACCAAAATGTCAAGCTTAAAATTTCCCAAATTTGTTAAAGCCGACAGTCTATATAATAGCCGAGCCTTAGTTTGTGATACAATAACTACTGAAGATCTTGCCTATGGATAACCAATCAATACCACAGTCTACCCTAGCATAGATGATAGTACACATACTATTTGACTAAAATAAGAAAACCTAAGCTTATGAACGTACATCATATAATAACTGAGCCCTAAAATGAAAGTTGTCTTCATACATAAAATCTAACAACCAGACTCACAGGGGTAAATCCATACAGAGCTTGGCTTATTAGCCATAATTTAAACACTATTACATAATGCCAAAATATACAGCAAAACCCGAAATACAAACAACATGCTCAAATATAATCTACATTCCCAAACTGAGCACAGTATTCTAAATCTCATTTTAAAACATCAACCAAACCCAAATATATTCTAAATTTCCAAACAAAAACTACAAATCCACACTCGAGCATGGGAATCAACAACACTCAACAACCCGTATCGAGCCCTGCCCACTTCTAGAATCGGGGGTCAAAATGTAGTATAGTATTTAAACATCAAATAAAATTTTTATTACTAACCAAGAAAACAATAGTAAGAGAGAGTAGGGATAGAGAATGCCCCTACGTGATATACACGAAGTGAAGGATGCTCAACACAAGCTCTGCACTACAGCTCAATGTCGAAGCCCCAAATGCAAAACTCCAAACCACACTTCCCAATTGAACACCGACTAGCAAGCACGCAATAGAGACAAAGAAGTATATCAGAAAAAAAAAACAATAGTAATTGTTTCTATGAGTAATATAACCCTGTTCATCCCCATAAGACAGTATCTCCTTCCAACCAAAACCCTACATATTGCCGACCCTTCAACAACCAAACACAAGTGTTATGCAAATGCAGAACAATAAGGCCAAGTTATCGGCATTGCTTCCACAGAGCCAAACTTGCTAAGGTATGGAAATCGAGCACTTCAATGCCATTAAGGCCTCATTAAAAATGGCATTCAATAAACTTGAACTCTGCAATGAGTCGTGTATATGCTAGTTCCACTACCACTGCCATGTTTTTGGCGAGTACAATGCACTATCCCCAAGTTTATTTTGCATTCAAAACCCATTAGGGTTTTAGGAAAATATAATCTCATTCCAAATATAACATAGGAATTAAACCATTGCCTCATGAGTTATAACAGCCGCGGGTGTTAAACCCTTTCCAAACACAACTAACATACATACTAATGCCATTAAACATTTAACCGAAATTGAACAAAAGAATATATATGCAAGGTAATCTACCAATATAAAATTACAAACATACTAAGATGAATAACCCAACTTATCGCATAGGTCAAAAGTAATTTTAAACCCAAAATTATAATCCCCATGAACAATTCAGATGAATGAATGCTCTGTAGTAAAAGGGAAAACTATATAAGTGTAGATATATATATATATATATATATATATATATATATATATATTTTTTAAACAAGAAAATATTTTGACATCTATGCATAAATGAAACACAAACTGACAGTTGAATATATTTCCTTAAGCTGATTAATTCAAATCAAACTATTTTATAAACAATATATCCAAGCAAATAAAATTCTTTTAGCATAACATGGATTTGACTTAGGCAAATGAATAACCTTGCAATGCTTGCAAATAAGTTTCACCATAACAATTTGAAGTAAAACTTCAAATATTGTTCCTAATAAAATTATTAGACATACACCACAATATCGTAAAAATCAGAAAATCCAAACATAGTAATCCTGAGACGAGCTTAATGTTCTAACATAAACACATTTCCCAAGGACATTAACACCAAGTTCGACAGATAAAAAGAACATAACATCTAAAAGAACTTATAATCACAAAGTCCTAATAAGTAGTAAAACTGAAGTAAAAGTCAGGCATGACAAATGAACCTAATAAGAGTTAATTGTATGTTCTCACCCATGCCTTGAGTGCTAGTACAAACTAGGATGGGAGTAGAGAGAATGCTTGTTTGTGACCTTGCATTCCGTAGTATGCCTTGTCAGTACGAGAAGATACTAGTGGTTTTAGTGGGATCACTAGGGACTCGGGAGTCCTAATGGACTACTTGGGTAACTCTAAGTGTGATTCATGCGATGACACTTGCCTGCTTACATAGTAGATTCCTACGTGTCTTTGTGTGCCTTTGGGTCTAGATGTTGATCTATGTTGGAAACTTTGAGTTAGTATACTTTTAGGATTCCTAGACTTAGAGAGTATTTTTTTTATGTGATTTGATATCCTGTTTGGGACTTGAGACTATCTCCTTAGTGTGGTGGGAATGAGCCATTTAGGTTCCACGTGGTTAGGTGGTAGTGCTTTTTCACTCTTGCCATTGAGATCCGTCCGTAGTCACCATGGCTGGAGCATTCTTTGTTGGTATTTACCTTCATTCTGTTTATGGATCATTACGATGGATGGTTATATTTTATGATGGATGTTATATCTTTTTTGATGGATGGATGTATCATGTATGGTGGATGCTTCATTTATATTACTGTACTTTGTATCATGGTTTCAAGGAGGATGATGTATCTTTATTTCTACATATGTATATTTTTTTAGCCTTTCATACCCTGTGACATGTACAGTGGATGATTGACCATTCTAAATTAATCTTCCAAGAGGCATTCAGAAAAAATGTATATTATGGACATTGGACTTTCTAATTATTCTTTCATGTGGATGTGGTAGTTGTTAGACTTAGTATTAGATTAAATTTATATGTAATTCAATGTCATGGGATCCTTAAGAAATGTAACCTATTATGTATGCTTTTAGTTGATTGTATGTTATTGCTTCGGCTACTATGTGTTTGATGCGTATGGTTTATCTTTCTTGTTAATAAATTTTTTTTGGCAAACTTAGTAAAACTTAGTAAAACTTCCTAACTAGTGCTTTCTCTTGCACCCCATCCCCTCAAAATATTGGAAAGGAATATGATTTAGTAGAACAACTTTATGCTAGTCCTGCAAATATATCTATTTGGGAGATTCATCAAACTTTATATATATATTATGGAGTGTTACAACAAGCCTTAAGAGATATTAATATTCCATCTCTATGCAAACTAATATTACTTCTAAATTGGAATGTATGAATACAACCTATAAAAAATCTCAAATTGTGATTCTCAAGATGAGTTTCCTTCTAAATAAATTCAAGAATTAAATTAAGGTGGACTTTAGTGATTCAACTTGATTCAATTCCTATTTATGAGTTTTACAATGTTTCTAAAAATACCTTGGCTACTATAACCTTACCTATTTTAAGGTAGGTTTTGTTATTTTACCCATAACTATTCATTCATTCTTGATACTCTCACTTACAATATTCTCTTAGGATGACCATGGTTACATTCCATGAAAGTTGTTTCTTTAACACTTCATCAAAAAGTAAAGTTCATTTATAACAAAATTGTGTATACCCTTATTATTGATGATATGCTCCATAACTTCTTACAAAATTCAATTCTTCATCAATCCCTACACCATTTATGTCAAAAATAGGAAATACTGAGAGAGTTGGGGGGGGGGAGTGAATTAGTATTTCACAATTTTTTCCCCAACTATGGATATCATTAACAATCTTATAACATGCACATATGAATATACAAAAAATTTAACATATAAATAACACAATGTAACTCATAACACCATTATTTTCTAACTAGGAAAACCCTGATCAAGGGAACCCCCAGTTGGGATGGTACCCACAAAATGATCCACTAATCAAAAGTATCTTGTGAAAGATATTGACCCTATTAGGAGTCTGTTACATCCATGTAGTGTCTTGGTCCTTTTTAGAGGACTAGGCCTTGTTACAAGCCTCAACCCTATTAGGAGTTGTTATTACAATTACAAAATGTATGCAAGATGGGCCCACTACCCAAACATGCAATATACAATAAGATTATACACACAAAGGTATATATACAAAAACCTTTAACAATGTTAATATCTTCTATATCTGATTTTTCCTTTGTAGCTCATTGTACAAAAATTTTCATACTATAATATTTCTCTTCTCTAACATAAAATTTGCATCACAACACACATACATAGTAATCACAAACGTATTACACAACTTCACACTCGACGTTTTTTCCTTTATACCAAGTAAACTATTATGTCGGCCTTCTTGTCTTCACACATGTCCCAAAATACAAAATCAATATTTTCTCACTTAGGGTTAACATATAGGATGTCTTCCCTAATTTATTAAGTAATTATTTTTATAAACTAAAAAAATCACAACTCAAAACACCTATTTCCTTATCTTTGTCTTGTTCTGCCTATGCATACATGCAATCACTAAATCCTTCATATCTATGTATGTACTACTCATCAAAACTTGTGCTCTTGCATACATGATCCTCATACCCTAATCTTTCTTCCCTTAAGTGTGCACATTATAATTTATTGTCTATAATCTTTGCAAGCCAAAATTGTGTTTGTGCTGATAGTTAAACTTTGTGATACTTAGACAATTTTCTAAGTCTTCAATCCAAAATTTTTTTTAAAAAAGATATGTTGAATTTATACAAATGACATGTTTCCATAAATGAAAAACCTCAATGCATTTCCTTAGTTACCTCTTAGCAAAAAATCTTCCCCTTTGGCATTGGTGGAAACATATGCGAAAATTGGCTAAGTCCCAAAATGCAAAATTTCAAAATTGCGAAGTTCTTCACATGCCACACAAAATTTTCAAAAGGCGGATGATTTTTATTACATACCATATTTACATACTTATACCTCGTTATTAAAATATGTGTATGACTCCCTTTTTTACTATGCTCTACCTTATATATCCTTATACATATGATCTTCATACATTTACTCCCCCTTTGACATCAATGAAAAAAGGTGAGTCAAATACTATATACAAGTCAAAATTTTGATTACCTTTCTTTTATTCATGTTGATGAATTATTTAACAATGGGATGCAATCAAAAAAAAAAATTAAGCTAGTTAGTCCTTCATTCTATTCTCCATGACTAAATTTGATGTTGTGAGAAGTGCACACAGTCCATAGGATGCTAACTCTACTGCTTGGAAATTTGGATAGATAAAGTGTTCATATGATATCTTTTCCTTCAAGCATTCTTAAAGATACTTCTAAACTAGGTCAATCTTCAAAGATATATGCCCTCTCAACAAAGAGAACCTATACATAATCTTTTCCTTGTTGATCTCTACCATTCTCCTTTCTTCGTGGATCTTATCTTTTTCTCCAAGTGAATTACTTGATCATCTGCACTCTTCAACTCACTGGTCATATTTTTTAATTCATCCTCTTTTCTTTTGATTTGCAATGTGAAGGTATGCATATACTCATGTGCTAGTGCACAATTTCCCATAAAGTTCCTTACCTTCATGCACACATCTCTATAATTCCTTAATGCATGTATCCAAATTAGTAATTTAGCTTTAACATATTGACATACCCTTTTGAACATGTTTGCATCATGCTCAGCTTGAGCCTTGACTATAGCTACTTTAGCCATAACATCATAATGACTATCAAACTCTTCTAAGACTCTAGCTGTCTTCTTCTAGGGATTTCTTTCATTGATCTTAATGTTCATCAAAACTTCCATTTTCCCTATCATCTTCTAAAGAATCTCTTGGGTTCCTTTTATTCCTTTTCTTTTCTCAACAATTCTATTGGTAGCCAATGCAAACAATTGACTAAGAATTTCAATTTTAGGGTCCTCTACTATTACCAATGGTGTACCACTCATCATTCTTGTAATCAAAGATTATAGTGGTGACTTTGAAGAAAGAAGTGCTTCTTTGATTGTATCTTTGATAAGTGTAGCCATATGTTCTTGCAATCTCTGACTAACATCATCTATTTTTTGTAGGGGCTTATAATCAACTGTATCCTTTTGTTGTTAAGATTCCTCTTCTTGTTGAATGTCAAAAGTTCCCTTCTTTTCTTCAGTATGCTTCAACTATGGTCTGAGATGTCCTTAGTGGCTCTGTGGCTCTGTTGTCCTTAGTGGCAAAGTCTGAGATGTCCTTAGTGGCTCTGTTGTAGATAGAGATTTTGCCTCTTCATTTTTTGCCTCATCAATATAGGCTCTTCTTACTAGTTCAATGACATAGGTCAATAAGCTCTTCCATCTCCTTAAGAACTTATTCTCTTTTCCCTTCCATAATTCTTATTATTCTCATCTTATCTCACACATGTGGAATTAGAAAATGCCTTATTCTTTCCATTTGAGCATCATTTTTCACATTATAGAATTTTCTCACCAACTCTTATCTCAAGGTCTCTTCTTCTATCTTAAACTTCAACATTTCCTCATTTAATCTATCATACAATTCCTTAAGTAATTCACCATGTATTGTAAGAAGCGATTTCTTAAAATTTATCATATACTGAATCGCTGTCACATACAAATTTTTCTTCTCATACAAGGGATATTTGTAACAAAATTTATTTGACTTCTTAAGATTTCCCTCATTCAATATAGAGTCATTAAGATTTCAAATTCTTGGCATCCATGAAACTTTCTTTTTACTATTTCCTTCTTTCTTAGTAGTTTCAACTAGTATCTCTTTCTATATTTCCTCTTTCTTAGTTTCAGTTTCTTTCTTTTCTGCTTGCCTACATATCACTATATTTTTTCTTTTTTTTTGGGGGTCCAATAGTTAATTCCTTTACTCTCTTCTATTTTGAAGGTTCTACTAGATCTTATTTTACTTCATCTATCCTTGTTGATCTTCTTGTACTACTAGGTGTAGATGTTTGAAATTTCCCTATACTAACATATTATTCTTCCATTGGTTGGATTGGTGATGGCGGAAAATACTATGGCACTAGTACAACTATTGCATATGGTGCAATGGGTGACTATGCAGATGTAACTACAATTGTGACTCCCATAGCATATCCACTTTCAATTGCTAATGGTTTTGCAATTAAGATCTCAGATTTTCCACTTTCTTTCATTTCTTTGGCTATAACCATAGTTGAACTCTGAATTCTTTTTTATTCATACCAGTTTCTTTAAGCATCTCATTTATCTTTTTGTCCACTTTCTTCTTAATATCCTTATTGTAGAGTTGACTATCCACTTCCCTAACTTTATCTTCATAGTGTTGGATACAATTGTTCAATTGTGTGTTGTCTTTAATATTACACAAATTTCATATTAGTTATTAGTCAGAGTCTACCAAGCTTAGTTGGTCAGCAAGGTAGAAGGCAGAGTCTACTGAGCTCAGAAGGCTAGCAAAGAAGGTTTACAGTGTCTACCGAGCGTTCTTAGGCCTTACCTTGTGCAGATAGTTTTTACTTAGCTTCCAAGGTTGATAAAGGAAATTTAGTTGTTACTGAGCTTACTCGATCATCAAAGGGAAATATGGTAGAGACAGTTCTTACCGAGCTCTCATGGTTAGGGAAGGAAATTTAGTTCTTACCGAGTTCACTCGGTAGCCAAAAGATTTTGCAGATTTTGTAGTGTTAACTGAGTTGAGGTGGTTAACTCAGGAAATTGTTTCTGGAACAGTGTTTACCAAGCTGAGTCGACCAATGAAGGATTTCATTATTTTTTGAAATAAAGTTTATTTTTTTAATGTAATATTTGTAGCCGACTAATGTATGGTTTATTGGTCAATGTAACTTGTGAATGAGCAGACTTGATAATCTAAATGGTATATATAAGAGGTCAAGTTGCAAATTCTAACTATGTGTGATGGATTTGAAGTGATATGAATGTGGAGGAGGACTGATTATTATGAGAGAAAATTTCGAAGGATGATCATAGATCATTGAGGAGCAACAAAGCTATATTTGATCAAGGAGGATCTAATGGTTCAGAATAGAGATCTGTAATCAACAAATTCAGTTGCATCTTTTTCAGGTCAATTCATTGTTACTTTCTAACTATTGTAGTAGTGATTCCAAAATCTCTTAACATAGTTGGTTTAGCAACCATTTTATAAATCCTCTAACAAGGTGACAGTTCAGTTGAATTGTTCTAAAGACCTCTAGCAAGGCCACTCTTAATAGGGTGATTAAATCCTCTAACAGGGTCACACCTAACAATGTATTTTGTAACCTTTAAAAGGGTTGGCTCCTAACATGGCTCACTTCAGAAGAGTGAAAATTGGTAGCTAGTTACTTGGTGGTTTTTCCCATATTGGGTTTCCATGTTAAATCTGGTGTCTCTTATGTTCATGTTATTTATTTTTGCATGCATGTTAATAATTATGAATGCTAAAAGATCAGTAAAAAGTTAATCTATTGAGTTACAACATTTTTATGAAGTGTTTACTGAGTGTCAACAGTAACTAGTTACTTAAGATATCTAAGGGATCTGGATTTGTTTTTGTGGTAACTGATTCAAACCCCCCCCCCCCCCCCCCCCCCCCCCCCCCCCCCCCCCTTAGTTACTTAATTTATAATTCCAACAATTGGTATCAGAGCTTTTGGTGCTTACAGGAAAGATTTCAAGGATCTAAGCTAAAGACCAGGATGTCTTACAAGAGGGAAATTCTAAGACTTAATAGGGACAACTTCTCAGCATGGTAGGGATTGATGAGACTTAATCTAGCTTCTATTGGTGATATAAGGCTGAAGTACCTTAATAAAAAATATGCAGAACCTTCTGGCACATTATCTATCAATGATATTGCTGAAAAGAAGACTCACAACAACATGATGATAGATATTGCATCTGTCGTAAGTTATGAAGAATTTGATGATATCAAGGATTGAAAAACTACTTTTGAAATGTGGAACAAGCTAAAAGAGATCTATGGAGGTAATGATAATGTGAGAAGAGCCAAAGCATAAAGTTTGAGAGGTCAATTTGCTCAAATGAGGATGAGAGAAGATGAAAACATTGTAAAATATGTTGAAAGAGTTAAAGCATGTGTTAGTGCAATTAAAGCATCTGGAGGAGATATAAAGGAGGAAATAGTTATAAGTAAATTTCTTAGAACACTACTTCCCATTTATGCAATTAGAGTTTCTACAATTCAAGAAAGAAGATGTGAAGCAAATCATAAGATAAATTTGGAGGCCATAGGTGGAAGATTGACTGCATTCGAGCTAGATGACTATGATAATTATGTTCCAGTTGCCAAGAACATTGAGCCAAAATTTGAAGCCAAGCTTTCACTTAAGGAGAAAGGAAAGAAGATAAAGGATTCTCAGTCAAATAGTGATGAAGAATTAGAATAGAGTTCAGACAGTGATCTTGAAGTGGTTAAAGCTCTGCTAGCAAGGAAATATTCAAGAGGCAAAGGGAAATACAAAGGTAAGGTTCCTCTAATCTATTTTTCTTGTGAAGAAATTGGACATATTGCTGCTAGGTTCCCAAATAAGTAGAACAAGGATGAGAAGAAAGGTCACAAATGAAATGGCAAGAAAGATTTCAAATCATTCAAGGAAAAAGGTAAGAAAACATGTTTTATGGCTAAAGATTCTAATGATTTTGATGATAAAGAAGAAGATGAAATTGTTTACATTGTTGTAAAGGATGAGTCTAATAATGATAAGGAAATGGCACTTATTTCTCATGTGAGAAAAAATGATACATGGATTATAGATAGTGGTTGTTCTCATCACATGACTGGTGATAAAACTAAGTTTGAACACTTTTAAGACTATGATGGTGGCAATGTGAGGTTTGGTAATAATGAACCTTATTGTATAAAAGAAAAAGGAAGAATCTCACTAACCAAAGAACTTGTATGTGATAATGCATATTGGGTAGAAGGACTAAAACATAATCTGTTAGTGTAGCACAGCTACTCAATAATGGATTCAAAGTGGAATTCATGCATGGAAAAGCAAGACTGCTGGATGGAAAAGGAAAGCTGATTGGATCAGGCTCTCAAACAAAAGGTAACTTGTTTTATCTTGAACTTAGTGAATGTTCATGCTTTATTGCTCAAGTTGAAGAAAGTTGGTTATGGAATAAGAGGTTGTGTCATGTGAACTTTGATAACTTGGTGAAAATAAGTAAATTTAGAAAAGTAAGAGGTATTCGTAACATAAAGGAACCTGAGATTGGTCTGTGCAAGAATTGTCAAATTGGCAAGATGGGAAAGACTACCTTTTAAAGTAAAAATTATCAGTCTGAAGAAGTTTTAAAAATTGTGCATACTGATTTGTGTGGACCTACTAGAATTGAAAGTTATACTGATGAAAATTTCTTCATTCTTTTTGTTGATGATTACTCAAGAATGATGACTGTCATGTACCTAAGAGACAAATCAGAAGCATTTGAGAATTTCAAATGGTATTTGGCCAGAGTAGAGAAAGAAACAAGAAAAAGACTGAAATGTCTGAGGCCAGACAGAGGTGGTGAATTCATTTCACATGAGTTAAATAACTTTTTCATTGAAAGGGGAATAAAAAGATGGGTTTTAGCACCTAGAACTCCTAAACAAAATGGAATAGTAGAAAGAAGGAACATATCTATCATGGACTGTGCAAGAACCTTAATGATTGAAAAGTGCATTACTCTCAAATACTGGAAGGAAGCTATCAGCACTACAGTTCATACCTTGAACCAAGTACAATTGAAGGACTCATTCAAAATTCCCTATGAGTTATGATATGGCTACAAACCCAATGTAAGTTACCTAAAAGTATTTGGAAGAAAATGTTACATTTTGAAAGAATCTAAAAAAGGTAAATTTGATGTGAAGGGTGATGAAGGAATATTTTTGGGATATTCTTGCAAAATTAAAGCATATAGATGTTTGAATTTGTCTACTCACAAAGTCATAGAAAGTGCACATGTGAAAGTTGATGAGTTTGCAGAAAGAACTAAAGAAGAAAGAAAAAGAGAACCAGAAGACTACAGGAGATTTTTCTACATTGAACCTGATATAGGGGCAGATACACTTGTTAATCAAGAATCTTACACTCCTGAGTCTTTAGTAACCGAGTTACAAGGAGTTAAAATTGAGCTACAGGAACTCGAGTCACATTCAAATGCTATCGAGCCTGAAAGACCCGAGCTACAAACAAGATAGTTAGAACCTAAAGCTGAAGTGCAAGAGGATGAAAATGCAAAGCTTTCAAAAGGCAAGGAACCTATATTAGCTAAGTATGTTAGGAGGCATCATGCACCAGATCAAATCATTGGAGATAAATTTGAAGGAACTATACCAAGAAGTAAGTTGAAAGGCACTTGTTTACTTTCTGATTTTGAACCTAGAAATGTTAAAGATGCTTTAGAAAATGAAAGTTGGATTGAAGCTATGAATGAAGGGATAGAGCAGATAGAGAAAAATAAAACATGGACTCTTGTACCTAGGTATAAAGACAAAAATGTGATTGAAACTAAGTGGGTATTTAAAAACAAGTTAAATAAAGATGGAAAGGTGTCAAGGAACAAAGCTAGACTGGTATGCAAAGGGTACTCTCAAGAAGAAGGTGTAGACTATGGAGAGATTTTGCTCCTGTTGCAAGATTGGAAGGTGTCAGAACCTTACTTGCATATGCTACATACAAAGGATTCAAGGTTTATCAAATGGATGTCAAGTTAGCATTTCTCAATGGCATACTAGATGAAGAGGTTTACATTGAACAACCTGAAGGTTTTGTTGATCCAAACAAGAAGGATATTGTCTACAAGTTACATAAAGCATTGTATGGTCTGAAGCAAGTTCTTAGAGCATGGTATGAAAGACTGCATAACTATCTTATTCAAATTGGTTTTCAAAGAACTAATGATAATAGGAGCTTGTATATCAAGGAAGGACTAGATCATAAGATTGGCAAAAATATTTGTAGATGATACTTTGTTCATAGGAAATGATGATCTATGCAAAGAATTTTTAGAACAAATCAACAAGGAATTTGAAATGTCAATGTTTGGTGAGATCAAATTCTTTGTTGGTCTTCAAATTTAGTATAATAAGATTGGCATCTACATCACTCAATCTAAATACATCAAGAAGATACTGAAAATTTTTGGTATGGAAGACTAAAAAATAGTTGGGACTCCTATGTGTACTGGATTGAAACTCACCAAGAATGATGAATTCAAGGAAGTGGATCAGACATTGTATAGATCCATTATTGGAAAGTTGTAGTGTGTAGTGCATACAAGACCAACCATTTCCCTTGCAGTTGGTATTGTAGCTAGATTCTCAGCAAAACCAAAGGAAAATCACATGATGGCAATCAAAAGGATCATAAGATACTTGAAAGGAACTGTAGATTATGGATTATGGTATAAACTTGGAGGAAACCTAGATTTAAAAGTGTTTACTGATGTAGATTAGGTAGGAAACATTGATGATAGAAAGAGTACAAGTGGAGGAGATTTCTTTCTTGGAAAGAGGTTGGTTTCTTGGACAAGTAAAAAGAAAAATTGTAAATCCTAGTCCACAGCAAAGGTTGAATATGTTGCAATAGTAGTAAACTGTTCAAACATTGTTTGGTTCAAACCGTTATTGGAAGGTATGTAGGAAGAAATCAAAGAACCTATTGTTATGTTTTTTGACAATACTAGTGCAATTAACATATCTAAGAATCCAATGATGCATTCAAAAACCAAGCATATTGCTATAAAGTATCACTTTCTTAGAGAATTGATGTAAGATAAGGAGATCAAATTGGAATATGCCCATACAAAGGAATAAATTGCTGACATATTCACAAAGCCTTTACCTAAGGATGCATTCTTGTATCTAAGAGGTAAGTTAGGGATCATTCCCCTATTAGAAGCTCACTAAAATATAGTTTTAGTGATGCATCAACATGAACATAATTGAAGATCTATCAGTTGATGCAACAATGTATTAAAGACATTGCATATGAATTAGTGCTTAAGGTACATTGAGTTTCACTTGAGTTGTGTTGTCTTTGGCATATGTTGTCAAAGAGGGAGAGTTTACTGTCATATCTTTCTAAAATTTGCAAGAAAAAGAGATTTTATGCAAGAGGGAGAGATTACTATGAAAGAGGGAGATTACTGTATTTGAAGAGTTTTGAGGAATAAAATGTAAGAGGGAGAAGCATTCTATGAGAAAAGACTTGTTCTCAAATTTCATTCTGCTATGACATGTTGTGTTGCCATCAATGCCAAAGAGGGAGATTGTTGGATATAATTGTTCAATTGTGTGTTGTTTTTGATGTTACACAAATGTCATATCAGTTATAAGTTAGAGTCTACCGAGCTCAGTTGGTCAGCAAGGTAGAAGGCAAAGTCTATCGAGCTCAGAAGGTTAGCAAAGAAGGTTTACAGTGTCTACCCAGCATTCTCAGGCCTTACCTTGTGTAGAAAGTTGTTATCGAGCTTCCAAGGTTGATAAAGGAAATTCAATTGTTATCGAGCTTACTCAGTCATCAAAAGGAAATATGGCAGAGACAGTTCTTATCGAGCTCTCATGGTTAGCGAAGGAAATTCAATTCTTACCGAGTTCACTTGATAGCTAAAGGATGTTGTAGATTTTGCAGTGTTAACTGAGTTGAGGTGGTTAACTTAGGAAATTGTTTCTGGAATAATGTTTACTGAGCTGGGTCAACCAATGAAGGATTCAATTGTTTTGTAAAATAAAGTTTATTTGTTTAATATAATATTTGTAGCTAACTAATGTATGGTTTATTGGTAAATGTAACTTGTGAATGAGCTGACTTCATAATCCAAATGGTATATATAAGAGGTCAAGTTGTAAATTCTAAGTTTGTGTGATGGATTTGAAGTGATATGAATGTGGAGGAGGACTGATTATTGTGAGAGTGAATTGTGAAGGATGATCAGAGATCATTGAGGAGCAGAAAAGCTATATTTGATCAAGGAGGATCTAATAGTGCAGAATAGAGATCTGTAATCAGCAAATTCAGTTGCATCTTATTCAGGTCAATTCATTGTTACTTTCTAACCATTGTAGCAATGATTCCAAAATCTCTTAATAGAGTTGGTTTAGTAGCCATTTTATAAATCCTCTAACAAGGTGATAGTTTAGTTGAATTTTTCTAAAGACCTCTAGCAAGGCCACTCTTAACAGGGTGATTAAATCCTCTAAGAGGGTCACACCTAACAATGTGTTTTGTAACCTTTAATAGGGTTGGCTCCTAACAGGGCTCACTTTAGAAGAGTGAAAATTGGTAGCTAGTTACTTGGTGGTTTTTCCCATATTAGGTTTCCAAGTTAAATCTGGTATCTCTTGTGTTCATGTTATTTACTTTTGCATGGATGTTAATAATTATGAATGCTAAAAGGTCAATAACAAGTTAATCTATCAAGTTACAACATTTTTATGAAGTGTTTACCGAGTATCAGCAGTAACTAGTTATTTAAGACATCTAAGGGATCTAGATTTGTTTTTGTAGTAACTAATTCACCCCCCCTCTCAGTTACTTCATCTATAATTCCAACACATAGGTATCCTATCTAGGACACTTTTCATCCTTTTTTGATTCAAAAATTATCTTTGCATAACCTTCAATCAATTATTTTGTCATCTCATAACCCATAGGGTCAATGAATTTAACTCTGAGTTCTATTTCTTCCATACAAGTCATGTCTATCTCAACCATTCAAAAAATCTCATCCTTCTACTTCTCTACAATGGAAGGTGGAATTATAAATCTCTATTTCATCTCAGCTTAAAAAATATTCATCGTTCTAGAGATGTCTCATGTAATTTTATCTTTAAGCTTCTTTCTATAGTAATGTGTAATAAATTCCGCTATTCACTTGTTAGAGTTCCATTCATAATCAAGCATTCCATGAAATTTCCTTATTACTTGAAAGAATAGGTGTGTCAATAAAGACACAAATTGAATACTGCTTTTTTTGTTTTCTTAAAGTTGTCAATGTTATCAACTCTTTTCTATCTAAGTATATTACACATGACCTTTTCTCTTCCAGCTACAGTCATCATGTAGGTTGAATGTATGAATCTAGCAGGTACAAGATTCACTCTAGTGTTATATTTAATTTTGTAGCTGATTATTTTATTAATCAACCTCACATCAACTTGTTTGATTTTATCTACCTTCATGTTTCTTCCATCATATATTGATCCAATGTTGGTTTCAACCAATTTATTAACATTTTTCTCATTTACAGGGTTACTTCCCTCATTGTTCAATCTAGTCAATTTGTGAATCATGTCATTATCAATCATTACTAGAATATATCCTACCCAAAACATATCCTTATGAATCTGGCTTAGAATTATTCTTGTCCACTCATGTTGGTCAAACTCCCCAAAGGACATATGTTTGATAATTTTTAGGTTTTTTAGATGTTGAAACCCTTGTTTGAATGTTAGGTCATTGTTGTACACTAGGTTCATGTCATGATGAATGTCATGGTCTCCAATTGTCTCAAACTTACAGTGATATAAGTGCATATATCCTCTACGTGTAAAACTCTACTAGTTACTTGTGAAAGTGCACCAAAAGAATCATCTTCAAGAGAAACATATGGGTGCTTCTTAAACTTATACCTAGGCCTCTCATTTACATCACATAGTGTAGGAGTTTCCATTCTCTAAAATTTAAACCTTCAAATTTCAATTGTGCAAGTGATACATACCTTTAAAAGTCATGAAATCAAGGCTTGCTAAATTCGCTTTCAATTTGATTCAAAACACTTAAACTTTATTCACTTCTAAGGTCTCCTTAATTATTTGCATGATCAAATGGTACTCAACAATTCAATTTCAACCGTTAAATAATTTATAATTTACTTTTGCATTGATTGTGCAAGTACATAGTCTTCAAAAAGTTGTTCTCAATAACCAGTAAACTTCTTTTTGTTCACACACTCACATATGAACTAAGAATTATATACACTCTTAGATGTAGCTTCCTTACATCCATATCAACATCCTCTTAACTATACAAAAATTAATTCAATCATACAAGGGTTAAATAATTTTTTGGTGCTAATTCCCCTTCATTTCCTATAAAATGTTGTTGCTTGAACAGAAAGAGTTTGGTTAACAACAATCACTTAATTCAACTTTTTTACAAGTATGTCACTTTTCTTCTTTTCTATCTAAATTTGTGTGCTTGTTGGTGTCTTGACTTTAACAAATGTCTCATTGAAGTTTTCTACATGCTCTTTTACACTCTCTTTTTATCTATCAATGGTATTCTCATTCCGTCCAACATTGTTTGCATTCCTTCTAAAGTTAGGTTTTCTCATGTCGTTCCTCATGGTTTTTGGTATTCTCATACTATTCATCTTGTTGAAGAGTCTTTAGTTTTTACATGTTCTTCCCTAATTTCATAAGATTTTTCCTTAGGTTTGGCTTGAAAATCCTTGTGTCTATCAAAAAACCCTAATGGTAAACCATAGGGAGGAGGAAAAAACCTATGTTATACATTTTTTCCCTAGGTTTCTTCTAATTCTTCATTACCTTTTTCCTAATCCACGAGGGTCCCCTTTTCTCTTTTAAGTTGTGTCCCCCTTGTTAGGCTTGATCACTTTAGGTTGTAACCCCACATTTTTCCTTTTTTTAAATCCTTTGCATACTCCCACATTATCCTAAGTCTAAAGAACCTTCCCTAGGCCCCCTCTTTATGTTAATAAGAGAATGAAGATCAGATGACTTGTGTTGCATCTCAACTTTGATACTTCCCATGGTGAACATGTGAGATGCAAACATGTGGATGCAAGGAAGACCATTAGAGAAAATATAGAAGACAAGATCTACAGTCTGTGTTCATTCATTATTATGATCCAAGATCATAGCAAAGAAGTGGTATTATGATGTGCGTTGCAAAGGGCCCCATGTTTTCAAACAAGAACAAAGGAGATCAACAACATGCATTTAGTCATAGTTCTAACTTTTCTCATGGTGACCACGTGTGATGATGACACATGGACCCTAACAGAGTCTAGCTTCAAGTGGGACCTAATGTTATCGGCAGGTACCTAAGATATGATTGGGCCATGTAGCTATTGAGAAATTTTGGTGATGTTTCTTGATTGTAGAGAAAATACTAAGGATGATTAGACAACTTGTGTTCTCTTGAAAATGATCTTGAGCTTATAAAAAATAAACAAGATGATGCCACATGTCTCATCTCTGGTGAAGATCTCTCATATTGTTTAAGTAAGGGATTAAGAATGTGTAGTAATTCAATGATCATTATTTAATATCATGGTCTATCTAAACTATTGAATGATATTTTATTTTGAAGTAAGATCTTTCTCATGCAGAACTTTGCTAAACTAACACACGAAGTTTGAGATTATGCAATATGTTGACATATGACACTCTTTGAAGGGTGATATTAGCAATGGGACTGATGAATCAGTGGGACTTGAGCACTAATTGGTATACATTTATAAATGTTTAAGGGACCCATACTCAAGGAGAAAGGGATATGGCATGTGATAAATCAATGGTGCACGCTATCTCCCAAGCCTATAGAATTTGTTTTGACATACAATGTGATTGCACCGCGTGTCCCACTTAGCACTGAAATTTTTTAAGTGATGAATTATGCATGAGGATATTTTGATGCTTTGGATTTAATCTAGGATAAATTATAGCCTTCCATTCACTCACTACATGAATAAAAGATCAATGACTCCCTTGCCATCTCAAGGGAAGGGAAATTGTATGGTGATTGAGCAAGATTGTGTCATGAAACCTACTCTTTCTAGCCTTGAAGGATTTTCAATCTACTAGTGTGGCTACTATCTTCATTCCTATTGGATGAAAATTGGGCCTAGAAGAAAATATGGAATGTTGATGAAAGTCAAAGAGAGATTGAGATTGTTTGATTAGTTTAGACATTGACTTACTCCTTGAGTTAGTGGAAATATATGACCACATAACACATGAGATTAGTGATGTGGATGGTAATGTCATCCTCAAAATTGATGTAGATTCAATCAAGAAAGCCTTCAACTTGTATTCAACTGATGAAGTAATTGATAGAGTTGATTTCAAAATACTCAATGAAGCTTTCAACCATGTAGGGGTTGATATACAACAAAAATTGATTATGTCCTTTATTAAAGAGGTGGATTGTGTAAAATTTTCACATTTGGCTATCTCAAACAATGTGGGAAACTATGATCATTACAATGATGCCTTTTTGAATACATACACAATCATGTATCAGGTTATAGGATTACCAAAATAATAAGAAATTTAGTAAGGCTACATTGTGGATGTGGTTTGGACTCCACAAGGATGGAGAACCAGTCATTTTTTATTTCTCAAGTTATTTGGTGAAAAATATCAATGAGGCATTAGCAGTTCTAAAGACAGGGAAATCCTCAAATTTTAGATGGTTCTCACTATTGATGAATTTGATTCTTTTTCACAATAAAGATTATTTTATACAATATATGAATTTAGATTTTGAAAGAGATGGTGAACTATTGTTAGTTCAATTACGGACTACCACTTTATCTTCTAATTGGGAGAGATCTAATGTTCTTCTTTTTGAAATGAGTTTGGATTAATATTTAGGAAGATAATTTTTCCAAATGTGAGGAATTTTTCATAAGATATAAGGGCATTTTTTAGGTCAATTAACTATGATGTCAGACCAAAGATGTGTCATCAGTGGGGGGATATCTACTTTTACAAGCACACAAAAATCATCAGAATATATGGTTTTCCAGGGAGACCAAATATGTTTCCTAGGTATGTTCCTTTGATGATAGGATTCTTGGAGGTCATTAGGTAGATTGCAATGTTGCAAGACACTAATTTCCCACCAAATAAGGCAAGAAAAAGAACTTTCTTCCCTAACCTCACCTTATTCCATTACTTTTCAATAGTGAAAGAAGGCACTAGATTGATTGTTGAGTTTCTTTAGTAAACATATCATCATCATATAATTTTCTATATAGACAGAAAATATTTTCCAAAACTTTCTTCACACTCTCTATCTTAGCTGATAACTCAACTTATCTTGCTACAATGGCACTAGATATTTGGTCCATAACCTTAGTGTGAAATTTCCTTTCACACCATTCTAATAAATTTACATTTGTCTCTATATCTTCATCCCTTATCTTATCAACTATATGTACAAGGAGATCACATGGAAGTTTTGCAGAAGGAACTAGCCTTTGCAAAAACATTGCCAAAGAAAGATTCTCATCTTTCTATACAAGGTCTAATAGCTATGGTAGCAAATCTAGAAATACAGATTCAATCTTTAGATGTAGCTAGTGATAATTGGGATTCCACTTCGAGAATCATAATGGAACTCCATCAGCTATTTTTGGACAAATACACTATAAGCGTACCACCTAAATAACATAAGTGTCAAAAGGGGGGATTTTGAAGATATTGTCAAGGTAGATATCTACTCAAAAGGAGCTACAAAAATTAAATGAAGTATTTACTCAGGGAGAGTATCATACTAAGGTATTGGAGACAACATTTCTTGCAAATTTTGAGATTTTGAGATTTTGTATAGAAGCTAAATAGAGATGATATATATTTTGACTTATGCTTAAAATAAGAGTGTATATGCCATGACAAAGTGTTTTTGTCACTCATGTCAAAGGGGGAGATTATTAATCTCATTATGGTTTTGACAAAGTAGTGACAAAACACTTAGTCATTATCTAGCAAAGAACTATGCAAGCTGAGTGCATAGTGTATGTCAAGCATAAGCCTTCAGACAATACATGTCAAGTAATATGGCAATTAGTGCTGAGCAATAGTATGTGATGAGTAGTCAGTGTGTGTCGAGTGACTCAAGTATTAAGAAAATAGAAGTTGCAAATAGTGTGTGCCGAGTAATTCAAGTGTCAAGCAAGAGTAAGTGCCAAGCCATTTAAAAGCTGAGTATCAATATAAAGAGCATAGTGAAGGTCGAGCATTAGAGTCTATTGATGTCAAGTTACTAGTCTTTGACATTGATGTTTTTAATGGCACAAACTCCTATGTAAATCATTTTTGGCTGACATGAACATGAATTTTTTATATTAAGACATAAGGATCTAGACATATTATGAGTCCCTATGCCAATACATGTAGCTAATAAGATAAAGGGAAAAGTTAGGAAACCATAAGGTTCAACTACAATCGTTGATTATGACATAGCCCATTTCCATAATGCCTACTTAAAGAAGTAAACCCTAATGGGGAGTAAGTATGTGAAGGAGGATACTAAGGGAATTATAATGTTGTGAAGAGAAGCATTACATGTGCAAGGAGAGGAATTATAAGATCATAGAGAGAATTTCATGGTGGAAATGATGCCTAAGTTATGGAACTACAATGCAAAATAATTTTGAGAAGAACAAAGATAAGCAGTGAAAGGATAAAGAAGATAAATCTAATCAGGAGGATCAAGAGATAACCAGTAAAGAGGAGATTTGACGTCAAGAAGCAATGTGCTAACAGAAGGATCAGGTGCTGAATCATTTTGATATGTGATGCATAGTAAATCTCTTAATAGAGTAGTCCTAACAAACTTTTGTAAATCTCCAAACAAAGTGATTACTTAGTTATGAGTTTAAATCCTTTAGTCAAGGTGAGACATCATAGTCTTGTAAGACTTTAATAGGGTAGACCTTTCATAGGGTAGATCATAGATTATGATAAAAAAATTATAGCCATAATTGGCCATACTTTACAACTGCAGTAATGGAGATTTGTGGGTGACATCCTCAACCCAGTTTTACCTTCTCTTTGGAGGCTTTCTGGGTAACCAAAATTGGGTCATCCCACACAACTCATTCTCACTTTTCATTGTTAGGATTTAACCACAGAAAGAAATAACAATTACTTTCAAATATAAAAAATATTAGAAAATAATAGATCACATAAAAAAGAACACAAGACACTAAGATTTAATGTGGTTTAGCCAAACCCTGGGCAATGTCCACCAAACAACAAGTCCAATATTATTATGATCGAGTGATTACAACCTAATTACAATTTTTAATCCCTTAAAGCTCAATACCACCACAAGAACCAATTTTTCCATAACACCTTATGAAAACAATCCCTAACCCTAAGCCCTTTTATACAAGTATTTTTTCCACTTTAGGGTTAAAATTAGTTACAACATATCAACCATAAATTGGAAAATATTAGCCCAAAATTTTGTGCCATTGGCAAATAGTAACCCAAATTTTTTCCTGGTCGATGCCCCAAACCCCAAAGAATTTAAGAAGTATGTACAATACTTTCTTGATTAATCATCATAAACTAATAATATCCCACTTGGAGACTGATCTGACTCCACACTAGAGAACAATCTCCCACTCGAAGACTATACCTGTAGCAATATTGCTACCACATGGGGCTCCCACTAGATCAAACCACCATGGACTTTGTTGTTCTTTTATTTTGTTTAGTCTAGAAGACCAATCAAAGTAGAAGATAAATTTAGCTTCTCCATTATTACTACCTTTGTAAACATATCCACTCAATTTTCATTTGTATATATCTTGTCAAGCTTTAACTATCCATCATCCAAAACTAATTGAATAAAATGGTACCTCAACTGTATGTGTTTTGTATTTGAATGTAGAGTTGAATACTTTGCAAGATGAATGATACTCTGGCTATCTATAAATAAATAATTATCCCTCTAAGGGTGTCCCAATTCTTCCAAGAAGAAATGAAGCCATATCATCTCCTTGGCTACCTCTGTAGTAGCAACATACTTTGCCTCTATAGTGGATAAAGCATTAACCTTTTGTAACCTAGAAACCCAGCTCATGGTTGCCCCATAAACAGTAAATACATAACCTATAGTACTCCACCTGGTATCAATATCTCCTGCCAAATCTAAGTCAACATGGCCTTCTAAGTCAGTAGTAGAGCCCCCAAAGTGTAAACACTTACTAGATGTTCCTCTCAAATATCTGAGAATCCATTTGACTGCATTCCAATGCTCAATTCCTAGATGACTCATATACCTACTAATGACTCCCACTACATGTGCAATATCTCGCCTAGTACATACCATAGCATACATCAAGCTTCCTATAGCTAAAGCATAGGTTACCTTGGAAATCTTATCCTCCTTTTCTTGTGTCTTGGGACACATCTCCTTATTCAACTTCAAATGACCAGGTAAAGGTATGCTGACAGCTTTAGCATTCTACATAGAGAAAAGTTGTAACACCTTTTCAACATAATCAGCCTGAGATAATGTCAATTTCATGTTCTCCTATCTCGACAAATCTTCATACCAAGGATTTTTTTTTTTGCCCCCAAATCTTTCATAGCAAATGCAAGTGGTAATTGGCATTTCAGCCCCTTAATGTGATCCATGTTAGACCTAGCTACAAGCATATCATTAACATATAAACATAAAATAATGTAGCTATCATCATCCAACTTCTTAAAGTAAACACAATGATCTTAATAACACCTACTATATCCATTCTCATGTATAAAACTGTCAAACTTCAGATACCATTGTCAAGGTGCTTGCTTCAAGCCATATAAATTTTTCTTCAATTTGCACACTAAGTTCTCCTTACCTTTGGCCTCACATCCCTATGGTTGTGTCATATATATTTCTTCATTCAAATCACCATGAAGGAAGTTTGTTTTAACATCAAGCTACTCCAAATAAAAATCTTCAGTAGCCACAATACTTAAAATAGTATGGATAGAAGTCATTTTAACAACAGGAGAGAATATCTCATCAAAATCAAAGCCTTTTTTTTGTGCAAATTCTTTTACAACTAACCTAGCTTTAAATCTTTTCTTACCTCCATCCTCTTCTTTCAACCTATAAACCCATTTATTCTATAAAGCCCATTTACCTATAGGAAATTTACATAAATCTCAAGTCTTATTTTTCAGCAAAGAGTCTATTTCATCTTTCATTGCAGACTCCTATTGAATCTTAGTATCCACCTATATAGCTTAATCATAAAATGTAGGTTTTCTAGTAACTGTTAGTAAAATAGAATACAAAGAGGGAGAAAATCTTTCTAGAGGTCTAATTAGCCTTGTTGAATGTCTAACATTCACTAGTGTGTGTGGTATTTGTTGTTGTGGTTGTTGCACATCATGAGGAATTGTTGGAACATCATCTTTTGGAGTATTAGCCAGCACAACATAATCATCTTCTTTCTTCTCATGTTGTTGTAACAGATCTTTGTACAACACTTTCTCATTGACTATGACATCCTTGCATCTTACAATTTTATGATTTTCAAAATCCCAATTCCTATAATCGAATTCATTAATGCCATATCCAAAAAATAAAAATTTCTTTAACTTAGCTTCCAACTTGGTTCTATTTTCAGAATCTATATGAGCAAATGCTTCACAACCAAAGGTTTTGAGAAAATAATAACTCACCTTCTTACCAGTCCATGCTTCCTCTAGAATACCACATCCCAAGAGAGTAGAGGTACCTCTATTAATCAAATATATGGTAGTATTGATAGCCTCTATCCACATGTGTAAGAGCAACCCAACATTCAACCTCAAGCTCCTTACATGCTCCATTATAGTCTTTTTCATGCATTCAGCCACTCTATTTTCTTGTCGAGTCCTTGGAAAAATTTTCTATCTATGAATACCATTAGTGGAGTAATAATCTTCAAATTCATGACTGTAATACTTACCACCATTATTAGATCTAAGACATTTTAATTTCTTACTAGTCTCATTTTCAACCAAGCATTTTCATTTCTTAAAATTTTGAAATATGTTAGATCTCTATCTAAGGAAATAAACCCCTACTTTTCTAGTTGCATCATCAATAAATGTGACATAATAATGAGATCCACCAAGGGAAGATACCTAAGCTAGTCCCCATACATCTGTATGCACAAGCCCTAATTTCTCCCTTTTATTTTCCTTCCTAGTCTTCACAAAACTCACTCTCTTTTGTTTTCCATACATATAACTTTCATAGAAATCTATATTAACAAATTTTAGACTTGGTAAAACTTTCTTTGAATGAAGTACTTTTACAACTTTCTCACTCATATGCCCAAGTCTATTGTGCCATAGTGTTGTATTAGAATCTACAACAACTATTTGTTCTCCTTACTCAACTGTAGCAACTATTCCTAAACATTCATGTTTCTTTGAAACAATTAAAGTAGAAGGAAAAATATGACCTATACGAAGATATAAGATGCCTACTTTCACACCTTTTTCTACTACAATAGAACCTCTTGAAATCTTCCAATTTTTATCATGAAAAGTAACTACACAACCCTCATCACCAAGTTGGCTTGCTGAAATTAAATTCTGACTCAGCCTTAGAACATGTCTTACCTCATGTAGTATCCAATAATTCCCATTCTACAAATTAATCTTAACTTTTCCCTTTCCAAAAATCTAACAGGGTTCATTATCCTTCAAATAAATGTACATGGCATATTCATGTATTCATGAGACTTTAATGTAGTGTGTAGATAAAATGATAAGGATCTAAGCTAAACCCAAGAAATCATTGCCAACTCTACAAGCATCTCATGTTTCCCTAACTACAATCACTAAGAAAAATCTCAGACCAGCATCTCAATGACTATTCTAGAATGGGAGTATGCTTAAAATGTAGATTTATAAGAATGCATGCAAGATCTATGACTATAATGCAGATTATATACAGGTAACTACTCTTAGAATGCTATCAAAATGGACATGAAATGAGCTAAACATGTAATAAATGATACTAAATAACATGAAAAAAATGCTAAAATGCTATGAACTTTCCATAGTGACAATGCTATAATGATAACTCAAAATATGCCTATAATACAGATGCATAAAACTTGGGTCCTTTAGATCTTGGATTTTCCTCCTATTTATAGGATTTTGGAAGGTGTTGGGGTAAGAATCAAGATTGTTACCTTTGACTGGTGGATGGAGGTGAAATTGAAAATATTGCATAAGAGGCCAGGAGGAAGAGTCCAACAAACTTGGTTTTAAGGATAAATGAGGATTTTTCCAATTCTTTTAAGTGTAAATGGGTGATTTTCACTTTTGTGAGGATAAATGACTTTATTGATTTAATAAATATTCTATTTATTTTCAACCATTTGTCTTTTTATTCCTCCCTTTTTGAATTTCATTTTATGATTTTGAATTGTTTTTCTCCTCTTTTTAAAGTTGATTTAGGTCTTGTTGGTTTGATAGATGACTAATGACCTAATGTGATTTTTTATTTGAAAATCTATTGTGTTCTTTTTATTTTCTCCTTAATTTGCATTGGTTGATCAAAATTGTGCAATTTAGGTCTTTACCAATTTTTGGGTGTCTACAAATGCTCATCTTTGGGCTAATATGTGAAGCATATTAGGACAAAGACTATCTTGATTTTTTGATTTTAGGTCAAATTTTGATGATTGAATGTTTGATCGATGATGTTTTGATTTTTTGAGGTTGATATGATGTTTGATTGTTGATGACTTGATGTCTGATCATCGATGATTTGATGTCTAATTGTTGAAAATTTGATGTTGGAAATTTTGTCTTGGGTAGGACATTTTGGATATTTTAGCAAATTTTGATGCCCCAGTTTGATTTTAAAATTTGGCTATGGTAGGATTTTTTTTATAGTTAATTTTTTTTTGATGGCTTGATATACTACCCACTTAGAAATGAAATTGGAAAAATGGATGTGTGAAATAGGGATGTTCCAATTTTATTTCTAAAAATGTTTGATGAGAATAGTTGATGGGGAATGTGTAGTCACAAAGTGATATGTAGGATCAATCAGGTAATGTTAATGGATAGCAAATGTGCCCCCCCTCAAGATACAGAGTAGGAAAAACTAATATGTCCATCTCAAGATATAAAGTAGACAAATAATAGGTTCATGATAGAATCGATAGCTAAATAGCCAAATATTGATTATTGATTGATTTGGGATGATCACTTGTGATGAAAAACTAATGTCGTTGTTTAGTGTTTGATTGTTCAAGATGGGATGGGTGCCCCTAGTGAGTAGGGACCTTTGGATCAGATATAGATAGATGATGCATTTGGTGTGACATGAAGTTTATTTGTGGACATTTTGTGTTCATTTGATTGGCTTATCATGTATGTGATCTATGATGAGGACCCTTTGATGTTGATGCTTTGATCTTTGTGATATATTAGATATTTGAGCTTTTTGATCTTTGAACTTGTGAACTTGAAATATCATGGACTTTTTTATGCATGTGATGACATGATTTAATTGATATGATAGTTGTAGATGTTGATGCATTGTGGTTAATTAATGTTGTTAGTAGAATAGCATGATATGTGGAAATTGAGTGAAGTAGTTGAATGACATGTATGAGTGAAATGTGTTAATGAGATGAAATGCATGAATTAAATGAAAGGTGATGGACAAAAATGTAATGTAATGAAATAGGGGAGATGAAATATAATAAATGAAATGAACTGTGGTATGTAATGAAATGAAATTGGATGTAATGAAATGTGATGGAGTGAATTGTGACAAATGAATGAAAAGGGGATGAAATGAAATTGTTTGAGATTCGAAGGCCACATAATGCAATAGATGATGTGGTGTAATGAGGAATGAATTTTGATAAAAGGAAATAGTGACCGCTATTGTTTGAGATTCAAAATCCACATAATGTTATAGGTGGAATGAAAATATGAGATAATGAAGTGCGATGCATGGTGGTGATGTTGTGATGAGACAAAGTCCACCTTGATGTTGATGTTGTTTTTTGATATTGGATAACCAGTCCTGAATTTGTTGAATAATGTTGTGAAGGCTTGCTTGTGTAGTCTTGGTTTATGTGTTAAAAGCTCACCTTGATATTGATGTTGTTTTTTGATATTGGATAATCGGTCTTGAATTTGTTGAATAATGTTGTGAAGGCTTGCTTGTGTAGTCCTGATTTATGTGCCAACCATGTCTTTTCAAGGGACCCAAGATGAAAATTCAAACTAAATGAATATAACTATCTATCACTTTTATTGTAAAGAGATGCAAATTAACTGTCATGATAGAGCATTTAATAAAAAGTGACCAAGTATAACCACCACTAGCTCAGCTATGGTTATATGAATATTGTGTCATGTCGAGAATTACCACCAAACACAAACAATGTATATGAAAAATATGACAACTATTGAAAAAAGAAAAGTTATAGCTGCAGTAAATAAAAATGGGCATGCAAATAGTTGTGTTAAAAGCTCACCTTGATGTTGATGTTGTTTTTTGATATTGGATAACCAGTCCTAAATTTGTTGAATAATGTTGTGAAGGCTTGCTTGTGTAGTCCTAATTTATGTGCCAACCATGTCTTTTCAAGGGACCCAAGATGAAAATGCAAACTAAATGAATATAAGTATCTATCACTTTTATTATAAAGAGATGCAAATTAACTGTCATGATAGAGCATTTAATAAAAATTGACCAAGTATAACCACAACTAGCTCAGCTATGGTTATATGAATATTGTGTCATGTTGAGAATTACCACCAAACACAAACAATGTATATGAAAAATATGACAACTATTGAAAAAAGAAAAGTTATAGCTGCAGTAAATAAAAATGGGCATGCAAATAGTCACTAGTTAGATAAAGGACTTCACCTAAATATCGTACAAAATTGGTTGAGGTACACATGGCTTTCCAAACAAGAGGAGGCACTTACAAGTGGACATGAATAATGCATGAAATTAGAGGATTCCTAGAGTTGAACAATGGAAAACCAAAGGAAAATAAAATACCATGACTTCATCTTGGTACCTCTAGTCAAGTACATCATTGAGGTACTAGAAGTTGATAATAGTAGAAAAACCCATTATTTGCAGACCAGAGGTGCTAACAATTATTCAATTCTTCCTAGAAGCAACTATTGTACAAGTTTGATAACCAAGTGTAGGATGTATCGGTGATGATTTAGCAGTAGATTCTATCTGGCAATGTGTGTCATTGTGAATTATGGTGTCTGAGTGTTGGAGTCGAGCGTCAAGTGTACCTGGTAATGGTGTGGTGGGATGTAGAGTGCAGATGCATGATGAGGCTAGTAAAGAATGAGTCCAAGCAAGCGATGACCATAAATAGGTAGATAACATGGAGACAGAATGAAGTAAGGTGAAGAGTATAGTGTGGCCATCGGGTTTATTGAGAAGTCTAAGGAAGTGTGTAAGTGAAAGCATGTCAAGCTCACTGAATTAGTTGTAGTAGGAAGTGATGCTAGCTAGGGAAGGTGGAGTAGGAAAGAGTAAAGAGGAAAACATGGTTGGTGAACCTTGGTGGAACTGGTGTATTAGTCCAAACTTCAAGTGTTAGTTCAGGAGAGTGGTGAATAAGTCATGTAGGATGGGGGTCAACACAACTTGAAGATGTGGGGGTTAGGGTGGAAGAAACACCCTTGTTAGAATTAATGATGTTGTTAGGGACTGTAGTGCAATAGGTGTTATAGGCAGTTTTGGATGATGAGTTGATGAAGCAGGCAAAGAATAGTCTACTTGGGATAACGAAGAGCATGCTAGGATCAGTGTGTGAGAACTAAATGTCTGTATGGGCTCTCAATGAAATATGAGCATAAATTTGTGTAACATTTGGAGAGCCATGGTATTTAAGGTGGAAAAAGTAGGAAGTGCTAACCATAAATTGTAAGGCACAACTCTGTATATATTAATAGCCTTTACAGACAAGTTTAAGACCAAAGTTGGGATTTTCTCTAGGTATGTGTTGAGACGGATGTTCACAAGGCTTGTGAAAAGGTGTTTGGGCCTATGTGAGGTGTTGATGGCCAAAAAGAGGCTAAGTGGGACCTTGAAAAAGGTGTGTGAGGGTCCAAGAAGGACATTTGGGTCTTGAAAAAGGTGCCTAGGGTAGAAAAAGGAATTATAAGGGCCTAGGAAATCACTGTGGGAGCATGAAAAGATAAAATTAGGCCTAGAAAAAGGCATTTGGTCTTAAAAAGGTGCTTGAGGGGCCTAATTTTGGCCTTCTTGGGGGAGGTGGCAAGATAGGGTGTCCAATCAATGGCATTTCTTTAGACCCAGCTCCAAAAGAAGAAGCCCCTAGTGTCAATCCTCTATGCACCCACACTACATCCATGGGAATAAAAAAGCTACCACTACATAATTACACATTCAATAGTTGTGTAAATTCCCTATCCAAAAACTACATCCCTCATCAGTTCTCTTTAAGGAACGCCTAAGGATAATGTCCCATATAATAACTAGCTTCCCAGTGTACCCT
This sequence comes from Cupressus sempervirens, assembly GCA_028749045.1. Lineage (NCBI taxonomy): Eukaryota > Viridiplantae > Streptophyta > Pinopsida > Cupressales > Cupressaceae > Cupressus > Cupressus sempervirens. The sequence goes on from CM053793.1 coordinate 536,677,865, forward strand.
TTTTGTCCATTGCATATCCATGAATACATTCTCCACCAGCTTGTTTATTCCTAGTATAGTGATCACTCATTGTGCCACATCCCACTCCTGCTACATTTGATCAATCACCATTTACCAATGCTTCACGTCTACTTTTGCCTCATCCAGCAAATACTACAACTATCTCAACTTTGACTCACTTAATGCTAACCGCTCTTGTAGCTTCAATGACAGGGAGTTTGACTTTGCAATTGCCTCCCTAAATGACTTAGACTATGACTATAGTAACACCAACTCATTTTGCATGCTCTCAAAATCATCGATTGATTAGTCTCAGGATTCTAGGACAAGGGTCAAAGGAAGGATAAGCAAGTGGCGTGATTGCAGAGGAGCCACGGTTAGAGGTTGGGGGTGGAGATCAATTATCAAGTGACATAGAGGAATTATAGAAAATGTTGGCCACAGAGAGAGTTTGGGTAGAAAATATAGAGTAGGAAGTCACATTTTTGTTGGGGTTGATGGAGAAGGCACAGGAAGATGGAGTGCAAATTGAGGCAACACAACTCCAAGCGGTGGTGAATACAAAGTAGGTAAAAGTGCAATCATTAGAAGGAAAATTACAGGTGGAGCAATCATGAGTGGAGGGAAACGACATGGGGATGCAGACAGAGAGATCGCGAGCTTAGAGGTTGCAAGAATCCCTAAAGATGGTGCAAGTGGATTTAGAGAGCACGCAAAATGAGTTGGTGTTCTTATAGTCATAGTATAAGTCATTTAGGGAGGCAATTGCAAAGTCAAACTTCCCGTCATTGAAGCTACAAGAGTGGTTAGCATTGAGTGAGTCAAAGGTGAGACCATTGTAGCAGTGGTTGGGTGAGGCAAAAGTAGATGTGAAGCATTGGCAAATGGTGACTGATCAAATGTAGTAGGAGTGGGATGTGGCACAATGAGCAATCACTATATCAGGAATAAACAAGTTGGTGGAGAATGTATTCGTGGATATGCAATGGACAAAAAAGGTACATTGGGAAGCTACTTATTATATGGGATATTATCCTTAGGCATTCCCAAATGAGAACTGACAGGGGACATAGTTTGTGGATAGGGAATTTATACAACTATTGAATGTGTGATTATGTGGTGGTAGGTTTTTGATTCCCATGGATGCAGTGTGGGTGCATAGAGGATTGACACTAGGGGCTTCTTCTTTTGGAGCTGGGTTTGAAGAAATGCCATTGATTGGAGACCCTATCTTGCCACCTCCTCCAAGAAGGCTAGAATAAAGGATCCACAAGATGTTATTTGAATGTAATGTTGTCATTGCTATTTTAATAGAACATAAGTTGTGTTTGTTTCTATGGTAAGCAAAAGGACAACTAGTGGTGATGTTAATGTGCCCAATGGACATTGTCGTGTTTGTTTTTTATGTTTTTGGAATGTATTTGGATGTTTTTAGCATTTTGAGAAATATGTGGATATTTTTGGGATTTCTAATAGATATTTGGAATTTTTGATAGATATTTGAATGTTTTTGGATTTTGGCAAATATTTGGAAAGGTGTCAATCTCCGTAAAAGTGGGAACAATATGATTTGTAGAGGAAGAAAGACCTTTACTTGCATGTGAGAACTAAATGTTTGTATGGGCTCTCAATGAAAGATGAGTATAAATTTTTGTAACATTTGGAGAGCCATGGTAGTTAAGGTGGAAAAATCAGGAAGTGCTAACCATAAACTGTAACGCACAACTCTATATATATATTAATAGCCTTTATAGACAAGTTTAAGACCAAAGTTGGGATTTTCTCTAGGTATGTGTTGAGATGGATGTTCATGAGGCTTGTGAAAAGGTGTTTGGGCCTATGTGAGGTGTTGATGGACAAAAAGAGGCTAAGTGGGACCTTGAAAAAGGTGTGTGATGGTCCAAGAAGGACATTTGGGTCTTGAAAAAGGTGCCTAGGGTATAAAAAGGCATTTTAAGGGCCTAGGAAATCATTGTGGGAGCATGAAAAGATAAAATTCAGCCTAGAAAAAGGTGTTTGGGCTTAAAAGGGTGCTTTAAGGGCCTAAAAAGGTGCTTGAGGGGCCTAATAGGGTGAAACAAGGCCTTAGAAAAGGCATTTTGGCCTAAAAAGGCATTTTGGGGGCCTGAAAAGGTGCTCGAGGGCCTTGAAAATGGTACTTTGGCCTAAAAAGGCATTTAAAGGGCCTAAAGAGGCATTTAAGGGCCTTGAAAAAGGCACTTTGGCCTAAAAAGGTATTGAGGGCCTTGAAAAAGGTGCTTTGGCCTAAAAAAGCTTTTGAGGGCCGAAAAAGGTGCCTTGGGGGCCTAAAAAGAGAGGAGATCATGGCAATCTCTCAAAATTATACTTATTTATTTTGTGCCCCCTATTAGGTGATGATGAAAGAGTCCAATGGATATCTGGGCCTTTTAGGATAGCTTTGATATATTTTTTGAAGGGTTCTAGTTCAATTGTGGCCACTACAACATAAATAAGACTAATAATCCATTAGGAATTGTTGTTCTTGGCTGGAAGAAAGAAGAGGAACTCTATTGGGTTTTCTTGTGCTATTCACATTGTGTTAGAGTTTCCAAAGCCCAGCGAGATGTTTTAGGACATAACTATGCTGCTTCTTAATACCATTGAGGCACTATTATTGTTTTTCCAAAAGGTGATGAAGCCATAAAACATGTCATAAAACATTTCAATATTTTTCAATATAGTGGGTCTCACCATTGATTTCATATAAAACTAGTCGAGGTATGTAAACCTATCCTAAAGGATCAACAATTATAGACAGACACTAGTTCAACATGAAATCAATGGATCATCGGTTTTAAAAATACATCAATAATTTATGCATAATTAAATAGCCCATTTGAGTTGAAGTGAACCTTTTTTGACTAGAACTTTGGGGTGTTGTTAATTTTTTTGGATTTTTCGACTATTTTTGGCAATTATTACGCCCTTTTGAAAGTTTTTGGTAATTTTGGACAAATTTTGAATGTTTTTGATAAATTTTGAATGTTTTTAATAATTTTAAACAATTTTTGAATGTTTTTAATAATTTTTAACAATTTTCAAACTAGTGGGAGTGAAAGGAGGATGTGAGTTAGATTTGTTGGATTGTGGAGATAACCAGGACCATGTGGAGGTACCTAAAGAGTTAAGGGGACCAAATTGGGCCAAAAGGGCTAAGCGTGGGCTTAGGGAGTTATAATGGAGATGATGGAGGCAAAAAGGATTTTTGGGACATCAAATGGATTGAAGAAAAGCTAAAATGGATATTGGGAATTATTGGCCATGGTGGATAGCTGAGATAAGCATTGATTTTCCTACAATTCATATCTATGGTATCCCAATACATAATCTAACTCCATGTTGCTCTTGATTCATTGTGCTTCTTTGTGGTGCTATGATACTGACTATCTTTGCTACTATGAACTGTGTCTAATGCTAAGAAACCACTGAACTATAACCGACAAGTGTTTCTCAATTGGGTATGTGTGAAATTAACTCAACTATGCTAGGTAAGCCATAAACAAGAAAAATTTGTCTTGGACGAAGTTGCTTGAGTGTTGGCTTGATTCTCTTTCTACATTGAAGGACTTATGTTTTTTAGGGAAGTCAAAAGGTGCTATCTCTTGCTCCTTTTGTAGCCAAAGGTGGCATTTCTCACTTCTTTTGTACTAGTTTTTTTAAAAAAATTAATTTTTATTTTTAATTTTTGTTCTTCTAGTGTTTTTGATTTTTATGGTATTTTTAGTGATGGTGTATTTCCTCAAAGCCTTAGACATATAATTTTATGAGGTGAATGTTGTTGATGGGTTTTGATAGGTCTACACCATCACAATCTGAAATTTTGTAAGTACTAATCCCAAAAGACTTTGTGATAATGTAAGGACCAATCCAATTGGCCTCCCATTTTCCTTTCTTTTCCCTGGTAGCTTGGTTCTTAAGGTTTTCTCAGAGCACTAGGTCACCAATTTGAAAGACACAGGGTTTGACCTTTTTTTTGTAGTGACTTGATAATGTTCATGTGCCACACGTTGATGTTCTTCTAATAATTCTAGTTGCTCCACTCTATAGTCCTCATCTAGTAGGAAGTCATGAAGAGTGACTCTCAAAGATGGGATCTCAACCTCTAAAGGAATAATGGCTTCACAACCATAAACCAAGGAGAAGGGTGTTGCACCTATAGCTCTCCTAACACTTTTCCTATAGACCTAGAGGGCAAGGTTTAGCTATAAATGCCAATCTCTACCAATGTCATTGACGGTTCTTTTGAGAATGTTGATAATGGTCTTATTGGTGACATCTACTTGACCATTGCCTTGGGGATAATAAATTGATGAGGAGTGGGTGTATAATGTGAAATTTTTGACATAATTTTTCAATTATTTTATTTTTAAAGTACAAGGCATTGTCTATGAGAATGGCATGAGTATGCTAAACTAACAAATGATATGATTTAAAAATTAAGGAAGAGATTTGTTTTCCCGTAGAGTCGGCAAGTGGTCCCGCTTCGACCTACTTGGTGAAGTATTCTATGGTGGTGATAATCCATTTATGTCCATTGGAGGAAGGTGGGTTGATGGCTCCAATCAAATCAAAGCCCCACTAATAAAAATGCCATGGTGTGGCCAAAGGGTTGAGCTCTTGGGCTGGTGCATGAACAAGGGTACCATGGATTTGACATTTTTTTCAAGTCTTAACATAGTCGATAGAATCCTTTTCCATGGTTGGCTAAAAATAACCCATCCTAACAATCTTCTTGGCTAGTGTAAACCCACTAGAGTGTGACCCACAAATCCCTACATGGACTTCCTACAGAGAAACTCTTGACTTGTCCTTTTCAAGACATCTAAAAAAAGTACCGTCAAGACCTTTCCTATATAGCATATCAGCCACCAAAGTGTAGCATGAGGTTTTTCGAATGAAATTACATCTTTGGTTGTTTGAGAGGTTAGAGGCTATGGTGTTATCATGGAGGTAAGTGATGATGGCGTTATACTAGAGGGAATCAGGAGCATCTAAATGAAAAATGATAAGAGAATCAAGTTGAGTAAATGCAAGTTGAACCCCCTCCTCTACTAAGAACTCATTCCACTCATGTTGCTCCAATAAATAGAGTAAGGAGGCCAAGGTGACCATGGCATTTGCTACTCTATTCTTATCTCTGGAAATTTGTTCAAAAGTAATATGAACAAAAAAATGCCTTAAGTGTGTCAATCATATGTTTTTAAGGCAATAAATTTTCATCCTTGGTCTGATATGTGTCAGTGACTTGATTAATGATCAATTGGGAGTCTCCATAAACCTCTAGCACTATTAATTTCCATTCTAAAGCTAGTTTGAGGCCCAAGACCAAAGCTTCATATTCTGCCATATTGTTGGTGTAGGGGAAAAGTAATTTTTAAGACTTGGGGATGGTAACACCTAGTGGTGTGATGAACAAAATACTGAAGCCTGATCCATTGTGTGTGTAAAAACCATCAAAATAGAATTTCCAAGTTACTAGCTCTGCCTGAAGAATGTGCATGTATTAGAAGTTAGCTAAGATAGGATTTGAGCTCTATGTAGGTGCATCTACCAATTGATCAACAATGGCTTGTCCTTTTATTGCTTTCCTACTGACATACTCAATATCAAACTCATTTTGCTGACAAGATATTTGAGGGGACCAATCTTGGAGATGAGCTTGACCTTATGTGTCGAAAGATAATGGTGTAGTTTTTGGGAAGAAAAAACTATGGCTAAATAGGTCTTTTCAATAAAAGTGTAATTAAGCTCATAGTTGACCAAGGTGTGATACAAGTAATAAATGACACTTTCTTTTCCTTGAGTCTTTTTATTGTACTAAGAGGGCTCTGATTGATTTATCCATTAGGGAAATGTATTAAAAAAATGGTTTGTGTGATACTAGAGGTACCAACATGGGTGGATTCATCAAGTAGGTTTTGAGTAAATCAAAATCCTTCTGACACTGATCATCCCATTTAAAAATTATGTCCTTATGTAGTAAACTGGTGAAAGACACACACTTTTTCTACTAATTGGAAAATGAAACAATGGACTCATTGAAGTCTACCTTGAAAAGAGTGTAACTAACTTAGGTTCTTTGGAGGTGGAATTCTGACTATGGCCTATACCTTTTTAGGATCAACTTCTATCCCTTTGGCTATGATAATGTATCCTAGAAGCTTGCTTGATTTAATGTCAAAAACACACTTCTTTGGATTAAGCCTAACTTTAAATGCTTCAAGGTAGGTAAATATCTTATCCAAGATGGGGAGATGTTCTTCTTGAGTATGGGATTTGGAAAGGATATCATCCACATAATCTTCCATAAAGATGTGCATCATGTCATGAAAGATAGTGGTCATGGACCACGGATAGGTGGCCCCTACATTTTTTAGCCCAAAGGGTATCACATTCCAACAAAACATGCCACATGCACAAGTAAATGTTGTTTTCTCTTGGTCCTCTGGTGCTATACTTATCTGATTGTACCCTAAAAATCCATCCATAAGTAAACACATGGAATGGCCCACTGTCAGATCTACAATGGTGTCAATGTTGGGAAGGGGGAAATCATCTTCATGACATGCTTTGTTTACATCTTGAAAATTAATGGAGATGTGTATGCTACCATTTTTCTTTGATATAGGCACAATGTTGGATATCTATTATGCATATGCGAAGGGCCAAATGAAGTTGGTGTTGACCAATTTCAGTAGTTCTGCTTTGACTAGTAGAGCTATGTGTGGATGCATTTTTCTGAGTTTTTGCTTAACCAACTTGGCCTCTGGAGAAATTTTGAGGTGATGGAGGATTAAAGTTTAGTCTAATCCTAGCATGTCTATGTAAGACCATGCAAAATTTATTTGTCTCTCTTTAATGAAGTGAATAAATGCACTTCTTTCTTCTGTACTTAAGGACTATGCCAAATAGATGATCTTTAGTTCCTATTCTGCACCAATGTTGACTTGTTCTGTTGGTTCAATCAAGATAGATGATCTCTCCTTGGGGTGCTAAATTAAGGTATCAATCACCTCATCCATGGGTGCCATAGTTGGGTTTTCACCTTGGGATGTATCACTTCTATTTTTTTTATTTTTTTAAAGATGAGCTACAACTTGGTAGTGATCATCAAGGCTAGGAAATGCTTGGTTTGTTCTAGTGTGACTGAGATGATTGATATTAGACCCGGTTGTGTGAATTTCTTCTATTATTTGTGGATGAGATGGTTCAACTGCATTAAGATAGATGAAGACATTGTGGTCAGTGTCAAATTGAGGAATATGGCGAGGCTTGGTTGTATCCTAGCTAATGAGTTTGAGATGGACTAGGGAGAGTGATTCATAATATGGAAAGGGTTTAGTGGGATTTAAAGACATGATCTCATTAGATGGCTTATGTGTTGTATGACTTAGGTCTATGACATGTGCTTCCTCTAAAGTGTTAGGAAAAGTAGAGCTCGTGAGTGGCTCATAGTAGTCATCTTCAATTTCTGCTAGAAAGAAGTCAGGAAATAGGGTTTGGAACTAAAACCCTTTAATATGTTCATCATCCTTATTTGATGTGATGTGATGTGTTTATTTTGTAGTAGCCTCTAAATTTTTTTTTTGTACTTTGACTCTTGGTGAAGTAGAACCTAGATGAGAGGTTGATCCTATGTAGTGACACCATTGGATGCAGGAAGGTGAACAAAATCACATTCTTTGTCATGAAGGGATTCTTTGGGTAATGATTCAAATTCCCACTTAGTGGAATCATCATCACCTTTGTTTTTAGAGGTGTCTATGAGTGGTCCCCTTGTATGATGTGAACTTGAAGAGATAGATTTGTATTTATAATGTCAATTGTTTTTTGGTTACTACCCTCCCTTTCTCTAGTCATCCACACGAAGGTGGAAGAAGAGGAATCTCTGTGCTTAGGATGAGACTTGGGAGTGATCTGTGCATTACCTTGTTTTTTGTACCCCACCCCTATTTTGGATTTGTTGGACCTGAACTATGCTACAAGAGGTTTGATGATTCCTGTCCCTTTCCCTAAGGGACCATCTCTTGTATATCCCATCTTTTTCATTAAATTAAAACCTTTTCCATTTAAATGAGGAGAGATGTCAATATTTTGTTTACTAATTTCTTCTACTAAGCTTAGAGGTACTCCACTTAAATGTTCATGGGAAAGTCTAGTGGTGGAAGATGGTTTTCCATGAGATCTTGGAGAGAGTGGAGGACCAAACAATGAGACTAAGTATTCACTTACCCCTCTACATTGCAGTTTACACTTCCTATCAAACTCCTATGGTGTGACTATTTAGGGTCTTTGGATGGTGATGGTGAAGAAGAAAACTTAAACAACCAACTTTCTCTTTACCCTTAGTCAATGTAGATAATTAGCTGGCCGATAGAGCATGAAGCATTTGTGGATGTGGATTGATTGATGTTGTCTGTTAGGGTGCCAATTTCTTCTCTATTATGAGGAACAAGGGAGTTACAATATTGGGAAAAGTGTTGATCCCTAGGTATGGTCACCTCTTGACCCATGTATGAAAATTTAAGACATTGATGGTAAGTAGAGGGAATGACCTACATGTCATGAATCCATAGTCTTCATAACAAGATGTTATAAGTTAATTATAAGTCTAAGACTTGACAAACAATTTCTTTCATAATTAGTCCTACCCTAATCGACAAAATAACCATGCCTTTGGAAGATCTCTCCTCATCATCATAAGTTTTAATAGTGATTTTCTTTCTTGGATCAAAAACATCCTTTGTATATCCTAGGGCTTTTACCAAATTTAATGTGCAAATGTTGAGACCTGCCCCACCATTAGCCAATGCTCTCTTAACTCTATTTCTATGGATAAAGACTTCACTATGCAAAGGAGAATTTCTTTGCCAGATGACAAACATGTCATCTTGGGTTGAAAAGGATAAACAGTGAGGACCAACTAGATTACTAACCATGTTTTGAAACCTACTCACATCCAGGTCATTTGGCACTAAGAATTTGGTGAAGATTTCTTTATGCTCTAGTGATATTTTCAACAACTCAAAAATGGAGATATGAGTGGGATTCTTAAGTAACTAGTTGACCAAATTATATTTAGGTAAGGAGGAACTCATAGTTGTGTGACCAAAATTTGTCACAGGTCCTAGTAAAATGACTTTAGAGTCCTTGCCTTGGGTAACAACATTTGATGATTTTTTCTTGTTTTTATCCTTAATTATGATGACATTTACAGTGTTATCAAATCTAGAGATCATACCAATGGTGTTATCATGGTGATGTGCATAATTAACCTTATCATGAGGGGGTTCCTTTTGATTAGCTTTAGAGGATTCACCATTTTCATGACTCATGAAAGGGTTCTTCAAGGTTGTATTGTCTTCATTGTTGCTAAGGTTATTCACTTTGATAGTTCCATTGTTGATTAATTTTTGTATGGAACCGTTAAGGGCAAAACAATTGTTCATTAAGTGCCTCCTATTTCTGTGATAGCCACAAATGTGCTTGTCATTCCACCACTCTGGCTTGACTTGAGGTTTATAGGGTTTGGCCTTGAGTAATAAAATGAGTTCATTGACCAAGAGGGTTTGTAAAGAACTCTCATAAGACAACCTGATAGGTTTATACTCTTTGGGTATATCAGAAGCCTAATATCTTCATGGAGGAGGAGCTTGATTATGAGAAACCTGTTGATTAGATGTCGAGGGAGTTATTGTGTTACATCGATAAAATGGATGGGAATTTTCTTGTTGATATGTGTTTGGATTGGTGTTGTTGATGATGGGATACAATTGATTTGGATGGGGTGGAGTCTAAGATTTAACATGGTTGGCTTCAATCACCCCATCATTGGTGGTATTTTTGTTGTTGTTTCTCCACCACAATTTTTGTTTCTCAGTGGATTGATAAGAGGAATTGTAATTCTATGTGGAATTGTTGGAGAAACCCTTACCATCTTTAGATAATTTAATAATTTCATTATTTATCAAGGTTTCTTCTACCTTAGCAGTATTCTCTATGGTAGTTTTACATGGGTTTTGAGAGACTATTGATGAAGACGTTTGTCTTCTCTTTGTCTGGTATGTATCTATGATATTTGGAAAATGTATGTCTCCACCATTGTAGGAAGACTTTAAATGATTCTCTAGGAAGTTGTTTTTTGTTACATAAATCGATCATTATAACTTCCCTTTTTATATTATAAGAGTATTGAGTGATAAAAATAGAATCCAATTGATCAAAGGTCTTAATGTTAGAGGGTAACTTGAAGAACCACTCCATGGATTGCCCTTCGAGACTCCTATTGTGGTTTCACAATGCATGCTCCATTTCATCTAGAAATGGGGACCCCCTACTTAATTTTTTTAGCTTTCTAGAACCCTAGTTCGGGGTCTAAGTCTTTTAGGGTTATTATCTACTATTTCTGGTCAAGACTAGGTCTTGACTTAGAAACCCAAACCTTAAAAATTCAAAATTTTACAGGAGATAAGGCATTTTTCAAAGGAAAAAAGGTGCACAAGTGCAACTCATTAGGTGTGCTAGTGCATCAAAGTCAAACAAAAAGGGCATCACCTTTGCTATTGTGTAGCTGCACAACACCAAATAGTGTTAGGGATCCTGGGTCTAAATAACCCAAGGATCCCCACCCCTATCTCACTTGCTTTCTTTTTTCACTTTCCTTGCTCCAAGTTTCCAAAGCACAGCTCTACACCTAAACTAGTGTGCTCCACCTTCACTCCTCACTCCACTTTCACCTATCATCACACATAAACAAACAAAGTGAATGAAAAAAAAGTTGCGAAGTAGGCACCTAATCAAGTATGCTACTGTGCATCTTTTTTTGCAAAAGAATCTTGAAAATTTAAAAAACATAAAATAAAACATATAGTGGGGGGTGCATAGTAGCACACATAATTAGGTGCGTTACTGCATACCCTTAAAAATATACCTGTATTGCAAAGTAAGTATAAGGTGTGCATCAGTGCATCCCATGAGGTGCACTATTGTGCACCCACATTGTAGGCTTTTCAAAGTTAAAAGGCACACCAAGTGCACCAAGTGTGCCCTTTTTTTTCCAGTAAGGGTTAGGGTCACAAAGTTAGGTTTTTTGGTTTTTTGAGCAATTAGGTTTTAGGTTTTGATTGTGTCAGCTTTAATGTTTGATTTTATCAAATTTATTTCATTTTTGAACTAATAGATGTCATTATTGTGCAAATTCAATGGCATCTTCATCATCCTCCCTTGTAGCAAAGATGGTTCCAAAGCCTGTAGTGTTCAAGTTTCAAGGTGTTCCTACAAAGTCATGATTCCAAGATGATCATTCAAAGAACTAAGATACTAAATTATGTCACACTGATTTGAGAGCATTCTTGACACTATGTAACAAACCAATAGAAAGGTCTTTGATGATTTCCACATTGATCCGACTAGGGCTTGTTAGTGCAGCATCACATCCACTGTTTGTAAAATCTTCAAAATTAATCATGAAATTAGCAAAGAATTATGTTCCTAAAGAAAGGGTAGTCAAGAGCATTACTAGAGAGATCATCCTAGATCTCCAACCCACCAATATCGAGAAGGTATTCCATCTTCCAAGGGTAGATCAATTTATTAGATTGACTTATCACCAAGTTGAGAGATGGTACATGGAACATATTGATGAAGCTTCTAAGATCATACAGTATTCATACCTCATAGAAAAAACTCCTCTAGGGTGGAAAGCAGGTAAAGTCAATATGACATGGGGCTACATGAAGGAAGATATTGGATATTCAATCATTCTCTTGAGTAGAGTCACGAGTTTTCCTGCTTTGGGACATTTGAACATATGGATGGTCAATTTCATCGAGACTATCAAGACAACAAATATGTCAATTAATTGGGCCTCCATTATCAATGAGAACTTGGGTGAGTAGTTGATGGTGGTGAAGAATAACATAAGATTTTACATGACATCATACTTGGTGTACTTGTTAGCCATAAGGGTGATAGATTATCCTAGGCTCTATAAGAGGGGTAGCATGCAGGATGCAAATGCATGGCCCTACATTGTATATCCTTAGCTAGTAAAGAAAAATATTTTAGGGCAAAGCAAGGAATATAGGATTGTGAATGATGCTTTCATTTTTAAAATAATCTAGTTCATAGAGGGAGATTATATGAAAAGGATGTCACAAGAGGCAGCTACCAAGATATCAGAAGTTGGGTTCTACTACATCTAGTTCCAAACATTCACATATTTGAGGGTAGTAGGTTTGTTAACCCTAAGAATCTCCCTAGGTATCTTAGTGATAGACTCAATTTACTGGAGATAACTTGACAACTCTTGTCCACATATGACAGACTTAGGAAGTAGTACAAAATATGTTGGATATGGCCTATTACCATAGGACCTTTTAGTGTGGTACAAAGATAAGACATTCCATCTTTTGAGTGTGAATGTGATCAATATCCCTTGGAAGAATATAATTCTCCATAAAATTATTTTGATAACATCGAAAGAGTGCAATATATAGCTAGCAAGACATTCCAACATGAAGATGTGGTTGAAGATCATTGGATGAATGCAATAGATGATTACGATGTCCACATAAGGGAACATTGTAGGATGAATTTGTACCTAGAAGAGAGTGCTTTGAAGATGAAGATTCCATTTAAGATTGTGCAACAAGATATAGAGGATCTTCTCAATCCATTGTTCAATAGGGACAAGATTTGTGACAAGCCTATTATGAATGCTTAGATTGACAAAGGAGAAAACTTAGACATTAACCACAGGGCAAGGCATATCATCAAATTAATAAAGGATTGGATCAAGAGACCTGTCAAACTAGATGCAATTCCTCAGATGGTGGTCTTCCATGCTCAAGCCCACCCAACTAAAGGCCAAAGAGCTAAGGTCACAATGCCTACATTCATAGCCTAGTTGCTACTGACACCCAAGATAGTACACCAACTAGATAGACCAGTTGCATATTACAGGGCACAAAAGGGTAAGGAAAGAGGAAGAAAACTTATCTACAATGGGCTAAGCTAGAAGAAGAAGTGACTTAGGAACCTCCACAGAAGAGAGAGGAAAATGTACAAGGTGCAAAGAATGTGGAAGTTGCACAAGATCAAGAGGATCCCCAGGTGTCACCAATTGAGCAAGGACAAAGAGAAGTAGAGAATAAAGTACAAGATGTATCCCCACCTTGACAAGTAGAACAAGCCTCCCCCTTCATGCCTAAGAAGAGAAGAATCAAGACTCCAACAAAGAGGAGACAAAGGGTCATTAAGAAAGTGATTCCTTTCCCATCAGTCCTTGAGCCTATTTTAAAAGAAGAAAAAGAAGAAGATGGTAAGGATGAGGAGGACACTATACCTTTGAATCAGAGGACTCATCTCACAAGAGCTACAAAGTTAGAAAGGAGAAGAAGCTCCACTATCAGACTGCCATTTATCCCTAATGAACCCATCTAGACTACAACCTTAGAAGATGAAACGTAATACCAGATAGATGTGTAGGATGTGGAGGGCACTGATGTCTTTCTAATTTCAGATTTTGATTTCATGCCTATGGGTACCAAATATGGTCAGGGATAAGATAAGGGACACTCTAAGAAATCAACCTCAATAGGAGGATTGGAGTCAGCTACCACCTAAACCACAAGATCTTGAAATATCCACACCATCCCTAGTGCAAGTCACATTTTGTGTAGATAAGGGATCACCTACTCCTCTTCCTCCAAACAATGAAGAAGAACAAGTAAAAGAGGAAGAGCCACAACAAGAATTCATTGAGGAAGTGTCAGATGAAGGGTAGATAAGTGAACAACCTTAGAAAACTTCCCAAGACATTGAGATAAGGACTATGGACTCTATAGATATAGAGACTCCCAGTACAGATCTCGTGCAAAAGAAGAGGACTCCAAAAAGGGGAGATAAGGGAAAGGGTATAGCCAAGTAGACTCCTTTTTCCTCAAAAAGCAATTCTCTGATGGAACATATCCCAAGGTGGCTAAGAAAAGAAGTAATAAGAAATAAGAAACAACAATTCACCACTAAAGAGGAGGATAGAATGGAATTAATTGAAGTCCTAAGGAAGCCTGATTAACCACCAAAGGATGCGTGAGCATTAGCATTTGTCATGAGTGGTCATAACCAAGACTTGTTTGCTCACACAACTATTCCTCCTCCACCTTCAAATGTTGAAGAATTGATTCCATGAGGTTATCAAATCAAAGAGGCTATTTTTGGGAAACCAACCTTGGATATTGCTAAACTAATGGTTACAAAAGGAATAAAAGAGGTATTTAAGAGCTTGGAATAAGATGGGGCAGAGTTGATAACACTTTGGTGATAAAATGAAATCCTAAAAGGATATCTAAGCAAAGTTATTGGTCCCCTAGATCCCACAAACCCTAAGGAAACCTTGAATGCAACACTCCAGAGAAGAGATAGGGCTATGAGCCAATTAGATCCATTTTTGAGTGCTTATCAGTAGTGGAGACAAAGTTTTAAGGAAAAAAGTGTACAGATCATTCAAGGCAATATGAAGCAATTACACATCATGCAAGAGAATGTGGATAGGCTGGTAGCCATTTTGAATCAAGATTTTTGTTTAATGGATGAGATACATAACTGAGGAAACGATTTGCAAGCATTATAGGGAATTGAAGTCCAAAGGTATCAGATGCTAATGGATGTATATATAGGTAAGGAGTTAGACAAGATTGATGAATGGATTGAAAAGATTGTGGATGGCAATAAAGTAATGGAGACATTACATGTAGAGATTCATAGGCTCAAGTATCAAGCCAAAGAGAAAATTTTTTAAGCTAAGAAGCATTATAGTGATGTGTGTTTAGACATTTTAGAGGATGATGCACATGAGAAATTAATACTAGTAAAAGTACTAGTCAAGAAATTTTGAATTTTTTTTGAAGAGGCTACTAATGATGATGGCATTAGGCAAGCACTTAGAATAGAGGAGGCATTATTAGATGTCGATGTGAAATTAGGAGATTTGGTAGAGACTTATATTGAGGTCGAGAACTACAGGCAAAAGGTGAAAGAATAATATGAAGCCTTAGATTTTCTAGATGTGGCTTAAGTCACTGAGATAATCAATAAATTCAAGGGGAACAAAACCAAGAAGCCAAAATTTCAATTTTGATACTTAGTGAAATTTCATAATTTTTGGAACTTGCTTTGAGGTGCATTGCTGTGATGGTGTGCTAGGTGCGAAGTTGTGCTTTTGTAATGGTGTTATGGAAGATTTTGAAGAAGTTAGAGGTGCACCAATAGTTAACTTCCAATTCCAAAATTAGAGCTTTTCATGCATCAAAAACACATTTTGACAGTAGTTTAACTCCGATAGACACCTAGTGAAGATGGAGCTTCCATTTTTGGCACTTCCAGACACTCCTACATCAATTGATGGCTCTTTGTTTCTTAGTTTCTCATGTATTATCTGATTTATGACATGTAAAGGCTTATGCATCCAATTAGTGATATAAATATGGATGGAGTCCTACTTAGCACCAGTTAGATAGTCAGTTTGTATATAAGTAGATTTTTTTTATTAGTTCAGAAGCATATGATTGCATAAAGATATGTCTCACTCTTAACGCAAATTGAGGAGAAGATTTCTTATAAATTTGAGATTGTAATTTGTATTCAAGGTTGCTATAATTTTGATGCAATAATATATGTTATTGATGCTCACATTTGGAGTGTAGTGATTCTTGCCTAAGTGTGTTATATTTTGTGAATATATGTTCATGGGATATAATTGAGATGACAATTTTATTACATTGTTTTGGTTGTGTGGTATTTTAATTCTAGTGTTTGCTACAAGTCTATAAATTCTACTAACATACTTAGTTTGAGAAGAGATCATCATATCATTCCTACATAACTTTTTGTCTCGCATGAGTACACTTTCCATGGCCTTGCGATCTAATGAAAAGTGAAACATCTTATGGTTACTTGATGAAGGGCCACACCACCCGTGCCAACTAACAACCAAAAATGTAACAATATGGAGATAGAGAGATGACAAAAATGCTTCATAAAACATCCATTAATACTTGAAATCCATTAGAAGAGATTACATTTGAAGAGATTACAATGCAAGAACTTCTATTCCTCGAACTTCCTTACAAGAGATTACATTAGAAGAGCTTCACTACAAGAGCTTACACTTGAAAAGCTTCTATTTCTCCAACTTTCTTCTCGAACTTGATTACAAATGATAATAGGCCTTTCTTAAATAGGCACTTCTAACCCAAGACATTACAAACACAACCAATGTGGGATAAAAGGTAAATACAACTACCTTTAAATAAATATTAAATTCCCACCCAAATACAACTAAGCACCCAACAAATATTAAATACATGATTTATCCAAAACCTTCTAGAATTTCCACCTACACAACTCGATTAATGGAATGACAACTATTTTTCTTATTTTTCTATTTATGCCACCTATGCACCTTGAAAATAGAAATTCCTCTTTTCTCTTTTTTCCCTTATTTTATTTTTTTATTATTTTTCCTTCTATTTTCGTCACTTTCTCTCTCCTCCACAATTTTTTTTTTTTTTTCAATAATTTTCTCATGCAAGATGCTCCTGCATCATTACTAAATTCCCATCAACAATTGCATCAATGGAACTAAGGAAGCATTGCTCCTATTTTCATTGGTTACCTACAGATCTTTTCAAAATCTTAACTCACAGATGCATTGTTTCCATAGCTTATGTTCGTTAGGATTTACTTTTCATGTTATTTGCTTAAATTTCTTGTTTTCCTATCTTAATTTTTTTCTTTATTAACCCTGTGGTTAATTTATAAATTCATATAGTTGCATTGTTAGATTTCAATCATCATAGAAATAGAAAAATACAAAAATATATTTCTTTCTTTTGTGGTTATTCTTTTGAAATAGCAAGCAAATTCAAAACCTTATCTAAATTGTTTAGAACCAGCAAAGGCCTCCTCATGAATATTCACATTTATCTTCAACTAAGTAGATTCTAGTAGGTGACAAGATCACCTAGAACCTTGGAGTTGATCCTTAGATTATCTTTTCAAGAGAGGAGTTCAAAATGATTCCTACCATTAAGCATCATGCAAAATGAAAACTCAACAACTCCTAGGGAATAGATGCATTAGGTAAGTCATGTCATGGAAAAACTCCATACTTTGGGTATAGAATTGCCTAAGGTGGTCCTATGGATTTGATGTACCAAAATATCTATCATATTTTGGTATCTACATATTTTGAGGGAAAGGTGTGAACATAATGTTTTTGTCAAATGGAAGAGGACACACCTTTTCGAGACTAAAATCTGTGGCTTGTATTTTTCCTTATTTCATTGTTTCCATTCCCAGTTGAATTTATTGTAATTTTTGTGTGACAACATCTAAGGGTGAATCTTCTTTGTCTCATTTCAGGTTGGTCACATCAAATTTGAATGACAATTTCAAACCTTGTTGTGCTAATGCTAGTATGTAGTGTTCTTTGTGTTTCTCAAGTATCTTGTCCATGATATGAACAAGTTCAAGATTTTGCTAAAAGTATTCAATCTTAGTTTTCATGTTCTTTTCATCCCACATGTTAGACAAACCCATTTTGGCAAAGGGTTTTGAACTTTAGTTGAACAGGGGTGACTCATGGGTAATTGCATTTGGTGAACAATCTATTGGTGTGATAGGTTCAATGAGATCCAAAGGTTTTGTGTGTTTGATGGTTTTGCTAGCTATTTTGGCACTCACCCATATAGGTGATTATTTTGGCTTCATGGTTACATTGGTTTTACATAATGGCATGAGATGTGAATAGGATTCCTCTAATTCTTATGCATTTTCACCATATGAGGGTTTCCATTGACTGTGATTTGTTTAGAGTAACAAGCTAAGTCTGACAAGATGTTTGGCAATGTTGATAGGGTAAGTTCACTTTCAAAAATTTAGGTAAGGAATGGATGTGTGTCTCTCAAAGTTTTTGGCTTGATATGCAAAATGAAGCAATAATTACTGTTGTTTAATAATGGTGTTTGTAGCTTCACTGGTTTCAAAAATGGTTTTAGTCAATTTTAGGATCTCTCAGTCTGGAAGATATCAATGGGAAGAAAGCATATCCAAATCCATTATTAATTTGCAAAGGTTGTGTATGTAGATAGCCTCTGTTTTAGGTTCTTTCTCAAATGCATCATAGGATTGATCAAATGCACTATTTCATGGATCATATGCACTATTTAATTGTTTAAATGTGTTATTTTGCTTGTCATATACGTTGTTTAAAGCCTCAAATGCATTGTTATGATGGAAAATGCACTATTTGAAGTTGCAAATGCATAGTTTTGTAGTTACATGTGGTGTAACAAAGTTTAGATGTATCTCAGGATGTGCTAGATGTGTTGTTTTGAGTAGTAGATGCACTATTTTAGAGTCTTTCAATAATGTTCTTATTTTGAACTTGGTTTCTCATATCAGTTTAGAGTTACATATTTTGGAAGGACTGTGATTCAAGCTGGAGTTTATTATTAAGTTTTAAAACACATCCAATCACAATAGGTAGTAGAAATCAAAACAAGAATATAAAACCACATGCACCTAGAAAATGGAAGAAAAGAGCTTCCTAGCAAAGTTGTCTAGAGCTGGTGACTAGGGGTTTTAGTTTTTAACCATCAATGTTTGAATTTTCCTCTCTTGTAACAAAGACCACCAACAATAAGGAGGTTTGGTACAATCCCTTATGGGACTACTAGAGGAAGGCTATGTTCTGAACATGGGGGGCTTGCATTCTATTGGGAATGTAAGATTGGAAGGTGTGCCCTCTCACTGACCCTGCTAAGGCAACTCAGGAGGTAGCCTTTCTATGGTTGATTAATCCTAGCTAGTAGAAAGTAGGAAGATGGAAATCAAAAATAGGTCTCGAAATTTGATCACTCAAGGAGAGTGAGAGCATATCCCTACTGTCCTGACCTCCTAAACATAATAGACACAATTTTTCAATTACCAGCCTTTATACTATAGAAGATAAAGGGGGCACTAGTTGGGCTATGTGTGGGTTCTTTCCTCATTCTATTATAATTGATCTTAAAAAAGGTCGTGTATTATGATCAACTCAAAAGAGTTGAGAGCATAGGCCTACTCCCATTTGGGTCAGCAAGATTGAACGTTTCTATTAAAATAGGTTTTGAATTTGGAAGTGCCATACTTTGAATTGAAAAGGGTCAAGGTCCACTTACCTAATTTGGTGCTAGCAAAGGTTAGGCACATTTTTGAGGGTCTTCATTCCTTGTCTCATGTTTCTAGTAGCTTGAGAGTTCTTATCAACTTATATGAGGTCTACAAATAATTAAAAACAAGATCTAAATGTTAGATGTGAAGGTTAATAGTTGGGATTAGATGTATGATAAAAAACAACATATGCATCATAGAAAGTTGTAATTACACTATAATAAGCTTCAAATGAACTATAATAATAATCAAATGCACTATAAGAATAATCAAATGCACTTTTAAAAGTTGTAAAAGCATTACAAAACACTTCAAATGTGTTAAAATATTTCTCAGAAGTGTTAAAACAAAGCTCAGAAGCACTGCAAAATAAAGAAAATTCAGATCTAGCCTTTGTGCATTCAGAGAAGCCTTGGAGATTTTGTTGTCACTATCACGATGCCTCTAGAACATTGTAGAACCTGCAATCAACTAGATCTGCACAAGGAACCAACAAGGAACACAGATCTATACTAAAAACAAGAGATTAGAATAAAAGATTGAAAAATGAAGAGGCTTTGAGTTCAAGCCACATGGTGGGTGCCAGTTTGTACACGGTATATTCACATATTCATGAGACTTTAATGCAAAGTGTAGATAAAATGAAAACAAACTAAGCTAAACCCAAGAAATCATTGCCAAAACTTAAACTCTATGAGTGTCTCATATTTCCCTAACTACAACTACTAAGAAAGCTCTACGACCAACATCTCAATGATAGCTCTAGAATGGGAGTATGCTTAAAATGTAGATCTACAAGAATGCATGTAAGATCTATGACTATAATGTGGATTATATATGAGTAACTACTCTTAGGATTCTATCAAAATGGACATGCAATGAGCTAAACATGTAATAAATGATATTAAATAATATGAAAACAATGCTAAATGCTATGAACTGTCTATAATGACAATGCTAAAATGATAACTCAAAATGTGCCTATAGTGTAGATGCCTAAAACTTGGGTCCTTTAGCTGTTGCATTTCCCTCCTACTTATAGGATTTTGAAAGGGGTTGGGGGGTAAGAATCAAGATTTTTACCTTTGATTGGTGGATGGAGGTGAAATTGAAAATATCTTATAAGAGACTAGGAGGAAGAGTCCAACAGACTTGGTTTTGAGGATAAATGAGGATTTTTCCAAATTTTTTAAGTGTAAAAGGGAGATTTTCACTTTTGTGAGGATAAATGACTTTATTGATTTAATAAATATTCTATTTATTTTCAAGAGTTTTTCTTTTTCTTCCTTCCTTTTTGAAGTTCATTTGATAATTTTGAATTTTTTCTCCTCTTTTTAAAGTTGATTTAGGTCTTGTTAGTTCGATAGATGATTAATGACCTAATGTGATTTTTAATTTGAAAGTCTATTGTATTCTTTTGATTTTCTCCTTAATTTACATTGATTGATCAAAATTGCATAGTTTAGGTCTTTGTCAATTTTTGGGTGTCTACAAATGCCCCTCTTTGAGCTAATATGTGAAACATATTAGTTCAAAGATTGTCTTGATTTTCTAATTTTACTTAAAATTCTAATGATTAAATGTTTGATTGATGATGTTTTGATGTTTCAAGGTTGATATGATGTTTGATTGTTTTAATAAACAAGCCCAAAATCCCCTTGGATAAAATAAATGAAATAACCTCTATGAGGTGTAGCATGAAATGAAGCACTAGAATCTAAAATCCATGAATCATCAACACTTTCTAGAGACAGAAGCAAAGCATCCTCTTTGGATTTGTTACTTACCACATTTGCCTCCTTGTCTTCATCTTGCTTTTCTTCTTATTTTTCTCTCAAGTCTAGCAATCTTTCTTCTTATGCCCTATTTTACCACAGTATTAGTAGTCATTTGGTCCTCTCAATTGAGACCTCCTCTCCTTTAACTTTCCTCTTGATTTTTCACGATTTTTAGAATTACTTCCTCCCTTAGTCATTCTACCTCTGATTTGTGTGTATAAAGAACTTCCTAATGTAGATCCACCTAAGGATTTCCTATGAGTTTCCTCACTTAGAATAACACCTATCACATCATCATATTTTAGAAACATAATTACTCACAACCATTACAAGCCATTCCATCTTTCAAGGAAAGAACACAAAATCAAGAGAGCCTTAATTTTTTCATCAAAATTAATACCCACAAAAGATAACTGACTAGTAATAGTATTAAACTCATTTAAATGATCTACAATAGATCCACCTTCTGCCATTTTCATATTAAATAAACACTTCATGAGAAATACCTTATTTGAAGTGGAGGGCTTTTCATACAATTTTGCTAGGGTTTCCATCAAATCTTCAATCATCTTCACTTTTGTAATATTAAATTTCACTGATGGTGCTAGACATAACTGGATTCTTCCAAATGCCTTTCTGTCTAAAAGATCCCAGTTGTCATTTCACATAGATCCTTGATTCTTGGTTTTTCCTTCCAACAACTTCCATAAATCCTTCTAATAAAGATAGTCTTCCATTTTCATATCCCATAATTGAAAGTTCTGCCTATTAAACTTATCAACCCTTAGCGTATCCTCATCTACCATCACTCCCACTCAACCATGAGACTTTCCTATAGAGGATAACTGAAAAACAACCTCACTCTGATACTACTTGTTAGGATTTAACCATAGATAGAAATAACAATCATATGAAAATATAAACAATATCATAAAATAATAGATCACGCAAAAAAGAACACAAGACAACAAGATTTAACATGGTTCACCCAAAACCTGAGCTATGTCCACCAAACAGAAAGTCCAATATTATTATGATCTAATGATTATAACCTGATTACAATCTATAATCCCTTACAACTCAATACCACTGCAAGAACCAATTTTTGCATCACACATTATGAAAACAATCCCTAACCCTAAGCCATTTTATACAAGTATTTTTTTCACTTTAGGGTTAAAATTAGTTACAACATGTTAGCCATAAATTGATGAAAATTAGCCCATAATTGTGTGCCTTTGGCAAATAGTAGCCCA
Organism: Cupressus sempervirens; assembly: GCA_028749045.1. Classification (NCBI taxonomy): domain Eukaryota; kingdom Viridiplantae; phylum Streptophyta; class Pinopsida; order Cupressales; family Cupressaceae; genus Cupressus; species Cupressus sempervirens. The sequence continues at coordinate 536,700,135 of CM053793.1, forward strand.
AAATTTTGTGTCATTGGCAATTAGTAGCCCAATTTTTTTTTTTAGGCTGATACCCTAAACCCCAAAAAAATTATGAAGTATGTATAGTACTTTCGTGATTAGTCACCACAAACTAACATTCATCATGAAAAGATTGAATGAAAAGTGGGGAAATTTTTTTGGGGTGCTTCAAGCAAAGCAGTGGCTTCCATCGAAGCCACCACACGACTTTGCTTGAAGCCATGTTGAGGGAGCTTCGAGTGAAGCTGGGAGCTTCCTTTGAAGCCTTTGCGGCTTTGACCAAAGCCCTAAAGGCTTTGTTTGAAGCACCCAAAAATCCTAGTTGTGGTGGCTTTTTAGGTGATTTACCACTTTACAATGTCATTTTCATGACAACTGTTTTGGACTAGAAGTTGGAGCGAAGTTCATGACATCTGTAATTAGAGCATCATTCAGAATTAGTATACTAAACCTCCTTTGAGAAATCAACATACCAGGTATGTTCATCTTTAGTTATTTTTAATGATTGTTTAGTTATTTTGATGAATTATTAGTAGTTTTTTTTTAAAAAATGTTAATTTTATGAATTTATTTAACTTTTTTATGGGTATTTTATTCTTTTTAGTATACAGTAATTAATTTTATGTTTATATGTTGTATTTTAGTTTAAATGTTAGAAATTATTGTTAAAATTGTAGTTAATGGAAAAAATATTATATGTTTAGTTTAATTAAAATGCTAGGTAGATAAACAATAAAAACATAAAATATTATTAGATTTAGAAAAGCAAAAATATGATTCTAGATTTAGAAAACCAAAAATAGGATTCACCATGTGTAAAAAACCAAAAATAGGTTCAATGTAGAAAACTAAAAATATGATCTAAAATGTAGAAAACCAAAAATAATTTTAAACTTAGAGATGAATAAAAATTAATAAAAAATTACCTTCAATATCTAGAAAAACTCTCTCTATTCACTTTCTCTCTCTTCTCACTTTCCCTCTCCTTGGACTTTCTATCTCTTCTCACTTTATCTCTGCCTAGACTTTCTCTCTCTTCTCACTTCTCTCTCCTTAATTTCTCTCTCATACTTCCTCTCTCCTCACACTTTCTCTCTCATCACACTTTCTCTCTCCTCACAAGTTCTCTCCCTTATCTTACTTTCTCTCTCATCACTTCTCTCCTTACTTTATCTCTCTTCACTTTCTCTCTCTTCTCACTTCTCTCTCATCAAATTCTCTCTCCTCACATACACTCTCTCTCTCCTCATGCTCTCTCCCACTTCTTACTTTATGAGCTTGTCACTTGCTCTCTTCTCACACTTTCTCAAGCTCTCCTCATACCTTCACTCTCCTTGAACTCTCTCATACACTTTCTCCTCATGCATTTTATCTCTCCTTTCAAATCTATCTCTCTCCTCTCACTTGGAGCTCTCCTTAAACTTTTTCTCTCCTTACTCTTTCTTTCTTATCACTTAAATCTCTATTTCTCTCATCACTTCTCTCTCCTTACTTTCTCTCTCCTCACATTTTCTCCCATCAATTTATCTCTCCTCACTCTTTCTCTCTTTCATCACTTTCTCTCTCTCCTCTCACTCTCTCTCCTCACACTTTCTCTCTTCTTACACTCTCTCCCTCTTCTTACTTTCTGAGCTCGTCACTTTCGCTCCCCTCTCACTTCTCTCTCCTTACTTTCTCTATTCTCACTTTCTCTCCTCACACTCTCTCCCTCTTCTTACTTTCTCTCTCCTCTCACATCTCTCTCCTTAATTTCTTAGAGCTCATCACTTTCTCTCTCCTCTCATTTCTCTCCTTTATCTCTCTTCACTTTCTCTCTCTTCTCACTTCTCTCTCATCACTTTCTCTCTCCTCACACACACTCTCTCTCCTCACACACTCTCTCATCACACTTTTTCTCTCCTCACACTCTCTGTCTCTTACTTTTTGAGCTCATCAATTTCTCTCTCCTCTCACTTCTCTTTTTCTCTCTCTTCAAACTCTCTCTCATCACACTTTCTCTCTCCTTACACTATCTCCCTCTTCTTACTTTCTCTCTCCTCTCACATCTATCTCCTTACTTTCTCAAAGCTCATCACTTTCTCTCTCTCTCTCACTTCTCTCTCCTTAATCTCTCTTCACTTCTCTCTCCTCACACTCTCTCTCCTCACACTCTCTCTCATCACACTTTCTCTCTCCTCACACTCTCTCCCTCTTCTTACTTTCTCTCTCCTCTCACTTCTCTCTCCTTACTTTCTCTCTTCACTTTCTCTCTCATCAATTTTTCTCTCATCACACTTTCTTCTCACACTCTCTCCCTCTTCTTACTTTCTGTCTCCTCAGACTTTCTCAAGCTCTCCTCACACTTTCTGTCTCCCCATGCACTTTATCTCTCCTTTCAACTCTCTCTCCTCTCACTTCGAGCTCTCCTTAAAATTTCTCTATCATCACTTAAAATCTCTCTATCTCTCTCTCATCACTTCTCTCCTTACTTTCTCTCTCCTCACTCTTTCTCTCTCATTACTTCTCTCTCATCACTTCTCTCCTTAAACTTTCTCTCTTATTAATTTCTCTCTCCTCACTCTTTCTCTCTCATCATTTCTCTCTCCTCACTTTCTCTCTCTCACACACTTTCTCTCTCCTCACACTTTATCTCTTCTTTCAAATCTCTCTCCTCACACTTCTCTATCATCACTTCTCTCCTTAAACTTTCTATCTCCTTACACTCTCTCTCCTCACTCTTTCGCTCTCATCATTTTTCTCTCCTCACTTTATCTCTCTCTCTCCTCAAACTCTCTCTTTCACACACACTTTCTCTATCAAGATCACTCTTTATCTCTCCTTTCAAATCTCTCTGTCCTCACACTTCTTTCTCATCTCTTCTCTCCTTAAACTTTCTCTCATCAATTTCTCTCTCCTTGCACTCTCTTTTTCCTCTCTTTCTCGAGCTCATCATTTCTCTCTCCTCAATTTCTCTCTCTTCTCACACTCTCTCTCACACATAATTTCTCTCTTAGGATCACACTTTATCTCTTTTTCAAATCTCTCTCTCTCTCTCTCTCTCTCTCTCTCTCTCTCTCTCTCTCTCTCTCTCTCTCTCTCTCTCTCTCTCTCTCTCTCCTCACTCTCTCCCTTTTCTTACTTTCTCCCTCGAAGAAGAGATATAAAAATATTGGTGAATCTTACATTATTTTGAAAAATAAAAACAATTTCTATTATTTACTTGGCGAATCTTACACTATTAAATATTTTTATAAAAATGTGGCAATTTTAAATATTTTTAAGAACTAATTTATTAGCCAAAATTTCCTAAAATTAGCCAATTAGTGAATATTGGCCACTAAAAAATACCTTGTTTCTCTCTCCTCTCACTTCTCTCTCCTTACTCTCTCTCTCTCTCTCTCTCACTCTCTCTCTCATCACTTTCATAATATTAAGTTACCATTAAGTTCCCCTTTGTTCTTGTAATATTAACATTTAGTTTGCATGTCGTACCTATAGATGACATCCCATGATCAGCCTCAAGATCAGGGACAAGGAGAGGGACATGGACAAGATCAAACATAGGGATAGGGACAAGGATAGGCTCACATTCCTGATATGTTGACTATATTCCAATTTTTTACTACAAAGACTGCTAGATTGAGATCAACTATTGAGCAATCTTAGGATTATCTATATAATAGTATATTTCAACAAATTTTGACTAGCCTTGAGGAGCTTACTAATAGACTTAGATCATGATTTGCATTTACACCATAGTTTGTAGAGAGGATTTTTGATGAGCTTAGAGAAGAGATCTTGGATGGTATATCCTTAGACCAAGTTCAGAGCTTGGTTTCTAAGGAGATTAGCAAATGAGAGGTCTTCCCATTTTATGAGCATAAGAGCATGGTCAGGGCATATCAGGTTACTAGATGTGTCATGTCACAGATTGCTTGTATGATATACCCTCGATTCCCTACAACACATGGTCGTTATCCTAATAATGACCAAATTCCATTATATTTTTCCAAGCAAACGCGAAGTTTCGTTTGGGGCACTGCGTCAACTATTTAGATATTCCAAGATATTATGGTCAGGGACATGGTAGAGTTTTTGATTGTGATGTATACCATGGGGTGACTCATGTTGTTCATAAGCATTGTGCATTGGTGAGATCTAGGACCCTAGCAGTGACTCCAGTGATGGCTGCTATTATAGATAGAGTTGTCATGGCTTCTTAGAGGGAAGCAATTGATTGGATAGGACACATTGCATCTATTGCTAGAAGCATTACATTTGACACTCTGGGTAGATATTTTTTGAGTAGACCTAGTTAGTGCACATCATCTTCTGAGGCATCATCGAGTACTACACTACCCACTAATGAGATATATAGAGTTACACATATTCCTACCCCAACAAATATACATGGCCTCATTGGAGAGCATAGACATATGGAGATGGCCTTGTATCTTCTAGGTGATCTTTTACATGCATATTCATACATCACAGATACATAGGGGATGCCTTTACATAGTTTCATAGAGACAATTTCATAGAGGACTATATTTCAAGCATCCCATGACATGTCATTAGGTCATGCACATAGAGTACACAACACTTTGCACAAGACTTTGGTGTTGAGCACTCTACACAACACTCTAGTGCTTAGCACTCAGCTTAGTAGTTAGCTTACTAGTTTGTTGTAGCTCCAACTAAGGGGACCTTAGGAGTTAGTCGAGGTATATCTATTTCTATTGATGGAGTTGATGTGTTTGATCAATAGTTATGAGATTTGAGTCAGATTCATGTTCCTGACAGTGACATAGGATCATACATGGACATGTTTCTATTTTAGTCTACTGACTCTACACCACTTCCATCCTAGATAGTCATTTGCACTCCTCACTATTTTAGAGGATTGATACTATTAGAGGTGGAGTTTATGTTGATGACACCTTAGTATGTGTCACTGATGACCCTCTTACTCCTCAGACCTAGGTACACACCTCTTTTAAGTTTCATTTTTACTATAACAAATTTCCATGTACAAACTTATAATTATGTACTCATATAAATCCAAATGAGTTATTTTTTTGTAGGTACAAGTAGTAGAGCATGCTTCTTCCAGTGTGGCCTGTGATTGTAGTGGGAGGAGAGATGTTGTCAATGCGACACCTACTACTCATGGGGGTACAAATATGATAGATGTGACCCACTAGTACTTAGGTAATTTTTAATATTTAACAAAAATTTTAATTAATTTGAAATTTACTAGATACATGTGCACTTGTATCAATGCATTTAAATTTAAATATATACATGTAAATATAATTTGAAACTCTAGAACCCATGTATAGGTCCCATAGATACATGTCTAATACATTGTTACATTTTAATTTGTAGCATTCGGTTGATACTCCACAAATACATAATCCTCATGATTCTCAATTAGAGGGTTGCTCTATTCATATGTGTGTAGATGAGCCTCTAGTTTAGGATACATGCACATGTTTACTTTATCATTTATTTGATTGAGACATATAACATTTATGATTTGACATATATCTGTCTATATACGTATACATGTACACACATGTACGTATTGACCTTTCCACATACATACATGTATTTATGATTCATTTTTTATTAAATGCATGATTTTTTTGAAATTTATTCAATCGTTGAATATATCTATCTAGTTTATGACCTTTGGATATGATCTATATGTATGTATTTCATTTATGATTAGAAATATGATATATACATACATTTCTAGTTTATACTATTCAATATACATGTATTTAGTTTATGCTTAGACATGTACATAATGGCTTTAATTTATGATTCAGAATATGATCAATATATGTACATGTTTCTAGTTTACGGTCCATGTGATATACATGTATTTAGTTTATGGTTAGACATGTGTGTACATGTATGATTGGTTCAATTTATTCAATTAAATCTAAATGTGATATATTCATGTTTCTATTTTATGGTCCATGTGAGCATGTAAGTACTCAAATAAACATAGGTAAGAGTTTCATATTAGTAAGTACAACAATTAACTCCTAAACTTCATATTTAAAATGAACATGTAAGTATTCAATGTATTGTATGTATACATGAAATGGATATCAAATGAACATGTCAAGTATGTATGCATGTAATGTATGAACATATAAGTATATCATTTATTGAAAACATGTAAGTATTCAATATAAGTATGCAAGTTACACATGTAAGTATAAACAATGTATGTACATGTATGAAATAAATTAAATTAACTATGAAATATTATTTATATCTAAGCAAGTGATCTAGTAATATGTTCAGTACTTAAATGTAGCAAGTCCTAGAAATATGAAATATCTATTTGCAAGTTCTACAAATATGAAATCAATCTTTACTATACACATATAATGGGTTCCAAGTGGTTCCACATGCTCTAGACACATATAATGAACATATACATGTGTACATTTATGAAATGGAATAAATTAAATATGAAATATCTTTAAGCAAGTGACAGTAGAAATATGAGCATTAAACATAGTAAGAACTTCTAGAAATATGAAATATCTTTAGCTCAACTTCTACAAATATGAAATAGATGTCAAGTGGATCCACATGCTCATAGAGAATATTTAATATTCTCTCTTGGTCCTCAGTATCTAATCTCCACTTGTGATGTCCACCTTTATGATTAACTGGATGTAGAGAAATGGATGTAGCAATAACATGGTGGCTATATTGAAGCACTTTATTGTCAGGATGGTAATCAACAAAGTGAATTCCATGTTTCACTAATTGTTGTTGCCTGAGATATGTTCCCCAAACAACTAAACTTGTAGACAATGCATTTCAAATAAATTTGAACATCATTTAAATATAAACACACTCATAATTTAAATTAGTTAATTTAATGCACACATACCTGTAGGGAATAACATTCCATCACTTTCTTCAGGTTCAGTTAACTTCATCCTTTCAGTAGTGCAATGCAATAAATAGTAACTCACTCCTACATTTCCAAGCTTAGTGATAACTGCAAAATCTTCACCTGTACACACAATTTTAAAAATAGATCATGTACATATATATATTGTAAGCTCTAAATTTCTTTGTGACTTTAATATGTTTATATATAAATTTATTATTTTAAAAATTTTACTTACTAATTCAAACTTGTCCAGATATATGGTTATAATCAGTAGAAATCAAAGGAATGTCATCAAATTTTTCATCTTCATTTCAATTATTTGTATCAATAACAAAAAGTGGCACTAAAGTCCATAGACCTACATATCCACAATATTGATTGATGCATATGAAATGAATTAAATTAAATATTATTTATTATTTATTACTAAGCAAGTGATCTAGTAATATGTTTAGTACTTAAACATAGCAAGTCCTAGAAATATGAAATATCTATTTGCAAGTTCTACAAATATGAAATTAATCTTGACTATACACATATAATGGGTTCCAAGTGGTTCCACATGCTCTAGACACATATAATGAACATATACATGTGTACATGTATGAAATGGAATAAATTAAATATGAAATATATGGAATAACTTTAAGTACAAGTGATAGTAGAAATATGAGTATTAAACATAGTAAGAACTTCTAGAAATATGAAATATCTTTAGCTCAACTTCTACAAATATGAAATAGATGTCAAGTGGTTCCAAGTGGTTCCACATACTCATGGAGAACATTTAATATTCTCTCTGGGTCCTTGGTATCTAATCTCCACTTGTGATATCTAGCTTTATGTTTAACTGGATGTACAGAAATGGACATAAAAATAACATGGTGGCTATATTGAAACAATTTATTGTCAAGTTGGTAATCAACAAAGTGAATTCCATGTTTCACTAATTGTTGTCGCCTGAGATATGTTCCCCCCAAAACAACTAAACCTGTAGATAATGCATTTCAAATAAATTTGAACATCATTAAATATAAACACATTCATAATTTAAATTAGTTAATTTAATGCGCACATAACTATAGGGAATAATATTCCATCACTTTCTTCAGGTTCAATTAACTTCATCCTTTCAGTAGTGCAATGCAATAAATAGTAAGTCATTCCTACATTTCCAAGCTCAGTGGTAACTACAAAGACTTCACCTGTACAACCAATTTTGAAAATAGATCATGTACATATATATTGTGAGCTCTAAATTTCTTTGTGACTTTAATATGTTTATATATAAATTTATTATTTTAAAAATTTTACTTACCAATTCGAACTAGTCAAAATATATGGTTATAATAAGTAGAAATCAAAGGAATGTCATCAAATTTTTCATTTTCATCTTGATTATCTATATCAGTAGCAAAAAGTGGCACCAAAGTCCATAGACCTACATATCCACGATCCCAATTGAACTCATTGTAATTCTTAGAAATCTAATAACAACAAAAACATGAATAGTCTCTCATGTACAATGTCCAATTGCGATAATTGGTACTCATAACAAAATGTAAGGATCGTATTTTTTTTATCCTCTTGCAACCATGCATAGTTTTTCTATCCACACCTAAAGACACATATTCAATACATATGTATAACTTGAATTAGATTTAAGAGAATATATATATATGTGCATGTATGTACATTTACCTGATATCTCTCAAAAGACTCTACATGGTACTATTTGACTCACTCTTGATGATGCACCAACATCATTTGATGCAAAATGTGTCTTGCACCATTCAACAATATTATGTGCATTATTTATATGAACTCCCTTATAATTCATTTGATGCTTTTGTAGAGAATGTTTGATACAAGCTCTAACACCATCATGTTCACCTTTTCCATGTCCACTTTCAAAGAAACTCTATACATGTGGAATATTTTCATCACGATGATATCGACAAAGTGCATAAAATGGTCGAGATGATTTGAATTGTGCAGCACACCCATCTAACCAACCATAATATTTATCGACACTTATGCCTCTTTCTTTGATAAATGCAAAAAAAATCTTGAAACATTGTTCTACATAATGAATATCATGTTCTTTATCATCACTTATGTAGAAGTGATATCATTTTTTGATGAATCGTGCTTCAACTGTGCTTTTAATAGCATCCAAATCTAACTACGCATGATGATAGCACACTTGTACCATAATAGTAACCTGATCTAAAAAATAGTAGTCTAATTGAATAGCCTTTTGATGAACAAAGGAGTAGTTTTCTACAAAGTCAACAACAGATAAAATGGTTCCAAGTGGGAAGTTATCTCTAAGTGTTTCAAATTGTTGTGCTTGCCACTTTGCAAAATATGCATGAAGAATATATGGTTGTATAAAACTTTTAAATTTATCCATAAATGCTCCCATAGTAATCTCTTCTTAAACATATTCTAATCTTTTTTATCCTTTCCCAGATTTAGTTTGATTTGTTACATACTTGTAACCCTTGCAAGTTATCATTTTTGTGACATCAATATCTTCATTATTCAAAGGAAAAAGAGCCAAATTAGAACACGTGTCACATATTCTTCTAATGCAATTGATTTGACCAATAGGATCATCTCTCTTTTTTTCCACACAAAATAGATGAGATGAACTCACTTCATCTACTAGGAGGGGCATTTTCATAACCAAAAGTTTCTTCTATAAATTTCCAATAAACTTGATACTAGAGATGAAATTCAATATGATAATGACAACAACAAGTTTCAAACACTTTGTTTCTCCTAACATATAATGGCTTCAATCTTTAAAATAATGTCTACCCAATCTTTATAGTTGGATTTGAACTACAAAATGAGACATACATTTCATGTTGTGTTATGTCCAACCAATGTTTTGTATGATGTTCATAAAGGTTAGGTCCAACCCTACGTCTAAGAACATATCAAGTATTTGATCAAGGATGGGTATTATCATTCCAAAATGATATTACCAAAATTTTTTATTCTATCATCAACCATATCACAATGAGGAGCTCTACACATAATTTCCCAATTTACTTCCAAAGTGTTATCATCAAAAAACATTCTTCTCTTAACATATTTTGATATGGTTTTTCGACTAAAACCAATATGTGATGAAATTGAAGATATTTGTCTATTTTTTGGTCTACTACTACCAAGAATAACTCTTCTTTTAGTGCTCTTATCTTTACTTCATGTTTTCTTCCCTATAGAGCTCAAACCTTTCTTAATATTTTCAATGATATCACTTTGCATGTTAGCAAATTTTCTCTTGTTTGATGTTGTGCCTACACCTAACAATTTTGATGACTCTTCCAAGTTTTTCTATAAAAGAACATGAGAAAGTACTTGAGTTTTTTCAAGTGTTTCTAGAATATTTTTTACTATCTTATTCATAACTCTTTTTTTAGAAAGACTTAACAATTTAATATTAGCAAGTGATTTCAATTTATCAACATCCATTGTAAGTAAACAATCTAAATTTCTATGACTAATATTTTTCTTTACACTTGTGGCTAGTCTTATGTGTTCATCCATACCAATTTTAGAAATTGATCCTGACTCTTCTCCAAGTTCCATTGGTTCATGTTTTGAATTATCATGTCTCGGATTGTTATGTCTTGGACTATCATGCCCTAGATTGTCATGTCTCAAATTTTCTTCAACATGTATTTGCTTGTCTTGTGATTGTTTGTTAAGACCTACATGCATATAAATGAATAAATTTAGCAAATTTTAATTATAAAATTGCAAATATAAACATCCATATGAATTTACACATGTACATACCTTCTCTTCTTTTGTGATAATTTGCTAAAGTTTTCTCACAATTTCTCTATTTTGCATCAATTGATCTATTTCTTGTAGATATACTTTGTCTTCCTTGTTGTCATCCCATCTTTGATTTTCAAAATATTTTCAATTGTCAAGTCAGTCTACAAAAAACTAACAAAATAATTCAAATTGTCTTGAATTTTCTTCCTTTTTCTTCAAAACAATGAATTCCTTCTAACATTTATGTGTATTGATTAAAATATGATCCTAAAATTGTTATTTATATGAAACCAAATAATTTGAAATATTTTATTTTCAACTAACTAGAGGCTTTGAATGAAGCAAACAAGACACCTTAAATGAATATCAAGGGGCTTCATGCAAAGCCCCTTGACACCCGCCATTTTCCTAGGGGCTTCATTTGAAGCCCCTAGGCAGTCAAAGCTTGGCTATGGGGCTCTAAAAAAAGCCCCATGGTGGTTAAAGTGCTTGTTCATGGCAGGGTTGGCCAAAGGGCTTCGACCGAAGCCCCTGGGCTTCAAACTAAGCCCCCTGGCTGTCCCACACAATCATTTTTGGCCATCGTGAAATAGCCCAAGAGGCTTCATTTGAATCCCCCTTGCAAAGTGATAAACTATCAAGGGTACTTCGTGTGAAGGTCTTCACATGAAGACCCAAAAAGGGGCTTAGAACAAAGTCCTCTTCACGTGAAGCCTCCAAAAATGGAAAGTTTTTAGATTATGCTCAATTTCTTAAAAAAAATCTTCTTTTGATGGCTCAAACAAGGGACAAATAAGTTTAAACTCTGAAACTAAGTTTAGAAATGTGTTTTCCAATGAATATATTTTTAGGATATATTGTGTTTATCATAATGTTTTATTTTTATTTTTATTAAATATAGGTTTTTTTTATCATTTTAGAAACCTCTATTTGAAGCCTTGGAAAAAATATAAAATGAAAGAATAATTTTAAATAAAAAAAGATCATCAAAGCTATGTGTTTAGGCTTTCAAGCAAGTTAAGAAAAATTGCATTTTGATATATACAAATCAAGTTGTATTGATCAAAAGTAACCTATATCTAAATTATCATTAGTGTCACTTTGACACTAAATAAAACCTATAGTATTTGATGAAATTGAGCAAAACCAAAAAAAAATTCTATTTATTGATGTTATTATTCTAACCCAAAATTTTTTTGTAGCTATCCTATTTTTTTAAAAAAATTATGTTGATCAAAACAACCATCACTTTTAAAAACTCAATTTTCCTATAAAGCACTTCTCAAAGGAGATGAAAAAAGGACTTCAAATGAAATTATTAAAAAAAAAAAAAGTATTGTTAGAAACTAGATAGAAAATGCTAAAAATCACTAGTTAACATCATCATCAAATTCTTTACAATTATGTGCTAAGATGCATTTGAAAATCAAGTTTTTGTTAAAAATGTCTACTTTAGTGTCAAACTTGGCCATAAAGTGGAAACCATTAGCCCGACCTTACCCGTTTTATTTCTTATGTGGTATGTGTTGATTTGCATTATGTTTTGGATGTGATGCATGATTAATTATTTTAGTTTACATGTTCATTATGAGGTGGATGAATGGTGAATTATTTTTATGGTAAAAAATTCAAGTGTTGTTTCACCCCACTGTTTACTTTCCCACTGTTTTTGAAATTAAAAGTGACCAAAACAAGGGGGTTGGCCCATACAAGCAAAAAGCTGGTAACCAACACATTACTAGCATAAACCACGAGCAGACAAAAGACTAACTAAACATCAACATAGTTCCAAATGTCTACAAAAACCAACAGAGTTTAAGAGCAACTAAGCTAAAACCAAACATAGATAACTAGCAAACTACGAAAGTTCAACATAACCAAAATTGGCAAAGGGCCAACTTGAGTCTTAATTACAACTGTATACTAGCAAAACCTTAAGCAACAGTAAAACAAAAAATGTCTCAGATCTAAGGATCCCAGTAAACTAAAAAACTTAATTTTCTTTTTTCCCCTTCCCCTTCATGTCCAATAGGATCTGGGCCTAGTCATCAGCAAGGAACTCAAAGAGTAACTTATGGTCCTCCATATCCATACTCGTGTCCTCCTTTTCTTGTGCTAGCAATTGAAGGGTGGTGGCTGCAGCATGTGTGACTTTGAGGCAAAATTTGGATAAGGTAAAAAACCCCTCCTCCAAATTTTTAACCCTCCTATCCAATTTAGCATACTATTCATCCAGCATCTCAATCCCTTCCTTAGTCCCTACTTCCACCTTTAATGCTTCCTCCTTAGCTTTCTGCACCTAGATGTCATCCTACAAAACCCTTGGGTTAGAGGAAACCTTAGAATTATCCTTAATCGGGGATGAAATAGTTATGGGGGAAGTGGCCATCTTGCTGCTTTCTTCACAAAAGGTAATGGGTTTGAGGGAAAAGTTGGTAGACACATGGGTGATCTCCATATTCATAGCATTACCAGCAGATGCCTAGGTCTGAGCATTATCCACCGAGTTATCCCTCGAGTTAAAAATTTTCTCCCCCTCCTTTTCTTCATGCTTCTTGGAATTGGAATTATCTTCCTCCTCCCTTCCTTCATTATTGTTATCTAAACTATCTTCCACAACCTCCTCAACTAGATCTCTGATGGATTTCTGTTTGCACCTAGCCTAAGATTGTGCAAGCCTACCAGATCTCCTTCTAGCCTTACCCCCGGTCTCCTCCTCCAAATCCTCTCCATCAACCTCAACCAATTTTTCAATTTTTATCTTCTTGTTTCCCTTTTGTTCCACTTTTTTATCATGTTTTTTCTTTTCCTTGTTTTCCCTACTAGGGGAGGGTCAGGGGTGTGAATTTTAGTGCTCGTACTATAGCTCAGGGGTGAATTTTGGAAATGGTGCTAGTTATCCACCACCACCACCCTAGGGGGGCACAGGGCAAGGTGAAACTGATAGAGGCAAAAGATTAAACCTTGATGAATTATGGTAAAATTTAAACCTTTACTCCTTTTTTCTCTAAAATTAGCAACCATATCCTCAAGAGAATGCAGAAGATAAAAAAGGATAGAAACGAAATCCCTATTTCTAAAATGATTTAACAAAAGGAAATGATAGTAATAGCAGACACCAAACCTACCCTCTAGTGTTAGATACTTCATAAGGACTAGGCGGACATCATCCCATGGGGCGGGCAACTTGTCTCTTTTAAACCCTTCTAGATAATGAATCAGCTCCTCATCTTCCATGAAGAAGCTATCCATATTGGCCTCGTCGGTAATTTTAGTTACCTTTCTCCATTTTCCCCCTTCATTGAGAGGCCAGTCGCCATGGCAATCACTTCCTTAGTGACTTGGAAGGTGATTCCATTAATGGTGACCTTTATATCATTCCATCCTTAACAAACTAGAGCGTGCAGTTCTCCTTGTACCCTACCATCGACTGTATGTAGGGCAAAAAACTCCCTTCCTTTAGAAGAAACCAGGTGGCCATCCTATCTTTAAAATTCTCAATTTTTGTGGGTTACAGCCTATTCAAGTCCCCTCCCATCTCTATTTCACCAATTTTCGGCTCCCCTTCTTCAGTAATACGCATCTGAACTTTCTCAACTACAATCTCTCTGTAACTACTCTCTACCTTAAATGCTTTAACAAGAAGCAAATAAAATTTGCAAACCTATGCTTGAAGAGCTCCAAAATCCCATGCGAGATTATTATGGGATTCATGAATGTATAGAATCATAATTTTCATACCCTGACATTTTTTGACAACCTAATTAATGATATCTTTTGTACTTCCAATTGGGAAGTAATTTGAAACTCATAATGGGTTACCATAATTATGAAATGACATTTCTCTTAATTTGTAATTACTCTAATTACTATTTGTATGACCACGTATTCCCTTTATTTCCAAAAAGCCATTGTTAAATTTAGCGAACATTATCACCATGTTGCCAAATTTGGCCCTACTTTTAAAATTTATAGTGTTCATCATATATTATTCCCGCCTCTTTCCTTTATTATCAATGACTTAATATCTTTGTTGAGCTCAACCCAATTCCTCTAGCATGTGATTACCATTGTATTAAACCGCATGGTTTCTACCCTATCTACCACCTTATTACCTTCCCTGTAGATGTGGTGCAGGTGGACACTTTCCATTCCATTCAATACTTGCTTGATATCCATAATGGTGTTTCGAATATTCCAACCTAGTCTTGCCACTCCCTTAACCAAGTCAATGATTAATTTGGAGTCTCATTGTTAACTCCTTAATTTGCATTTCCCTAGTTAGCTAAAGGCTCCATAACAGCGACATGGCCTCAGCCAAGTTATTGCTTCCATTTCCCACCTTTCCTACATACACCAACAACACATCACCATTCTTGTCCCACAACACTCCTCTTGCCGCTCCTAATCCTCCATTTGCAACACCATCGAAGTTTAGTTTATACTGTGTTAGGGTGGGGAGTCTCCATCTTCTCTACTGTCTGATCATCATTTTTGAGTTATCAAAGAGGAAAAAATCCTCATGACAACCCCATATTTTAGCAACTAGGCCTTCATATCTAACTAGTTCCTCCTTTGGCATTTTACATTTAGCCACTCTTAAATTTTCCTTCAACAATTTTTCCATTATTCCAAAAACCACTTCCTCTTGTTTACTCTCATTCCTAAATAATTTTTTATTTCTTTCTTTCCATATGTGCCATAAAACATATGGTGGAACAAGTTTCCATAGAAAAACTAATCTAGGGTGATAAAAGGGATAGCACCAATTCTCCACAAACTGCCCCAGATTATCTTTCATAACCCAATTCAAGCTAAATCTTTCCTAGAACTTAGTCCAAATCCTTGAAGCATACTGGCATTCTAATAAAAGGTGGGAAATACTTTCTTCCTTTTCTTTACAAAGACAACAACAATTTGTTATATAAAATCCCCTTCTTTTCAAGTTGTCCAAAGTTAAGATTTTACCATGGTGAGTCGTCCACCAAAAGAAATTAATTTTAGGAATAAGGTTAGTAATCCATATATTATGCCACAATTTTGGGTAGGGGTCCTTACTAAACATGAGTGTGTATACTAATTTGACAATGAAGTTACCACTTGGAGTTAAGTCCCAAGCCATAGTGTCCTCCTGAGGTAGTAAGGGGAGTCTTTGTTCCTTTATCAACTCTTCCAATTCCTTAAGGAGAAGAATATCCTCTTGGGAGTAATCTTCCTTATAAAGCTTCTTCCACCTCCTCCCTTGATCAATATAGTCTCCAAATTTTCCCCCCACATCTTCTTTAAGTAATTCCATTAATCTTATAAATTTACTGAAGACCAGTGGTTTCCCACCCATCCACCTATCTTCCCAAAATCTAATATTAAAAACATTTCCCACAATCCACCTCAAACCTTCTCTTAATAAACCTCTATTTCTAACAATATTTTACCATATTTTTGAACCTCTTGGAAGCTCATTACTAAATAGATTCCACTTAAAGGAGGTATTAGACAAATATTTAGCTTTCATGATATTGCCCCAATCAGTATTTTCTTTAGCCAGTCTCCATCCAATTTTTGCAAGGAGAGCTTTTTTAAGGTCTTGAAGCCTTCTTACATCCAACCCCCCTTAATCTTTGGTTTATACACCTCCTCCCAATTAACTAAACTTAATTTATTTTTCTCCTCTATCCCTGACCAAAGGAAATTCCTTTGTATTCTCTCAATTTTCTCTACCATGATTTGATTAATTTTGAAAATGGATAAGAAGTAAATAGGGATTCCCTGAAGAGTAGCAAAGAGTAGTTGTAATTTTCCAACATTTCTTAATATCTTCCCTTTCCACCCTACAAGTTTCCTCTGAATTCTCTCCACTATCGTATTCCAAAAGTCATTAGTCACTTTCTTAGTAGTAAGTGGTAATCCAAGATAAGTATCTGGTAGGCTAGCAGATTGGCATTCCAGAATGTTCCTTATCCTCCTTTGTAATGAGGCTTCAGTATTAAAGAAATAAATCTTACTCTTGTGGTAATTCACTCACTTCCCTAAAAAATTTTCATAATTATGTAATATCATCTTCCAAGCTTCTACCTCCATTACTGAAGATTCTCCAAATAGGAAAGTGTCATCAACAAACTATTGTATGACCTCAGTTTTAGTATTAGTGGCAAGTTTAACCCCTTTGACATAACCTGTACTCACTAATTAATAGAATGACCTCCCTAAGACTTTAGCAACCATAATAAAGAGGTAGGGGGAAAGAGGATCACCCTTTCTTAAACCTTTCTCCATAGTAAAGTTGCCCCAGAGGGAACCATTAAGTAGGAAAAAATATTGCACTGATCCAACCATCATCATTATCAAGTTTATAATCTTATTGTTAAATCCCACTCTTTCTAGCACATCCTGAAGGAAGTCCCAATTGACCTTATCATAAGTTTTGGAAATATCCAATTTGAATGTCATCCCCGATTTTCTATTTTTCTCCATAGAATGAATAACCTCATGTGTGGTTATAGCTGCATCCAATATCTATCTTCCCGAGATAAATCCTTTTTGAGGGCTACCAATTATCTTTTCCAAGAAAGGCTTAATTTTTTTCACCAAAAATTTGGCAAAGATCTTATAAATAGTATTACATAAGCTTATAGGTCTAAAGTCAAGCAGGCTCAAAGGATTAGGGATTTTAGGAACTAAAGCAATAAAGGTCTTGTTAATCCTCCTTAATAGTTTACCAGTTTTGAAAAAATCTCTAGTGGCCCAAATCAATTCCAATTTAACCACCTCCCAAAAATGCTAGAAAAATGCCGAAGGAAACCCATCCGGGCCCAGAGCCTTATAAGCTTTCATAGAAAACCTCCTCCTCAATGATATTGCCAAGTATCTAATTATTCTTCTCAGCACCAAGTATTTGTGTGATAGAATTAATCAAGCTTCTTCTAATTACTAGGTCCCCTACAAAATTATCTTTAACAAAAGCTTTACTAAAATTCTCCACCACATGTCTTCTCCTCTCCTCCTGCTCTTTTAAGACCCTTCCCCCTTCATCATTCATCCTATTGATTGTGTTTCTTCTTTTATGGTTAGAGGCTAACTTGTGAAAGAAAGTAGTATTCTTATCCCCCTCCTTAAGCCATTGAATTCTTGATCTTTGTTTCCAAAAAAATTCCTCCCTTAGTAGGATATCCTTCCACTTTTTTCTATACTCCTCTTCCTGAGTTGCACCTTCCAGGTTGGTCCCTTCTGCAATTTCTCCTTGGAGTTTTTTGAACTTTTCCCCCACTTCACCTTTAACTTTGAATAAGTCACCAAATGAGCTCTTAGCCCAAACCCTAACATTCTTCCTAATATTATCCAATTTTTGGGTAAGTCTATACATTGCAGTACCATTTATCCTTATATGCCACCAATCCTGAACTCTCTCTTTGAATTCTAGATGAGACTACCACATTATTTCATATCTGAAAGGTTTCTATCCACCTTTAAAACCATCCTCCCAATGGAATAATATAGGTGAGTCGTATGAAATAGTTCTAGTGAGGTTCTCAAGGTGGGAGTTCCCTGGTCTATTCCAATTCCCTGTCACCAATAATCTATCCAGCTTAACCTAAATAAGGTCCTTCCCTTTCCTATTATTAGTCCAAGTGTATGGGTTTCCTCTCAACCCCATATCGATAAAGTCCAACCTACTCATGAATCATTGAGGTCTTGCAAACTTTTCAGACATTCTTGGTTACCACCCATCTTCTCTGAATGGTAAAGGGGGGTATTAAAGTCTCCCATACACATCAATTGCTCATCCTTTATTTTTTCAGCAATCCTAGCTAGCTTTTCATATGTTTCCTTCCTCCCAAGTATGCTATTAGAGGCATATATATTGATCAACCCCAAACATTGGCTACTAGACTGGAAATTAGTAATGATAAAAAAAAAATTCCTTCTAGACCTCAGTACCCTTCATAGAGTTCGAATTCAACATGGTGGCAATACCCCCCAAAGCTCCATCAGCATCCATATGTAAATACCCAGCCCTGACCAAATATAACTAGCTATTTTATCAAAACTAGCACAAGACATTTTAGTCTCCTGTATTAAGACACAATCAACTTTTTCCTCAAAAATTATATTTTTTTAAAGCATATTGCTTCTGGGGATTATTTAACCCCTTCAAATTCCAAGAAAGGAATTTCATTTCTTACCTCTAGAAACTGTCTCCAGTGTAAGTTGCTTACCACTAGCCACATCCCTAGCTATTTTCTTTGTTTTGGTTACTCTACTAGACAGTCTTCCTACTGTCCCAGAGGTACCAACATCTATCCCCCCCCCCCCCCCCTCCTCCTCTTCTTCTTTTGGTCCTCCCATGCCCCATTATCCTCCTTCTATGGTTAGGTAGGATTAAGCTCCTTTTCCACCTTCTCAATACTTTCTAGTACTTTTTGCAGCAATCTCTACTGGGGAGGCTTCAACCAACCTCAAAGGGGTACATATTTTTTCCATAATGTCATAGCCTATGGACAGAATTCCCTGTTGGTTGTCACCCTTCTGGGTTGTTGGGGATCCCAGGAGAGGGTGGGTCACATCTATTTCACCCTCCTCCAATAACACACTAGCCATAGGCCCCTCCTTAGGTGAGCATAGAAGTTCCTCTAAATCCCTTCTGAAAGGGTATTCCTCTAAGTTCATCTTATCCTCCAAAACTACTCCCCACCCAGGGTCCAAACTTTTTTTCAGAGTGGGAAGCACAATGGGAGAAGCCTTAGGAGGATTCCTAGCCACCTTTTTTGATATTTTTGAAGGTTCACCCAAGGACTCAATAACAATCCCTTGAGAGCCCTCTTTATGTTTTTCTTTCTACATTTGGGCTTTATAATCCATAATAAGGTGTCCAAACTGCCCACACCTTTGGTAGAACAGGCCAACATTCTCATATTCTATAGGCTAGATTTTCTCACCCCATTTAGTCCTAAATGTTACTACAGTGGGGAGTGCTTTATTCAAGGCTACATTCACACAGAACCTTGCATAAACCAGCCATATTTTTTGCATAGTCACTTTATCTACCGTGACAAAATGACCAAAAGAATTCCCCACCCACCTTAAGATCTTCTCATCCCAAAATTCAAGGGGGAGTCTACGCAACTTGACCCAAATTGGGGCAAGTTTGTTCAACTCCACACTAGCATCAAAACTCAAATGCCATCTTGTTAGGGTAAGACAATGCTTCCCATAATACCAAGTACTAGAGAGAATGGAGTTGAAATCCTCCTTAGTGGTAAATTTGAAACAAAAGAGACCACTAGGCATAGCAAAAACACTTATGCTCCCTTTGACCTTCCATTTTTGACTCACCCATTTATGTACCATCTCAATAGTGGGATGAAATGCAACAAATCTACCAACAACACAAAGTTTGAGGCTAGAGGTCACATTGTCCACCACACTATCAGGGAGGGATATCATAGGACCCTCCTAACCACAAGTAATCTTGGGATTCTTCATAGGGGAACTGGTCATCGAGGAGCCTACAAGCACATTCTTCCACCTCGATAGTGATCCATCATCCAACTTTTGGCCACCCTCTAGCAGACAACCAGCAGGACTTCCACTACCCAAAGCAACAGTGTCAGCACAAGTCAACTCATCAACCCCAATGGACCCATAGCCATCTTGCAAGTCCTCCAAGTCCCTACACACTACAAGCACAAGTTGCAAGTCTAGGCATAGTGGCAGATTTGGAGGCTTAGGTCCCGCCATCATTCAAAATTCAAATTCAAAAAGAGCAGCAAGATTATGTTATATGTTGCATTGAGATGTGATGTTAAACCAAAACAACTCTTTAAATTTTTCTTGCCAATCAAGATTCTCGTTACTTTCCCATTGTCATTTCCAACACACATAGGAATATAATAAATCACCTTCTTATTGAAAGACATGAACATTAATTAATTGATGTGCAATGCATTCAAGGCTATATGCATTTATTGAATATAAGCCTATAACTAGGCATACAACTAATTATTGCTTACTGCCAAAAGCACAATTTTTTCTATATCATAAGGTATGGTACTCTAAACAAGAAATCAATATAATTCATTCCATATTGCAGCACATTAAGTAGATGCATAATGAAGCCTGACAATCAATCTAACCAATATAACATAAGGAAATTAAAGTCAATTGACATTCATGACAAAGGAAGAAAAGTAAAAGAATGGAAATGGAGCTACATATGCACTATTATTCACAACTGATAATAGCTTCATTTTCCACCTCTTCACAGAATAAGCACAAACACATAGAATGCATATAGAATTTCTAACCATCCATGCAAATATGAGAAAATTTCACTCCCTCCCCTTTTCATAACTATTTAGAATTTGATTTATAGTAGCAAACCCTATTGTGTTTGGGATGCAATCCATTATGTTTTATATTCACTCTATTTTATAAAATCTTTGGGTAATTACAGTTCTAAAATACTGTACTATATTTATAGATGTTAGCATTTTGTACTCAAACCTAGGATGACACTTGATCTACAAGATCAATTCGAACAAATATAGTAGCTAGATTAGAACCTCCCTACATTAGTCTATTTTAAGTAGTTGGAAACAAATTGTTATTCTAGATATTGTCTTTAAAGATAAGTGAAAGAGAAGTCATGAATGAAGCTAAACTACAAATGCACATTTATACATAAATTTGAGAAAATCAACCTCATTTTGACTGATAAACAAAATATCTATTTAGAAGGCACTAATCCCACTTCAAACCATTAAAAAAAAAGAGATCTACTTACATGATGGAAGAAACAAAATGATAAATGAATGCAACCATTTCTCTTTTTAGAATTTTCATTATCAATGAAATTTATAAGTGCCAATAAACTTCCAATTTAGCATCTTCACTCAAACCTTAAGCTACAATTAGTCTATATGATTACCTGCCAAAGGTACAGTAGAACTTAATTTCCCATCTCTCAACATTGTATAAACTATTGGAATTAAAGATAGAGTAACTAAGAGCAGGGGGTGAATCAGTTACTCACAAAAATTAATTTCAACAGTTCCCTTAGATGTCTTAAAGATCTAGTTACTGCTTTTACTCGATAAAAAAATGTTGTAACTTGGTAAGATTAAGCTATTACTTTTTCCAAGCATTCATGCATGTAACTAAAAATAAAGTAAACACAAGAGACACTAGATTTAACGTGGAAACCCAATATGGGAAAAACCACCAAGTAACTAGTCACCAATTTTTTTCACTCTTCTGAAGTGAGCCCTGTTAGGAGCCAACCCTGTTAAAGGTTACAATACACACTGTTAGGTGTGACCTTGTTAGAGGATTTAATCACCCTATTAGGAGTGGCCTTGCTAGAGGTCTTTAGAAAAATTCAACTGAACTATCACCTTGTTAGAGGATTTACAAAATGGTTGTTAAACCAACTCTGTTAAGAGATTTGATATCACTGCTACAATGGTTAGAAAGCAATAATGAATTGACCTGAACAAGATGCAACTAAATTTGTTGGTTATAGGTCTCTATTCAGCATCATTAGATCCTCCTTGATAAAATATGGCTCTGCTGCTCCTTAATGATCTCTGATCATACTTCAAATCTGCTTCCACAACAATCAGTCTTCATATCACATTAATTCCACATACTTCCACTTCATACCCTTTTAAAATTTTGCAACTTGACTTCTTACTTATACCATTTAGATTGTTAAGTTGGCCTATTTACATGTTGCATTTACCAATAAACCGTACATCAGTCAGCTATAGATATTACTCTAAAAAAATAAATGTTATTTCATAAGATAATAAAATCCTTTACTGGTTGACCCTGCTCGGTAAATACTACTTTTTGAAATTTCCCGAGTTAACCATCTTGACTCGGTTAACATTGCAATATCCTTAAAATCCTTTGGCTATTGAGTTTTCTCGGTAAGAACTACTTCTTCCAAATTACCTTTGATGACCGAGTGAACTCAGTAAGAACTGTTTCTTCCAAATAACCTCTGGTGACCAAGTGAACTCGGTAAGAACTATTTCTATCACATTTTCTTCGACTATCGAATGAGCTGGGTAAGAACTAAACTTCTTTAATTACCTTGAAATCTCAATAATCAAATATCTACTTGGTAGACACTGCAAAACTATCTTTAGTGACCTTTTGAGCTCAGTAGAGACTATCCTTTACCTTGCTGACCTTCTGAGCTCGGTAGACACTGTCTTTTGCCTTGCTGACCTTCTGAGCTCAATAGAAACTATCCTTTGACTAATATGACATTTGTGTGACATCAAAGACAACACACAATTCTCCCTCTTTGTCATTGATGGCAACACAACATGTCATAGCAAAATGAAATTTGAAACCAAGTCTTTTAATGACAGAAAACAAAACTCCCTCTTTCATAATAATCTCTCCCTCTTACACATACTCTTATTATTTTGCAAATTTCAAAAAGATATGACAATATATTCTCCCTCTTTGAAAACATATGCCAAAGATAACTCAAAACAACTGAATAACATTGCACCTGATGTACTGATTCATATGCAATATCTTTATTGGTTTGCTGCATCAACTGATAGATTTCCAATTCTGTTCCTATTGATGCATCACTAAAACTATATTTTAGTGAGCTTCAGATAGGGGAATGACCCCTAACTTACCTCTTAGATACAATAATACATCCTTAGGTAAAGGCTTTGTGAATATGTTAGCAATTTGTTCCTTTGTATGCATATATTCTAATCTGATTTCCTTTTCTTGCACCAGTTCTCTAACAAAGTGATATTTTATGGAAATATGCTTGGTTTTTGAATGCATCACTGGATTCTTGGAGATGTTAATTGCACTTGTGTTATCATAAAACATAACAACTAGTTCTTTGATTTCTTGCTTCATACCTTTCAATAGTTGGTTAAACTACACAATGTTTGAGCAATTTACTATTGCTACAACATATTCAGCTTCTGCTGTGGATTGAGATGTACAATTCTACTTTTTGCTTATCAAAGAAACCAACCTTTTTCCAATAAACTATACATCAGTCGGCTACAAATATTACTCTAAACAAATAAACATTATTTCATAAGACAATAGAATCCTTTACTGGCTGACCCTGCTCAGTAAATACTACTTTTGGAAATTTCTCGAGTTAACCATCTTGACTCGGTTAACATTGAAATATCCTTAAAATCCTTTGGCTACCAAGTTTTCTTAGTAAGAATTGAATCCTTTAGTAAGAACTGCTTCTTCCAAATTACCTTTGATGACTGAGTGAACTCGATAAGAACTGTTTCTTCCAAATTGCCTTTGGTGACCGAGTGAACTTGGTAAGAACTGTTTCTATCACATTTTCTTTGATGACCAAGTGAGCTCGATAAGAACTAAACTTCTTTGATTACCTTGAAACCTCGATAATCAATTGTCTACTCAGTAGACACTGCAAAACTATCTTTACTGACCTTTTGAGCTAGATAGACACTATCCTTTGCCTTGCTAACTTTCTGAGCTTGATAGACACTATCCTTTGCCTTGTTGACCTTTTGAGCTCGGTAGACACTATCCTTTGACTAATATGAAATTTTTGTGACATCAAAGACAACACACAATTGAACAATTGTATCCAACATAAACAAATTTTGTTATTTCACTCATATCTTCCATGACATTTTTTTCTATAAGATCAATTCTTAGAAATACAGTAATCAATCTGGCACCCTTAATGAAATAAAGACTCTGACATCACATTACATATAGATTGGTTTTTTTTTAAAATTGAAGTTATAGGTATCATAAAACTCCTACAAATAAAAGATGGTCGTTGGTCACTCCTAAACAATCCAATCTTTCCATTCAAGACTAAATAGAACTATATGTTACACCATCAATTGTACTCTATAAGAATCCTATTTCTAGCTTCAACATCTTTTAAATTCATGACTATAAATAATGTTGTAGAATTCCTTATTAAAACTTTGTAAATACATACTCTAGATGTCACCATGGTAAATTGTTCAACTAAATCCTTTATAATAGGACTCCTAATGATTCTAGGTAAAATAAAGGAGAAAAAAATGACCAATATGCTTGTCTCTATGAACAATAATGGTTCATTTCATTTGATTATGTTTTATCTAGATAAATAATTGTTTCTTTATGTTCATTCTCTAAATAGGACAAACAAAGAAAAAGAATATTTTCTGTTATTGTAGGTACATACTTTGTGGAGCATATAAACTTATGCCAATGTCTACTCCTAAGAGTTTCATTCACATGATATGACAAGAAATTTTTTAACTATCTGTCATGAGATACTATAAGGCTCAATAATTTCAACATAAGTCTAATCTCAAGGCAAGCAGTTATACCAAAAATGAACACTCATTACCAATACCTAAATTTTCTTGTTTATCTTAATTTCTTACTAACATCAGGGTTTCCTAGTTGTAGACTACAATGCTTGATTATAGGAAAGATATTAAGTTTTCTCTAAAATCTTTGACATATAATTGATCTTTACAATCGGTTATACTATAACAAGACTTAATGGAAGTAAAAAGATTTGAAAAGAGGAAGCATCTAGATCAATGCTTGTAGATTATTTTCTGAAACAAGCACACAATTACTTCAATGCCAAGCTCATGTACATCTAGTTGCAACTAGTTATTTCTTCTATTGTGTTGAAGAGTCATTCCCCAAATCTACATGAATCATGTGCCCATTCCTTAGCTCCTTCCTATTTCCAATATAATGTGCTCTCCTTTATCCTCCCCCCTCCAATATCACATTTAATCATTTGTTATACCCTCTATGGTCACTCTTTCTATTTCTTGAGAACGAATGACAAAAACCCTCCTGCACATGCCCACAATATGTTGGATCCAAAATGAAGTGTTGCACTTTTATTTTCTTTTTTTATATCCTTCCAATGTCAAAATTTTGACAATAAACTTAGGTATCATCAAAATTTAGACAAAAAACTTAAATTTGGTCAAAAATTTGATGTTATTGGGATCATTTTAAACAATTAAGTGAATTTGACAAGCCAAATTGGCTTTTTGTTGAAAATTTTGGTTGAAAATGAAGGCCTAATGTACAAATGAGGGGTGAATCAATTATCCAACTATTATAGAAATTATCAACCTTACTAATTCTTAACCATATGAGCAATATAATTAGTAACCACAACAAGATACTCATGCACAATAATACTAGATATGTTAACTAGGGAGACCCTTGATCAGAGGGATGGTACCTACAAGAAGATTTACTAATATAAATATTCTTTGTTAAAGGACGGACAATGTTAGGAGTCAATAAAAAAATTTGGTACATATCCATCCCTGTTAGGAGACTTTGAATCCTTGTTAGGAGATTCCAACCCTGTTAGGAGTTGTAGAAGGCAGATGGACCCATTTATCCAAATAGCTTCAAGGGCAAGATCATTGAACTCGCCATCTAATTGATCTCTATATTATTCCTTACAAAATAATAGAAATGAATTGTGCTTGAACCTTTCTCTTCCTCTTTCCTATCAATCAAACTTTTGCTCCTTCTGATCTTGATACCAGATCACCAACTTTGCATCCAATAATCCCTTGGATCTCTTACTCTCATTTACCAAATACTTTTCTCTTGTTCACACAATATTTTATCACAACACCTACATACAATCAAGGAAAATATCCTTCCTTTATACCATGTACTAAAAAAATTCCTTGAGTTGGCCTTGAGGCTTTCCCACTTAATTATAATAGGACCATTTTAAGATAATTAATTATATCATAATTACATAACACTATCGGCTCACATTCTTTGCAACTTCTCATGCATTTGACTCCAAACCTTGCACACTCATTGACATCATCATCAAGCTATCTTCTATTACTATACAACTTCACACATTAAT
Source organism: Cupressus sempervirens (assembly GCA_028749045.1). NCBI lineage: Eukaryota > Viridiplantae > Streptophyta > Pinopsida > Cupressales > Cupressaceae > Cupressus > Cupressus sempervirens. The sequence goes on from CM053793.1 coordinate 536,726,747, forward strand.
ATTTGATATCTATTAGGAGATATAATCCAACCATCAAAAACTTCTTATCAAGTACTCTGTCTACATATTTCTCTCTATAAATCAATCATATCTTTGACTTAATTGATGTGCACTTAACCTTGTTATCAAGACATAGTGTAGAACATGTCCTTAACTATGCTTGATCTGAACATTAATCCTCTATCTATATGACCTTGTTCTCTATCTGCTACTATGCCAGTCTTCACATAAACACTGCATGTTGACATTAATGACAACAACAATCATGAATGCAACATCTTAATCATCTTAACAATCTCCACATACTCTAGAAACGCTTAGGATACTCCCTTGAAGGAATGCCATCAGCATTCATGCTAACAATCTCCCCCTTCAGCATTGATGGCAACATAGATGAAAAACAATTAAGTTTCAAGAATACCAAAAATAACACTATGTTGCAACTATTGTTGTTCTTTTCTTTTGAAATCCTCTCCATCAATCAAATCTAAAATCTTCTGGAACACTTCTCTATTCTACATCTCTTTCTTTAGGATCGATATAAGTTGTTCACACACTAAACAACTCTCAACTTCTCCTCCATTCAATGTATCTCCCCATTGAAACCTTATACATAGGAGATCTCAAGCTCTCCCTCCTTTGTAAATATCTCTCCTATACATGGTACTTCTCAATGCACTCTCTCCCTCATAGTACTAAGAGGATTCTTTTCATGCATTCTCCCCTAATTAACATCAATGAAAAAGGTTTCATTATGTCAATCATCTACTCCAAGTCTTCAATCAGCTCAAGTGTCCAAAGACACTATTCTAAATCAACTACCAAGAGTCCTAGATGACTCTACTCATCTCAGATACTCCCCCATATAGAAAGCATAAGTATTCAGTCCAATGCTCTAAACCACTAGACTGATGCAATTTCTGCACCATCTACTCAGAAGTAGGAAGGGGCATAACCCCAAGCATGCCTCTCAAGTACTCAAATTTATCTTTAGGAAAAGGCTTCATAAAGATATCTAAAATCTAATCCTTTGTACAAACATACTCCAATCTAATCTCTGTCTCTGTAATTTTTTCTCTCAAAACATGATACTTAATAAATATATGCTTAGTTTTAGAATGCAATATGTGATTCTTAGACATGTTCATTGTGCTTGTATTATCACAATATATGATAACAGGTTTTGAAAATTCTATCCCAATATCCTTCAACATTTGTTTCTCCACATGATCTTATTATAATTGTTTGTTGCTGCCACATACTATTCTTTTGTTGTACTTTACAAAATACAATCATTTTTCTTTCTCAACCAAGGAACCAATCTTCCTCTAAGGAAAAATGCTCCACTACTGTGTTTTTCTGTCATCCTTACTATCTACCCAATCTATATCAGTATAAGAACATAAAGTGAAATCACTTGATCTATCATACCATAATCCATAATCCATAATCCATAGTCCATAACCAAGTATACCCTTCAAATATTTGAATATCCTTTTTACTGCTGCATAATGATACTCCTTAGGATCAGCTTGAAATCTAGCTACAATGCCAACTACACTTTATATATCTAGTCTAGTGTGAGTCAGATATTACAAACCTCCAATCATTGATCTATACTTCTTCTGCTCAACTATAAGCATCTCATATTTTCTAGATAACTTGTGAGTAGTTACCATTGGTGTAATAACATGCTTATAAATTTCCAAGCCAAATATTTTCAACAAGTCTTTCAAATACTTAGATTGTGAAATGAAAATACCACAATTGTTTTGCACAATTTGTAAACCTAGGAAAAACTTCATCTCACCAATAATGCTCATCTCAATTCATTCTTCATCTCTTCAACAAACTTATCACTTGCTTCATCATTACCTCCAAGGATTATGTCATCAAAAAATATCACAATGATCAAAAAACCATTCTCAATTTCTTTCAAATATAATTTAGCATCTATCATACCTTTAGCAAATCCAAGCTTTTCCAAATACTTATCCAAACTTTCATACTAGGTTCTAGGTGCTTTCTTTAGACCATATAGTGCTTTCTTCAATTGACATACCATATCCTTGTCTTCTATCAAAGGAAATCCTTTAGGATTCTCAATGTACACTTCTTCTTCAAGTTCTCCATTCAGAAAGGTTGATTTGACATCCATTTGATATAATTTAAACTTTGTACTTGCTATATAAGTCAAAAATATTCTCATTGCTTCCATTCTAGCTACAGGGACACATGTCTCTTCATAACTTATTCCCTCCTACTATAAATAACCTTTGCATACTAGTCTAGCTTTTTTTCTCACAACTTTACCTTGTTCATTCATATTATTTTTGAATACCCATTTAGTTCTTGTAACATTCTTATATTTAGGTCTAGGAACCAATCCCCGTATTTCATTCCTCACAATCTGATGATCAAGTTTTTCCTTCATTACTTGAATCCATTGGTCATCTTTTCCTACCTCATCTATGCTCTTAGGTTCAACATGAGAAATCAAACATAATTCTTCATTTACTTTGTTTCTTGTCATCACTACTTTGTCTTTTCCTCCAATAGTTTTCTCTACGAGATGATTTTTTGTCAATTTCCTGTTAGGTGTGGGAGTTGTTATCTTAGTTCTCATCTCTTCTCTTGGTTCAACTATTTTTTCTCCCCTTTGCTCAAAAATTTGTACATCATTTTGCAAGTCATTATTGGTCTCATTTTCTCTAACAATTCTAGGATTGTCTTCTTCCTCATCACAATTATAACCTATCATCCTTTCTTTAGCTCTGAATTTTTCATCTACTTTTACATTTGCACCCTCAAAAATTGTCTTGGTAATATAATTAAAATATTTGTAAGCTTTTATTTTCAATGAATAACCAAGGAACATACCTTCATCACTTCTTGTATAAAACTTACCAATATCATCATCTCTCTCTATGTAACACTTACTTCCAAAAATTTTGGAATACCTTAATTCATAAGGAGTCTTTCTTGTACCTTTTATGATCTGCACCTTGTTCATGGTGTATACTATTGTATTAATCCAAAATGTCTTGGATACATCATTCTCAAAAATCATTGTTCTTCATGCCTTTAATACAGATCTATTTCTCCTTTCTACTATCCCATTCTTCTTAGGGGTCTTGGGTGTTGGTAACTATCTTTTAATTCCATTTTATTCACATAACATGTTAAACTCTCTAGAAGTAAATTCTCCACCTCTATCTGATCTCAAAAATCTTTACACTAGATTCATTTTCAACTCTATTCTTAAATTTCTTGAGCTTCTCAAATGCTTCATATTTTTTCTTAAGAAATGCTACCCACATCATTCTAGTGATATCATCAACAAAAATCATAAAGTACCTTTCTCCATAGAATCCTCTTGTTCTAGTAGGACCACTCAAATCTATATGAACAATCTCTAACTTTTCTGTAGTAGTGAACCTCTTCCTATGAAATGATAGCTTATTTTGTTTATCCATAAGATATTCTTTGCAAACAACATTAGTAGGCTTCATGATTCTTGGCAAATATCTTACTACAAATGTACTACTTGCCTTCACAATGTTATCAAAGTTTATATGAAAGAACCTTCTATGCCATAACTAGATGTTATCCACTTTTGCAACCAAGCATGTCATCTCAATAGGATTGAATTGAAATACATTACCTCTGGATCTTGTACCTATTCCAATCATCTTACCATCCTTATCTTTGATAATACAAGTCTATTTAGTAAAATACAACTGATAACCTTTATCCACTAGGTGTCCAACACTCAACAATTTATGCTTTAAACCATAAACAGAGTAAACATTATTAGTGTTAGCCTTTCTGTCAAGAGTAATAGATCCTATCCCTATGATGTGACATGTCACATTGTTACCAATTCTAACAATACCACCATCATGATTTCTTAATTTAACAAACTTGTTCATATCACCAGTCATATGATGTGAACAACCATTATCTATAATCTAATCAAATTTATTTTTAACTTGAGAAACTAAAGCTTTTTCTTCTCTAATTTAAATTTTATAACTTTCTTCTTTTATAGCCACAAATCCTAATTTTTCATCACTTTCACTTTGAACTCTTTCCTTAGATTCATCATCTCTACTTGCATACAAACAATCTCTAGGTCTTCTAGGCTTGAATTTCTCTTATACTTTTTCTCTCTATTAGGAAATTTAGAAGCATCATGACCAAACTCATTAGAAGTCCAACTTTTAAATATTTTCTTACCTTGTGGTTCTCTTCTCACAAGCAATGATATACCTTCTTTAATCTTTCTGTCCTCCTCAGATCTAGATTTTTTTCTACTAGCATAATCTCCATGGGTGCTTGCACTTTTGGATAAGAAAGGATGAACACTTAAGGCACTAAAACTTATCTCCACTCTTTTTAATTATATGGACTATCTCAAACTTGATTCTATTGCTTCCAATCTTCCAAGAAAAGTCTCCTTGGTCAACTTCTCAGTGCAGGGTATCAAAAACTCAATCATTTGTGCTACTTGCTCAAATGGTGGTGTCAATTTTTTTAAAATCTTCCATGCAATCTCATCTTCCTCTTTGGATCCATTATAGTATTTGATTCCTATAAAAATCTCACATGTCCTACCAATATAGCTTATCATAGATTCATCTTCCAACATTTTAGCATCTTGAAACAAACATATCCAATTCTTTAATCTCAATCTTATAGAATGCTTATCTCCTTCAAAAGTAGATTCAAAAGCTTTCAAAATATTATGAAATGTTTCTAGTGATTTTACCTGACTATGTTCATTTTTAGGAAGAGTTGTTAGTAAGGCTTCTTTGGCTCTCATATTGCACATAAATAGATCTCTTTCTACTACGCTACATTCCTCAAGCTTTCCTTCATCTATAATTGCTTTATGACTCTTTTTTGAACGCCAATATCCTAGACCCATACATAGAAAATGAGTCTTCATATTTTCCTTCCAACTATCATAGTTAACTCCATCAAACTTAGGAGTTTCTTTTCTATAGTTGTTAAGCTTTCTCTTCAAGCACCTGAAGCTATAATACCAATTGTTAGAATGTAAATTTCACTAATATAATGGGGTGGAAGGGGGTTTGAATTATTTATCCAACCGTTATAAAAATTAATAACCTTATTAATCCTTAACCATATGAGAAATATAATTAGTAACCACAACAAGATACTCATGCACAATAACACCAAATATGTTAACTAGGGAAACCCTTGATCAAAGGGAAAACCCTAGTGGGGATGGTACCCACAAGAAGATGTGCTAATATAAATATTCCTTGTTAGAGGATGGACCTTATTAGGAGTAAATAAAAAAATTCATTACATATCAGTCCCTATTAGGAGACTGTGAATACTTGTTAGGAGTTGTAGAAGGCAAATGGACCCACTGTACAAATAGCTTCATTGGAAAGATCACTGAACTCTTTGTCGAACTCATCTCTATATTATTCCTTGAAGAACAATAGAAATGAACTATACCTAAACTTTCTCTTCATCTTCCCTATCAATCATACTTCTTCTCCTTTTGATCTGTATACCAGATCACCAAATTCACATCTAATAATCCCTTGGATCACTTACTCGTATTTACCAAATACTCTTCTCTTGTTCACACAATATTTTATCATAACACTTACATACAATCAAGGAAAATATCATTCCTTTATACCATTTCTTCTAAACAATTCCTTGAGTCAACCTCGAGGCTTTCCCAAATAATTATAATACATTGCATTAAGATAATTAATTATTTCATGATTACACAACACTATCAGCTCATAGTCTTTACAACTTCTCACACGTGTGACTCGAGATCTTATGCACTCCCTAACATCATAATCAAGCTATCTTCTATCACTATACAACTTTGAACATTAATATTTGATCTCTATTAGGAGATATAATCCAACCATCAGAAACTGCTTATCAAGTACTATGTCTACATATTGCTCTCTATAAAGCAAGCATATCTTCTGCATATCTTTGACTTACTTGATGCACAATTAACCTCATCATAAGGACATAGTGTAAAACATGTACCTAATTGTGCTTGACCTTAACATAAATCTTCTATTTGTACAACCTCATTTTTTATCTTCTACTATGCCAATCTTCACAAAAAAATTGCTATGTTGACATTAACGACAAACGTAGTCACGAATGCAACATGTTAATCATGCTAACAATTTTTAGATGCTCTGGAAATGCTTAAGATACTTCCCTAAAGGAATACCATCAACATCCATGCCAACATAATCTAGCCAACTGATTATTTTAATCCATATATCACCATATAATCAAGCACATACTTCAAGACCATTTTTTATCATCCTTCTAAGAACTCATCTACACAAATGCATCATTGTCATTGGATTTGCCAACTCTTTTTCACTTGTTCCTCAATAACACTAACATAAACCTTTGAAACAATATAATTATGACATGAATACCTATGAAGTATTAACCATTTGAGTTAAGGAAACCTAGGTATATACCAAACACAATCATAAGTGCACTCCAATAGACTCCATATTGATTCACCAAACCAAACCCTTTTCTACTTACTTGTTAATATTGTTTATCAATTTTTCTACTAGTTACCAAATATGACCTTGAATCATACTCAAATATTCATGATATCTTATGAAAATTGGAGTGAACTAAGTATTGACATTCATTAACAATGACCCATGTACACAACTTGACATGTCCAATACCCAAACCTCACCATACCTCCAAACTTTATATTCCATTGGCTAACCTAAAAAAATTCAATTAGCATCCAACACATATATATTCTAATCAATTCTTCTAACTTCTCTAATATGTTAATATCCATTTGATTCCATTGATGTGTTAAAATCAATGACAACACATCCAAAATTCTAGTTTGCAAAAATCCCCCCTTTGGCATTGATGACATGTGATGGAACTAGTAAATTTGGGGGTCATTTTTCACCTTAATTTTCAATGGTGGGCCAATTTGGCTTGTCAAATTCATTTTTTAAAAATTTGACTCTAATAACATCAAAATTTCAATGACATTTAAGTTTTAGTGTCAAAATTTTGACGACAATTAAGTTTGGTGTTGAAATTTCAATGTTGTCGAGGATATAAACAAAAAGAAAAGAAAAGTGAAACTCCAATTAATCACGTGGCAAAGTGTGATTAGGAGTTGTTGGAATAGTGTAGAATAACTAAAGGTGGCGGGGGGGGGGGGGGGGTTGAATCAGTTATCCAAGGTCCAAATGTATAAATAAAAATTTTCATAGCTTAGTGAACCCATAAAACATTTATCTTCATGCATGCATCCATAAGATTATGCAATCACTTAAATATTGTAGGTTACTATCAAATCAACTCATAGAAATGTAAACATGAAACATAACAAATTCATCAACACACTTAACACAATGATTTATGTGGAAACCCAATTTGAGAAAAACCACTAGTAACATGCTACTCTTTTTCACTCTTATGAAGTGATGTCCTATGAAACACCAACCATGTTAAAGGTTACAATACACATTGTTAAATGTGACTCTATTAATTATTTGAATCACCCTATTAGGAGTGAGCTTTTTTAGGGGACTTTAGACCATTTGTTTGGAATGTCAACTGGTTAAAAGATTTACAAATGACTATTAGGTCAACCTTAATCCAAAGGATTTTCCCTAGACTGATAAAATTATTAGAGAGTAACAGTAAGGCTTGATCTAATAACAACTTACAACTCCATTTGTAGATTACAAATCATTGTTTTAGCCCTCCATTCTACTTAGCCTTCACTCATTGCAACTCTAATAGCTTGTTCACACTTCAAGCATTCATACCCTTAAGGCTTCTTGCTTAACATGCCATTGTAGACACTTTTATTTTAGGTCACTTGATGAAGCAAAACCCTTATCTCCTTGTCCTCCTTAGGTTCTTTCACATGACAACCTTTTCTTCTGACCAATCATTCCCATAAATAGGAAATTAAGGTCTTTTGTTGCTCATTCTCCATCATCCAATTTAGGGTTAGGATAAATTAGGTAGGATATATTGAATCTACCCCTTATTCCATATCTCTTCTAGAAACTTCTCCTTGAATCCTCTTTGAATTTTCCTAAAAATGGTTTAGCTTGAATTATGTGCCTCTAGCTCATTAATCTTATCTGGCACCTATTTCACATAATCTAAGAAAACAAACTTGTCAGCTTAGATCCATTGAATTCATGATCTTTTAAATAATACAACCACTTGGCATTATCTAGCTTTTTATGCTTAGTACATACTATGTTGCTTAGCATCCTCTATAAAATCACTCGGCATGAACTAACGTTTGTTGGTGCTCAACGTCAACTAAAATTTACTCGGCATCCACTATTCTACTCAACATACACTAGAATAGACTTTCACTTGGCTCCAACTGATTTTCTGCTCAGCTTTCACTGACTTTTCTCAACACCTACTATCCACTCTGTCAAGCTTGGTAGACAAACTTTGTGTAACTTGTTCTTCTCAACTTTCTTAGTGTAACTAGCCTTTGCAATCTTAAGTATATTATTAATACATCATGTTATCATTGTCTTAACTAATTCTTGTACTTCTTTACATAAGCATAACTCAACCTTTCCTCTAGGTGCTATTGTTACATCTTTTGATCAAAACCTCTTCATCAATCAAATAAGAGTAGTACTTAAATCATATAAGTAGTTGTCATACCAAAAAATAGTAAGTTTGACATCAGTGACAAAACAATGATTGAAACATATTGATCATAATTGTATGTTCTCAACAATCTCCCTCTTTTATTGTTTTCAATCTATTTGCAACAATCTCCCTCTTTGACATTAATGACAAACCAAAATAATCAACCAAACTGGCTAGGTTAAAATAGTAAGACAATACCAAAAAGAAAAAGGTTCATTGTATTGAAATCTCTCCCTCTATCAACAACTTCCATCTTCTGAATAGGTTACAAAACTCTTCCTTATAACTCCCTCAAATGTTCTTCTTGTATCTCCCTCTTACTAGGTAGATGTTAGGATTTCCCTATCTTTGTCCTCCTAATTAGCAACTATCTCCCTCTAAGATTAGTTTTAATTCATTCTTGTATTTCTCCCTCTAATGGGTAAATCTTTACCTCTTTGACAATAATGCCAAAGACTTGTCATCTTAACATACAGATATAAGCTTCTTTAATTTCTCCCTATGTCATCTTACTAGTGATTGATTTTTAGTTTCAGTTCTTTGATTACTTTAGGCAACTCCTAAAGTAACATATGAACATTAGATTGTTTGATGCAGGGCACTCCTCTTGTTACTTAGATAGCCTTTGATAGGGCTATCACCCTTAGTTTACCTCTTAGATACTCATGAGAATCCTTAGGCAATTCTTTTGTGAAGATATCATCAATTTTCTCTTTAGTGTTAACATATTTGATTTTTACCTCTTTATCTTGAACTAATTCTCTCAAGTAATGATACTTGATTGCAATGTTCTTAGTCTTTGTGTGCATCACAAGATTTTTTGATATATTGATAGCACTTGTATTATCACAATAAAGTGTCACTGGTTATGTGATCTCTTCCTTCATACCTTTGAATAGTTGTTTAATCCATACAATGTGTGTACAATTTACAAGAACAACAACATATTTAGCTTTAGTAGTAGATTGTGAGGTGTAATTTTGTTTCTTTCTAGTCCATGTGACTAGCCTTTTGCCTAGGAAAAATGCTCCTCCACTGGTACTTTTTCTATCACCAATGTTTCCAACCTAATTACCATCAATATAGGCTCTTAATTCAAATTTCTCATTTTTCTTATAGTATATACCATACTCCTCTGTTCCTTTTAGATATCTCATTATTCTCTTTATAGCCATCAAATGATTCTCCCTGGGATTAGCAAAAAATCCTACACCTATCCCTATGGATAAGTCAATGTTAGGTCTTCTATGTACTGCATATTGTAATTTTTCAATCAAAGATCTGTACAACATTTGATTTACCTCAACTGAATCAACATTCTTTGACAATTTGTGTCTTATCACCATAGGTGTACTAACTGGTTTAGAATCCTCGAATCCAAAAGTTTTTAGTATTTCCTTGACATATTTAGACTAGGTGATGTATATACCATATTTCATCTAATATACTTGCAAACCCATAAAGAATTTGATCTCTCCAAACATAGACATTTAAAATTCTTGCTTCATTTAATTTGAAAAATCCTTACATAAAGCATCTTGACCTCCAAATATGATATCATCAACAAAAATTTTAGATAACAAAATACCTTTTCCTTTCTCTTTCTTCATGTATAGATTGTTGTTATCATTAGTTCTTTCAAATCCAATCTTCACCAGATAATTATGAAGTTTGTCTTAACATACTCATGGTGCTTGTTTTAAGCCATATAGAGCTTTGTGTAATCTACATACCATGTTCTTAGTGTTAATATCAACAAAACCTTCTAGTTTCTCTATGTAAACTTCTTCCTCTAATATGCCATGCAAAAATGTACATTTAACATCCATTTGATAAACTTTGAGACCTTTGTATGCAAAATAAGCAAGTAATATTCTTACTCCTTCTGATCTGGCAACATGATCAAATGTCTCTCTATAGTCAATTCCTTCTTCTTGTGCATATCCTTTGCAAACTAATCTTGCCTTGTTCCTTGTGATTTCACCATTTTCATCTAGCTTATTTCTGAATACCCATTTGGTGCCAATCACATTTTTTGTCATTTGGTCTAGGAACTAGAGTCCATGTTTGTTTTTCTCAATTTGTTCAATCTCTTCTTCCATGGCTTTACTCTAGTACACATCTTCTAAAGCATCTCTCATTGATTTGGTTGCCTTCATGCTTAGAAAACATGTATCATTTCTCAATCTTTTTCTAATCATTGGTCTAGCATATTTATCTCCAATAATTTGTGTTGTAGGATGATGTCTTTTGACATATTTGGACAATATTGGTTTAGCTCTAGTTTCTTCAATTTGTCTTTCAAATTCAAAGTCACTGTGCACATCTCTGTCGGGTAGTTTAACATCTCTTCATGTACACTAATCTCAGAATTAGAATGTGCATCAACTTTATTCTATAACTCAACATCTAAATGTAGCTCAATTCTTGAATGCAACTTGACATTCATAGTATGTGACTCGACAGTCATTGAAACTTGCTATTGGTTTGTAGCTTTATTTGCAATATCTTCTTCAGTAGGCATACCTTCATAAAATTATACAAATGATCTGTATTCTTTTGGTTCTTTCATGGGTTTAGCCTTACTAGGGGATATCTTCATTTGACGTGGAGTGCCTATAGAAACAATGGGGTAGTGTTGCGAAGGGCTAACATGGTGGCCATTACTAGCGAAAACCATCCATCATGCTCATGAAATGGGGGCCACCCCACCTCCTATAATAATCAAGGATTCATTGCCCCTAAATAGATTATTAGGTCTTTAGTTTTGGCAAACTGTTGAAGAATAAATGGGGCCTTATTCTAGCCTCTTTACCTTTCATAATAGTAGGGGTAGTTCTTGTGGAATATACCTTCTTCACTTTTTCCATCTAGTTTACCATTTATAAAGTCTTTAAGAATGTAACACTTGCTTCCAAATACCTTAAAATATTTTACATTGGGTGAGTATCCATACCATAGTTCAAAAGGTGTTGAATGAGTACCTTTCTTGACATGTACATAGTTCAAGGTATAGACAGCTGTACTTACAACTTCTCTCCAGTATTTCAATGCAACATTTTTCTCCATCATGAGTGTTCTAGCATAGTCCATTATAGATCTATTCCTCCTTTCAGCTATTCCATTTTGTGGAGTGGTTCTAGGTGCAAATGTGTTTCTTTTGATTCCTCTATCATTACAAAACATCTCAAACTCATGTGATGTGAATTTTCCTCCTCTATTAGATCTCAAAAACTTCAAACTTTTACCTATTTCCTTCTCAACTCTTGCTAAGTACCACTTAAAAATTTGGAAACCATCAAATTTCTATTTCAAAAACATAATTTTCATCACTCTATAATAGTCATCAACAAACAACATAATGTACTTATCTCCTTTGTAGCTTTGCACATCAATTGATCGACACAAGTTAGTATGAACAATCTCTAGTATTCCTTGAGAAGTATGATTTTTATGCTTAAAACTTGACTTTATCATTTTACCTAACTAACATTGTTTGCACATTATATTATTAGGCTTCTTCAACTTAGGAAAGCCTCTAACTTTTCTCATGTTATTGATATTGAGCAGGTTACCAAAATTAACATGACATAATTTTTTGTGCCACAACCACACATCATTAAATTTTACAACTAGACAAGTAGCATCCTCTATATAAAGATAAAATAGATTACTCCTAGTTTGATCACCCTTTCCAATTAGTTTTCCATTTGTGTCATATATCTTAGCAATCTTGTTTTCAAACTCAACCTTACATCCGAAATTATTCAATTGTGACACACTCAAAAAATTATAGTTAAGTCCTTCAACATAGTAGGAATTGTCACATAAAATATTGTCTATGAGTTTGATAGAACCTTTTTCTTTTATCAAACATGGTGCATCATTACCAAATCTTACACTATTTCCATCATAACAATTCAAGGTAATGAACTTACTTTTGTCTCTAGTCATGTGATGTGAATACCCACTGTCAATGATCTATTTATCATTCTTGTTCACACAAGTCACAAGTGCAATTGCCTCATCTTCATTAGATTCATCCTTCATTGCAACATACACCACTTCATCATCATGTTCATCTTTTACTTCCTCTTCAACAATGTATCATGACTTCTTGCATTTGTCTCTATAGTCCTTGTTGTCTTCATCTATCCTACTTTTGTACTTGTCACCACCTCTATAATTCTTTGTGCTTTCAAAAACTAAGATGTAAACTATTTTTGGAGCTGACTTATAGAGATTTCAAAGGAGAAAAAGGATAAGGATGAATCATTTACATTCCCTATGAAATCTACATGCAACCAATTAGAAAAATAGAAAACACATGCAACCAATGAGAAAAATCTAAGGTATGAGTGGGAATTTGAGATTCAATATGGATTGTAGATCCATACCTAACCCTAAGTCTTCGCATTCTTTATAAGGAGGTTGAATGGACCATTGCATATGTGGAAAGAAAATAGTGTATGGGGAGATTATAGCAAAATTTCAGCATGAAGAAGGAAAGATTTAGAGGAATAGAGCAACAATTTCATATCAAGTTGATCAAAATAGTACAAGGAACAAGGAGCACATATAAAGATTAGATCAAGCAAGGATCAGAATGAGAAGAGCAGATCTAGTACCTAAATCTAGAAATTTGAGATTGCATTCAATCAGGTCAAATGTTCTAATACTCTCTCACAATTGTATTATAGGTTGAAAATCTTATGTTGATAGGTTAGCTTAACAGCTAGTCAGGAGAACCTTTGGAGAAGGTGATTGAAAATTCTATGTATTCGATGGGTTTAACAACCTATTGTAAATCCTTTAACATGGTGACACTTCATGTAAGTGTTTGTAAATCCTCCAACCAGGTCACTATTGACATAGTGTAAAGCTTTTAATAGGGCAAGCCTTTCACAGGGCAAACCATTAGAAGTGGTTGAACATTGATTGTTGTAGTGATTTTTGTGGGTGTCATCCCCACCCCAGTTTTACCTTCTTATTCCTGGAGGGTTTCTAGGTTACCAAATATCATGTTTTATGTGTTGATGCATGCTTTCATTTCAAGTTTGTTTATATGTTTACATGCATGCAATTTGTTTTTCAATTATATGTTTAAAGGATTGAAAAAGGTTAAAAGGTGTGGTACTTCTGATTCACCCCCCCCCCCCCCCCTGCCCCCTCCCAGAAGTACTCTTTCCATTTTGAATACACCTAATTGTCTAAGATTTTTAGGTTAAGCAGGATTTTGAAATTGTGGAGTGTAGAAACTCATTGCAAAAAGCATGTTTACTGAATCAAAAAAGTGCCCTTGACTGTGATAATAAAATGGATCTATGCATTCATGGTATTAAAAAAATCCATATTCTCTGCACAAGACTCTCATTGATTTCCATGCAATGTTATTGCTGCCACTAGTTCCCACCACTTTGTTACTTTGGAAAAGACTAGAATGTTAGAAAATAGAAAGAATTAAAAATCAAGAATAGAATAATAAAATAAAGAGAATTACTGAATAAGAAAAGATGATAAACCTAGGATGCAAGACCTCAAAAAATTCTGAAATGCCGAAGCTTGAAAAGAAGAATCCTAAACCAGTAAAACTTCTTATATGCAACCCTCTGAAAAGGGTGAGAAAATGATCAATGATTAATGTTATTATCCATACAAATAAAAATATCATATTTTTATCCACTAAAAAATTTAGTAACTTTTTAAAAATGTACCTAAATATTTTACTTCTTAAATTTTCATTTGAAAGTAAGTAAGTTAAATGAGGTTTTAAAATTGCATATGCAGATGTATATTTGTATCTGTATATATATGTATGTATGTATATGTTATGGTGGGATAAAGATCGAATCACCAAGAGTAAGGAAAAAGCAAAAATCCACAAGTTTCAATGTAATGAAAAGAGCTTTAATACCTCCAACACCTAAATGATTGTCCAAGACCTTTACCATAATCCAAGATGGTTTGAATGGTCTTAAAATATCAACTATAAGGTGATTCAACTAGTTCTTCCCTTCAACTAGTTCTTCCCTTCTACAAACTCACTGTGGTCATAAATTAGAAAATGCATAAGATAGGCCTAGTAGCCCTACCAAGTAGGTCTCCAGCAAGGTTCTATAATGCATAACTTTTAAGACTTCCAAAACATTAAAAAAACATATAACCTTTTCAAATATCCTTTATTTGAATACTTCAACATGCCAAAAAGGATAGATAGGGTTATTTTGGAAAACAACCTCTATTTTAATGCTTGATCAACCATTTAAGCCTCTTAGATGATGGATTTGCAAAGCAACCGTAAGTGAAACTAACCATCAAACTTCAAGATTCTCCACAGTCTTATAAAATGAGTTGAATTAAAGGAATTTGTAATCAATTTGAGTTTATTGACCCTGCAAGTGCAAAAGCCCCAATTTGTGTTTTAAAACCCTTAAAAACTAGGGCTTCCTCAATCTATACTTTTCCAACACTTTCTTCAACAATTAATGGATGAACCACCTTTTCCTTACCATATATAGATAAAATCTAACATATAATTAGTCATCCCTTAAGACCAATGTGCTACTATTGTAGCATACCCAAAAATTTCAATGTAAAATTTCTTAAATTAGTTATGGTGATTACCATAATACTTCATTTCCTCCTTCAGAAATGCATGTAGAATGGTTAGTTTCTATAATACATATTGGCAATAGGCCATTTTATGAGAATCAGGAACTTACATTCATGGAAGGACTATTTCATGATTGAGTCATCAAAACTACCTACAAACTAGAGAGTATTATGACAGTTAACAAAATATGAATGGAAACACTTTTGGAAACCTTCAATCAAAGCATGAAAGTGGAAGATTAGATCATAAGTTAATGTCATTATTTCATTCAAGATCAAATTTCCTTCAAAGACAACCAAAACAATGAACAAAACTCATAAATCTTGCAAAAGCAGAGGTCTTCTTATTAAATCTGTGTGTAGCCCATATCTGATCTCTACAATGTAATCACAATTTGTTAGCATGTCTAACAATTTGATTGTTAAAACTTGAGACTCAGATGTTGAAGGAACAATATAGATAGGTGGGAGTTTTTAAAACACAAACCAAGAATGTCTTCCCCATCCTTATGCCCTTCTACTCACCAACCATCAAGAGTTTTCATTGTAGGAATTAGGAGATATTTGTTATTTTCATTCAAACCGTAATTGCAGGGTAGGGTAAACAACATACTTAATAAAATCCAAAAATTAAAACACAATCTCCTATTCAAAAAAAACTCAACTTTATAAAAACATAACAACAACTAATTGCCACTTTGCAAACAAATTTTAGAAAGATTTAATCTGACTGTGCATGATTTTCCAAACAAAAGGATTGTTATTTCATTCCAAATCTATACAGTACTATTCCAACCCCAGACTAGGTTGAAGATAATCAATTTATAGGTCACAACTCTTGACCTTACGACTTCATCCTTCCATGTTTGATCAGAATAATGATCTAACTATTAGACTTCCAGATCAAAAATAATGATCAAAAATTACAAAAAGTTGCATGACAACTTTTATTGCAACTTTTGCAATTTTTACAACCTTTACAAAAACTTCAAATAAAATACTCCACATGCCTTAAAAACTATGCCACAATATGCAAAAAATTATAAAACATAAAAATGGATATTTTTGGTCAACACATAATTTTTGACCAATCATTGACCAATCTTTGCCTTATTACAACATGTAAACAACTTGCCTAAATGCATGTTTGAGATTCCCTAAACTATCTTGTGTCAAATTGGACACTTATTGACCTTCTTTAGTATCCTATCTAGTGTTTTACCACCTTATTTAGGACCTAGCCCCCCTGCACCAAGATCTAGGATTTTGTTGCCATGCCCTTTTCATCGATGTATATGTATGTATGTATGTATGTACCTATGTATGTACATATATACATATGTATATGTATATATATGTGTGTTTATGTATGTATTAATGTATATAAACAATAAAACTCAGTCAATAGGTAGCATGGCTACAAGATTTTAAACATAACTATATAAGGAATGAGTTAGGACATATATAGGTCAATTGGTCTAGTTGTTGATTAACTAGGTTGATTACAAATTCCTGTAGAACTATCATTAGATTAGGTACAATAAAATGAACAATCAATTGTTCCCAGCTAGCATTAACTTGACTGGTCTATAGACCCATTGATTATTATTGTCACAAGCTTTTAAACATAACTATCTAACGAGTGACTTAGGATGTATATAGGTTAATCTTACATTTACTATACACTACAACACAAAGGTTGCACTACGGTATTATAGAATTGTAATTATTGAAAGTTGCCTAATTCGTTCAACTGGGTGTATGATGGTGAAGAGTTGTATTAGGTGAGTAAAGCTCACCAATGGTTATAGGAATACATAGGCTTATAAGTGAGTGTTTGTTACCACCGTCAAACATTCTACCTTGCTCTTGCCAAGAATTATCAACCATTATGACAAATATTGGAATGGAGTATGAAACAATACATACATGTCCCAATGATCATATTATATATCATAAACAACATCAATTTTCAACATAATGCCTTGATTGTCACAATAGTAGATAATGATTAGATCAAATAATGAAAAAGGTGCCTCACAACGTTCTTTGATAAATTTCCATTATTCCATGTTTGCAATGATTATTTAGGTGTACTAGCTTGGTGCAATTTATGGATTACCATGCATGAGATAGAAGTCAAGATGACATTATGCAGATGCCTATGGATGATTCTACATTTAAGGACATAAAAGATAGGTGGTCAGTATTTGAACAAGAACCCCATAATCTGAAGCTTTCATTGGCAACAGATGATGTCAATCCATTTGGAGAGATGAGATCTGTTAACTGAGTCTAGCCTTTTTTTCTTATTAACAATAACATTCCTCCTTGGATGTTCATGAAGAGGGAGCACATAATGTTGGAAATTATTGTACCAAGTGTTTTTCCATTTAATAGTCACCTAAATTAATTAATAAACACAATATCAAAATGGTCGTAATAATTATGTTTTGTTTATGTTCATTCAACTAGGTAAGTACCAAGTGAAAGATATGAATGTATATATTAAGCCCTTGATTGGTGATTTGTTGGAGTTGTGGAATGGGGTCACTATGTACAACATCTCTAGACCAATTGGTGAAAGGAAAATTCAATTCTATACAATGCTTGTATGGACAATACATGATGCCCCTGGACTAACACATTTTTGTGGTATGTAAAACTGTTAACATATATTTTTCATTATATGTTTAAGTTGCATGTGATATTAGTAAATATGAATCTTATAGTACACATGCCATCCAATTATACATGGTCTTGTAGGTCTTCAGACAAAGAGAAAATTTACATGTTCAATTTGTGGTCCAAAGATGAAATCTTGCCATTAAAAAAGTTTAGGAAAGTAGGTGGTCCATGAGCATACACTCTTTCTCCACAAAAATCATAAGTATTGAATTTCCAAAAAACATCATTTCAATGGGAAAGAGGAGATAATATCAAATTCATGAAGAATGATGCCTCACATGTGGAAGTTAGAATACAATAGAATGAATCGTCAAGGTAATGCCATTCCATCTGATGTAGGTTTTCATATAAAATTTAAATTTGGATATTGTCTTTTGTTTACTAATGATATAATTGATGTTTGTGAAGGCCATCAATGCATTGATGAAAAACTTCCAAAAGGACTTAAAAGCTATTCTAGACAATTTAGTAAGTTGTCATACTACGAGTACCTCCCAATCATGCATTGATGCTATGAATATTGGAAAGAATGTAATAGAGAAACTATGAAAAATATTAGATGGAAGGCATGACAAAAACATTGGTTAAAATTTGTAATGACATTGATGAATCCAATCATACATTGAAGTGTCTTGTTGAATCAAATAGAAATGGGAACTAGATTAATGTGAGCATCATTCTTGGTTATTAATGCGGAAACAAACTGATGCCATATGTGAAACCATAAAAAAAGCCTAAACATAAGAAGTCTCATATCAAAGAAAGGTGATTTTGGTTTAGGGTTGAAAACACATGATTAGCATATGTCAATGTAAGTCATGTTCTTCTCTATTTACAATAAATTTGTAAAACATTATGTACTTTTGATTGTTTTATTTTATAATATATTGAAAAAATCATTTTATTATTATTGCAATACATTCTACCTCTATCTCTCCTACACAACTTGAACAACATGAGTTTCAAACACGTTATATATGATCTTGGGAAATACATGGGGTTAGAAGTGTTATTTTTTATATTTTTTGTACAGAAGTGTTACTAGTCTCGTTAATATATTTTTGCATGCTGGATATCTTCTAGGTGGTTGTCATCAAAAAAAATTGATAAAAAGAACATAAAGCAATGGAAAAGAAAAATTCATCATCTTTTGTGTGAGATGCAAAAGTGTCTACCTTCAACTTTTTTCAATGCATGAGAACACTACCTCATACATGTAGTTGACGAGATTGAATTGTGTGGACCTATACCAACTAGGTCAATATGGATGGTTGAGATGAACTTAAAAATTTTGAAGGGCTTAGTTCAACAAAGAGTATGTCCTGAGAGTTCCATGGTTGAGGGATATATGGTCTACTAGACCATGGTTTACTTTAGTGAATATCTTCCCAAGTTTGCATCAAAGATCCATGTAGATCGCATTTGGGATCCCAA